>CM077253.1:14785068-15477568 GCA_039654775.1 Spinibarbus caldwelli | reverse complement strand
GTTTCCAGTGGGCACTACTGTATGCTGTAGGCCTGCTTAGGGGAAGGTAGTATACTAAAGAGTATGCACCACACTTTTAAGGGTGTAGTTAATTTTTAGGGTGTATGCAGCAGGGGTATTTTTTTATACATTCCCATATACGTAAAGGAAAGTAAACGTGCTTTAAGTGGAGGTAAGTGCAGATGAGAAGAGTGTTCACTGAAAATCTCAAAAGCTCACTGGAATCTACACTGAAAAAAATGACTCATTGAATTTACTAAATTTTTTTAAGGTAAGTGGTTGCAATCAATTTATTTTAGCTACATTTAAATAAATTTAGTTGAAAGTTAGTCAACTAAATTTGTTAATTTAAATGTAGCTAAAATAAATTGATTGCAACCACTTACCTTAAAAAAATGTAGTAAATTCAATGAGTGAAAAAAAAAAAAAATTAGTAAATTCAATGAGTCATTTTTTTCAGTGTATAGTGTGAATGTTTTATCTCATTTTGAAGTAGTATCTTGTTTTTGTTTTGTTTTCAGGGGTTAATTGAAATATGCACCCACAAGATTTGTGGCATGAAGCACGAAGTCATCATTCAAAAGTAAGTATGTGTTTTTTTTCTGTGCACATCCATTACCGATATTTGCAGGCATCAATTGGATGCCTTTAATAGCTGCGTGTGTAAACAAATATTTGGCACATGGAGAGAATACAAAACTTGTGTTTGCGTGCAGCTGTTTTTATTTTCTACTCATCAGCTATGAAACACAGCAGCTGACCCACCACCAGCTGCTCAGCACACACACACACACACACACACACATATGCTGACATACAAATTTTAAGACCATTAATGAGACAGAGAATGTCTAACCAAATTTAAGTCCAGAAGTGCTGAGGTACAGATAACAAAAAATTTTAGTCACTTTATATTTCAGAATTGTGACTTTATATTTCACACTGAGACTTTGTATCTTTCAATTTGCAACTTTATATCTCACAGTATGAGATCTTGGAATTACCTGTTTAACTTTTTACTTTGAGACAGAGCTTTCATATCTGTCTCTCACAGCTTTGTTTTTGATTGATTCAAATTAAAAATGATATCTGCCAGTGTTGGCAAAGCTAAAAAATGCTAAAAGCTAAAGATAAAAAAAGGGTTAAACTTAAACATTTCCTATATTTTTAATAAAATTACTGCTTTTATTTGGCAAGGATGCTGTAAATTGCTCAAAAGTCACAGTAAAGAAATGTATAATGTTAAAAAAGGTTTATATTTCAAATAAATGCTGTTCTTTTGAACTTTCTATTCATCAAAGGATCCTAGAATAATGTATCACTGTTTCCACAAAAATATTAACTGTCGACATTGATAATATGAAATGTTTCTTGGGCACCAAATCACCATATTAAAATGATTTCTGAAGGATAATGTGACACTGAAGACTGGTTTTCAATTCAGAACTTCAGCGCGAATCAGTGAATCATTTCTTTTTCTGGTGAACTGTTTCTAGTTTATTTATGTGATCCCTCTGAACATGCCAACTCAGTAAATTGAAGCTGACTGCGTATTTGATTATTCTGATAGTTATGTCTTGCTCAGCTTTTAAAACTGTGGCTGCATTTCTACTTGTTAGAAAAAAGAAATAAATTGTTAATGGAAAATCTTCAAAACGTCTGATCTAAAGTCATTCTACAAAAAAGCGTGTTAATAGCATCATAGTCACTTCCCAACACTAGTCCTAGACACTGTTTAATTGCTCAAAGAGAACAAACCCCAAACATTACTCCACACGGCTACTCTCGTCAGCGCCACAAGCCCAGTGCACTCATTCAGAAAACAGCAGCTTGTGGGCTGACCTTAAGTCAGGAGCTTCTTTTGATGAGCGAGAGTAGAGGAAAGAGAGAGCCTTATTTTAATTGCAGCAGGGTCACGGGATCAGAGCAGAAAGCCGAGCCGCTCACTTACACAGACAGGGTCTCCTCTCAGGCTGGAGGCCGCCAAGGTGTCCAGAATGTGTGATGAGAGACAGAGAGCTACAAAACACTGCTTCTACAAATATTACAGACAATTTGTGTTAATGACTGGCAGAATTTTGCACTAAACGCTTCCATCTGCAAATCATCTGAAGGTCTCGCCAATTTAAAGACGGTTAAAAATATACCGCTGGATCGTCATAAAAGGTTGTCTGCTTTCATCTATGAACAGTGGAATCTTAAAATAAATAACAAAACACAATGGATTTGCTGTGAAATCATCTTCAAGCTCTAGGGTCAGACCGCAGCATTTTTGAACTCACTGAATCCTGAAGCTGTTTGATGTCAATTATGCTGTTTTCACACTTGGTTTGATCGCTTCCACCTCCCTCCCCCCGGCCCCCGCAGGTCTCATTTTACATTGTATTATTCGCCTCTGAACCGCTGTACATTTGCTTCATCTATGTGAATAACACTTTGAGTACTAGCGGTAGCTAATTACTGCTGTTGGTTTTGGAGCAGCATTCCTTTTAGGTTAAGCTAGGGACTGGTTTTACAGCTAGTTAATAGTTAGAGCTAGGACTACCAAAAACTGTTGATCCAGGATCATACTATACATTTTTACTTTTGTTAGATTTTCCATTTTTGGGGAGCAGACCAGCAACAATTTAATATTTTCTAATATTATAAATTACAATTATAATTAGGGCTGGGCAGTAAAATGATAACGATAATTATCGCAATATAATTTTACTCGATAAAATGACATCGTGTTTGATAAATGTTCAAAATTATGTTTATGCACCAAAAGCAGAACGAAACAGCGCTACTCATTTGAGCTGATTTATTGTGGCAGAAATGTGGGGTATTCATATCGAATTCTATAATATTTTTAATGTAGACATGTATTAAATGTATTAAAGGAGTAATCGAATATAATTACAATATTTTATTATTTTTATTATTAATTTTTTGATTAAGCTATAGTGTTTGTGCCTTTATGCTAAATGTATTTAGACTACTGCTTTTCATACAACTACCTAGAAACCATATATAGTAGTAACATTTTTACCTTGCTAATATGCGGTTTTAATTGTAGTTATCATGATCTAAATGTATGCTACTATGGAAGACCAATGGTTAATTTTAATAAAACTCAAACAGTCAGAATAATTCAATTTCACCATATAAAAATTAGGTTGTTATCTTTTTTCTTTTTTTTTTCTTTTTTTTTTTTTTACAGATGTTACTGTTTTTAATAATGAACATAAATTTACATCAGCATCCTAACTCAAACTTCTATGACTGTCAACTCAAGCTACTGTAAAATGTGCATTTCAAAGAGACAAAAAAATGCAATATTATCAATATTGCAGCATGCAGCACATTTCAGAACATGCAGAGACTAAACAGAGATTCATCTTTCTATTAAGAAATATATTTTGTTAAGGAAAAATGACTGGAAAAGTGTAAAGAATTCAAAAACATGAAGTGTTTGTCATGTTCTGGCCATAAAGAGTAGTTTAAAACCTCAGTCTGGTTTCTACAACTTTCACTTAGGAGCAAAAATCTGTCTTTAAATTTGAAATAAATAAAGATTTGACATTTATCATGATAATTATCGATACTGAATGATATGGAAAAAAATCTATCATGATCATTTTTTTGGCCAAATTGCCCAGCCATAGTTATAATATTAAATAATGCAGTATAATAATAATAATAATAATTATTATTATTATTATTATTATTATTATTATGTATTAGTAGTAGTGGTGGTACCATTTGCAAGTTAGTTATTTATTATTTTTCCAGACTAGCAGCATTTTTAATCGATAAGTTCATTGAATTATTATTATTATTATTATTATTATTATTATTATTATTAATATTGTCAACAACATTTTTGCTCATTTTTACTTGCTCTGCCAACATTTTAACATGACCACAAGAAAAAACTGAGACTTTGAAAACATAATGAACCCAATGAACCGATATTTGACAACAAACAGACTCAGGGCTGCACCAAAAGTTGTAGAAACACTGAGTTTTGCAGAGAAGCACATACTATGGAGCCTCATCCACCTCAGGTGTCTGGATGTTTCGCCTCTAACCGAAGGTTGATTAAATCGCTTCGCTATTAGTCAAGGCAAATCAGCCAATGTCTCTGCAGAGAACCGAGCGTGCTAAAGTATCATGAGATACAGATGGTGAGAAAGTCCTGCACTATGTATGAGCAGAGGGAGGGAAATAGAAAAAGAGACAGAATGCTAGACCAAGTTAAGTTAAATGCTTTTTGTCAGCATGGCATCATATGCATTCAGACTTTGTTGCGGCTTGGAGTTGGATGAGGTGATTTCAGAAACACTTTAATGGCTTTAATGAATCCCTCAAGCCGGGTCTGATAAAGTGATATGCCAAAACGAACTCCTAAATAGTGTCTGAAAGCTAATTAGGAGAGCCGCTCAAACATGGTACAGGGACGGTGATGAATTTCACAGTTGAGCCTTTAGACTGCACAAATAACCCCAGATCAACCGTTTGCCCACTCACCTAGATGAATGATCTGCTCTGATAGACTCTTGCTCCCTGCAAGGGACCCTGATTTGAGCGAAAGAGGTGCTGTGGTGCAGTGCATTAGTACGCCGGGCGAGCTGTCAGCCGCTCTCCCTCTAGTCTGGCTTCTCTGGGTGTGAAGCTCTGCAGTATCTGTACATTAATGACTGCTGCTGAGAGGCCACCGGCACTCCATCCTAAGCATCCTGACCTTCGCTGTCCTTGGCATTCAGACCGTGAATGAGGGAGAGCGGGAAAGAGGGCAGGCAGGCTGAAAAGACAGGAGGAGGTTGAATAAAGCAGCGAGGGAAGAGGGTGATGATGGTAAAGAGAGGTAATAAAGCTGGGACGATAGAAAGAGGTGAAAATAAAAAAGAAACAGACAGAGTAACACCCCTGTTGACCTGACAGACAGGTACTAGGCTTGTCAGGCGGTTCCTCATTTCGTCTGCTAACAAACAAGATTATTATAGTCTCTGAGCGGATGCCCAGGGGCAGTGAGTCCATGTTGCACTGATAGAAAGTATGGAGTGACCTTACCCATATTAGTGTGTTTGTGTGTTAGTGTCTGGATGTGTGGTTTTACTGTATATTTGGCCCATGTCTTGATTGTTTGGGTTGGTTTGTTGTGTATTTTAAGGCCTGGATATAATTCAAATGAAATCGGATTATGAACTGGTGTGACATAGTTTTGACCAAAATCAGGCCAAAATGAAATTCGTTTGTAATTTGTTGTGGGAGTTTCCAGAAATGTTGGCTCCTGCTGGTAAACACCTTTTAATTACCATTGGTCCATAGGTGTGGCTTTGAGGCTCCGCCTTCTTTTAAGTGGAAATCTTCTCCTGTTCCTTGTTTCTGTTCAGATTTCGAGATCAGAATGAGAGTAAAAACAAACACTAGAAAGCTGTTTTATAGTAGAAATTAAAGTTGTAATTCTAATTGAAAGTGACACTGAGACTGTTGTTGTTTATTACTGTAAAGCTGCTTGCTTTAGAGAAATCTATTTTGTACTTAGCACATATTTTACACTTCATCTAAATGCAGCTCTCAGCAGCGTGGGCCAAGTTGTGATGTTTGCTAAGAGTAAACCGCTGCAAAATTACCCGTACAGAATTAAAAAGAACTTTGCTGTGAGGTACAGTATATTGGGGCATTTAGGGTTGTCCAGAATTATAGGGTTGTGCAATTACTGTTTAAATTATATTTGAAGGAAATCCACTGTTAAAAGGGTTATTTTTATTTTATTTTATTTTATTTTTTTTAGTAGTTTTGGTAGTTTAGTAGTCACTAGTAGGAATGCACTGATATTCTGGTTGAAAATTATTTTCATAGCATGACTAGGGTGACCATCTGGCAATAAATCTGTTGCGGGACAATGCGGGATACGTGTGAGACAGATACATTTACTACTTTTATGCTATGTAAATACTGATTTACATCCGTTGTCATATGCGCTTATTTATGTTTCTGAGCGTGCACATGTAAGCGAGAGAAGGCGCGTCTGTTTTGTGTAAGAGTGAAAAGAATCCACCTGCGAGAGAAGAGATTTGTGCTCGCGCATTTTGATGTACCCTCGCATTACAATAATGCGCTCTGGACATTTGTCATTAAAATAACGCCATAGAAACAGCCTCAAGCTAACTATTAAAATAAGAAGAAAGTCGTGTCTGAAAGCTGCATCGATTTTTTTAGTTGGTTAAAATGAATGGAGAATATCGTGTTTTTCCGTGTGCGTACGACCATTTCCGTCGGTGGTGCTAGATCACTTGATGAGGTCCGCACATCCTTTGCGTGAAAACTACACCTCAAAAAGAATAAATAAAAAACTTTCTTAAAAAGGCAAAAGAATGTGTGTACGTTTTCTTAATATGATAATTAAAAACCAACAGACTGATGAAAATGCGGGACATTTTCTCAATATGCGACCTGCGGGACAAGGGGTGGAAATGCTGTGCGGTACAACGCAAAGCAGGACGGGTGGTCACCCTAGGCATGACATATGACAGATAAATGGCCATCATTGTAAATCTACTCTAAAGTAAAATTAAAACACACTAAAAACTCATATCTTGCTTTAGTTGTTTTAAATGCTACAAGTGTATTTAAGTGTTACAACATTATAATGTAAGATATGAAAAGTGGATATTTTCTTTTGAAATCTGCTATAGAAAAAAATGTCAATTACAAAAATAAGTGCTCATAATAATATTGATTTGATAGTCAACAAATACATAGAAATTATAGAAAATACATAAAAGAGAAACAAATATGTAATTTTGTGCTATAACTAAAATAGTTAAGTATCTTTTCTTAATCTCATAGACCTGGGGAATAATAATAATGTGTAGTCAAAAATATTTATTGAAGATGGTGAATGTCAACAAAAGTGCTTTGATGGCTATAAAGGAGAGAAATTTAGAGATGCAACTTCTAGGAAAATGTTGTCCTGACAGACAATCTGTTAGTAAGGTCAGCAGGACAAGGTCTAGTTTATCTTTCTTCTTTTACTTTTTTAGCAGATATGACCTAAGTCCGAAAGCTTCTCCAAGAAGTAGCTTCTCTAAATTGATCTGCTTTAAAGCACCTAGGCTAAAAATATTAAAGCTAAACATAAACTAAAATGGCTGTTGGATGTCTAGCCACCCATCCTGAGCTGTCTGCAGTGTATATTTGTTTCTCTGTATGTGTGTTTAAGTGTAGAAAGGTATAGAGTTTTTGGAACGGGGCACTGCTAGGGTCAGCTAATGTAAAAATAGGAAGATTTGTTCAGTGCCTCTTTAAACAGAAGTCAGTCTGTCTTCCGCTGTGTTTGTTGAGACGTGTGGTATACATGTTCAACAAGCGCACTCTGGGATTGGGAAACTATTTTGTACGCTTGCGGTTTGGGAGGCAAAACAGTCCCATGAATGCTAATGGAATGCGGCCTGCTTCCATTTCCATTCGGTTGGATCTGCTTTAGCGCCAGAGCTCGTATTCATACTTGCTTATTAAGTAAAACCATCTACGTTCACAAGAAAGCAACGGACATCATTCTCGCTCAGGTGTCCATTCATGTCATTCAGAAAGTGTGGGATAAATCCTCATTTTCCATTACCGTTGGTTTCCTCTCAGCCTTTTAGCTCGGAAGAATTCCCTCATCCAGCTTTTGATCTTATCTATCAATTAGTCCTTGGCCTCCGTTCTGCTCCTCATCTTGAGCCCGCCAAAGCAACATAAGCCATATATCTGCTAGACCCTCTCAGGATGTGACCTGCGCTTCTTTTCACAAGGATTTCAATGTGTGTGTTTGTCTTAAACATATCCTCATCGGTCAGCAATCTGCGGCTGAAACGTGAGCCGGACTCCACTTGCAAGTCTGCGTGAAACATAATTCGGTGTTAGAACGCGCCCTGTGATGCACAGAGGTAAAAACTCTAAAAATGATAAGCCAAACGACATGAAACTTTAGAAGAGGAGCGGCGGAGGCGTGTGGGGTCCGGGGCAGGTTGCAGCGGCCCCAGGCAGGTCCCGTACGGCTCGGTCTCGGAGCAGAGAGGCACAGAGGTGGTTGTGCGGGAACAATGGCTCTCTTTGTAAGTTGGCCTGGCTGTGCAGAGCCACAAGATGTCTTCCCCATATGAAGCTGATCATTGTTCCTTCTCCTGCTTTCCTTTTTCTTCCTCTCACTGGTTTAAGCAGCCTGTCCTGCTCGCTGTCAGCCTGACATGTCTCTCTCCCCAGGCACCCCAACAACCATTCAACACAAATATAAAGAGAAGTCACTAACACTTCCATCCTGCGATCGCACTTGTGTGTTGCTCCCTATGTTTGTTTATTTGTTCGCTTTGACTGCCATATGTTCAACCGTGAGAAGAAGAGACACACTTTGCCTGCTGTTCCCTAGCCTTGGCATGTTTAGTACAAATAACAACAAACACAACTTATGCGCTCATCTCATCCGTCTCATCCGTACGTTTTTTGTTTTTCGACAGGGAGAGTTTGGCACTGTGTTCCTGCAAAGCGTCTTTTAACACCTGACAGACAATGAATGTGAGGTCATTCGCAGGGTGGTGCGGTATTGGGTCTCAGATTCCTCTCGACATGCATCATCAGGTATGCAGCGTTTTTTGGACCATCGTTGTATCTGTTTCATGGAAGTCATTGGGCGTGAGACAGAAAAGCATACGATTCGGTTTCAGCCTGCTTTCTAAACCTGGCCATATGCCCCCTTGTGCCTATTACCTTACTCCTCCCTGATCTGAGCGCTGAACAGATAATACTTATCCATATGGCAGAATATTACTTACAGTGTTGCTTACAGGGGAATCTGAAGCACAGGCGGCCTGCCGGTTCAAACCGTGGGGTCACAATGGTCGACTCATCCAGAGGTCCGGGTAATTCCACAGCACCAGAAGGCGGTACTAGGTGGTCTGCGAAAAACAAAATTGACATGAAAAAAAGTATTTTTAGGGTTGTCATAGTTAACATTGGAATTTATGATGATAAATCTTAAATTTTGTTTAACGTAATTTGAAAAAAGTTTTTTATGACTGTCATAGTTAACATTGGAACTTATGATGATAAATCTTAAATCAGTTTTGTTTAGCGTAATTTACTTTTTTACATCACCAAATTTTATAATATTATAATTTCATTCTGAATCCTAAGACTGGTCAGGAATCATTAAATTAACTGTGATTATTTTTTTTTTCTACTGACAGCAAGTTTTTTGTCATTGGACTAAATCAAGCAATGTGTTAAAATATGTTAAGTTAATATTTACTTTTTATGTGCTTTTTTATTATTATTATTGTTATTTTAAACATCTAGTATTAATAAGTACAAATTCGGTAATATTTCTATTTCACTCTGCTTTCTAAAGACTATATACAGTGTGTGTGTGTATATATATATATATATATATATATATATATATATATATATAATTCTATTGACAGTTTTGAACAGTGAGAAGAAAAGAAATCTGCATATAATTTTGTGGGGTTGTGGCAATTTAATAATAATAATAATAATAATAAATATTTTCCAGATAATATTTTAACTATTTGCTGTAGTATAATGACAATATGACTAATTATACTTTTGCAGTTATACAATTTCAAAATTTTACAATTAACTTTACAATTAATATTTTTATGCATGTATTTTTATATGACGATTTTTTTTATATAGATTACATTGTATTAAACCCTTATTGCAAGGGGATCATTATATTTTGGGAACCTTTGTACTAATCAACTAGTTATTCATCAATTTATGAGGTCAACTAGTTGAACTTGATTTTTCTTATCTATAATTTTTTGCTTTTATATATTTTTAGTCGCAGTACAGTGCTTACAACATCTTGTTAGGTTTGCACACTAAAACCCTCTCTGAAAAATTGTGTC
Organism: Spinibarbus caldwelli; assembly: GCA_039654775.1. NCBI lineage: Eukaryota > Metazoa > Chordata > Actinopteri > Cypriniformes > Cyprinidae > Spinibarbus > Spinibarbus caldwelli. The sequence continues at coordinate 15,467,666 of CM077253.1, read as the reverse complement.
TTGAAATGCATCCCGCTGCTACAGCCACATTCATTCAGATGGATGTCTTTGGCTGTTGGATCGCATCTTGCGGAGTTGTTGAACATCCCACAGTGAGCGTCATATTTTTAAAAAGTATGTACAGTTAAAAATAGTCCAAATTGTAACAGCATATCTCACGACCCTTGCGTTCTGTCCCATTTCCCCCAGTTTTTCAACACAAGAGCACATCTTATGTAAATGCCCCTATAAGCAACACATCTGATCAAGATCGAAAGGTCGACTAGTCATTCAGGCAACCCACTGACTAGTAGATTTTGAAAATACGTGGTTCTATGCATCCCTACTTTTAGCTTGGTCAGCTCTTGCTTTAATCAGCTTTTTCTCTTACCGCAGAGTTCTTCTCTGCTCTTTATTAAGACATCACGCTGTCAGGATTTCATAGAAGCTTATTTTTACAACAGCTGTGTCTTAGCACGTTTTTAGACGGCTCCATCTCCTTTGTGCCTCTGGTAAGTGGCATATTTCTGGAAGAAGCGCTCATCCTGACTGCGTCGCTCTTTTAAGCCGGGCTTGAGGAAGTTATCACACACCTTCTTCCCACTGCAAAGAGACAACAGATAAAAATAGATTGCACCAATGCTAGTTAATGCCTGTCGCCCCAGACACATGCATTTGCATTTCTTTTATGTGCGTGTATTAGTGTTTGTGTGTGCATGTGTCCCCCCCCCCACCCCCGTCTATTCCTTCGCCCCGTTTCCCTTTTTCCTCCCTCATTTTTCCCCTCGCATTGTGTCTTGTGTTTTGGATCCTCTTGGGGTTCAGTGTGCTTTTTAGGAGGGGTAGGCAGTCCAGAGATCACCACTGAAAGGCAACAGCAGACAGTTGGGTAATTAAAGTTTTGGAAAGGCAAGTCTTTTCTGCCTGTATTTTCTTTCAGGCCTTTTTGAAGAGTGTACCGGCCTGTCTGCTCTATCAAGGGCTAGGTATTGAGTCCAGAGCTGTAGGGCAGCCATCTGGCCCGAGACCACTCCTTTTGTCCTGTGAGAATGCTTCGACTTTTAGTCTCTCTCCCTCCCAAACCGAATCAAACCGGGTGCTGTCAATGGCAAAAGAGCAGAAAAAGACCACTGCTGATTTTCAACACTTATGTCAGTGTCAGCCGCTGTGAAATAGCACTGTCTTGAGACTCCCATCCAATCGGCTTTATGATAAGACGTGAAATCTTAAAAAACATTAATCTCACAGAAATATTTTCTGCTGCCAGGCCAGGGACTAAAACCCAGCGTCAGCCTTAGTTCTGGCAGGTCACGTTAGTCAAGCTCGCATCAGCTGACTATCAGCTGATTCACGTCTACCTATAGGGATGCGACTCCTATCACAGCACTCATATATAAGGTCCTTCAGTATTATCACCAGCTTGGCGTTGCTCAATAGCTAATTAAATGCCAAATTCAGCAGGCAAAACACCATCATCGCTAGGAATCGGGCATTTAGCGAGTGGAATTCGTTTCCCCAATGGACTCACCTCTGATTCATTCAAGTCGTTAACTTGAACATGTGAATTCTTCGCATTGATCATAAGCTGCCTGATTCGGAAGTGACTTGAGCATTACTTCATGCTTCGCTGCATTATTTACATGGACTCCACGAGTTAAGTGACCGACTCAAGAACAAGTCCAGATGGGAACTTCATCCCCAAGAAGGATATCATCAAGCATCCTCATCACAGCTGCTATGTTTCACTCTCTCGAACGTCTTCACAAGCTAAATTTCATTTTAATGCTCTCGGTATTGGCAACATGCGTGTTGCTAAGGCTATCTGCGTTGCTTAGGCTCATTTAGTTATTTAGTTTGCAAAGTGCAGTACTATCTGTGTTACTGGCAACACGCTTGTCGCTGCATTAACATGTGTCAGCATTATTTTCACTGATATAATAGGCACTGCCCCGCACAAGCTGTTGAAACGTGCATTAAACCGGGAGAGATCGCTCTGGCGAGCCGTAAGTAAGGGGCTGAGGGGTAAGTAAGTTTTAGCGCATTAATCATAAGTGCCTGATTCGGAAGTAGCATTGCTTCACACATTGCTATTATTGATATGGACTCCATGAGTTAAAGACTGACAAAGCTATCTGGTCATTATTGGTAGCACGCTTGTACCTAAGCTATCTGGTCGTTATTCGTACCACACTTGTACCTAAGCTATCTGGTTGTTATTGGGAGCATGCTTGTACCTAAGCTATCTGATTGTTATTGGTAGCACGCATGTACCTAAGCTATCTGTTTACCAAAATAGTTTACCAAATAATCCAGGCTTATTTCAGTTAGTCTGACTTATTGTCAATTGATTTGGTTCAAAATAAGTCAGACTAACTGAAATAAGCCTGGCTTATTTGGTAAACTTGTTTTATGAAACAGCCCGCTGGTTGTTATTGGTACCAGCTTGTGCCTAAGCTATTGGTTGTTATTGGTAGCAGCTTGTACCTAAGCTATCTGGTTGTTATTGGTAGCAGCTTATACCTAAGCTATCTGGTTGTTATTGGTAGCACGCTTGTACCTAAGCTATCTGGTTGTTATTGGTAGCACGCTTGTACCTAAGCTATCTGGTTGTTATTGGTACCAGCTTGTGCCTAAGCTATTGGTTGTTATTGGTAGCAGCTTGTACCAAAGCTATATGATTGTTATTGGTAGCAGCTTGTACCTAAGCTATCTGGTTGTTATTGGTAGCAGCTTGTACCTAAGCTATCTGGTTGTTATTGGGAGCACGCTTGTACCTAAGCTATCTGGTTGTTATTGGTACCAGCTTGTGCCTAAGCTATTGGTTGTTATTGGTAGCAGCTTGTACCAAAGCTATATGATTGTTATTGGTAGCAGCTTGTACCTAAGCTATCTGGTTGTTATTGGTAGCAGCTTGTACCTAAGCTATCTGGTTGTTATTGGGAGCACGCTTGTTCCAAAGCTGTCTGGTTGTTATTGGGAGCATGCTTGTACCTAAGCTATCTGGTTGTTATTGGTAGCAGCTTGTACCTAAGCTATCTGGTTGTTATTGGTAGCAGCTTGTACCTAAGCTATCTGGTTGTTATTGGGAGCACGCTTGTTCCAAAGCTGTCTGGTTGTTATTGGGAGCATGCTTGTACCTAAGCTATCTGGTTGTTATTGGTAGCATGCATGTACCTAAGCTATCTGGGGCCTGTTTCATAAAACAAGTTTACCAAATAATCCAGGCTTATTTCAGTTAGTCTGACTTATTTGTCAATTGATTTGGTTCAAAATAAGTCAGACTAACTGAAATAAGCCTGGCTTATTTGGTAAACTTGTTTTATGAAACAGCCCCCTGGTTGTTATTGGTACCAGCTTGTGCCTAAGCTATTGGTTGTTATTGGTAGCAGCTTGTACCTAAGCTATCTGGTTGTTATTGGTAGCAGCTTGTACCTAAGCTATCTGGTTGTTATTGGGAGCATGCTTGTTTCTAAGATATCTGGTTGCTATTGGGAGCACTCTTGTTCCTAAGCTGTCTAGTGGTTATTGGTAGCACACTTGTTCCTAAGCTGTGTAGTCGTTATCGGGAGCACATTTGTTCTTAAGGCTATCAGATTGTTATTAAGAACATGTTGCTGATTAAGCTTTTCAGGTTTGGCAACATACTCGTTAGGTCATCTGGTTAAGGGCAACATGCTGTGGCTATGGCTTATACGGGTTTTGGCAACATTCTTGTTTCATTCAGTGGATAAGGGATACATGTTATTGCTAAGGCTTGAGATTTTCGCTGTCATTTTGTGTCGGGGGATATGGCATATGGTTTTGTTTTGGGGGGTTAATGCTGCTCTATCCATGCTAGACTGCATGGATGCGCAGGGAGTTCTTGCCCAGAACAGAACCATACCGCCAATCTAAACTGTATGCTAATTGTCAGTCATCTTTGACGATAGTGGTCCTGACAGAAGTGTTATTTACTGTTGGAAAGACCCCTTGACCTGGCGCTTAGAGCTTTTCATTGGAAAAGATCAGATTCTCGTGCTGTTGCTAAGATACTACAAAATGGTCAGCTCGGTTTTGCATGAAGCTTTCGGACTTTTGAAAATATAGCACATCTGAATGATGAAATGAAGTGATATTCTGTGTAATTAAAGCTTTTTGAAATGCTAGGCTGATGACAGTACTGTGTGTGGCACATAAATAATCACTCAAAAACACAAATTCATGCAAAGTGGAACCCCAACATTACTCTGTTCTTGTTATTTGGGCTTTTTACGGTATAAAATATGAGGTTTTGCTGTATTAAGATAAAGACACAAGGCCAGCACTCAAGAACATTTTGGCAAAGTGCATCAACAGTTGATAATTAGCATCTGGGACATTTGAGTTTATGCAAAAACTCTTTCAGCATTCAATAAATGAATGCTTAGCAATAAGAGGAAGCAGTTTATTGTAAAGCCAACTGCATCTATCAACATGAGTGCTACTACAAAATTGTAAAAGGCCCCTAAGGATAAATAGCAGTACTAAGTAGACAAACCTCAAAATTGGCACAAATCAAAAATAAGGATTTACCGTGTCTCTTGAGATTTATTTTAATCTAAATGATGAGTCAAAGTTCATGAGTTTGTTATAAACCAGACTACTACTTTGCTCATGTCATAGCATCCACTGAAGCTCTTTATTATTAGACACTGTATGAATATTTTTTTCGTAGGTGGTATATATGCTAATTGCCTTTTGAAAACCGTATCTATATGTTCTTTTTCTTGGCTTGCTTTTAATGAGGTCATAGTGGGAACATTACAAGATTGCATTAGATCACTAAATGCATTACTCTAGACATAAATGAGATGCACTGTATACTTTACATTTACTTTTAAGTTATTAGCTGATGCTTTCTTAGCAAAAACAACATAATTGATTTTGATGACTTCTACTTAAGTAGGTCACATTTTAATGGACTTTTTGTTATTGATTTTACACGATTTGTATACATTTCCTTGACCTTTTCTTATATTTTAGTATTTCATCAAGATCGCCAAGTGCAGCTGTTTCTTTCCATTTATTGTTGTTTTTAAAATGTCTAGCCTGAGGCATGTTGAACAGCCTCTGCATATCTAAACATCTGTAAATGTTAGCTGTTGAGTTGTCAGAATTGGCATCTCAAGCCACTTCCTTTTTGCGGTCAGGTTTATGGATATGGATACCGCATACTGTCTTACTCAGTCATTAAACTAATGCCTTAGATTGCATTTATATTAACTCATCGCATAAAATCATTTTCTTGACTTGCTTGAAAGGTCCCATTAGCCAGTTTAAAATAATTATTTAGTCCAATCTGATTGGCTCACTACTTCTTGGCCTAAAATCAGAAGATACTTTTTGCCTAGTTCAGAACTATCATCAAAGTGTCTGTGCTGAAAGCCCATTGTATGGATGCTTGTTGTAAAAAAGGCTTTAACATCCTCAGTAAATAGTGATCATGGTTGTTTTGACAGAAGGTCAGTTAGAAGATTGAGTTCAAGGCTAGCATAGTTTGAAGCAGCTCTGCATCTTTGTCACACAGCTGTACGGCTTTAATTCAAGGCTTAAGTAGGAGTTAGTAAACCATTGATACTTTATTTAAATGCATATGAGGGATTTGTGCCAAAGTGTTTTTTTTGTTTTTTTTTTCTGTTTGTTTTCCCTTTTTGCCCAGGTTTATCAGTTTGCACATGTTGCTGAATGTTAAGCATTACTAATAACACATTAGCGGCAAATACTGTGCAAACAGAACAAGTTGATATCTGTGAATAAATAAACACATGAAAGCGAGCTGATTTGAGTTATACAAGCAGTCTAGCTCTCAGAAGCAATTACTATACATTACCTGTTGTTCACCCTTTTCATCCCATACATTCCAGGTTTACAATGATTAGTTACAGAAAGCTAATGACCTTGCGACATACATCCACAGATGCTGTCAATAACCTATACATGAGATAATGGTGGTTGAATACTAACATAAAGAGAGGGAACATGTGAATGTGTTGATAAATGCAGATTATTGATGCTCACTTTTTATGTGCCTCTGTAAGTTCTGTTCAGTGTTCAGTTGCATCTTTAGAGAAGGACAAATAGTTCATAGCTGAATAATTCAGCTGCTTGACTTTTACAGTCATTCGCATGAGGATTCGCTGATATATTAGGTTTGAGGTTGAAGCAGCAGTGCAAGCTTCAACATGAATATGACTATTTGAGGCTTAAGACCTTTTCTGCCGCTCTGTATCAGGAGGGCTGACAGTGATGCCCCCAAAATTGGTTTGCAGTATTGCCCTACATCCACTACTGCAGGCTTACAGGAGCAGATGGCATCCAATTTAAGAATTTTTCATGTTATTGTTAGGTGATACTTTACCGTTCAAAGTTTGGGGTTGGTTCAATTTTTTAAAGATTTTTGAAGCTTGTTTAGGCTTGCCAAGGTTGTATTTATGTAATTAAAAACATTGTAAAAACAACATTGTTACAGTTTAAAATAACTGTTTTCTACTATTTTCTATTTTTAAATACATTTTAAAATGTAATTTATTCTTGTGATGGCAAAGCTGAATTTTCAGTAGTAATTACTGCAGTCTTTAGTATAACATGTTCCTTCAGAAATCATTCTAAAAACATCTAAGATTTGTTGAATCTGCAAACATGACTTGGAATCATCTTGCATGTGTTTAAAACTACAAACTAGTCAGTGATGTTTTGTTTATCTGTGAGTTAACATTGCCACACACTCAAATTCGTTGCTGTGGTATGCGAAAACGGTTTTGTCTATCATCACAGAATCCATAACTTTTAGTCAGCGTGGTCTGAAGATGATATGATTCGTTTTTGGTGAAAATTGGACTAACGGTCTAGGAGGAGTTCGGAAAAGTAGGTTTTTAAAGGGAATCAAAATGGCGGACAGCAAGTTTGGCTGACTACGGCAACATTGGTATCACTGTTCTCAGCATGACCCAAGGAATCTATTAATACCAGTCTCATTACAATAGGCAAAATTCACAGAAAGCTATTAGTAGGGGTGTGCGATATTGACAAAAAATAATATCTTGATATTTTCTGGGATTTTATCGATAACGATAATTACATGATATTTTTCTGTATGTTATTGTACTGGTACCTTAAGGACTGTCGTGGACAGCTGACTCCTAAAGTGTTTGATATTCTTCATATTTTGTGGGGTGATCAGTTCAGTGAATTAATCTTTTCCAATAAGTTTAAACTGACTTTTACATTTTATGGGCATTTTTACCTTTATGAAGCCTTTTTTTTTTTTTTTGCATTTTTGCATTTTTGCATTTTTTATCTTTTGAGTGAAATTTTTACATTTAATCAGTGAATTAGAATAGTAAGACTTTTGGAAATGAAATCAGTATCAACCAAATTCATCTTTGCAATGCAGAGAAAACACAGAAGCTGCATCTGAAGTGGCATTTAGATGCATATACACACTGCTTAATGCAAGACATGAATGCATTTAATCTGAAATTACAAATGCATAAATCATGTTTTGATATATTAAACATAAAACGTTAAATACCGATATTTGAAATTATTTAAATAATAAAAGATACTTTCAATGTGAAATTAAAACTGCCAGCAGGTGGCAGCAAGTCACTGTAAAACGCCGTCATGTTACTCAGAGATGCAAAACAGTGCTGTGGCTGTGTTTGGAGTGATTTTTGTTGTCGAAATAAATCAAAAACAGGAAATATGGTGACTAAAACGTTGAATTGTTGTAAAAAATCAATATCACATTTGTAATCATGATAATTTATGGAGCGTTATTTTTCGTTACTCTTCGTGTGAAATTGATTAACTAGGCTATATGTAGTGGTAGAAATAGCCTAGGCCTATATACATTTTCTGCCCCCATGTCTTTAATTTTGTGATCATTCTAAATGTAGTGGTGCAGTGAAAGAACACACTCTACTCACTAGTGTAGACATCACGTAATGAAAGCGTGAACCCTGTAGGTGTGTTTTGAATGGTTTTTGCAAAATACTCGATAATGTCAAATCGCACATCGATTTTACGATAGAACAAATACGATATTATCGCAGACGATATATATCGAACACCCCAAGCTATTAGCATTTATTTGAAATTTCATTATAACTTTTGACCACAAGGTGACACTGTCTCAAAACTTTTTGAGTACTTTCAGGTCATGGTCTCGATGGTACATACTAAGTTTCGTAATGGTACACCAATGCATTCGTAAAATATAGCATTTTATATCATAATACTCTATTGTAGTCAATGGCAATTTCATGTTTTGTTCAATTATAGCGCCACCAAGAGGCACAATCCCACCAAATATTTTATGTGTCCTTAAAGTGTGCCCATACATATGTGTGTCAAAATTGGTGAAAATATCTCATTTTGTTTTGGAGTTATAGACATTTTTATATATGAGAAGAGAAAGAATAACTGATGGTCGACTTTGTTTGCATTTTTGTGCGGCTTACTATCAAAATTTTGGCAATTAGGCATTACCTGGCACGCTATGTTTCCGAATTTCCTACGGTGGTTTCGTGTTGATCGGAGTAACGGTTTCTAAGATATTGGCAAATATTTTTTAAGCGCTAAAATGAAACATTGCACAAACTATGATGTGTTTGGTATCGATGGGCTCAGCAAGGATTCAGGAGTCTAAAAAGGTGACTCCCGTGAAAATAAGTTGAACACACCCAAAGTTATAAGCATGTGAATATTTGATTTTACCACTAGGTGGTGCTGGTTCGAAACCTCTCAGGCTCCTTCAGGCCATTGTGCTGATGACCCATACCAAGTTTCGTAATGATACGTCAATGCATTCGTAAAATATAGCATTTTATGACAAAATTCAAAATGGCCGACGCTCAAAATGGCTGACATGGGAAAATTGGGTATGGTTGGACTCGGCATGATGCAGCGAATCTAAAGAGACCAGTTGTGATTTTTGGCCAAACCATTCACAAGTTATAAGCAAAAATATGCATTTTTCATATCCACCTGCATATCTTCACAGCGCCGAAACACTGCAGGTAGCCTCAGGTCATGCTTGTTATAACACATACCAAGTTTGGTCTCAATACGCCAAACCGTTGCGGAGATATAGCCTCAGATCCATTTTTGCGTGCATTTCGGTGAATCCGTTAGTGTGTTATTCGAGAACGGTTGGACGAATCAACTTTTTGCCAGCATGGTCTGAAGATGATCTGAGCCAATTGGGTGAAAATCGGACAAACCGTCTAGGACGAGCTCGAAAAAGTAGGTTTTACGAACAATTAAAAATAGCGAAAAAACTAAACCTTATGATTTTTACATTTTGGAATGCATTCGACTCGGCTTGAGCCAAGGATTCAGAGGAAAAAAGAATTTTAATTTTGTGCCTTACGGTTCAAAAGTTATTAGCATAAACATGAGTGAAAATTTGGACAAGTGATGGCGCAAGAAAGTTTGAGTTAGAGACACCAAACTTGCTGTGGTTAGTATTGAGACTGCCCTCTATCAGTGTGCCAAATTTTACAACTTTACCGCAATTGGTTCTATGGACTGCCATAGACTCAAGAGCGGAAGAAGAAGAAGAACACCAACAAAAACAATAGGTGACACCGCACCTTTGGTGCTTGGCCCCTAATAATAACGCCAACAAAAACAATAGCTGCCATCGCACCTTCAGTGCTTGGCCCCTAATAATAATAAACGGAGCAATTCCAAGAGGGTCCTCGCACCACTGTGCTTGGGCCCTAATAAGTAATACTTCTGTATAAATTAGGTTATTCGGTTAAATATGAAAACATTTTTTTATTGTTGTTGCATAAATCAGTCTAGTAGTCAATTCACAAATCTTGTTCAGCTTTATTTTGGGGGTCTGTTTCTGGGCAAACCTCTCTTAAATGCCCTAAAATTAACCATAATGGAAGATGGCTGCTGCAGCTTGTTGTAATTAACTTGTCCTGATAATGTCTGGTAACATTGAACCTACGCCAGTGAGCAGACCTCTCTCCTCTGATGGTGTCCACTAATGCTCCCGCTGTGGCGGTAATACTAACCTGGCTCACACAGCCCGCGCCCCAGCGCCGGCCCGCTTTCTACTTCATCAATCCAAGGCGATTATTATGTTTCTCTATTTGTGAGTGTGAGAGGGAACAGGTTCACAATAGCTCCACCAGAACCGCTCTGTATGTGTGTGTGTTATAGAGGTACAAAGGCTCCTTACCTCAGAGCATTGGCATTCCCTGAGCAAATAAGCAGGATACAGAAAGAGAGAGAGAGGGGTGCACAGTGGGGGTATTCATGGGCCCCATCCCCACGGGAAGGAACCAAGGTCGAGTATTAGCCCCTATTAAAAAACAAAGCCAGCCCTGCAGGGGCCTGGCACTCACTGCATAAAGGGAGAAAGAGAAAGGCAGAGGATTGGAAGACAGAGAGGAGAAGGACATTAAGGTTTAGGCCCTCAGAACTACCACCTCAAACAATCCCAAGTTTCCTTGAAACCTCTTGGATAAATTGTTGGACTGAACAATCGTTCTTATTTGGTTGTGTTGTTCAGCACAAGATATGTCAAAATTGAATAGAAAAGAAATAGAACTGCTGAAGCCGTAATGTGTTTCATTTCCCGCCAATAGCGGCACCGAATGGATTTGCAAACAGAGTGAAAAGTGGTTACATTGGTGAAGCCAATGTTGCTAAACCAAGGAAAGCCACAGGAAATGACATCATGACAATGCTGACTGACTAATGGCACCACAAAACCAAATCTCAGGACGTTTACTGAGCTGCAACGTCTCTTTCATGTTTTTAAGAACCCCAAAAACGATCAGGAACTGGCTATTATATTATATTATAATATATTATATTATATTATATTATTACTAAAACATAATGTATTATTATTTATATATATTATTAATTATTTAATTATCTTGCATATAAAAGAAGATATTTTGAAAAATGTCAGTCTTTTTCCATGCATTTATCATCAATAGGGTTAATTGCAGTGTTATTTTAGTGTTACTGAGTTCATATAAATTTTTTTCATGTTTTGAATTAGTTATTATTTTTGTATTTTTCATTTTAATTAGTAAATAATATTTCATTTAAATAGTAATTTTTCTTGTGTTCTTGTCATTTTTATTAGTTACTTTTATTAGTTAGGTCTAGTTTATTATTTCCATTTTAGTGAGTTATTTTAGTATGTCATGTTAAACTGAAGAAAGTGAAATTAAAGCAGTTTATTTTTTAATATTTTATTTCAGTCCATTTTTTATTTCAAGTTGTTTTAGTGTTTTTTAGTATGGTTTTAGTTTCAGTCAACTATAATAACCCTGGTCCAGTGTTGTTTGGAGTGTAAAGTGGAACTCCTTTTTTTTTTTTTTTTTCACAGAAAGTCATACAAGTTTATAACAACACAAGGGTGAGTAAATGATGAGAGTGTTCAGTTTTGGGCCAACTATCCCTTTAAAGGAATAGTCTACCTCAAAAATGAAAATTCTGTCATTTACTCACCCTCATGTCGTTCCAAACCTGTATAAGTTTCTTTCTTATGTTGAACACAAAAGAAGATATTTTGAAGAACGCTTGTAATCAAACAGTTGTTGGCCCCCATTGATTTCCATAGTATTTTTTTCTGTGGAATGAAAATGGGGAACGACATGAGGGTGAGTAAATGATGACAGAATATTCATTTTTGAGGTGAACTATTCCTTTAAGTTCTTTTGTAAAGGCCACATTATGCATGTGCTTTGTACATTAGATTCTGCTATGTAGATGTGCGGTATCTTACTGAAACAGTTTGTTTCACCAAAAGACTTTTTTTAGACAAATACAGGCATGAGTTTCTAGATAAAACACCATAAAAAACTTCTTTTTAGCTCAGTCCTGAAATATTTTACACTCCCTCCAGCTCTTCAAAAATGTTCCCATCTACTAGAAATGGAAAACATGTGTTTATATGTAAGCACAGCCAACATCTCCTCTCCCGTGTAGCAGTTCACTTCTCCATGGCAACAGCAATTACCATGCATGTCTGTAACGATGAAGCGAAAAGTGCCATTTCCAGAGAATTACGGACTTTAATGTGAGAAAAAGATTCAGTGTTTAGCTTGAGAATTAACCTTGAGAACAAGCTAATATTGATTTTTTTTTTTTTTTTTTTTTTTTTTCAACTTTTCCGCTTAGAGTTCGACGTTTCTGTCAAGGTAAACATGTTTGGGTTGCAACAGCCTTTTTTTTCTGATCTTTTACACTCATGTTCACGTTCCATGCATTGATATTTTGCATTTCGTCATATTTTCTATTCAGAGCATTCAATACTTTTTAGCTAAACCCTCGATTTCCTACAGGAGCAAGTTTTTCTCCTCAATCAGCGGTGGTGATTCACAGAGTTACAATTCTTCTCCCCTCTTGATTAGAAAGCGGAGGAAGGAAGTCTGGGCAACTTCACAGCAATTGCAACCACAATGGCTCGTTACCTCCAGAACAAAACACTCCATACACATCCCATGAGGTATATTTTGGAGATACTCACTGTAATGAGTAATAAATCAGGCCAGAAAGTGGCAAAACAGTTATTTAGCAGCTCATTGGAAGTTAGATGTTGTTATTCGGTTTTTCGAGCGCTTTTGAGCTTAAGTACAGGATGAAGCGATGTCATTGACCCTCCGTGGCTCTCGGCAGTGCCCCATCGCACCTGTGCTTTCCTCTCGGGCAGGTATCCTCCTCCCCTCACATCTGGCCCCCTCACCTCAGATTCCTGGCGTGCCTCTCCCAAAGCTCGGCATCCTACAGTCTGTCTTGCGTCAGAATCGAGTAACATAAATTAGCGTGTCCTCAGACAACCCATGTACATTTAGACTTGGGCCTCTCATGCTGGCAGGGACTTCAACTGTATCTGCCAGCGCTCTGCTTGCAGCTGCAGCACACTTAGACTGTTTGTATGTACCAGCCTTCCTCCCCCCCCAAATCGAATTCCATTCATATCCCCCAAAATAACTCTGCCTAATTGCCCACACTGGGCAACGATGAGAGGATTTATCACCGAGATTGATTTTATGTGCAATGAGGCCGTCAGTTAAAAGAATCAATTGACTGATATTGTTGAAGCCCACATTAGTGGGACAATTAGAGGCCTTGATGGGACACTCTATCCTCCTGCCTCTGCACGCTCGAACCCATCTTTTGTCATCAGCATCACAACAACTTGATTTTATCACACAGTGTTTGCAGTTCATGGAAATTTCTAATCGTGATACATTCTCTGGAGAATCAAATTAAATTTGCACTTTATGACAGATTCTGGGATGGTAGAGTCGCCTCGTGAATGGCCAGATCGTGGGAATGTGGTATCAGACTGTGGCTGGCTCAGCTCGGGCATGGCTCTAGAGACCCAGTGTTTGTTTCATGGCATGTAACACTTGATGAGCAGCTCAGTGCTTTGCCAGATATGCAAAAGGAATCAGAAAGTCCATCATTTATAAAGTTCTACACATCCTCGTCCCTTGGTTCTTTGTTTATTAAATATTATGACTCCATTTGATCATGCTATCATGTGCAGCACATGAAAGTATGAATCTGTTTTGCAGAATGCTTAGATATTTATATACATAATTTCTGTCTATCTATCTATCTATCTATCTATCTATCTATCGTATATATATATGAAATATTTGGTATATTTCTTTAAAAAAAAACAACTTAAAAACTTAGGAATGGTAGTATCCCAAGTTTTTTTTTTTTTTTTTTAAGAAATATAATGCATATATTCAGTAAGGACATGGTGATCAAAAGTGACAGTAAAGACGTTTATAATGTTAGAACAGATTTCAACTTTAAGTAAATTTTGTTCCTTTGATATAGCTATTTGTCAAATAATTCTGAAAAAAAGTCACATTTTCCAAAAAAAAATAAAAAAACATTCGGCACAACTGTTTTAAACATTAATTATAATAAGAAATGTTTCTTGACCAGCAAAGCAGCATATTAGAATGATTTCTAATGGATCGTGTGACACTGAAGACTAGAGTGATGACTGCTGAAAATTCCACTTTGCCTTCAAAAAGGAATAAATTAAATTTTAAAATATATTCAAATATAAAAATTTTAAATTGAAATATTTCATAAAATTCATATTTTGGCTGTAAATCTTTCTGACTCCAAGCTTTTGAATGGTAGTGTATACTGTACTGTATTTACAGTATACAGGATTAAATTATTTTATATTGTTTAATTGTATATCTTAACCACACATTTAATATTACATAACATATTTAATAATTTAACATATTTAGTAAAAGTATGTTTTTAAAAAATATTGGAATATTAATTTGATTAATATGATTTTTTTTTTTTTTTTTAACTACTTTTTTTTTTTTTTTTGCCTTTATCATCCATCGCTAAACACCTTTCCTACTGGAAGTATTAATGTGGTGTCAAAACCTTGACTTTACTGATAAAATTGCATTTTTCATCTTTGTTTTGTTAGAAAACTGGTCTTAAATTCTTTTTAAAATATGCATTTAAAAAGTCTTAAATTTCATTCCCTTAAACATGCAGACAGCCTAATAACATACTTGCTGATTCTCCTGTCTAACCAGCTGGTCAGTTCTGTTGCAGACAGATCTTCCCTAGCGCACTCCCCGGGCCGCACCACATGTGCCAGATGTGAGTCGTCTTTGTGCTCAGAGTCAACCCCAGAACACGTGAAGTTCATTATGTCAACAAGTTGTCCGTGTGTTACTTTTTACTTTTTTTTTATTTATTCCTTAAAGCTGCTCCATCCTGATGACTTTGCGGCACATCTTGCAAGCAATTACAATTCATATCCAGAGAAGAAACTTCTTGGCAGGGCTTCAGACAAATATAAGTGTCCGCTCTTGATTAGAGCAAGGCCGGGTGAGGGGATTGACTCCTGACAGGACGTTTGTTTGATATATTTACAGCGCAAACAAACACGACGCATACGATTTTGAGAACCGCTTTGGTGACATTTCAAACGACTTGGTATGCTCTGTTAATTATTGTTAATACATTTCCTTTTCTAATCATTTTGTTTACAAGGACGTGACATGTCAAGGGGCTTGTAAGTATTTTCAACTCCAGACAGATGTTTCTTTTAGTCATTATTAGATAAACAAAGACTTCCAGCCAAGGAAATCACTACAGTGTGAAATGACATATATCTCCATAACCGTATCTGTGACGTCTAACTCATGAGTTGTGCTGTATTTCTTTGTCTCAACACCCCATTTAGTACAAGCTAGACCGGCTGCAGTATTTTTTACGGATCTTAAACGAATCTCGTGTTTCATAAATCAAATTATTTCAAGTTATTCTTCATTCCTGCCTATTTCATTATGTCACGATGAAAAACTGTGTCCGGTCTTCTCTGTTTAGAGCTGTTGCGGGAGAAAGAGGGGGGAGCGAGCGTGAGTTTGTGTGTGTTCTGTCTTTTTCTTTTGCTGCAGACAGACTGGGGATGTCAGGTGCATGATGGGAAGTGGGTTCACAGGGGACAGCAGTGTGGCGTAGGGCCAGAATCAATTGGCGGTGTAATGAGATGGCTTGGTGCCAGGTTTCCATGGAGCTCACTTCTCCTGTCCTTCACTGGAGGATTTGTAAATTAAAGGGAGAGAGAAAGCTTTGGAGGGAGGCAGGAGAGAAAGGGAGAGAGGCAAACAGAAAGAAAAGGAGGGAGTGGGTGGCAGAGGAGTAGCAAAAGGGCACAACCAAAGGAGGGGGCATGGAGCTAGACAGAGAAAGGTGCAGCGATTTACAAAAAAGAAAGGGGGTATGCGAGACAGAGCCTTGGAATGCTGTAGCTCCAGAGAGCTCGGCACAGCGCGATTCGCCGAAGATGACGGGGCTTCGTAATGCGCCCCGATGTCTTTCAGACATTTTTTTTTGGGTTTTGATGCTGAACTCAAGCTTAGGATCTCAGAGATAAGGTGCACTTGGCGTAGGGATGAAAAGAAGGTCTTTCCTTTCTATTTCTATGCGCCGCACCGATAGGCGATTTTCATTTCTGCCCCCTTGAGCCAAGAATCTGTCTGATAAAGCCTAATGAAATCAATGCAGTGATATGCCTTTAATCCAACAGCGAAACGACTGTCATGATTATGCAAGAAGTGGCTAATTAGCATTATAAAACATCATTTATTTTGAGAGTAATTCACTTTGCGACTCTATTATGAATAGCCTTGCGCAAGAAGTTCTTCTTCGCTTATCATTCTCGCAGCTACGTTTTTGAATACAGTATGCTTCAGAACCAAAGGTTTTCTCGCACACAAAGGGCTCTCGTCTTGTACAGTTAATGAAGGTCTTTTTGTTCGCACAAAAAGCAACTTTTTTTCATGTAGGAGCTTAATTCTTCCACTCCAGGGGTGTTTCATTCCCAAGATCCTCAGTTTGACCATTCTGAATTTACCACCAGCTTTCCCGCAAGCACCACAATGTTTTATGCATAGCGTTTATTAATTTACATCATGATTTGTCTGTTTATCCAGACTCGGATAATCCTTTTCACTTTGATGACAAATTTACAGCTTTCATACTTTATGGGACTTGAAGTCTTTAAGCTGGTAATTTATTTTAAATTAAACAAGTTTGCAGAAGCTGGAGCTATCCTTGTCTTGATGGATTCGGGGGAGTGGTGTGGACGTTGAAGGTGCCGGCTGGGCCCATTTTGGATTAGAAGCCTGAAGTATATTGACGGAGCATGTGAGGTCAGCTGAGGACACACAAGACTGTAACCCTCTGAGAACCACAGAGGAACCGGCTGAGTCATGGTCTCAAATCAGTTTCAACCAATCCTGAAGGGTGGATGCGACGGTGGGGGAACAGAGTGGACAGTGTTGCAGTAGTTCATGGGTAGACGGGAACAAAGAGACTCTTCATGTCCTCTGAGCCTCACATGCATCATCTTTCATAAAGCTCGTTCTGGCTATACTGGGATACTATCCTCTTATTTCTCCAATACATTCTTAAGATGTGGAAGACAGATAACATAAAGCAAACCAGAAGATGCTTGAACCTTACCGCAAATCAGAGCCAAATGACACTAATTGGTCCACCAGCGCTGTTTTCTCTTGACTGCAGACCGCATTGTAATGAAAACAAAACGCCACTTTGGAGCATTTTCTTTCCCACGAGATTAACAGTAATTAACTAGTATCACTGCTGGGCAGCAGGTGATGTCTCAGCCAGGGACAAAGGGCTGAATGGTCACGCTACGTTTTTGGATGTAATTGAGACACAGTTTACTTCGTATTTAACCTTTGTCAACAGCGCCGTTTTATTGATGTGCTAATATTGATAATTTATTTAACATGCTGCGACTTAATCTAATGTAGAGGCCTTGGTTTTATAGTCGAAGGCAGAAAAATAAGTTCATGTGGTGGATGATGTACTGTAATGGGGTACAAAATCTGAATCAAAATGCTTATATTTTGCATTTTTAATTTAAGTCATATTTTAGATTAAGAATTATGCATAACAAATTTCATCTATTTATTTTTTACATTTATTTATTTTATTTTTTTTACGATTTTTTAACTATTTTGAGAATGTTTTAGTATTTGGTTTTTCCCCCTTTTGTTTCAGTGAAAGCCACACTTAAGTTACTTTAACTGTGAAAAAAACAAGTTATTTGATTTAGTCACCTAAAAATAATGTAGAATCTGAAATATTTATTTCCCACCAGAACTTTTCTTTGTTACTTTCCAGTTTTAAATGTGATTCTAAATCCTAGATTTCAGAGTTTTGGACCTTCAAATCCCACTTGCTCACTTTCTGGTGCAGTTTCTAGCTCTGGCTTTATATCCGGCTGGCCAGGAGTGAGACAGAGAGACCGCTGGCCCGTTTGTCTGAGATTTTGGTTAATGCAACGGATTGGTGGAGCAGTGCCGCAGCAGTGCGTGAGTAGAATATCAGAGAGAGAGGGAGAGGCACGGAATTTGGAGGGGTGAGACATGGTGCCTTCTTAACTGAGTCTGAAGGCATATGTTTATCACCGACACACTGCACAATGTACACGACTCAACCTCCCTCCCTCCCTCCCTCCCTCCAACCACCACGCTGGGATTCGAGTAGAGTAAGAGATGCTGGAGGTATTGCTTACAGTCAGCGCTCCGGGGGAAACGCTACAGTGTGTTCACATGGCTTCTCCCCGTCCCCTGGGAAACAGTACATACCCGCCAGGCATTCAGGTCTATTAGGGTGTCAGCTTCAGTCTGCTGAGTAGAACCGGCATCTTAAAGTGTGAAAGCTGGAGATGATGGCCAGGTTTTAAAATGCTGTGTTTGGCCTTATGCTAACATCAGCGCTGCTGCTGGTGTTTTTTTTTTTTTTTGTTGTTGTTGTTGTTGTTTTTTTGGTATATTTAGGTTTGTTGCTCTGATTTATGTACGTCTACATAGCTAAGCGCTATATTTGCAGACTGCTGATCCTTAGAAGATGTGCCACAATAGGAACCTCTATTCTTAGCCGGTACACATTGATGCTCTTCGCTGTCACTCATGGCCCACTAGTGTTTCAATTAAAAAATCTAGTTTCACTAGAAAGATATCGGTTAAGACAAAAGAAAGGAAACACTGGTTTTCAGTCATGTACCAAAAGTGTCAGTGTTTGCCGAAATGGCAAGTCCACCACGAAACAATTTCGCCCCAGCAAACAATGGCAAGGGGCCAACGAGACTCTTTCAAAAGCTGGACTGAACTGCAGATTAGTATTTATTTTTGGTGCAGAGAAGTCTTCCAAGAAGTATGTGTGTGTGTTTTTGGGAGGTGTATGTGTGCGAGGGTGGGGGGGTTTGGTTGGGCGGGCGGGCGGGCGGTCGGGCGGTCTGGGAGAGGGGAGCATGAGGACTGCCGAGGAGTTGTTACCTGGGTTGCTCCTCTACAGCTGGGGGAGAGAGAGAGGCAAGCGGAGGAGACGAGGTTAAGGGGTGACGGGACTGGTGCACAACTCCATTTTCCTTTTTGCCGAATTTCCACAGTCGCTTCTTTCTTTTCTGTTTCGCTTCATTCAACAGAGTGAGTGAAAGAGAGGGAGAGGGCTATAGAGAGAGAGTGAAAGAGAAAATCAAGCCAATTTTTTTTTTTAAAGACTCGATCTTGGCTTTCTTACAAACAGATGTTTGCCTGTCATTTGGTCGTTATGCAGGCGCACAGATCGTACAATACTGAGGTTTTACTGACTTGCATTCTCTTATTTATGGTTTTATTACAAGGAAAATCGATCTCTCATAAACATGGGAATGATTTTTTCCCAATCCGTTTTTTTTTTTAGAATGTATTTTTCCCTCGCTTAATCTCATCCATTTGCTCGTTCTATTTTTTTAGTTGCACATTTGTGTTTTGCGCTTTCTTGGGCCACAGTGGACGTTCTCCATACCTTCTGCCAGTGCTGTAAGTACAGTGAGTACAATGAGACTTTTTGGAAACGGTAAACAGACAGTTGGTAAGCATTTGATTCTTTGTATTCGGCATACGTTTTATTTTTCTGTGTATAATATTTGGCATTTTTTATCGTTGCTGTAGCGGTCAGTGTTGTTGCTCGTGGTGTGGTGCACAGGTTGGTGAGGCCTGGGCATGTTGTTGTGTTAATCTATGAAGTTGATCTGATGTAAAATCCTATATCCATTCACTTTGGTTAAGAAACACGGGGTCAATCTCACTCCTGCTGACCTCTATTCAGCTGATTTTGAGGAGTCTTTCAACTTCTTGGCTTAGCCCCACTAACATAGTTAAAGGATCTTGGCACCTACTTCAAAGTCAGTCTGTTCATTTGTATTCAAGTAGTGGCAAACGGGAAGGGAACACGAACTGTCAGAAGCTCTTCACCGGAGGTGCGGTGCCAGTCCAAATCGACCATCAAATAATTTCACACTGAGCCACGTGTTATTAATGGCACTGGGTTTGGCTTTGTGGGCCAGACTTACTTCACACATCTTTATTATGCTCAGGAGGGGCCTGAAACATTTGGATGCAGAAATCCTCTCGGTTTGAAAGAAATGTTGTTTCTGTTTGGTGAGACAATTTAGACAATATAGATAATTACTTTAATGCATAGGTGCTGTCCTGTGAACAATGTAGCATTGAGGGCTTCAGCTTAATTTAGTTATTGTCAGTGCTTTATTTCAATGCTTGATTTTCTTAAAAAAAAAAAAACTATAAAAGCTTGACTTTAAACACTTTTTAAAAGACATGCTGTTTTACACAAGAAAATTGTCAAGTAATGTGTATATACAGCGTTGTGTGGTCAGCTCAGGGAAGATGCAGATGTTTGGCTTATAGATGTTCTGACAGGTCTTTGATTTGACACTGCTCAGCTGTTGTCCTCCATGGATTGGGCTCTGCAGGCCCATGAAACCTAAGAAAGATCGTCCGATGGAAGGGGAAGAGGCCAAAGAGCTAGGCATGCCTTACGGGTGGCATTCTCAGTATAGTGTTGCTCTTTCATAATTTTTTAAGCCTGTCTTTTCTTTTATACAAGATGAGTAGGTGCTTGACGTTTCCTGAATGATTTAGTATGGCTGTGTGCTAAAACAGCTTGACAACGTTTGCAGTACAACAGTTTATTGCTTTGTGCATTCATCTTTACCTTCACCTGATTAAATACTTTGCCACTTGTTACAGTGGCAATGGAAAAACACTTGTTTTTAGTTATTATATAGCTTAGCTGTTTAATTCAACCAAATATAAGGATACTGAATCATAAAAAATAAATTATTTAAAAAATATACAAAAATATATTATATTATAATATATATTATTAATAGATAAGATAATACAATTCTATCATCTGTAATAAAATTATATATTAATATTATTAAATTCTTGAGGATTTTTGTTTCATTTGACTGTTTTGCTGCCATTTTCAATAAAAAAATTACAAATAATTTAAGGTATTCACTTACTTTAACTTACAAATTCCCAGTGCAGTATCTGATTTTGTGTTTTTCTTTCTTCTAGCAGGTGGTTAGTAGAGCAGACACTACTAATCCTAAACTTATATCCGTCTAATACCGGTTTTTAAGTGTTCATACTACTTTTCTATCTTTTTTTCCTTTCTTTCACATGCCTTTATTCTGTAGTTATAAGATCATGCACTTGATCTTATAAGACGTTTGATCAGATCCTTCAGAGAAGGGTTGGCTATTGGCCTGCTTGGACACACCTTTGGTTTCCTATTGTTCACAAAATTCCTATCTGATTCCCCTTCTCTTTTGTCTTTGTACTTAGTTTGTAAGGCAATGATTTAATTGCCTGTCTGACTTAAAAATAGACAAGCAGATAGTGATAAAACCTCTGTCGTGTAGAAGATTTATTTAATCTAAACTGATATTTGGTCAACCTCTTTAAAATTAGCAGTATCTTCCAATAAGTGTATGTGTGATGCAGTCTTTGAAGTCATAACTGCAGTCTACTCATGAAATCACTTTTTGACCAGCTTTTTTAATTAACTTAGCTTGCAATATGTGTTACAGTTGGGGATTGTTTTTTTGACACCTCTTGACTGTTCTTTTCACCTAACTTTACACCATTTTTCTCCATATTTGGCTTTGTACTGTATCTTCAGGCACTCGGCTTCCATTTTGAGAGCCTTTTCAAATAGAGACCTTTTAAATGGAGAGGTTGCAGCTCTTTTCTTTTAAAGTATGTTCAGAAACTGCATTAGCTGCATGATTATTAAAAATAATTCATTAAGAATGCCAAAGCCTTGATCTATAGCTAAGGTAGATAATATACAGCATGGTTAAAATTGTAAATAAAATCTTAAACAAATATTGGAAACGAGCTCTACACAAGCTAAACCATTTAAAATTTGTTTAAAGTAAATCAGTATTTTGGATTTTATATATTTATAAGCTATGAAAGTTATCTCTCTCCTCCTCTCCTAAATAGAAAATGTAATAATATCATTATTGTCTTTAAAAGTAATTCATAAAAGGTGTTAGAATGTGCATTTGTGGAAGTGCTATTCTATTGTTGTCATTTTCATATTTTCATTAAACCAGGGTTTTTTCTTCTTTGTTTGCATGCTGTTCTTGTACTGTTGACTTGGCTTTTAGATTCATAGCCCACAGGAGAGCAGTGAAGATGTGTCGGGCATCATTTACAAGAATATAGTCCAAATATCTCAGTGTGTGTTTGAATGTCTCAGATGATCTCACCATTGTGGGGACATTTTCAATTGTATCCAATCAAAACAGAAAATAAAGAAGCAGAAGCTTTTACTTTGGACCCATCAGTTTTCTTGATTGTTTGTTTGCTGAACCGTAAAACTGCAAATATGTTTTGCACCTCAGTGTATGAGCTGCCATTCCTATTTACATATGCAATAGTCTCAGCATTGCAATATGCAGCCTGTTTGCAGAAATATTACCTTTACATCATTGAAATTCATTTCCAGATTCAGAATTATTTGGTTGTATCTTTTCTAATGGAATAACTGAAGCCGATGGATGACTTCTGAACTTGTTTTTCTTCCAGAAGAAACCTGCCTGCTGACACAAACCCGTAGATCCGAACTTGTGGTGACTGTCCACACAAGCTTGTATCTATAGGTATCTGTCTGTGTGGCCTTCACACCTACTATTCAGGGCCTTGCTTTAAACCATCCTGCACTCAGTAGGTAGGGTTTGAATAGTTTATTTAAACCGTTTACGCCCAAAAAGGAGTCTCATCAAAATTAACATAGTCAATTTTTTTTTCTCAGATCGATAGAGGGTCAGCTCTGTTCGACTATCTGGGTCTCTGCGGTGCCCCCAGGCTGAGGTAGTAGGTTGTATAGTTTAGAGTAACATCACAGGAGATAACTGTACAACCTCCTAGCTTTCCCTGAGATACACACGCTCCTGCCTTAGCACCTCGACAACACACACTTACTTTCAGCGCCATTTTCCACCGCGCTGTCTTTCTTACTAAGGAGCTATTTAAACAAAAAGCACATAAACACCATGACGTAAACCAAACATCTGCTTTTATTTCCTGTAAAAATGATTGAGCTGAAAATGTGTTCTGTTGAACCAAAATGAGTCCCAGAAGCAGACACTGACCAGGCACACAAAAGACCTTGAGGCAAAACAGAACTCCTGGTATAATAGTTGTACTGACCGTATTTATTTTCTCACTAATCAAGCACCTTTTTTGTAGTCTCAGGTGAGAAGTGTTTTTCTACTCTTCCATGTAATACAGAGTAGTCAGTTGTTTGGGTTTGGTATATTTATGCTCACCAAGGCTGCATTTATTTGATCAAAAATACAGTAAAAACAGCAGTGTTGTAAAATATTATTACAATTCAAAAGAGCCGTTTTCTATTTGAATAACCATCTGCCAGTGAGGTGACAAAAAATAATTAAAATAATCTTGTTTTACCTTTGAATTAAGTTTATTTTTTCTGACTCCATTGGCATTGACTCCATTGGACTTTTGTTCTTGATATAATGATAAACTCACTTCATTTTAATAAATTTCTCTGAAAACAAGACAAAAAATAAAACAAGATTGTTTTTTGCAGTTTGATCAGAAGTTACAGTTACATATATTTTTTTAATAACATTAAAAAGTAATAGAGATCTGTAGGAAAGTGCATTTTCAAACTTTGAAGCATTATTAATACAACACATTTACATTTAGAGATCATATTGACACAATGTGTTCCTTTCAGTTTATCCATTAAACTTTCTTTACCTGGTTTTAAGAAAATCTTAAATGTAACTTTTTTTTTAAATTTAACATAAACCCTGCAGAAACACTGTCAAAAAAAATGTCTTATTATTAATGTTTAAAACAGTTGTGCTGCTTAATATTTTTATGAAAAACCATGATACTTTTTCCCCCAGGATTCGATGAATAGAAAGTTGTCACCAAAAGAACAGCATTTATTTGAAATAGAACATTTTTATTAACATTATAAATGTTTAAATGTCATTTTAACAATGCATCCTTGCCGAGAGTATTCATTACTTTAAAAAAAATACAAAAACATCTTTATCTTAAAGAGCTATTTCTATCTGATCTAACCCTTAAAAATAACTTTTGTTGATGTATATAATATAATAATATTTTTACATTTTGAAAAAAGTAGCTAAATTAGATGTTGAGCACATTTTTCGACTATTTGACATTTAACATTTTTATATAATTTCAAAGCACTCACTAAGTGTGTTCAACCATTTCACATACATGGTACTGACATGGTCTTCAGTGATTATATGATAAACATCTGAGGTTATGTCAACTTAACGTATTAATGTCACTTTCATATTCTTGCATTATAAACTGCAACACATTTATTTTTTTGTATCATCAGTGTGATATATACGCCATAATTGTTTCAAAGACCTTTGAACATATTTTGCTCACTTTATTATACCCCTATTAGCAAAAAATTCAGCTATAATGTGTTGGCAGATCAAGTCTACATCAAAAAAATTATTTTAAAATTACTCCTAATTAAACTTAGAAACAGCATTGGTGAATTTTAAGGGTTTTCAAACTGTTCACAGTTTTATTTTAATCACTTTGAATATATATATATATATATATATATATATATATATATATATATATATATATATATATATATATAATATCCAAAGTGATTCTGAATTTACATTTACTAGTAGTGAGGATTTTGATTCATCCCAGTAATTCAAATCTTTTGATTCTTTTCACTATATTTGCTTAAATTTGTTTTTAATTTATGTTGCACTAAATGCAACAAATCAAATAACAATGTCTGACAGACACACTTCTGCCTTCTTGCATGAGATGTTAAATCATTTTTTGAACAGTTTAATTTATATGAACCATTGAATAACAAGTCAAGACTTCTCAACATTACTTGAAGACTATTGTTGTGGAAAATATACATATATATTACAATTGTATACTTTTTATACATAGTTATATTAAATATAGTATATATTATAGTTAATATAGAAAAAGTTTGTAGCATCATCACTTTTAATTTATTAATTTCTATCACTTAGAGCCCAATAATGATGAAGAGTTTACTTTTCTGGCTTGCTTTAATCTTGGGCTTGATGGATGGAGTTTAGTCATCAGTTTTACTGAAGAAGAAACTCTCAGATGATGTACAAAGACTAAAAGTTTGTATTTACAGTCAAGTAGATATGTCATGCTTAAAAGCACACTTTAGATGATAGCAGCATGCTCCATTTTCTGGAGCGAGAATAAAGTACTGTACATCACCTCTGATCCCCGAACAATGGAGGCTGAAATAGATTTTGCCATTTCTATTAATGGCTGTGCTACTGCCAGACCTGTCATCATCTTACACCAGTTAAAAAGACAGATCACACTTAAAGAAAAACACAAACAAATATCCTTAATTGCCATATTAGCTGCTTTTCAGCAAGATGATATAATGAGTTTGCAAAACAACACCATCTCTTAATGAAATATTAATCAGCAAGCAGATTTTAATGATTACAAGCAAACATTAATGAGAAATAGTAGAACTTCTGTTAGGTTTAAGATGTCTAAACAACATAGCCATATATATATAGTTTTGTTTGTCAGCAGAAGCTGTCTGACTGTACATTAACTTTATTTTTGCTCTCCTGTAATAGGATGCTAAGAGCACCGTAACGCATAAATGTATATATGCTCAGCGCACAAAGCTTGAGCAAGATTGAGTGAGATGTTATCTTCACTGTAGATCTCACTGGCTGCAGATTTCATGTGAATCCTCCCTCACTGCCTCTGCTGGAGTTCTGGAGCAAAAGGCTGCCCCCCAATGGTGCAGCTTTTCACTGCCACACACACACACTGAAACAGACAGCTGTACATTGCTTAGCATCTGATTCTAAGACCCCTTCCAGGGTTTATGTATAATCTGAAAATGTAGTCTTTGATGTTGCTTTATTTCACATCTTCCCATTAATTTCTTTTTTCGTATCTCTGCGGCAATACAACTGCGATAACGTGTCTCTTTTGCGTGTGCCTTTAGTCGGCCAGGAGGGTCTGTGTGCTGCGTAATGTCAGCCTTGAAGCACGAATCCAAAGCAGATCAGAGAACGGAGAGGGTCCAGAGCACACAGAGGTTTGTAGTTCTCTGCACCTCTCCTTGCTAATCGCTGCCAAAGGAAAAGAGCTGTGACAAACAAACAGCTTTTTCAGCTCGTCACTCCCGATCTGAGGCATTCACGAATGTTCATTCTATTATGAAAGCTCTCGAAACGTTTTACGGACATGCTGCCTCGCTTTTGTGCCGACATTCTGAAATACACAGGTTTAACTTAATCAAAATGCTTTGTGTCTGCCTTGTCAGCTTAATATCATTTGACCTTTTGCATTTGGTAATTTTGAAACTATGCAAGGCACTAAAGTATACGCTCTCAGAGCAAACAATACTCCTATATTGATTTCCTTTTTAAACTCGAGCAGGGCATATTCATTTTTTTTTTTTTAAACACTCAACAGACTTCATGTAAGGCAGCCATGAGTATGATTTGCAACTTGCTAGTCAGTGGCGGATGTTATTAGGGGGAGGGGCATTCTGAGAGAGAGCATTTGATTGGACAAAAATGTGTGTAGTGCAGGATGAGTCATCAATATTTTTCCTCCATTTTACCGGAAGAGAAAGGCATTTAGGATTACACTAGCATTGTAGACTCAAAGCTAACACATACAGACTAAAAGCCACAAAACTCACACTTTAATCTTATGGGGTCTTGATATGCTACGTAATTACTTCAGTTGATAATACGTAATGATTATTATTGTAGTCACGTATTATAAGTATCACTAAATCAAGGGTTTATTTGGGTCCTAAAGAAGTGCCTCTTCCCTCGCTCAAAGTCCTCATTAGAACTTCAACCACAATGTTTGTTATGCAAGGTATGAAGCACTATAATTACACCGCTTTGCTAATGGCCTTATATTTTACTTCTCTGGAGACACGTCTGCTAAACATAGCTGAAGTCATAATCTTACAGTGAGCACTTAGCAGTCTCTACAGCAGGAATGACTGGATGCAGTGTTTGAAATACTCTACAATTTTGCCGGGGTGGGCTCATAAACAGTTTGTGGATTGCCACAAGAAAAAAAATGCCATATCCTCTTCAAATAAAAAAAAAGAAATCACAATTGTCTGGTTGTTCCAAAGGCCCACACAGTGAACAAGTGCTGATCTCATTCAGTATAATTTTAACTACTTGGATATTTTTACAAGCAAGCAGTGACGGATTTAAAGAGCTGAGATTTTACACTGAATATTCAATGTAATAAGCAGGCACGGTATATACATGCACACAATTACACATGCATGCTAAATAGTTAGAAACTAATAGCATATTTGCTTTATTTCCCAGAGACCTTTGCATGGTCGCAGGGAGTAGCTGTTCTTCAATCTCCTGACAGCTGTCAATCAGTCCAACTCTTTTGTCACATGGAGTTGTCTTGAATGCGTGTATGCATGCACAGATTTCCATGCACTTTCTGTTTGCATAACCCACCATGCAGCAAATATGCTTTTCTAGGTTTTTAGCATGCATGTGTAATTGTGTGCACGTATATATGCGTGTGCGTGCGTCTGCTCGCTATAGGCTCTAGGCGGCAGCCGGCGCAGTCAAAGGCAGTCTAATATTAGCACCTCACTGAAGGCTTGCTGTATCTGGATGAAAGAGGGTGATAAATGAGGATAGCAGTGGTGGGGGCCATGGAGCCGAGGGGGAAATTTAAAAGGGATAGCATCTCCATTTTACCGCCAAAAAACCTACACGCGTGTCCAGTCCGCATCAGAGAGGATACATGTGACACCTAGAGATTAGCCAGAGACTGCGAGTTCATGAAGCAAGTGAAGGAAAGTGAGGAAGAGGTCAGTGTGGTGCCGGTTTGCTTTCCCTCCGCTCCGGTCGCTGATTTGATCCCATGCGCTGTTGTCCGTCGCTAGCCTCCCTGCCTGCTCGGCTTGTCCCTCCCCCATCGGCTGGGGCTGTTCTCCCCCCTCGCTCTGCCCAAGCCTGGGGGAGCCAGTGGAGATTAAATGTAGCCTCTATAAGCCAAGCACATCATGTAGCTGTGTTTCTAGGGCCTCTCTCTCTCTCTCTCTCTCTCTCTCTCTCTCTCTCTCTGTCTTTCTCCCTCACTTTCATTCTCTTTTTAAAGGATAGTGTTTATGATGCCAGGCATGTGATAGAGAACTTCTAGAATGTCAATGTCATTGGGAATACCAGAATATTTTACAAGCGATGAAGTAAAAATGACAAAAAAATCAAAGAGCGTGAAAGTCTATGCTGCCTTCTACACTATTTCTCTTTCTCCACCAACATCCTCCCCCTTCGGGTTGATACTGCAGAGAAGTGGGCCTCTGGCTTTAAATGATCACAGCTGTGCGAGCAAATTAATGGATGATATTTCTCTGTTTTCCCCCCTTTCTACAACTTCTTTTCAACATGGATTTATAAAGAGGGAAAGAGGGACCAGGAGTGTCACGCTTCTACGTTTTCCCCCTCCTCTATCCAATTTTGCATGCATCTCAGTCTGCTCAACTCCGAGAGAGAGGAAGAGTGTGCATGTGTGTGTCCTGGGAGGGAGAGAGCGAGCGAGAGCGAGAGAGATGGCGAGGGAGGGAGAAAATGAAATGTAAGACAGATACGGAGAGTGAAAGAGAAGAAGGGGGTGTGGAGAGAGCAAGCTAGCGAGAGCGGAGAGCCAGTAACGCGGTGCATTGATGCATTTGCTGTGTCTCAGACATGCTCTTTCGGCAGGACGTAGCCCAGGGTTTTTGGCAGCGGCAGTCTGCCTGTTTTCCATCACCCAATCGAGCCAGACCTGGAATAGGGATATACGTGAGAACGGAGTTGCCGCGGCTGAGCAGCGCTGGACGAGTGAGGTGAAGTGAATGAGTGAAGAGTCTCTGTGCTGTGTGTGCATGTGTGTTCACCCCCTCCTCTCCTGAGATCCAGCAGACTGGCATGATTTGCTGGTGTTGTGGCCCTGGCTGCTGCTCGGACTGTCTCTCATCCTCAGTGCCATCACACCACCCTTCGGCTTTTTCTCATCAGCACGCTCTCCACCTCTGCGGCTTTTGTCGGCAAGCTGTAACATGGACGTACGAACCTTTGCTTTAACATTACCATCCATCCATCTTGTCTCCTGTCCTCCTCTCCTCTCTTTCATTCTTCCTCTTTCGTTTCACGCGAACAGCCTTCCAGTCAATATGACCATATGACTCTCCCTTTTTCTAGCCTATCAAATCTACATGATTTTGTCAGCAGGTCTAGCAACAAAAGTTGAAATCTGAGATTTCTCCCTCTCTCTCTTTCTTTCTCTCACCCACTTTCTTTGTCGAGCAGGCTGCGAGAGAACTGTGATCGGCTTCATACTCATCCTCATCCTCGCACCAGGGTGAGTTTAAAACCATTTTCTGCTTCTCCCCACCCACAGCTGTAGCATCTGTTAGTGTCTTCATTACCTTTGTCTGAAGCTGCTTGTATTGGGCTTGCCAGTTAGCAGTAAGCTACATTTTCTTGTATTAACACTTCATGGTTTAGGTAATGTTACAGTTTAGTGGTTTAGACTAACCAGTGATGTACGTCGGGGACTCCAGTAGTAAGTCGCAGTGACTAGACGGAGAGCCTTTTATGATTAGCGTTGAATGCTGGTGAAGAGAGCTTAGTGAGACAAGAGCTGGTGGAGAGTTTACCTGGAGCCAGGGGCATTTTTTCAAAGTGCCGTATTGTTCAGTGTTAGAGACTGAGAGAGGGATCGAGCTTATGGGGGGAGGGGGAGATGGGTCAATGTTGTGTCTAGCTGAAGGTTGCACTTGTTGTGTCAGAGACAGACAGACAAACAAGTGTCGGGGGGATTGGGGGGGATGCACAAAAAGCGATGAGTAGATGGGCCTTTCATAGCCATACATTTTTTTCAATTTCTGTTGTTGTGGGACACATCAGTGTGCTCGAATTTTGTTACAGGTTGGCAGTCGGTCTGCAAATGTGCCTCTCACAATCCCTGAGACCCTAACTTGTGACGTTTTCCTGTTATGTGCACGGGTTAGGTTCTTGGGAGCTGAGAGGGGCGCTCTGTCATCAGCCCGCCGGCGTCGGAAACAAAGACATTTTAGTCAACAGTGACACGCAACTGTCAGAGGAGAGAGGAAGCAGCTAGCCGTGTTTATAAAGAGACAGTGTGCATGGGGGGGGGCGCATTGAAAAAATGCCGGCATACGGGTCATGTGATGCGCTAGTGGGTAGGATCAGCTGAAGATTCATTTTTGGAGGGATAAGGTTAAAAAGAGGAGATCTGATTCCTTTGCATTTCTCGAGTTTAATTTCAAATGCTGCCAGGCCTTGAACGCATGTTAAAGGGATCAAATTAAAACTCTGTCATCATTTAGTCACCCTTATGTTGTTCTTAAGTCTGTATGACTTTTGTGTGGAACACAAAAGAGGATATCTTGAGAAATGTCTCTCCATACAGTGGAGGACAATGGTAACCAAGACTGTACCAACATTCTTCAAAATATCTTCTTTTGTGTTCCACAGTCTTATTGGTCTGGAATGATATGAGGGTGAATAATTGATGACAGAACTTTTAGTTGAACTATCCCAGCATATCTAACATTTCTTCACATTCAATTTCACATCTCTTTTCATTTGAGAGCAGCACAAAGTACTATGGAGAGCGTCATGCTAAAGGCTCGGTACACTTGTGTTTGACCTCAGAGAGCCCTCAACTGGTCACTTTGTAGATGTGAACGTCATCTTTTCAATGTGTGTTGAGTCATATGTGCGTTTGTATGTGTGTGCGCTAAGTCCCTAATGCTATGTGACGTGGCTTTAGCATGTAGCATGGCTACTATGGTATGCAAGTGCTGACAGGGTCTTACGTTTTTGGTTGTTGGCTAACCTAGATGTATATCCCTTAAGACACTGAACCTTAAAGATGTGCAACTGGAGGACATCACCAGAGACCCCTACAACCAATTAATTAAATTTGGTGAGAAGCATTGTGTTATGAGCGTAAATGTCTAGAGATGGGGTTGTCGAGAGTTCACCCACGCTCCTTCGTGGTTCGTTCCATTTCCGTAGTGTGTTAGTGGACCATTTGTCCATGCTTGTGGCGCGTCTGACTGCTGTTTGAAATGGCATTGCGGCAACATTTCAACAAAGGAATGACGCAAAATGAGGCCAGAGAGTATTTATTGCAGTCTCTACACAAACACCTTTATAGTCTAAGACCTTTTTTTTTGGCATTTAGAGAGACAGTGAGAGGCTGCTTAATGAGATAAAGGCTTGCCCACAGTTCATGGACGGTGCATTGCTGCGTGTAAGACATCGGCCGCTGCATCGTACGTATAATGCATGGTGCCATCACGCCCACATCCCTGTCTGTCTTTCTCTCTACCCACCATTACACCCACAGGCTGTCTCTCTACCTCTCTCTATCTATCGGTACCCACTGTCGCATTCAAAGTAAACTCTCTTCATCACAAACCCTGTCGCTGCTGTTGCAGACATCGAACGCTTAGGGGTTTGAGGTGTGACGGATTTTGCTAGCCAGTGGCGTAGCACTTTGTCTTGGTACATGTCCAGGTAGCCATGCTCTTGCTCTCTAAGAGGATTTGTCTGGTACACTTTGCTTTGATTGCTTGCTGAATTTCCAATGGAAATCGTCAAGCTTTCGCACACATTTCTGAGGCTTTCCAAATGAAAACGAAAGGCTCGTAGTAGCCGGTCCCCATAGCATGGCATAATACTGGCTTTACCCCTGTCTCTGCAGTGCTGTGCTCTGGCGTCTAGGCTGCAGCTCTATTGTTCACTCCTGTCTCTCTGCGCTCACGTTGCACTCCACTGGCACTGGGACAGCCTCCCTGAGCCTGGCCCACTTTTAAGGTGGACCGGTGAACATGGAGGAAGCCATACAATCGCGTTTAAGGCGGACTGCGACAGGTTTACTGGCTTAGAACAAAGGCTGCCGCAGTGAGGAAGGTTGTGCAGGTGGAGTGTTAGACAGCGCCAGGGTGGGTGACGCCCATGGCTAAGCAGCACCGGAGCCGTCTGACACACTTCCAGACAGAGCCATCCAGTCGGGTCCATTTGATCCGCTGAGGCTTCATACCCATTGTCCCACCTACCCCAAAAAAAGATTTGCCCCAATCCGCCATAGGAGTGTCCGTAGATGTCCAAAAGCACCTCAGGTCTAAAAGTAGTGCCAAGGCAGCCTGTTTGATGGAAAGAAATTATTATTTACTTAGTATTGAACTGTCGAGGATAAAAGTCACGTATGTCGGTTGGTATAGGGACTATTCCTTCCACAACCAGCCAACACCGATCACTCTGATTGGGTTCTCGTGAAAAAGAGTCCGGACTCATGATGGTGACCACATGCTAGTGCGATTGTTTATCACAGTGTTCATTTTATTTTTTAAATAAATCATGGCAAGATGGTGTGGAAAGCACGTTGTCTGTCAAAAGCAACAATATTTTCCATGCCCACAGGTGGTGTTGCTTAGTATTTGGTTGACATGTAAATGGAAGGAGAAATTGATCCAAATTCTATCCCAAGACTTAAAATAATGCTTCTACAGTGCTCATTACTTTTGACCTATAATGTAAGGGAGGTTGTGGCTGAATGTCTGCCTACTGAGCAGTCACATGGAGAAGGTATGTGCTTGTCCATGCTCCCCATTGTTCCAGTGGACTCTCTGGAGTAAGTAGGCAGACTGAATGTACATGTGTAGTCAGAAGTGAAGCATGCATTTCAGTGATTATTATGTGAACACGCTGTGGACGATCATGTGTGTGTGTCATACCTTCATCCACATGCAACATTCCTGCATACTTCCCCCTCGGGACAAGGGTAGGCTACAGTTAGTGCACTGATTAATGATGCAAAAGAGCACAGCTGTGTGTGTGTAGTGAGAGAGTAATCATAGTAATGATATATCAGCCAGTCTGAATAACCGACCGATATTTGACCATTTTGACATTATCTGCATCAGCTGATTGCCCTATGCTTTTTGATGAACAGAAGTGGTATATTTACAATTAGTCATTTAGCAGATGATTTTATCCAAAGTGACTTATAAAGGTGTAACATAGGTTCTCTCCTCTCTCCTGTCAATTCCAAAATCAACCATTTTCTTTCAGTTATTTTATTGAATATTTGCTAAATACTTTGTGAAATAAGTTTAAATTAAGCTATGTATGTCTTATTAAACATCAAGTTGTATTATGCATATATCAGTATTATATTGACTACCCCACTCTCTAGGTATCAACACTGATATTGTTTGACCACTAGTGTACCTGTATGACGGAGAATGCCTGCATCTCCATAGGTCCAAAGTAGCGGCGCGGACTCAGCTGCTTAGTTTCTTTCATAATGAGCGTCGAGAGAATTTGCTGTCTGCATGGCCATCTGTGCAGACAGGCAGGCAGGCTGGCTTCTCGGACCACAGTACAGGTTAGAGCAGCTTAAGGATTACCAGCACAGGCATAGGAAGATTAATCAGCTCACAGGCCTAACCTAATTAAGCCAGCGGGGAAATGTCACCAGTGTATATCAACAAGCCTTTCTCTTTCACTCGGCCCTGCCCAGCTCAGGAATGCACGGATAGGTCAGCCCTCTCATCCTCTGTCCCGGACTATCCGTGGAGCTCACCGAGCAGAACAGTATTCCTTTCTCTGCACTCAGGTCAGTTGGTTCATATGGAGAAGGCCTGGAAATCCCCTTAGTTACTGTGGGAATGTACTGCTGGGTCGGACCTGTTCTGGCTCATCTGACTGGGCCTTACTGAACTCAAACGCTGCGGTGGCTAATGGTGTGAGTTTACCGGTGTTACATTCGTATTCATTAACTTTTAACTAGTTAGTTATTTTTTTGAATAACTGATTAAACTAAAAGGAAAGATCTGCAAAATGAGTGGGATACAATTTACCTGGGTCATGAATATTAATGAGGTGATGTAACATTCCAGCCATATTAGGATTACTGCTTTGCAGTTGCACTTCTGCTCTACTGCCGAGGTCGTTTTATGTGTGTGGGTACATTTTTTCTTTACACAGTGACCAAACAAAACATAAAATGACAAGCTCTTAAAATTCGATTATTGCTCTAAAAGTGGATGGGGACTAATCTTGAGATTTCTAAAAATGGAAGGACATTAAACTGTAGCAGCTGTACTTAAGGTTGCTAAAATGATGCAGTTGATCTGATCTGAACTTTTTGAGTAATGTTATTAGTGAAATGCCCTATCATAACTGTATAGTGATTATCACTGATGTAATTAATAAAACACTACCATTCAAAGGTCTGGGATTGGTAAGAGATTTTAAATTACATTTCTTTAATTAAATGAAAGAGGTTTCTTCTTATTGCTCACCAAGGCTGCATTTATTTGAATAAAAATATAGTAAAACAGTAATACTGTGACATTTAAAATAACAATTTTCTATTTGAATATATTTTAAAATATAATTTATTCCTGTGATGGTAAAGATGAATTTTCAGCATCATTACTCCAGTCTTTAGTGTCAGATGATCCTTCAGAAATCATTCTGATATGCTGATTTGCTGCTCAGGAAATTTTTCTTATTATCAATGTTGAAAACAGTTGTGCTGCTTATGATATGTTTGTGTAGAAAGTTCAAAAGAACAACTTTTATTTGATATAGAAATCTTTAGTAAATCTTTACTGTCACTTTTGATCAATTTAATGAATAAATAAACGTATTCATTTCTTGCAAAAAACAATCTTACCAACCCCAAAAATTTTAATGATGGCATACATTTAACTTGAGAGTGTTGATAAATTGGGGTGAAATAAACAAACTGTCATTTATTACCCTCATTGGTTCTTTTAATTTTGCACTCAGTCAGAATTTCTAAGCGTGATAATCAATCTTCGCCTCTATGTACGTAATTCTCGTAATCACGCTTAGTGACTGATTAATTTGTCATTAATAAACATTGTCTCTCTTGGCTGTGGCCCTGTTCCCTCGGGAGCCAGGAATTGTGTCGCTGTGGTGACTGTTGTCAGTGCGATTTGCATGACAGTGGTTGACGTTTGTTTCTCAGCGATTTGCCAGGGGCAGCTAGTGGCCAGGTCTCCGAGTGCCGAGAAAAGCATGGTGGCAGCTCTGTCTCTCACTCTGTCATCATCAGCGCTGCATGCGAGTGTGTGTGTGTGCTGCCGTCAAATGAGGCACAAAGGAACATTCAAATCATGTTTCTCACACTTCCACAAGCACCTTGAGGAAATAATGGCCCCAGTGCTGTAAAGGGCAATGCTCATTGGTAACGGGTATTACAGATTGCCAGAGCTGTATCCTAAAGCCTCCCCAATTATATGGCACATGTCATACAAAGCCTTCATTCACACTGGAAGTCTACGCATATTATAAACGTGTTCAACTGTCAAACGTATTAATTCTTTGCTGCAGTGCGATCATGCCCACGTATTATGGTGTTTGGCAGAGTATGAGATGCTTTTTGTTATTTTGTTGTTTCAGGACGCAGTTCAGCCTCTCATATCTCAATCTCATTTGATGTTGAATTAGTTTGGCATCAGCTTCACATAACCGTATAGGATTGGAGCTGCCGTGCTACCATGGCCAGAATATTGATAACAGATGTTCAAACGGCTTATCAGATCATTGTTCGCATGCCAAAGTAATCTCTCATTATTATTTGAGTTATTGTTATTATAAGCTGATGTTTTTGTTTGTGTACTTGCATTTTTTTTATTTCAGAGTTTATTAAAGATTAACAAGGGAGATTTTTGATTTATTGATGTTATATTGAAGCCGTATTGTTTAATAAATGGACTTTTTAGATATTTTTAAAATGAATTTTATCAAAAATATATGGAGGGGGATTATTATATTATATCACAAATACTGTTTAACTAAATGTGATTTTGGATACCTGCCAAAATTTGAAAATTATCTCTATGCTGGCATTTTTCTGTGTATGTTTGAATGCGGAATTAAAAGGTGCGTCATATAGTAACTTTTTTGACTTGATTCATTTATTGTCAAGAGGCTTTTTGAATTTGTCTTTAAATTTTATTTTAATTTAGTTTACTTTTTTTAATTAAAAACAAAAACGACATGCACATGTTCTCTGGACAGCTGCAGGATTGAGACGGTGGCGTTGTTGAAATGGAGAGCGGCACAGGGAGAGATGGTGGGTGCTGTGGAGGCAGACTGTCACTGTCTGTGTTTGTGACTATTGACTAACCTGAACAGAGAGACAGAGGGCAGGCTGGGTGTGAGCCATCGGCCTCAGACTGTCCTTCCTGTCCTCTGCTTAGAAAACCTGTCAGACATGCATCTAGAGATGCCTGCTTTGGATGGACAGCACGTCTTCTCCTTTCCTCAACCTCCAGGACAACATAATACACTGTGCTGACTTGTCCTGATGTTAAGAAAACCAATGCAACCCAAAAATACAGATATAGAAAATAAAGCTTTTTAGTGAATAATCTCTAGAGGTTTGAAACTTCTAGACTTTACAAAGACTGCCTTTTCAAACACTGCCCTAATGACGAGTTTAGACACATATAGACAGCCTTTTGAACATCTCTTCTAATATTGCCCAGGAAATCTATAGCTCTTTGACATTAAGCAGGGCATATTGTCACACTATATATATCGGTGAGTTGTCTTTAAACATTTTATTATTAGGTTTTCAGCAAAATGTAAACACTAAAATGATTATGAAACATAAAAGTCATTAAACAAATATGTAAAAGTTAAAAAGGGCTAGAGAATATTGATATTAACAAATTGTGTAAGTGTATAACATTTAAAAAAAAAAACATGCCATTTATGAAAATAAATTTGTTTTAAAAACAGGTTAACCTTTCAGTTTAAATCTGAATCTAAATTATACAGCTAGCACTTGTCGATCCAACAATATTACATTGAGGTTACTGTCTGAATAAAAATATGCAATTTTAATTAGTATGGCAGAAATTAAGAGGGTTTTTAAAAAATGTGTTGGAAACCAACATAAAACAAAATCACTGCTAGGAATAAAATGTTTGTGTAATTGTACTTTTAAATCCAAATTTCATTGTTACTAATCAATTGTACCCCCAGTATCCCCTTTGAATGTTTATTTTAATTTTCAGCATTTTTACATTTTTAAAGACACGAATCTCAGGTTTGTCGTCAGCGGCGGAGATGTGTGCGTGTTTGAGGTTTAAAGTGCAATCGCAGGTCGTGGTGAAGATGTGAGGAGAATGGTGGGATGGCTCAGGGACTAAGCCTGCTCTTAGTCTGCCATCTCAGTCAGGAAAGCCTCTGCAGATTATCCTCGAGCCGACAGCAACCAAAATAGAATGAGCCTGATTCTCTCTTTTTTGTGTATGTGTGCACGCGCTGCCCTTTTTCTTAGTCTCTGTCTGTCTGTCTCTTTCTCTCCCACTCAGTTTCCCTCCTGCTGTCATTTTTGTTTTATTTGCACACTCTCCGAATCCTATCCTCGCATGGCTTTTGGCCTACTTATTGTATTATCAAGCGTCAGTGTTTCTGGGTAAGCGAACGTGTGATTGCCGTTGTGTACGCGAGTGTGTGAATGTTTGCATGTGAGCAAGTGACCGCACCCCATTGATTTGTGAAGAAATCAGCTCCAAACTCTAAATCCACGATTGGCGCGGCATTCCTTCCAGGGCTCAGCACAAATTTTTGTCTGCCTAATGTTTTTAGGAGCATCCAGCAAATGTAACTGCCTTTATATTGACGCGCCGTATTTATAACTTTATTGACAGGCTCAAATAGCAAGAAATCCCAAGGCTACGCATGTTTGAAAGCTGTTGCTTTTCCAGACCACCGTGAGCGATAGCTCCCTGCGTTTGTCAGTTTAAGACCTGGAGTGATAATAAGCCCTTTGTCTGTTTGTGTCTGTAATTTACGGTCCTTTTGTTTTGAATATAACGCGCTTTTGTTTAATCGTTATGCATTGAAACCTTGTACGTTTTCAGATGATATGTAAATCTAACAGCTTCCATGTCAGACACGGACTTCGGGTCAGTGAGCTGAGGCTCCGCGAGTTCAAGAAAACACTTCGACAATGCCGTAGCAAATGTTGTTACATTATCAGACCCCAAGGAGGCTTTTCTACGTAAACCTGCTGACCCTGCGCAGGCACGACATGCCCGTCTGACTGTAATAAACCCCCCGAGTCTCCCTCTCTCACCTTCCTAAAACACTTCCAGTTGCTGGCCTCCCGCTCTCTGCCGTGGCTCTGACGTCGGTGTCGAATCTCCTGACTTTGTCTTGATTGTATTAAATCTGCAAAACACAAATTAAAATGAATGTAAAAGCAATAAACGATGAAATACTTTGGCTTTCTGCGGCTTCTTTGTTTTCTCGGCTCACAAGGATGAGTGAAGGCAGGTTAACGGGGACAGTGGGCCGAAAGCCATGGGGGAAGGGCTTTTTTTCGTGCAGGCTTTAGTAATACTATCCATTTCAAATTTAAATGGAGATTCCTGCTTCATAATCATCATCTCCTTTGAGGGTATTTAAAAAGGCTTTATAATATAGAACATGTCTGGACTCGAACATATATCAAGACAAGTATTTTAAATAGTTAGAAGCATTATTCAAAAAAAGTTGCAACCATTTCAAAGTTTAAGATTTGGATAAGTTTTATTAATGAACATTAATTAAACATTTTATTTTAAAATATTCAGAAATCTATAAGAATTTACATTAGAAATTTGTATCCATTAACAGCAATTATTTACAATTCTTAACATACAATTTGAATAAATCAATAGTTTATTTTCTAAATGTAATTATGCTGACGGACCACATACACAGAGGCTCTAAAATACATTCAGGCATTTAAAAACTGACGAATGTCTTTCTATTTCGCAAAACATTTCACAAAAATTTGTTAGGTTGCT
Source organism: Spinibarbus caldwelli (assembly GCA_039654775.1). Lineage (NCBI taxonomy): Eukaryota > Metazoa > Chordata > Actinopteri > Cypriniformes > Cyprinidae > Spinibarbus > Spinibarbus caldwelli. The sequence goes on along the minus strand of CM077253.1, from coordinate 15,428,795 downwards.
CAGACACTTTCATCCCTCAACGTTCAATATAACTAAGCAATTATAATTTTTTAAACAGCATATTTATTTAAGCAATAACAAGGATAATAGGCTGTTTTGCGTTTGCTGACTCGAGTTTTCAATCTTTGTTTTAGTTTAATGCGTTCTGTTTGTTTGTGGTCAATTCCAGGGCACTTTTGTTTTCTTTCAGCGGGGGTAATAAACCATAACGCTGTCGGCCACATTCATTTAGTTTTAATATCCTCCGCTTCTCATTTTTCCTTACTAATCATTACTGATGTTGCTTTGATCCTCAGCGACTGGTTTGTTTTGTGAATTCTGAAGACCCCTGCGTGTATTAGCTGGAATCCACAGCTCTGTATCTATTTCTAATTATTTATTAGCCACTTTAATAGCAAGGATATTTTCAGTGTGTTGCTATAGAAACTAAATAACAGTTTTCTGTTATTTTTCAGGTGGGGTTTTAAGCATATTTGTGAGTGGAAGAATATACTTTCTGTCAGGCTTGAGGAAAATGGTGGTCAGCTAGTCAAGTCTCAGGTCTCTATATACAGATACAAAGCTTGTCTGTGTGTAAAAGTTTCGGTACAACTTTAACTGTTTTTTTTTTCTTTTCTCTCTCTCTCTCCTGCAGTACATAACAAATCATCAAAGCCGGGATTAAAATTTCGTGAAGGAGCAGCTTTGACTGCTGGAAGACTTAAGCGTATTAGCTTTAAAACCAAGATGGGAGTTTCAAGTGATGTATGGCAGACTTCAAAGATGTTTTAATCTGTCAGTAGGCATGCTCTTGCGCAGGCTATTTATATTAGGACACAGTGCTTCTTCTGCCTGCACGTCCTAATCAATGGCTTCTACCGGCTAGACCCAGCCTGATGTGGATGTTAACCAGTTATTAAACAGCTGCACTTCCTCTAGATTGTTTCCTCTGGTTTTCTTTAGAGTGGTCTTTAGAGGCACGACAAGTACTGATTGTGAATACTGATTTGTCGTGTCAGTTTGATGAAGATTTTATGATTTAATGGTTGCAACTGCACTTCTATTCATGTTCCTGAAATGTATTTGGACACTTAAGTCACACTAAAAATGTACATTTCTTTGCATTATATCAGTATATCAAACAAAGTGTCATTTATTTTACAGAAAGACAGCACAAACACACTTTTGACAAAAAGAGTTTTGTTAGGTTGTTTGGACACTTGCTAGTTAGTGTAACATTCATTGTTAATGGGATGAATTACAGCTGTGATTACTCTGATTGGACACATGTAGTTGACATTATATATAAAAGGATCGGCAGTATCTTGTGGTGTGACATGCTAAAATTTATGTAAAAATATTTTAAAGCTATTTGTTTTTTCCATATCTTCTGTGCGTTTTCTATAACCTTATTAACTAAGATTACAAGAATACACTACAAAAAATTATATGATCAGTAAGTCATGGCAATTTATGTTTTAACTTTTTAAGTCAGTTTAATGTAATTGGCGTTGAAATTACTTTTACAACCAAGCTGATTATACTTAAAATTTTAAGGCAGCAACTAAGTTTTTCAAATGAATCAGGTGTTTTTTTTTTTTTTTTTGCAGTGAATATTGGTACTGTTAAAATTAATTTGTCGCAGAACAATTTAAAATAATTAACTGTCAAAGGAAAATGGTGTTTAAAATGTTTTGAAAACCAAAATAAATGGTGACCACAGGACTTGAAACACATTTTCCCTAATACATTTATGTAAATCTTAGACTGAAAACATTGATGAATCATAAGTAAATAAATACATACATACATACATAAGTTTGTGTAAACATCCACACCTGTGAAATCTTGAGGATACATCCACTAAAATGAGTTGGTAATAACAGAAATAATATGCAGTAACTGAAACAGCAGATGTTATTTCTGGAGCCCCAGCATCGTGTTTACAACTGCTACTTGGTTTGATATTTTTATGTTGTGCACCGACAATCATAATGTCTCACTTAAGTGTCTAAGTAATTTCTCAGGATATTTTTTAGGTTTATTTCTTGCAGCAAACATTCCTGCAAATACACAATCTGTCTGATACATGTGAAAGTTTGTAAAATTGACAAGAAAATGATCATTTCAGGTTTTGCTCATCCAGCTTCAGCAGCATTCAGAAAAGAATAATATTACCTGAATGCAGGCGCTTTATCATGATGATGTGGAAGATATTGTCATTCTGTACAAAATCTGAAGTACCACTGCTTTCTTTATGACTATGATACAGCATGCTCTATAACACGGATAAAAGGAGTATAAAGCCAAAACTTTGTTAACTGTAGTACTGTTCTAATTGTTACTTAAAACTTATGTTCATTAGTGACTGAGCTTTTATTTTTTTCACTTTTTCACTTAACTGTTTTTTTTTTTAATTATTATTACAAATTATATGTCAGCCTAACAATTTGTGTGAAAGTTTTTAAACATTAAAGATTTCATAATAGTGTCACATAATTTTGTTTTACTTTTTTAAATCCCACAATACTATGATATTCCCAATTTTAAATTAAATGATAAATTCCAGTATATGAAGTTTTATACCCCACTGTATGATGAAAAATGAAGAATGTATGTCTTGTTTTGTATGTCTGTGCTTTTTCCTGTTTTTCTTTTTCCTCATCGCTTTGTCAACTGTCTTTTTATGAATTTGCAAAAACTGTTCATACTAAGTATTAGGAACTATTTCTAGATGTGCACGCAAACACTTACAATTAGATTTACCCTTTTCCAGACATGTTTCTGTTGGGAATTTTAAAATATTGCCATGTGCAAACCCTACAGGTACCTGAATGGAGAGCAGTGTTCTCTGTGAACATGGCCATGCCTGAGGTGAGGTTTTTTTTTGTTTGTTTTTTTCACTTTGAGATTATTCATCTGTTTGTTTTGAGCTGTTCATTTGTCATCAGTATGACTTTCTTATCATTCTAGAGGTTTATACTCAGAAAATGGAGAGAAAACAAAGACAAAACATCTGAATGTTGAAATGTTTCTCTTTAAATTTCTCATTTAAGCACTATAGTAATATACCGCTAAATCACTGTGAAAAGCACACTGTGATTCTGCCACTCTGTTTTACCTGAAAGTGTTACAAACTGTTGGAAGTCACGCCTGCGTGATTTTTGGAGCTGAATGTTTCTGTGTGTTTGTCCGAGACAGTGATGTCACTCTCCCTCATTTAAAGTGAAATGTGGCAGTGTGATTTCATGCATCATGGAGGAATCTGAATGTATTTTCTGTGCTTGGCTATAAATAGCAGATAACGGCTCTTTCCAGTTCCAGAAATAGGTTCTCTGGAATTGGATTCCAAAGCTGAGCAACACTTTCCTTTAAACAAGCAAATATGCAGGACATGCATTGCCATGTTGAATTAAGAGTGCCACTTTTGAACAGACTTGGAGCCCTGCCACATCTACAAGATGAATTCATCACTTTACAGTACAACACAAGGCTCTGGATCAGACATTTGATGCAACACAGCTTTTTCTAAATAACAGAAATGACGAATTTAATTGAGTTTCAATTTTAGGACTGAACTTAGGTTAAAAAATTTGTTGGGTTTAATCTTACTGTTATATTATAATTATTAGCCGTTTCTTTTGAGCAAGGCAAAGCAAATAATATTTGTCTTAGTTCTGTCAATTTATGTTGCATGAACTGCGAGAGAAATTTCATAATAGTTTCAATGACAATTTCCAGCAGACAAAGACACTGGTTAAAGACACTTTCTGTCATTTATAGATAAACTTTATTTATTTTATTATAGACTTTATTATAAACGTTATTATAGATAAAACGAATTGTCTGTGATGTCCCAGATCAGTCAAAACTGTCAACTGATCAAAAAATGTCTTGTTAAATGGAAACTTGAGCTATTTTGTACTTTATTTTGTACATTTTTTTAACTTAATATTACTTTAAAAGTGATTTAGATGAAATGTAAAAAATTTTAGCTATTTAATTTATTCTATTAACTTGTCTGTTAGTATTCAGCATGCATGTGATATTATCTAACAGTCCTGAACCTGTTTATTTATAAAACTGTACTGATTTAATTACTTCCAAAACAAAAACCCTAGTCTTTAAAACGAAAAATTACAGTCCTTGATTGGAATTTTCTGCCTCATAAAACCATTTTCCTGCTGTTTGTTTCTCTTTAATTAGATCATATGATGCACAAGGACAAACAAACGATTTTTTGGTTTAATTAGTCTGAAAGCTTTTTTTTCTTTCAAGTGCTAGGTTAATTTTTGCAATCGTTTAAGTGCTAGGCTAATTTAGGGTTTATTTCAATTTAATTTACTTGAAATTTTCTTTTGGAAACGGTAATTTATCGCACGTCATATGCAAACTAAGTATTTTCCTGCTGTGTCAATAGATTCTGTCCTCACCTGGGACTGTTCAAGGGCATTAGAGATCTGCTTGAGCTTACTGTATATTCATCCACACACACACACACACACGGGCAATATAGCAGAGCTGTGTGTGGTAGCGGCTATCCGGCTTTGATCTGTGCATTTCCCTTGTCCTTTGTCAAAAGCAGCCTGAGAGGCAGAGATGTGTGTGTGCTGAAGTACGGGGCTCCACTGAAGTGTTAAGAGTGCGCAACTTTCTTCCTCTTTTCTTCCTTCCCGTCCTTTCTCGTATTATAAGAGTCTTTATTATGTGGGCAGAAAGTGAGGGGAAAAAATGGGAGGGTGCATGAAGGGGGCTCTCCTGTTTATGAATATAGGAGGCAGGTTCCCACACACGGAACAATGCGTTAGCCAAGCGAGGCGGCATTATTGTCGGAGCGGCAGAAACTACACCATGCTGGAAGTCAGTGTGTCTGAGGAAACGAACACATGCAGGTCATGTGATCGGCTAATGTGTTTTACGCATAGCATGTGTGCTTCTCTGTGCGTGAACACTCCCTAATCACTGTCTATAATTAATTCAGGTAGTATTAAACCAAGCCGAACACAAGTTCTAACGCGGCAGACATGCTGATGGAAAGAGTAACTCAGAGTCAGAGGAAATTGCAGATGCTTGGTGTCGGCCAAGTTCAAATGCACTTTCGCCCCCCCCATCCCTCCTCTTCCCTTCCTGCCATTCTTCTCGCGGCACAAACGGCCGTCAGCTAGGTATGCGTTCATTCATTGTGTGTGGCAGGGGGTCCCTCACTTCAAACCGGCCCATTTAAAAGAGGGCTGCGAAGTCCCACGGAGTCCCCTGAGCCGTGAGCAGAGCAGACAGGCGTGACTGGACCGGCAGACATCAAAGTGGCTGGAGCCCTGCCCCTCTATCCTGCCCACACCGTGCCCCGCTGCCCTCTCCACCCGCCCGGAACAGCCTTCATTAGGACACCGTTACATGGGTCAGTGACACAGAAGAGTGCCCGTGATAAAGAATAAAAAAAAATTTCAAAAAACAATTATGTTCATGCTGGTTTAACATGGTTTTTGAAAGAGTTTTTACAACATTTTCAAGAGGAATGACTCCAAAATTGTGGTATAACCAAAAAATGACCCATCTATGCAAGCGTGATTAAAAAAAAGAATAAAGACATTTTTAGCAGTTATTTAGACCAATACATTTAACACTTGAAATATGTTTATTTGCCACTTTGTCACACATAACATACACATATCACTGACAACCGATAATACTGAAATTGAACTGTCTGCAACTCTAGTGAATTGTAGTGAATGTGACTGAATAAAAAAAAACAAGTGAAGTTGTAGGCCAGGGATGGTCAGCGTCGGTCCTGGAGAGCCGCAGTCCTGCAGAGTTTTGCTCCAACCTTAATAAAAGCCTACCTGCCTGTAGCTTACTAGTAACCAGACCTTGATTAGCTTGTTCAGGTGTGTTTGATTAGGGTTGGAACTGAACTCTGTAGGACTGTGGCTCTTCAGGACCGATGTTGGCCACCCCTGATGTAGGCAATGAGAGTGGTAACATCCAGCGCATTGTACCACAGAACCATGGGCCACCTCCATGTTCTCCGCTTACATGAATCGATGCGGACCATTTTTACTCAATATATTGGACTGGGTCTGAGTTTCCTCTTAGAGGACTCATCAGACAAGTTTTCAATTAGTCTTCTTCATCTAGGAGAGCTGGATTTACACCCACAACTCCAGATTGACCCTGTGGCATATAGTCTAGGTCATCAGAATCAGATATTTCAGACTCTGAATCAGAACTAAGAATTACCTGATCTTTCTCATCCTGTTGTTTTTGTAGCATCTCTACAACCATTTCAGACATTCATCTAGAATGATTGAGACCATCCATACTAAAACTCTTGATAAAGAAAATCAAAAGCACAAGAATATTTTCAAATGCACATCAAACAGTTGTTCAAGTATATACTTGGTGGAGTGGAGACAGTGATGAAACCAATCAGTAGATATGGGGATGGTTAGGAGGCCATGATGATGGTCAGAGGGCAGTGTGAAAATTTGGCCAGGATGCAGAGGGTCACACCTCTACTTATATACTTATAATATATTGTCACTGTCAGACAGAAACCTTGTATGTGCAAAAATGTTACTTTTCAGGAACACTGACACACATAAAGGGCAACCTATAGCATTGAATTATGATGAAAAATAAAAACGAGGAATTATGGAGATACAACATTTTCGCCTGACAGCGATGATATATACTTGTATATAATAACATTCTTATTCAACTTTTATTTTGTTGACCTAGCTAACATTAGCTAGCTAGAATAGAGTATGTCAACAACAAGCTAGCTAATAGTATTGGACATGTTTCTCAATCTCACTAATAATGGATTTCAAGGTCAAGGTAACCTTAGCCTAACATTCAAATATTATGTCTAGTTATCTTTCACAATATATCAAATATTTTCTGTGGTAATAAATTATAAAATAAGACTTGCATCAAATATACAAAAGCAGCCATGTTGAGTTGGGAAATGTGGGGAAAGTGAATAATTTTCTGCAAAAAAAAAAAAAAGCAAATATCAAAGGTTTCTATATGGGTCATTTTTGTGTAAAATTGATGTAGAAATACAAAAACTGTGTTTGTTTATAAAGTAAAAAAAAAGAAAAGAAAATAAACAATGATTTGTGGAAATCAAAAACAAGATATTTAATGAACACCTGGAATAATAAATGATAAAATGCATTTCTTTCAGAGATTCATCAAAGAAACACTCAACCATGATTGAAATAACATAGGAAATGAATACAGGTCATTTTAGACCCATGTTGTGCATTAGAGGGGTAGTGATACAAAAATGATTTTTATTTAAAAAGTAATAAAGGAAAAATGATAATAAGGATTTGTGATGGTCAAAAACAAGTAAATTGAGGAATTCCTGGAATACTGAATGATGAAATTAATTTCTTGCAAAGATATAGAAAATATAAACTCAATCGGGTCACTTTTAGACCCATGATGTGCATCAAAGGGTTAAATACGCTTTTTAAGGTAAAAAAAATAAATAAAAATCATTCATTAATTCATAAGTATCAAGTTTCTGGAGAGTTGTACCACATGACATTTTACAACTTTCACCAACCTTGTCTTTTCATAAAAGGTCCAATTAACTTGATTCTAAAAATGTACACCTTGAAAACATCATCATTAAAAAAAAAAAAAAAAAGTTTTAAAATTTATTTTTCAAGGTAAAAGTATTCTGTTAAATAGTTTAAACAGTTTTCTTAAACTTTTTTTTTTTCTATAAATGAAACGGTTACAGTTACATAACATTTACCTGATGGCTTTTGTGTGTTGACATTAGCATCTGTTTCAAACATTAAAGTAAAGAAAGTACAAGGAAAAAGTAATTAAAATATAAGGTGCAATTATTAAAGGACTTCATTATTTTCTGTTTCATTATATGCATGATTCATACATCAAAGTTATTTTCTTTTAATATATTGTAATATCATTGACACAGCTACAATAGGCTACATTATACTTTAAAACAATTTTCACTCAAATATGATGAATAAATCAAACACATTATATTCTGTTATATTATCTACATAATTCAAACATTAAATATATTTTGGTAACATTGGTCCATTAGTTAATGCTAATTAATGCATTAACATTAACATTTAGCAATACATTTGTTACAGTATTTATTAATCTAATGTTACTTAACAAAAGTTCAACTAGTTCATGTTAGCTCAGGTCCACTAATTAATATTAACAGATACAACTACAATATAACATTAATAAATGCTTTATAGGTATTTTTCTCTCTTCGTTCATGTTAACTAATGTAGTTAACTAATTTTAACAAATGGAACCTTATTGTAAAATGTTATCATTATTTTCTTTTAATTAAATGAGTCCAAAGTCAACTGCATTTCTCAAATCTGTTTCAGTCTTTTAGATTTGTGTAGCTTCATCCAGTTCACAGTAATCATCAATGACAATTAATAATATATGTATAATGATATATTTATATATTTTCTAGTATAAATATAATAAATTATTAGTCCATAAATATCATTAATTTTGGGGGGAGTTGCATCACATGATATTTGTCATAAAATTTTATGTGATATTTCACAAGACTTACTGACCTTGACATACAGTCATGAAGGTTTGCAGGGGTCCTCTCTATGATATCATTTCCTGTTTTTATGTATGTTGGTCACATCACATACTTAATAAAGTTATCTTTGATGAATTGCATTTTTACTGTAATTTTTAATAGATTGTCAATTCATTGACATACAAACATTATCAATCAGGTAGAACACTGAAAAAAAATTTTTTACTTTGAAACATTTTTTGCTATAGTAAAAATGAGAAAGGGCAAGTAACACACTGAATTAACATTAACATTTATTGCAAAAACACTCCAATAATCTTCATTTACAACTTTGAAAAAAATAATAATTTTTGCAGTGAATCTGCAAACATTCACAAAAAAATGTCATGAAATGAAAATGCATGGGTAATGAAAATCTAAAACTTAATTCCATGGAGATCTAACAACTTCAGATGTCAAATATCAATGTTTCAACAGGTCCTTGTCTGCTATAAGGCCTCTTTGGACTGGTCGAGAGAGATGTGGAAAGTCCCAGGGTTCACCGGGGGATGACATCAGGTGAATGGGCTTTGAAACATCCCCGTGGATGAGAGCTTAGTGGGTGGTGCTCCCCCGAGAGGGACGGGAGCGGAGAGCCCCTGCACTCATTCAGTCCTCTCTGGGTTTGCACACAGCTTCTCAAGTGGCCCATGAAAGCCCATTACCTCCTTGTGGGAGGGCTTAATTGAAGCTGAAATGCAGAGAAACAATGGTGCGCAGAAACCTGAGTGAACATAAGTATGAGCGCAGCACTTCCCCATGGCATTAATGGTGGCATAAATGACAATAAACTGCTTTGTAACGCAGCGATATGGCCCTATATATCTGTCGTGAGCCGGGCCTGCCTCATTAGAGAGGCCGTACACAAAGAAGCCAATCAGTCTGGAGGAACACGGGTGACTGCCACTGCTCGCATCATTAGCCGTATCACCGATGCCATGCGATACGTTCTAGCACCTCAGCCACCGGCCATACCATAAAAGAGACGGGACCGACTACCGAAGAAGAGCTCAGACAAAAACACTTTGCAGAAGCTATGAGGCGAAACTTTATTAGTTTATTCACTGTGCAGGTGCCGAGATTACATCGCATAGAGGGAGAAGTGATAAAAGGAAACTCCCGAGGATGACCACCATGCGTCCATGGATGAAGCTTAAAGTGCTCATTCTTTTCATTTGAAAGCAATGCTGCTTCAAGCTGAGGTGTGTAATTTTTTCGATGGTAAAATACAATCTGGCCTTAATATGAAATGGCACTCACAAGGTTGATTTCCTTGAAAAGCATGAACGTTGTTGGTCTTTGTACTTTTAAAACCTTGCTTTGTTCCCAACCAAAACGACTCAGCCAATGGCCTGAATCTGGGGTGGGACTACCAGTTTGGTCAACCAATGACAGTTGTTGCGGGAAACCCGTTTGAAAATAATAATTTTTACAAATTCAATGCATTCCTTTCTTCTGTGAAATACAAAAGACTGCAAAAATAAAAAGGTCACACTTTATTTTAAGGTCCAATTCTCGCTATTAGCAAACCGTTAACATGACTTTTGCCTCAATAAACTCCAAGGGCCAGATTTGTTAATAATAGGCATGCTAATAAGCAAGTTATCAGTGAGAATTGGTCCCTATACTAAAGTGTTACCAAAAACAGTTGTAAAAACAAAGATTATTAGAGTATATATATATATATATATATATATATATATATATATATATATATAAAAATACAATTTCTGCCTTTGAGAAGAAATTGTTGAATAAAGTCATTATTTTATTTTTGTTTTCTTAGCACACAAAAAGTATTCTCGTAGCTTCATAACATGACGGTTGAACCACTGATGTCACATGGACTATTTTAACGATGTTCTTACTACCTTTCTGGGCCTTGAACATGTCAGTTGCGTTGCTGTCTATGCAGGGTCAGAAAGCTTTTGGATATCATCAAAAATATCTTAATTTGTGTTCCAAAGATGAACGAAGGTCTTACGGGTTTGGAACGACATGAGGGTGAGTAATTAATGACAGAATTTTCATTTTTGGGTGAACTATCCCTTTAAGTGTTTCTAGATTAATGTGTTAAATTTAAACATCACTCTACCCAATTTTTTTAATATATATATATAATTCCTAGTTTTAAGCAGAGCTGACATCTGAATGCAGTAAAAATAATGTGAAAAAAAAAATTAACAGCACAAAAAAATATTGTTTTACTATCAGATGTTTCAACTTTCCTGAAAAATGGATTTCTAGGCCAATGATAGTCTATGCTCAATTACACAGAAATAAAACAATTTAAGTTCAAGATTGTTGTGGTAAATGTGGTACTAACAGAAAATTAATTTTAAAATAAGTATGTCTTATTGTTTGTGTAATATCCACATATAATGACATACAAAACTATAGTACATGAGGAGTGTTTTAGCTAAATTCAGACTCTTTTTATAGTGTATATTCAGGGTATTTTCACTGTTTTTGATGTCGTTTTAAAATATGCAGTTTGATATTATCTGACGGCTTTGATATTAAATATTTTTGCCATATGGGAATATTTTATACTCATGCTATGTGAACAAAACCAGATGTCAGTTGGCTTCCACTGAAAATATAAACTTATGTAAGCTCAGGCAAGTTTACATAAGGTTATCTATAAGAACATGTCAACAGGAGTGTAATTTGGACATTTTGTACTTGGAATCGAAGCTGCAGACCAGCAAGGAACCCTTAAGTTAATCATTTAGGCTTAAAGCGAGATCTCACCAAGCATGATTTCTTTGTTAGTCAACAGCACAGTGATCGCGCACTTGTTCTGCTCAATAAACACAGGAGGAACACCTGTACCATGAAAAAAAGGAGAGTTTCTCACCAGAGAGAGCCTCATCTTGGATGTGTGATTTTACTGTGTGCAGTGAGGCAGTAAAATCTGAAGGCAATTACCATGGAGAGCGCACACTCCTGAACTAGCCAGCCTATGCAAGCATGCTGTGTCCCCTAATGAGGTGTGACCAGACTCATGAGTTGCCATGGAAACTCCCACCAAGCCACTGCAACGCCATCAAATCTTCTATATGATAACTCCCGCCCCCCTCCGCTGTCTGTAGTAATGGTTAAACGCCTGAAGGAAAAGTTACGGGTTGATAGTTCAGCTGTGAAACCAGATGATGGAATATGATGCCTAAAATCTGACTTTAATTTCAATAATGAGACATTATATAAGAGTGATATTTCAATGCAATTAATTTATAAACATGAATACAAACAAAACATGAATCTAATATAACAATAATTCAAGAAAACTGTTAACGGTTCATTTTGTTTGGCATGAGGAAGAGGGTTTCAGATTCTTGGCAGTTTGGAAGATATTTACTGCAAGTATGTCTCTTGATATTGCCAGGATAAACCAAGAAAAATAAATAGCTCAGTTTCTTAGGCAAGAATATCAGCAATAAAACTCTGATCTTCAGGGCTTTATGTTGATAAAATAAATCATTTTGTAATTTGGCGTGTTTTAAAACTTTCTGGCATAAGTTTTCTCTGTCCTGACCTCCTCATCACTCTTTTGAAGTGTAATTTTTAAATGTTTCTAGATTAATGTGTTAAACTGAAAAGTCACGCTACCCTAATTTTTTTATAATTCCTAGTTTTAAGTAGAGCTGACAACTGAACGCATTAAACTCATAAAAATAATGTTAAAAAATTATTAGCATGAAAAGATGTTATTTCTTATCAGATGTTTCATTTTTCCTGAAAAATTGATTTCTAGGCCAGTGATAGATTATGCTCGATGACAAAAAGCAACACACTCTTAGAAAAAAGTGGCACAGTACCCTTTCCAAAAGTTTACCTTTGTACCTTATTTACCTCATGAAAGTACATATTTGTACCTAAAGTATACATAGTACCTTTTAAAAAGATGCCAACCCAGTGACAGCTTTTGTACCTTTATTTCTTGACTTCTAAAGGTACTTTTGTATGACTTTCTACTGTTTTTACGTCTCAAATTATCTTAATTTGAGGGTTTTCTCAGCAAATATGTGATTAATTGTGATTAATTTGATTGTTTTTATCATGTTAAAGCGGACTGAGCAATCTTTTGATATATAAGAGGTCATTGTGCTATAAAAATATTCTGTAAGTTTCAGAACTCAAAACTTTTTTGTTTGTCTAAACACAGCTTATATTGAAGCCAGTCCACCAAAATGACAGCTTGTGGAATGTGCCACTCTATGATGTAACAGTGTGGATAAGCACCGCCTCCACAGAAGAAGATCAACGTCTGCTTCTATATCACTACCTGTTTAGCCCCGCCCACCGATTCACGCATATAGTGTAAATAATGAGGGGTGAACGCAGTTCTATGCAGAAACCAATCAATAAACTTTATTTGATGAACTTTATTTTTAATGAAGTGCCAGACTGCGTCAGTAAGAATTTGGTCCTTTGTTCACTTCATTTTACCGTGGATTTTGTTTACAAACAAGGCACAATTCGATGCTGGATTTTCAGAAAGATTGAAACTAAAAGACGATGCTGTGCCGGCTATATTGGTTCTGACAGTAATGTCGCAACACACAAGTGTGGGTAACTGTTTTTATTACATGATCACTATTGCGTTGTCTGTTATTACAGATCGTTTGATATGTACTGAGTATTTATGTGTTTTTAACCTACTGTAAATTACTTCAGCATCCATCTGTGAATGACGTAGGCTGTCAAACATATACAACTATTAGCCAATCATAACAGTGGGTGTTTATTTCCAAGTCTACAATCCGCCACAGCTATTCAAACAGAGCATTCTGATGAGGGGGGTTAAAAACAGGACAGAAAATAGTTCTATTACTTCTAAATTATGTTTTTGATGTAAAAATCTTGATAACATTATAAGTGGACCTCAGATAACAGTACAAAATAAAAAACAAAGGCAGTTCATGGCCCCTTGGATAAAATCAACAGAATTTTTTTCGTATTTTAAAAACCAATGGAATACCTTTTCCACGTAAAATACAAAAATAAACTTGTGATTACGTTTTGACAAACATATCATTTCCTAAACTGCATGTGACAGTTTTTCAACTCCCGAATAAGACAGAGCTCAGAAAGGGAAACAATGTGGGAGGTATGTCATTCAGATTCATTCACTGGTCATTCAATTCACTGCATAGAAGATGCCCATCGGACCTTTGAGAGCAAAACAAAATGGCAGAACGGCGGGTGACAGGCTGCACATGCTAACTGCTACACAGGTTGCATGTCCTGAGCAGCTCGTTCTGCATGCCCAGCGCTGTCCGGTCGTTTTGTCCACTAGTGGCACATTCCTTCCTCTTGGCCAGTCTTGTGTTTATTTCCAAGGAGCAGTCTTTTTCCCAGGTCCCTCTTGGCCTCTGAATGAAGGCTTTTGGCAGAGATCCACGTTGCACAAAAGGCCCGGGCATTCCAGCTGTCTGTCTCTAATCCTCAGTGTCAGCTCGTGTTAATGTTGCAGCGTGAAATCTGAAGGCGCAAAGCGGCGTGGGATATTAAAAAACCATCGTCAGAATTCCTCTGGAAAGGCAACTAGTCTGCTGGTGGCATTAGCGAGGGCTGGTGCATTGCCATCTTGGAGATGAGGGGTTCTGAGGCCTTCGCCTGCGTTGAAAGTGCTTGCCGCAGTGGTTTGAGGTGGCGAAAGAGAGGAAATTGATGAATGCTATCCTCAGAGACTTGCTCCAGTGCAAGAAGAAAAGGGAAGAAAGTGACTGACGCAGGACTAAAGCAGCATTTCCGTTTTTTTCTCTCTGCCCCCTCAGCCTGGAAAAACAGACAATAGGCGAATGACACGGCTCTGTGGATGGCTGATTATCTCACATCCCTTCATCTCTCACACACTCCCCCCTCCTCCTCTCTGAATCGCCACAAATGTCCAAAGAACGAATCAACCTGTGCGCTCCTTAAATCACAGTGCAATAATATGCACTGTATACAGCATCATATGGTTTATCTGTTGTCTGTATTTATTTCGTATTTATGATTTTAGTATTTGTCTTTTTATTGTTGGTTGCATTGATAAGACAATGCCAAGGTTGCTAGAAATATATATATATATATGTGTGTGTGTGTGTGTGTGTGTATGTGTATATATATATATATATATATATATATATATATATATATATATATAAAGAGTTCAGATGCAAAAGCCTCTAAGTGCCGTTTGAAATTTTCTTCTAAAATGAGCATTTTTCTAAAGCTATGTTTATGTTCAGTTATTTCACTTTAATGGCAATACAAAGAACCTAGTGATTGCCATTAAAGTGACATTACTGAACCTACACATAGGAGCCTGATAAAAATGCTCATAAATATCTTTATTTAAAAAATACAAATAAATAAATAAATAAATAATAACATGACAAGAGACAGGACATTTTGTCAATTATTTGCTTACTTTTGTGCTGGTAGCCCCGCCCACAGTGAAATCTCATTGGTCTACAATCCTACTTGTTATAACAGTACATTAAACTTAAAATAGCTCCTGATTGGCTGCATGTCACACAGCATTTGCACTTAAAGTGTCGACAGACAAATTTCTGATGGCTTAAAACTAAAAAATAGGTGTTAATTTGTACGCTCCAATCTCTTATTATAATAAAACAAAAATATATGAAAATACAAATCTAATAAAAATGAAATTTTTATGATTAATAATCACCAAACTGTAAAATAATATTATTATATTATATTATATTATATTATATTATATTTTATTATATTATACTTGTTTATATTATTGTTATTTCTCTAAAATAAGCTACTGGGAAACCACGTCCCTCCTCTCTCACAGCAGATTGATCACTGGAGTGCAGCTGACTTGACATTTTGTCTTTGTTGTCTGTGGTTTGATAGTGGAGCTGTGTGGAGGCTGATAAAAGCAGGCTGCTCTGGGTGGTCAGTTAGAGGCAGGTGGGGGGGAGCGTGGGGCGGTAATGACATGCAGAATTGGGGCAGAGAGCGAGAGCAATCTCGCCTGAGAGGTGGAAGAGATGCAGCTCGCGACGGGGGCCGGTCTGCCGCTGACTGCTTTCTGATGACTTGTCAGTTTGGGAAGGACAGGCTGTTTGTCTGTGCAGTTGGGTGGGTCTCATTATCACATCAGTGTCATCTTTCTCTGTTTTCATGCAGCAGGCAGATCACACCCCTGTGAGAGGATCAAACCCAACACACTAGTGTGTGTGAGTGGAGGCGTGTGTTGATACATGCACATTTTCTATTTATTAATTTCCTGTTTAAATCTGTTCCTTCCCTGTTCATTTCCTTTTTATGTATATTCCCTGTACATTCAGGGGACAGTGGGGTGTCATGTGACGATTAATAAAGGACTGTGATCACAGATGAGAAAAGTGAAATCTAGTTTCTTTACAATTTCTACAAAGTTTATTTTTTTCCATGGCAGCAATAATATTTTGTTTCATGTCAAAGCAAAGTTGTGCAGGTCTGTATATTATAAAATATATTCAGTTTGGAACAACTAAAATTTTTTTTTAATATTTTTGAACAAAAGTCTTGTATGCTCACTAAGGCTGCATTTATTTGATCAAAAATATGCTTTGGGGTAAGATGTGCCAGTGGCTCAACTAATAATAACAGTAAGCTTTGTCTCAAAATACTATTTAAAAATATTATAAAACTTTTGACAAACTTTTGAAATATGTTTCACTATATTCAAATTTTTTTTTTTTTTTTTTTTTTAAATGTAGCGTTTTTTTAACTTGGTAATTTAGGAAAATACAAAAATTCTGCAAAAAATGACTTTTTATATATTTATACATTAATTTATGTTCTGTTTATGTGAAACATTAAAAATATCCCTTTGACATGAGCAAGTCGTCACTAGACTTGCTCATTTTTATTTCTAATGTCCTGTTTTATATGTGTATTCTTCTAATTTCAGTTGACAGCAGACATCCCGAAATATATGTAGGTATATTCATTTCTTGTATTGCCTCTTTACTTTATCTAATTTCTCTTTGCCTAGAGAACAACTTAAGTACTGTAAAATGTGGCACAGTTTACCCCACTCTCCCCTGTGCTTTGTATTATTCAAATTTGATATGGTCCACCTATGCACAGTCAAACATTGTCAGATGAGATCTGTTAAACAGAAAGTTTGCTTTTCCCTTCAGAGGGGTTTCCGAAATGGGAATTTTGCAAACTTTAAGTCTTTGAGGTGTGTTCACAGCAGGTAAACGTACACGGACAGATGTCCGTTGGAGCGAGACTTCCCAGCAGTCTCGAGCGGGCGGGGCGAGGGGCGTCGCTGGTCGGTGTGCTCCGCGAGCGAGATGGCGCGCGGCTTTATCATGTTTCCTTCCGGCTCCAGGTCTTTGTGTGGGACGTTAAGAGCCCGAATCTAGAATGCCAAACTGTGTTCTTAACAGTCAGCTATCTGTCTCTCTCATCTGTGGCCTAGATGCGAGCACCATTGCTACCTGTTCGAAAACAAGAAGAAAAGAGGGGGGAAGAGAGAGGCAGGGCGCAAGGACAAAGCTGGGAGCGGAGCAGCAGAACACAGTGTCTGTTGTATATGGGTGCAGGCTTGGCACAAACAGTGGCTTTTCTGTAAAACTATCCCACTCCTCCCAGGCCTCTGACTGGGCTCTCAATACTGCCTTTGTCCTTTCACATCACCAGTGACATTGAGAAGCCAAATCTAGCAACACCTGGCCCCTCACAGCCTCTCTAGTGCACGCGGTCCGACGCGCAGCCCGAAAAAGACGTATGGAGTTTATTTTGCTAACCAGCTGTGATATGGGAATGGGATTGAGCTCTTAAAAGTGAAGTTTTTCCATGAAAAACAGTCACTAATCTTGTTTTCCTTAAGCTGTCTCATCTTAAAGGCAGGATATGCTGCATAATTTATGAGCAACTCTTTTTAAATCTATTAAAAGATATGATTCCAGTATTTCTAGGGAGTCCCAGTCCAAATCAAATATTCGTTGCCGTCATAAGGTTGGCCGCTGAGACACTTTGCAGTTCGGCTGAAAGTATACTTGCATATTGAATGTCTTGTGTCCTTCATGCTATGTTACGAATTAAATTTTCCCCTGAAAAGTTGCGGAAGGCCAAGGACAAACTAAATTCAATTACATTTTATCAGAGTGCCGCTTTTCACAACAGATATTGTAAAACAGTTTTTACGAAGTGCCAAGAATGGGTACAAAACCAAGGCCAAGAACGTATTATAGTCCAAGGTTGCTTGGTAGAAAAATAAAAATAATAATAAAAATAAAAATCTCTTTCTTGTACAGGGATGAATGGCACAAGGGGATACAAATACCTTTACTTCAGTTAAAAAGGCTATTTTTTTCCAAGAATAACTGAGGAAATTCAATGGAATGTGGTGTAATGCCAGATGTTAAGCATTCCTGAAACTGTAGCACTGTAGCATCAGTCTCTGCATGTAACATATTTAGGGAATGCCTGCAGTCTTGATCTCAATATAATGGATGAAAACTTGGAACACAGTCTGAATGCATCGCTATTAACAAGTTAATTTGGTCTAATAGCCTAATCAATTGGAACGGCTGCAGTGCAATTGTAAAGAATTTCCAATTGGAAATCTTTTATGAAAATGTTAATATAAAACAAAATGATTCATAAAGCAATGAAACAAAATTCCTTTAAAATAATTTTTTTCTGTCTTTCCCTGCTTTTTATTATTTTTTCTTCATCAGGTTAGAACGGCTGCAGGAGGAAAGGAGAGAGTTAACTGCCGTTTTTGCTGTGCAATCCGATCTGTTGAACACGGAGGGGAGGAAAGATAAAAGGAAACAGAAGCGCTGTTGGAGTCTGTCTACAGGAAGAGCCTGATTAGAGGTGAGCCTGCAGCAGGCACATTGGCTGAGGAACCAGCCAATCACAAGGGCAGCCAGGCAGGGCAAAGCCGCTCTGCCTTTGGCCAACTGTTTCTCTGTGTGTCACTTCACTCTTGTTGAACACAATGTATCCGGTATCAATCCGGTATACTTAATTACAATATGAATTTACGTTATGTAACTCATGTCATATGTAACGTTTTTTGAACATCTCAGGTCACGTTCTCTCAGTGCGTGTATTATTAATGGATTTAATGGCTCACTGGTGTTTCTTGTAATATGCATGCTCATGAACATTAATAAAGCAAACACGTGTTTGGGAATGTACTTTATTGAACTGTGAAGGAATTAATGACACAAGGGTCTCTATATATCATACAGTTTTGACAGGGTTTGCAGACATTATAATAAGGCAGTTATGAGTGTTTCTTCAACTACAGGCACACGTCCCAGGTGCTGATTTTTAATAACAGATTTCTTTTTGCTATGTAAAGGTCACATTAAAACAGTTTCAGAAACGTTTTTACTGTGCCATCATTGCTTTTTTATGTATAGATTTTATTGTTTTAACCTAGTCCCAGACCAGACTTTCAATCTTAATATATGAAAATACATAATACAATTATTATTAACCGTACAAACTATAATAAAACCACTGCAACATTATAATGTGAAAATTATTTATATAATTTAATTTTTCCCCATGATTATTCTGATTTATCACAAAATAATAATTATGGAAACGGCCTATTTTGTTCATTAAAAATATTACATTTAAAGTGATCACTTAAATAAAATTAATCAGAACACTATTGTTGTATTTGTGTGAAAATTATAAAATTACATAATTGTTCAAATTTTTTATAGATAATTACTAAAATAATATTTATGAAAATACAGTCAGTGTTGGCATTATTTCTATCTCAAGATTCAATTTTGCCCCTAATAAAGCATATCGCCAAAACATTAGAAAGTTATTTTATTTTAATTTAGATACTATTATAGTTTTATTTATAATTATTTTTTGTATATTTTGTTTAATTTTCATTTAAGTTTTTGTTGTTGTTTTTTATTATTAGTTTTTATTAGTTTTTCAATAGTTTCCATTTATTTCAGTTTTAGTTATTTTAGTACATTAAAAAACCTAAATGAAAATGAGAAATGTTGTCTTGGCAATTAGCATAAATAAAATAAAATAAAAATAAATAGAATGTTTAAAATGTCAGTTCCACCACTGAAAATGTGATGGAAATGAAACTGTTCTGGAAATAATTATGACTTTCAGAAAAACAAGCATGGCAGAATCTTCCTGTGATACTTTTATGTCCACTGTAGGACATTGTTCGGGGACAAATTAAATAAACGAGTGAGTGTAGAAAGTGCTTAATTTAGAGAGTTTATTTTCACAAAAGTGCCTGATATTTGAAAGAAACAGCTTTATGCAGTTTCATGGTTTCTGAAAATAGCAAACGTCCACTTGAACACTTAAACAACATGTCACCTAGAAAATGCTTTCCTAATCTAGGAGGATATTTTTGTCAATCTTTTCTTAGAGTTACATAATCCCTCTTTCATTTATTGTGTATAATGTTGTCCAATGGCCCACTCTGCTTTGCCAAGAGGCCATCGAAAAGCGTTCCCTTCCAGATTTGCCATGTCAAAGTGGGAGCTTTGCTTAGGGCCACAGTATACCCATTCATGTGGCAACCGAAAGTCTAGCCAGCAGACTGTGTCGGCCTGTATCACAATGCCGGAGTGAACACACATGTCAGCTATCAGTCTCCTCTCTCTCAGGCTCAGAGTTGGCAGTGCTGAGCGAAAGGGTCAATTTGCTGCATTAATGCCATCGGAAGCTGGCGCACACTCATATGGCACAGATTCCATCCTCACTCGCTCCCCAAACACTGAGCGGGCCCAATCCCACCCCTCCGACCCCCACCAGACGTGGCCTGCTCACTGCTTCAGTGAGTCGCTGGAATTAGGGGATCAGGGGAGGCAATTTGGTGTTTTCCTAAAACTCGGAAGTTGGCAGCAAGAGCTGATAAGAGGAGTGCCAGAGATATTAGTGAGAGAGCCGGAGAAGCAGAGGCCTCAGACGCAGGTGTTGTTACTATAGATACACGCTCCTGCTCACCTTACAGATGACAGCCAAGGACACTGGCGGAAATGGACAGTTATGTAAACATTATGATTGCGATTTTATCCACAGTTCGTTCGGAATCGCATGACTTCCTCTGGAGGCTGGGACAGGCTGCGGTTTGATCCGTGGTTCAATGACATTGCAGTGTTTCTTTTTTATTATCTATTAATTCATTTAAAAAAAAAAACATTAAAAATGCAATACATTTAATGAGTTGAATACTCTTTTATGAGCATTAATTCAAAACATTTTTGGCATGAAGTAAAAAATGTCAAGGTGATACATCTGTCCTCATAGCATTATGAAGACAAAAGCCTCATTAAAATAATAAAACTTTATTACGTAGTTTGGCACAATCTTTCATAGTTATTATTTCTAATAAAATATCGTAAAAAAATAGTTTCATTGCTTATATTCATTAAATATATGAAGAATGTCTGCAACTCGTGGTACAACCAACATGCAGAAAAAAAAAAACAGGAAAATATGTACATATATTCTATATATATTTAAAAGTATTCAAATAATTTATATTATTATATAATAATATATACAGTGCTGCTTGAAAGTTTATGTACCCCTTGCAGAATCTGAAAATTTGAGTAATTTTAACAAAATATGAGAGATCATGCAAAATGCATGTTATTTTTTATTTAGTACTGTCCTGGGTAAGATATTTTACATAAAAGATGTTTACATTTAGTCCACAAGACAAAAAAATAGCTGAAATTATTAAAATAACCCCATTCAAAAGTTTGTGAACCCTTGGTTCTTAATACTGTGTGTATTAGGTCACGCGTGACGTTGGCGTTAGTACCAACCCAGTGTTTACAAAGCGAACATGCAAAGACTAAATCAAACACCCTTTACAAAAAGAAGGTAAAACAACAATGTTGGATGATTTTGAAGTTGGAGGAGAAAATCAGATGGAGTTTGGTACTACTTCTGCCTACGTCACGCGTGACCTTTCCAACGTGATTATGTAATGTGTGAAGTCATGGACGTGCATCGCAGAGCAAGTGCAAACAAGCATTTGTGGTTATAAAGTATAGAAATTAAAAAATAAATAAATACATTTAAATGGCTTGAAAATGGTTTTGCTAAGACCCTTATTCCTCGGCTGGAGTCGTCTAGAACCCTTTGAAGCTGCACTGAAACTGCAATTTGGACCTTCAACCCACTGGGTCCCATTGAAGTCCATGGAGAAAAATTCTCAAAAACCTTTTTTCTCTTTTTTCTTTTCAACTGAAGAAAGAAAGACATGAACATCTTGGATGACATGGAGGTGAGTAAATTATCAGGCATTTTTTATTCTGGAAGTGAACTAATCCTTTAAGAAGCCCAGGTAGGAACACCAGCATACCATCACCTGATGGCTTCTGTTTCCTTACAGCAGCAATATTTATCAATCACTTTTGTACTACACACTGTCCCCATTGTCACATTCATACAAACTGAGATGTTTCCAATGGCTCATTCTTTCCAATCTCGCTTTCATTTGTTCTCCTTCTCCTGCTCAATGCAAAAGCCTTTGTGTTGCAGGGAATCTGAAAATAAGCAGAATCGCAACGGAAATGCTACGCAGACTGCAGAACAATAGCTGACCACGTCACGAGGGTTGAAACAAATGTGTCTTTTATGAAGTGAGGGTGTCATTTGCTACAGTAGGGTGGGGGAAACGGAGCTCAGTCAGTGAGGAAATGACAATATCCACACTGTCCCCGGCAGCAGTGCCGAACCAGGCGCCACCACGGCTGAGCATTGAAGAGCAGCGACTAGGAAACATCCATCTTCACGTTCGCTGAGAAGGGGAAATAATTATGTTTCCTATGTGTTGCTCATAATGTTTCAATGAAAGATGGAGGAAGTTAGTGATGAATGTGATCATGTATGTCCTAAAACACTTTCATCCAGGGGCATTTCTAGCCTTTCATCAGAACTAGGGCACAGGCCACCATCAAAAATGTCTCCTATTGCTGGGCGATATACAGGTTCAAATGGTAAACTGGTTTGAATTACGCACACAATATCAATTTTTTTTTTTTTTTTTTTTAAACAGCATACCGGTAAAGTGGCTAAGAAATGTAGACAGCGTTGTGAATTGAGATCCCTGTTAATTGCATACACTTCTGAACTTTTAAAACTATTAAGCACCAAACTGCTTTGTTTACAGTGTTAACCAAGAAAATGCTATATTGCTGCTGTTCCATAAACACTACCTGCTGTCAGAGAGTGAATTTGCGTTCTCATTCTGCCTTTCTGCTGTTTTTGTTTCATGAAGATATGTCTTATGTAGCATCATTTCACAAAGCTTCCTTTTTTGCTTTAAATTTTGAAATTATACAATCTAATTTGCATCAAAACTACTCATGCTACATGTAGCATGTTTGTTTGGATCATGATTAATGCAGTGATTCTGCAACTGTTTCAGGCATTCGGATTCATATATAGGTCAAGTCAGATAAAAAAAAATTTTTTTTAAAAATATGTGATTAACCGTAAAACTACTACAATACTTAAAAAAAAAAAAAAAATAAAAAAAAAGTGATACATATTTTTGGTCAAACCGTCCAGCACTCAAATCTCCCAATTGACTCTTTTCTTCTTTTTGGATACTGTTATATTGTTATAATACTGATATATTTATATAAATTACTTTTGCAGCAGAGTCAAGTGGCTTTACTTATTTTAGGTACATTTCTTTTTATTTTCTGTCTTATAAAATCTGCTTTTACTATTTTGGTGTGAGAAATCTTTGAAAAGTGCATGAAAAGAAATAATGAGGAGTGTTTGAGTCAACTGTCCAAATGAATCAAATGCTACATACACACGGTCAGTAAATTACGAGAGTGACAAACGCATTTCACAACTCAATTAACTCTTGTTGTTGTCTCAGAGTTGCAGTGCAAGAAATCATTGGGAACAAGGTACATCTTGGCTAATTAATGCTGCCAGATCTTGCTATAAAAAAAGCAAATAAGAACATATAGTTAATAATACACTTAAATAAAAATGTGTTGTTATCTTGGAAATAAGAAACATATCAAAATATTATGACTTGCACCTGCCTACTTTATTAACTCCGTAAAATGAATCACCTTGTGAGCCGAGCCCAAAAAACAAGCCAGAAGACACTTATAATTGCTTATAATAAGATGACAAGGCAACGCCTCAAGAGCATGCTCTGCAAAGCAACCTTCCAAACACAAACCAAACACAACGGCTATGTTGACAGTGGTTTAGTTCAAATCACAGAAGATAATGAGTCTTTGACCGCTTGTAATATTACTTTAGTGAAAAATAGCGGATACCAAATGTGAAAGATGGCAAAATGTTGCTATTACCACAGTGTCATTTATCGCAATTTCGAGAGTGAGTTCTGTTCTGTACACACACAAAACTGTAATTTAAGGGATTCACTCTTGTAGCACTCCTGAAACTTTACAGTGTGCACTGCGAACAAATTCAGACCTTTTTGCAAACCCAAAATGTTTAGGGTTTGAATAAGTGTGATTTATAATGTGGCATCATTAGTGCTGATTCTAAAAAGCATATAGTGATGAACACATGGCATGGTTGGTAAAATATTATCAGAAAAATATACATATATTCTCAGATTGGTATATAGTAATCTCCATGGTCAGACATAGATTTATCAGTAACATTTTACTGGGGTACAGTTATAAATTTCTGGGTCTTATGCCCCAGTAAATAGGGTCTAGCAATTCTCCTGCTTTTATCCACATCAAAAATATGTTTGAATGCATCAATAATGTGTGTCGCACATTCTGGAAGAGAAACAGAATATGCCAAAAACTGACAGACACAGCGTAAGTGTTGATTTTGTTCAACGTAATGTGCTATAAGAGGCTGAAAGTGGCTGGGGGTATTTTTGGCACCACTTTACATCCTCATACTGCGTGTTAAAGAGGTGCTAACTATACCTCCATTTGCCAGAAGTCCTCTGTAAATATTTACAATTAATAAATAAAAAAAAATAAAAAATCTGCAGCCAGTCCAATAAACATAAGATGCCAAATACATGGGAAAGGCTTACAGAAGATTAATGTTCTTTTGAAAAAGTGTAAATAGCAAAGAGATGTCCCTTTCGGCTGTTTGTTTGAGATGTCACGCCAACGGTCCAGAAAAGAGGATGGAGCTGGTATCAGGAGAACAGGCTCTTGTTTGTCTTTCTCATGCTCGTCGGCGAACTAGCAATGTCCTGGACTCATTTGGCTGAACCTAAAAGGGACGAATAACGGGGCACTGGGGCGGCACTCGCCAGTGTTATTTCTGGAAGTAGCAGGTAAGGAAGACGGAATGTCGGGATGCAACGGCCGTCTTCAGAGCGCCCTGCGGCTCTGATTCAGCAGCTGGGCTGGAGGTGGTAAGCCAGCTCAACTGTGCCCAATGTTTGTGGAGATTTGGCTGGTGCTGATGGAGACTAGGTGACACCTCTCCAAAGCTAAACATAGCAACCTGAGCGGGGCCACGTGTAACAGGAGACAGAGCAGCCCTGTGTGCGCTTCAAAGCTTCACCATATGTCTGAGAGGCCCGAAGAGGGAGAATTTTGAATTTGTACGTCAACTAACTTGTTTGTCTACGGCAGACGAATTAAAACTGATTTTGCCCAAGCGGCCTGTTCCAACACAGCTGGTTTCCGTGTTGCTGAGCTTTGTCCTGGCAAGCATTCACCAAATCGACAGGAGTGAAAGGAGAATGAGAATTAAAGGGGGGTGTGTGGCACCTCCATTGTTCGGGAGTGTTAAGTTCTTTTTATTTGTGATGTAATATTTGTCCGTAAGCTCACAGTTAGCACTACTAAGGAGTCCTGTTGCTAGGAGAGGAACAGCACCATTCACTTCCATTGGCTGCAAGGACCTGCACGATTGGCCAATAAAAATCGCTACTAGACTTGGACAGTCCTGGCTATCCAGACACAATTATATATAAAAATAAGTCTTTAGGGGCGACTTACAGGCAAAACCATTGTGCTTTTTTTTCAGGTGCTGGTCAATTTTGAGATTTTGGTTTATTTTGTTTCCCAAAGCATGTCTTCTTTTAGACTAGTGGAAAAGAAAACATCCAAAATACACAATTAGGTGTTTATTATTACGCTTTTTCTATTTGTGGCTGTACAATTCAGTTGCAACTGTAATTCTTCAAAAGCAGCTTTCATAAAATTTGATTTTCCTCATGCACTTTTCCACAAAACTTTCCAGTTTTATTCCTACACTGAAATATTGGTGTATTGGTGTAGAAATGACAAGTTACACACTGAATTAAACCTTTCATTTAGAAAGCACTTTCTTGTTAAATATACTTCAATAATCTTTGTTTCATTTACAATTTCAAAAACACATTTTTACAGCGTATCTATATTCTGAAGGGTTTTACAGAAGGGTTTGTTCATATCATTTGTCTATTTATATAACATTTTATTCCTAAAACATGTTAAAAATGTTTTGTTTTTTTGTTTTTTTCTGGCTGTTGACTGTATTTTCTGATTTAGGGAGTGATACAAATAGAAAACTAAAATCTCCTGTGTAAAATCATCATTTTGAACCTACCTTTATCCAATGTCCAGATTTCTGTTCTGGAAATGAATGCAAATTAGTGCATATATATAATTAGATAATGCCTCATTTGCATGTTCAAACATAACATATAATAAAAAAGTGTTTTAATGTACTGTGATTAATCGACTGAGGAAGTATGTACATTTTTACTTTATTCACATGTGGTGTCTTGCATTGAAGGATACTCTAATAGATGCTTCAAATTTGACACAAAATGTGGAGGGAAATACATGATTTAAAATGTTGGGTGTTTTGGATGCTAGTAATTTCAAAGCAAACCCATGGTAAAGTGTTTTCTCCATCTCTTACACTCCCAAACCCAATGCCAAATCCTTTCAGACTTGCACTTGATGCCCCTTAGTTGGTGTTGTGACAGCAAAACTCCCAATCACAAGAATTTATATGAAAGGGTCAAGGAAGTTATATCACTCTTGAGCAGAGAACAAACCGCCTCCGGCGCTAGGCACAGAGGGAAGTCATGACTCGTGAGAAGAAGGGCCAAATCCCTGTCAGAAACACTGAAAGTAATTTATATTAAGATTTGAAGATGTAAAAGAAATTTTTTTTTTTTTTTCCAGATTCACTTAAACTGACGTAAGACAGAAGGTCTCCCACAAATGAACGCTAAAAGACTTGGTAACTTCTCATGCCTGACATGGCCTTGACCTTCTTCTGCCACCTGCCAGGTGACCTTTCACCTCTAGGAGCTTGCAGTTCAAGAGGCTCCTGGTGTTTTACGGTGGCTAACGCAGATGGACTGGATGCTGACCACACAAACACAGGACACAGACAGGCACACAGGGACCATCAGACCTGTGGAAAGACCAGAGATCAGTAAATCTGAGCAGGTGCTTTAAATATGAAAATAATAAATATGAATGAGATTCTCAGTCTTTTTCTCCAGTATGAACATTCAAATATAATATTTTATACAAAAGTATATTAAAATATTTTATTAAAAATCATTAAAATAGTGTACATAAATGTTTGATTAAATTATTATATTTATTACATTTTACAATATTTAAAAATAAAGTAATAATTGTAAAAAATTGATTACAAATAAATTAAATAAAAATTAATTAAATTAAACTTCATTAAGTGATCATAGACAGCAAACAGCTGGTCCTCTTAAATGTCATAAAACTGTAAACATTTCTTCAATTTACTATTTGTTAAAGTATTACAAATAAATAAATCAGAAATAACAAAGTAATAATTATTTTTATATATTTTTATAATTGTAATATTTACATTATAAATGACTAAATTCTTTGTACATTGAAATACCATTAAAAATAATCAAAATTGTGTGCATAAATGTTTGATGAACTTTTAGTAACTACTTCTGTCAATAACATGCATTACAAAAGTATATGATAATTTTATAAAAATTTAGGTTAAAAAAAATAAATAAATAAAAATGAATTACTTAAAAACTTCATAACTACTCTAATAGGTAATATTCATGATTTGGTGCAAAGGTTAAATTTCTCAAACCCTAAAAATATCTAACAGCTGTTTTCATAAATAGATACTCTTTTGTTATTACTTTTAATTGTGACATTGTTTATTCTCAGATCAAAAACATATTAAAAAGTTGTGATGAAATGATGAAAGCTGAAGTCTTGAAACACGATCTGGGCTCTAAGAAAGCTGTTTTGCTATTTCCTTTTTCCAAAAAAAGTGGTCGAACAAGAAAAGAAAAAAAGCAACTCAGATGAAGTGCTCCAGTGAGCTACACTGTTCATTTGTGAAAGGAAAACAGCCAGTTTTGTGCTGGTGCACCCACTGCTGGTGTTTCCTTTCAAATGTAGTGTTTTTAGTCGTCTTGATGATCCATCTGTTCTGGCTGTTCTTTTCTAATCATATAGTTATTTCTAAAGGCAATTATATAATAACTTCTGACAGTAAAATCAATACAACAACATGTGTTAGAGGAACAGAAAACAAGACAGAGTCCTTTCTACTTTTTCAGAGGACCTATTTTTGGACCTAGACCTTTCTGTCTGACCTTTTCTCTAAAGACATAGATCCATCACCATATTGACCTCATGTAATTGTTTGTCCCAGTGCAGCTTTGGCATTGTAAAACTTAACAGTCCTTATCTGTACACACTGGACATCTAACATCAATTACCTTCCCATTAGAAACAAAGAAACCACTGCATTACAGTGACAAGCATGCAGCATCAATGGAAATCTGAGTTTTGAATTTTCAGATAAATGTTTAGAAACAGAAAGCAAACAGTTGGTCGGCTAATAATTTAAAAAAAAAAAAAAAAAAAAACGTTAAGAAAAATTAATGTCAAAATAATAATAAAAAAAAGTTTAATGTTGGTATATTTTTTTTAGATAAAAATAAAGTTAAATAATATAATTTCAATTATTTTGATTCATTTTTAATTTCTCTGGATGTAGTTTAATGACAGCTGAAACTTTTGCTGAAAAGTAACAATTATTTTATCAATCTAAGAATTCTGACGAATTATAGAAGTATTTATATCTGTGCTTAGATGAAGACATTGTTTTCAGTTAGTTTTTTCTCTTTTTCTCTATTTTAATTGCCAAGCTATAAGGAATTCTCTAAGTAATTAATTATATTAACAGAAAAGAACCAAAGTTCATTTCATACTGTTATGTGAACTGTTCACTTTTGTTATAGCTGCTCTTCCCAGCAAACAGAAGGAATAAGGCACATTTGTGAGTGAAGGAACAGTACATTGAGACATGAGAGACATCTGCTGGTGGTAAATGGGAAGCTGCATTGTGATTTAGATTTCCTTCAGTCTCATTGTAACATTTCATTTTCATGTCATTTGTTTAATTATTAATTATTACATTGTCAGGGTCACATGCAAAACTCATTCTAAGACTCAAATTAGCTGAGTGAATGCCTTTTGAGGGACATATTTCAAAAAGAAAATAAGACAAAAATAAAGAAAATGAATAATACTTTCCTATCAATTAGACTCGAAAAAAATCTGGATTATTGCAATACAAAAAAAGATTAAAATTTTTATAGTTACATTAATAAAAAAAAAAAAAAAACGTAGGTTGTTATCCAGTTTTTTTAATAAAAAAAAAAAAAAAAAAAAAAAGCATACAGAGGATGATTCTAATTACTGCTTAACAACATGGCCTTGTGTTCTTCATCACTATTTTGGTGTACGCGTGTTTAATTTATAATCAAAGCTGCATTCTTCAGACAAACACAGGTTGAAGTTTCTGAATAGATGCCTTGTGAGATAAAGAGCAGCTCATTGATGAAATGTTCTCTGAAGCGTTCAGCTGTGAAACCTCGAGCTGCGCGCTCACCGTGACGTCACTAATGCAAGCAACAGCCCTCCATCTGTGTTGGAGGAGTGTGATGTGAGGATAAATAAAGGACGACAAGTTCAAATAAACAGAGACAGGAACATGCCGCACATAAAGACATCCCACCCCTATAAACATGTCTAATTGTGGTTCAAATAAAACCCACACATCAATAAACACAGGGCAGAAGGGCCAGAGGCTGAGGCAGGGAAATGAAGCAAACTGTTTGCTTTAGGTTGCCTTATTTTCAGAAATGTCTTTTATTTCATATCATGTGTAATCAAGTAAAAATAAGTTGATTTGAGTCAAATTTTCATGAGGTGGAGGAGAAGAAAACATTTGTTCTCGGGTGGCACGGCCTAGTGATTAAAAGACGACGTTAACCAAAAGGTTGTAGGATCAAACCCCACAAGAGTGATCAATTATCTATTGTGCACTTGAGCAAAACCATTAACGCCAGGTCACTGCAGGCAACTGACCCTCAGTATGCACTGTGATTTGTTTTGAATAAACTGGTCATTTAATTCCGTGATCATTTTTGTTAAATTCAGGGGAATCACTTATTCACACTTTAAGGAATAAATAGATAGATAGATAGCTCTTACAATGAATGGGGACTGGAGCTTTCAAGCTTAAAAAGGCCAAAAAAATCACCATAAAAGTGGTCCATACGAATCGTATGATATATGTATTCTGAAGTCATGCGTTAAAGGTATACTTCACACAAAAATGACAATTCTGTCATTAATTACTCATCTTCATGTCGTTCCAAACCCGTAAGACATTCGTTCACCTTCAGAGCACAAATTAAGAATTTTGATGAAATCTGAGAGCTTTCTGAACCTGCATAGACAGTAATGCAACTGAAATGTTCCCAAGCCCAGAAACGTAGTAAAGACATCATTAAATTAGTCCATGTGACAGTGGTTCAACCGTAATTTTATGAAACTATGAGAATGTTTTTTGTCTGCAAAGAAAACAATAGGTTACTTGCGTAACCCCGGTTCTCTGATAGCATTAAGTGAGGTGTCTCACTATGGGATACGCCCCTTCCGCGTATTCCTCAGAAGCCCAATTCCACTACGCCAGCCCCAATTGGCTGGCAGACATGACGTTGTGTCAGGGAGTGGCTCCCTCCCCTCGGTACAAAAGGAGCGACGCAACATCATTACGACATTCAAAGCAAGCACACCTCTTCCTCGCTTCACACAGCAAGGAAGGTGTTCTGGTGAGACACCTCACTTAATGCTATCAGAGAACCGGAGTTACGCAAGTAACCTATTGTTACTTGCGTAACAATAGGTTACTTGGTTTACTAGTCATCCCATAAGAGACATGACTACGCAACGTCATGTCTCTTTCAAGCATACGTTTCGGTGTCTCACTATGGGATATCCTATAGCTCCCGTATTGCCAGATAGCCTGTCTCAAAGTCTCCTGCCAACCAAAGAAACTATTATAGGGCTGGTTAAGTCAACACTCAAGATCCAACGCTCAATACAGCATGTGCAAACGTTTGAGCTGTAACATCCAGTTTATAGAACCTTGCAAATGTGTGCGGTGAGGACCAACTCGCCGCTTCACAGATATCTTGTAACGTGACCCCTTTAAAGAGAGCCCATGACGTCGACATTCCTCTCGTTGAGTGAGCACGTAAACCAGATGGAGGCGTAAGACCCTTACTGAAAAATGCAACAGAAATTGCCTCCACTATCCAGTGGGATAAACGCTGTTTAGTAATCTGCTTCCCCGTACACAGCTTCGCCCAAGACACAAACAGCTGAACCCATTAGTTCTCTCCGTGTAAATACGTAAAGCACGCACTGGACATAACGTATTCATCCTTTGCTGTTCTACTGAAGCAAAAGGCGGTGGGTTAAAGGCTCTTAGCTCAAGAGGAATAACAGAATTGACCACTTTGGCCACAAAAGCAGGATTAGGTTTCAAAAGCACCCCTGCGTCCTCTGGCATAAATTGCATACATGCTGAATGCACCGAAAGTGTGTGAATCTCACTTACGCGCTTCGCTGAAGCCAAAGCTAACAGCAGCGCCGTCTTAAACGACAATAATTTCAGGTCAGCCTTGTCCAGTGGCTCAAATGGAGTCACAAGCGCTTCAAGCACCAAAACCAGATCCCACAAAGGAGAAATCGGTTTTGAGACTGGTAAAGCACGGCGTGCGCCCTTCATAAACCGGCATACCAAAGGGTGCTGCCCAACAGTTTTGTTATCAAAACTTACATGACAGGCAGATATTGCAGCCAGAAACACCTTTATGGTTGAGAACGCTTTACCCTGATCTATCTGATCCTGCAGAAAAGATAGAATAACTGCCACCGAACACTGAAAGGGGATTACATGTCTAGCCTCGCACCAACGCTCAAACACACCCCATTTACATTCATAGAGTGACCGAATGGACAGGGCCCTAGAATTCTGTATAGTTCTGATGACACAATCTGGCAGAGCAGCTGAAATCATATTTAGCCACTCACTGGCCAGGCCCACAGTGTCAGGCGTTCTGGATGAGGATGAAAAATCTCCCCCCCTGCCTGTGACAGCAGATCTCTGCGCAGCGGCAGAGACCATGGCTCTGCGTACATCATATGAAAGATCTCTGCCAGCCAATATTTCCCTGGCCACCGCGGAGCTAACAATATAATTTTCAGTCCCACCTCCCTCACTCTGTGAAGGGCTGGAGATATCAACGCTATCGGTAGGAACGCGTACAGGAGAGTGCAAGGCCATTCGTGCGCCAGTACGTCTATTCCCAGAGGCGTGCTCTGATCCTTCAGAGAGAAGAACAGAGGGCATTGAGCATTGTCCTGCGACGCGAACAGATCCACTGTCGCTCTGCCGTATATGCTCCAAATTTGACCGACACCTTCCGTGTTCAGCTTCCACTCTCCATAGAGGGGATTTCCCCTAGACATCAGATCTGCATCCCAGTTCATGATCCCTTGTACGTGCGTCACCCTCAGGATTAAAAGACTGGCATTGCTCCACAAAATCAGTTTGCATGCCAACACGTGTAAGGGGAGTGATCTGAGAACTCCTTGTCTGTTTATGTAAGCCACAACTGTAGTGTTGTCCGTTCTCACGAGAACATCATGTCCTTTCAGAAAAGGAAGAAAATGCTTCAAAGTTAGAAAGACGGGCAGCATTTCCAAGTAGTTTATGTGACAGTGGCTCAGATGGGGATCCCATCTCCCTTTCACTATCCTGCCCTCGTGAATGCCCCCCCAGCCGGACAACGACATGTCCGTCAATATGACCTTTCTGGCCTGGACAACGCCCATAGGTACCCCTTGCACCAGAAAGGACAGGAGTGCTACCTTCCTCAACCAGGCTCCAGCGGTCTGAGTGGGTGGGGCAGGGATTCCTCTCCGGGCAACTCTCCCTCTCGCACCGCACCGGAACTAGGACAGAGAAACCGGGTTTTAGTCGACAGCCTCAACCAACCACAGGGTAAATGACAATAGAAACAAACGTCACTTACCCCTTTAGTGGCTGGAAGGCCGTCTCCGTCGTTCCTCCGTCCCAGTGCGGGTTTTCTCGAACTTTTACGAGAGAGAGGGGATGATGTCATCAGGTGTTGCCCATCTGTGCTGTCTCGGCTCCGCCCTGCCCGCATTCTCCACCACTGTGGCGGGAGGAGCAAACGACAGACACAGTGGGTGGGGTGTCAGGCCTCGGAGAGGCTTTTATTTAACAGAAATAATAAAATATAAGTGTCCAAAGGGGAAAAACAGTGTCCAAACCAAACAGGGGATCTGGTGTCCTCGTCCTGCTGCGGGGTTCGTGCAGGAGGGGCAGTGTTCTGGAAGGAAGGGTCCAGGTAAGGGGCGGAGTCCGGCGGCTGCACGCTTTCCCCACTTTGGTCCGGGGTGCGAGGGGCGGCGGCTTGATTCAGCTCCTCTTCGTCCTCCTTGGCCCATGGCGCTTGAGGGGATAGAATGGCCCGGCATCCTGGCCCGTCAGCCGCATAGCGGGTGCGGTTCTCGTCTGGACCCTGGGTCCGGCAGCTCATGACTCTGGTGGCGCGGGAATCCATCTACGCACCCTTCCTGGAC
Source organism: Spinibarbus caldwelli (assembly GCA_039654775.1). NCBI lineage: Eukaryota > Metazoa > Chordata > Actinopteri > Cypriniformes > Cyprinidae > Spinibarbus > Spinibarbus caldwelli. The sequence goes on along the minus strand of CM077253.1, from coordinate 15,395,252 downwards.
CCAGGAGGACACCAGCGTGCATGCACGGGGAAGAGACCGGTCTCTCGAGGAGAGGTGCACTCGGTATTTAACAGTGGCGGTGATGAGGCTTCATTCCCTTCAGGTGTGCCTCATCACACGCCACCAGACCTGGCTGTTACAGCGCCCCTCTTCTCTCACACACCCACTCCCGTCGGGAGCCTGGTGAAGGGTGGCGATTAAGGGACAGGGTGCTGCTGATAATAAGGGGGAGGCAGCCGACTCCTCACACTGTACTGTACTGTTCTCAGCACCCAACGGGACTGCGTGCATTCTCGCCAGTAGTTTACTTGCAGCATTCCGGCGCCACCATGTGGCCGAGTCAAAAACGGGTTTGTGGTCTGTACTTCGCATGCGCGAACATTTACGTGGTTTACGAGTTTATGTGGCTCACCACCTTCAGCGGTGCATTGACTCTCCGAGGTGGTGTTATGCTGTGTTCTGATAAAGTGTTTTACAACATTTTTTGGGGCATTATGTTTTGCAACATTTGTTGGGGAAACAGTGAAAACTTTATTGAACTTTGAGCGTATAAAGTGCTTGTGACTAGTGGGTGGGTGAGCACCACTGCATCGTCTCTCGCTCTCTTCACTGCTCTGCATCCCCTGGTCCAACTTGGCTCAGGTTTCTCCACAGAACATCTGTAAACATCTGAACTCACTCTCTCTTGAATGCTGAACAACTGAGGGTCGGCAGCTAGCAAACTGGGGGGCTGTGAGCCCCCTTCCCTCAGGAAGACCCCCTCAAACGGCCTTTTTCTTCCTCCTCATCACCTGAGTAGGATGAGGGGCCGGCTGATCCACCTGAGCTGGGCCAGGCGGGTCTCTGCTCTGGTGCGCCGCTCTGACTTGCTGCTGCATTCACACGCGGTCTCTGTCGCCTAGGAATGCGAAAGCTGGGGGGTGGGCGAGCTGTAGCCTGCTCAAAGGTCTGCCGAGGAGGTGGAGGGGGTGCAGTCTGCATCCTCCTTGGCATGCAGAGCTGCAAGGCCTCATCATCCCTTTTCTTCTCCTCGCATCTCTTGTGCATCCGTGTCAGCACTGAGCCGAAAATGCCTTCTGTGACGACCGGTGCATCTAAAATGGCTTCATTTTCTCTGTCGGAAAGATTAGCCAAATTAAGCCAGTGTCCTTTCTCCTGGATGACCATTGTGGCCATGCCATTGCCTGCAGCCTGAATGGCACATCTCTGAAGACGGAGCGAGAGATCTGTGACAACACAGATTTCTTCCCACTGTGCCTGACTTGGCGTGACAGACACCTCATCTTGTAGCTCCGCCTGGTATGCGGTTAGCAGAGAGATGCCGTTCATGGCCCGGACTGAGAGAGTGACTGTAAGCGCGCTCCGCTATGCTTGACTGGAAGCGGTCCGCTTTTGATGGCAACGTCGGGTTCGCAGTCACCTTGCGCTTTGGGTGAAGGTGAGCGGCGACTAAAGGCTCCATGAGGGGCATGCGAAGAAGGCCCTCCTTCTCCATCCCCTCTACAACTAGAGCCGATCCTCCCTGCACGGGCATTTTACTAGTAAAGGAATTATCCTTCCAGGTGACAGAGACCTCTTCCAAGAGCTCCAGAAAGATTGGAAGGAGTTGTCTCGCTGACTGTTTGGCTCTCGGCAGCCTCTTGCCCTCGTAGCGAGACTTTGCAGTCTCCACTACTACGGTTGGCCACGGAATGTTGAGTTTCTCCGCAGCGCATTTGCACTCGTCCTGCAGGTCAACACTAAGAAGCGGAGAGGTTGGTGCCCCGCCCGCCTCCTCCGTGGATCCTGCCGTAGCGAGGGGTTGTGCCGGTTGCGCAGGGGGAAGGAAAGAGGAATCCTCATAAGGAATCCTTCTCTCTGGGGAATCCTTCAGAGAGAAGGAAATCCGATTGCCCCTCTTCCTCAAATTCAAACGCGTCCACCTCCTCCTCATCCGTGCTGAGGACACCGGGCAGAGGGACGCATGCATCCAGCTGTTCGCCCCACGATAGAGCTGCCGTGGTGGGCAGTTCCACAGGAATGGACGTGGCCATTTATTGTGATTAACAGGAAAGTGTGTTCAAGCGCCAACAGAAGACGGTGTAAGAAATACTCTTTGACAGAAGCAGTCTATCAGCGGAAGTTAAAAGTAGCTCGTAAGTGTATTTACTTGTCTCATTAGTGTTTAGCACAGTTGCCATTGCTAGGAAACGCTTGTTTTGTTTACTGAGTGGAGACGTGCTGAAATCGCGTTTGGTCTCGTACGTACCTTGTTAGTGTCTGCGCTTGCATGGCCATTTATTGTGATTAACAAGAAAGTGTGTCCAGCTGAATTCAATTAGTGATTTGTTAGACGGGTATTAAAAAGGTTATTGTACCGCGGCAGCCCTCGTCGTGTGAAGACTCCACCGGACAGGGACACCGGCAAGGGATAAGTATCGCTTTTCATTTATTCTCTTTCCTATTACTTGTTTCACTTCTCTTTCAGTTTTTATAATCATTTCTTACTTGTATGTTTGGCACAGTTATTTTTTAGGATTACTGTTAAACTGATGTAGTTTGATTTGTATATGTTATCTATTTTAATTTTAGTTACAGTTGTAGTAATGTTTGTCATTTTATTAGTTTTTTTTTCTATTATGTCTGTATAAGTTATTTATTAAGTTTTAGTTTTATTTAATTTGAGTTATTTTAGTACTTCAACAAACTACATGGGAATGAAATAATATTGAATTTATGGATATGCGTGTGTGTGTGCATATATGTCTGTGTGTGTGTGTACATACACGTAGTTGTTTTTGGTGTTTGGCTTAGTTTTATGTTAGAATCATTATTACACTCTTATACCTTTTGTTCTCTTAATATTTTGAATTGTTTGTAGCTTTATTTTGTTTTCATTTAAATGTTAAGTTTAGAAATTTTGTCATATGCATTTCTCATTTTTATTTAATTAATTTTTTTAATGTATGTGTATATATACTATTTATAAAGTTTTAGCTTTTAGTTTTGGATCAGTTTAGTTATTTTAATACTACAATTGATTGTTTCTGTTGTCCTCATTTGTAAGTCGCTTTGGATAAAAGCGTCTGCTAAATGACTAAAAGTAAAGTAAAAGTAAAGGAATGGATACTTGAGGGGCGGAAACTGGAGCGGGGCTAGCTGCAGGCATGTGATCAGCTAGAGACAAAAAAGAAGGAAAATCTGACCACGCCCCAAGTCACGCCCACAAGCCACGACCCCAGCACTTATTAAAAATATATTTTAGCACATTAAAAGATATATCTTATACTGTAAGAATACATACTATTGTGCTGTAAAAAAAAAATAAAAAGCAGCACTTAATAATCATAACAATATAATATATTATAATAAAGTACTATGATATATTATAGTAAAGTATAGTATATAGTATATAGAATTGTTATTATTATTAAAGTACCTGCCAAAAGTTTGGAAACATTACAATTAATGATTCTGAAATAAATATCTTCTGCTCATCAAGGCTGAATTTATTTGATTAAAGTAAAAAAAAACAAAAAAAAAAACAGCAATATTGTGAAATATACTTACAAATTAAAAAAAAAGTTTTCAGTTTTAATATATTATAAAATGTAATGTTATTTCTGTGATGCAAAGCAGAATTTTCTTCATCATTGCCCAAGACATGCAGAGCAGACCTGGTGTGTGTCTTTGCATGAAAAGCCAGCAACCAGTGTGGAGACTAGTTGATGGCTATCTGAGCTGAGTAGGCTTCTGATGTGACGCGAGAAGAGGTTTTTGAATGTTGTAATAACGTTGCGTCGCTCGTTTTATACCGAGGGGAGGGAGCCACTCCCTGACACAACGTCATGTCTGCCAGCCAATTGGGGCTGGCGTAGTGGAATTGGGCTTCTGAGGAATACGCGGAAGGGGCGTATCCCATAGTGAGACACCGAAACGTATGCTTGAAAGAGAACAAAAATAATGACTTTATTCGACAATTCTTCTCTTCCGCGTCAACGTCGGCCGCCATTCACGAGAGTACCATGATGCATGCATGTGATACTCCTCTAAACCCATAAGACGAAAGTAGGACATGAGGGTAATTAATGACAGAATTTTAATTTTTTGGTAAACTATCCCTTTAAAGCTAGATTTTGCACTATATTGTCATCTAGTGGAACTACAAAAATAAAGCATGTTTTCAAACAACCTTTGCAAATGCCTCTTTTGCGCGTCACGCATCACCCCCAACTCAAATATCACAAACAGCTCTTACAGGTCTATAAAAGTTAAGCCATGTAAAGGCTCAACAGGTAAAAGTAGGTTAAATTCAATAAAATGTCAAACATATTTGGAGTGCTTCTAACCTTAAGTTTAGTTTACCTGTCCAGAAGAAATTTCGTAAATTCGTCTTAGTGATTGAAACATTAAATCAAATTCCTCCATCTTATGAAAACAATGTAAGTTTACACTTGTTTCACCCCATTGTCTGTTCTCTGTGTTTTGGCAAGTGTTTGAATTTTGCTTGCATTTCTTTCTTTTTCCACACAAGCTAAACAACCTCTGGCTCAGCGTTCTATAGTAGCCACGCCCCCAAACTCTCGCTATTGGCTGCGAGGAGGTATGCAAATTCATAGCATGACAGGCAGGGAACATATCCTATCATTGTTCATTGCATTCCGACCGAATTTAATGATTGGACGAACATTTTATAGCCCTGAACCTTCCAGAGAATATAAATGGTTTTGTTATGTTAAGAGACTTTGCTTTAAACCATTATTTTAAAAAAAAAAAGTTTCTGGAAAAAAATTGAAAAGATTCTATTTGAAAAATTTGATCACGAATGGGAAATCCCTGCTTGCTTGTAACAGTTCATGAGCAGTGATTTTAGACAGATGTCAAGATCTTAACTGAAAAAAAAAAAAACTTTTTGAGCTTTACAGACCCAGTTTCTCTTTAAATAAATGAAAATTCTTAAAATTAAAACTAATCAATCAATCAATCAATCAATCAATCACTTTTTTCAGGTTCAAATAATCTCATGCAGTTCCGAAATGACACAAAGGTGAAAAATGAAATTTTTCAATTTGGAGTGAAAATGCTATAGCTGCAAGTGGTAAAAAGAACAAAATGAATTTTTTGAATGCTGTGTGAGGTATCGACTATGGGAATTTATTCCCACCCCTACACAAAGTAAGAGGAGCCATATTCAAGTTTTCCACATTTATTTCAGCATAAGTGGTTCATAAAACATCTCAGACTGTACCACTTACAAGATTCTTATCATTAAAACCCTCAGTAGGCAGGCAAGATCAAAGATTTAAACATGGCGGTATCCGACGTCACTGCTATGTAAAAACTTTTACATCTTATTGACCAAAAATAAATGGGTTTCAAACTGGGCATGACAAATATCGCCACAAATGGTTGCGAGTAAAGAATACAAACAAGACAAAATAAAAACGGTGGCTCAGGATTCACACAAGTGCTGCATTGGAACTTTTAAAACATTATACAGTGGTAATTCACAATATGTCGATACACACATTTCCTATGACATTTCAGTCTTTTTATAATTGTTTACTCTTCTTTTTGCTCAAGTCAATTTTCTGTGAGCCTGTGCATGTCTGATCACATTGACATACTGCTACATACTTTACTCAGTGTGTTGTAATAAGGCAATGTGGTACTGAAAAGAACAATTTCACTAAAAACAGCCACATCTACGAGCTGAACAGTTTTAATTCCAATTAATAATGGGAGAGAGTATCATTAATAATGACCACAAGCATCTGAATGTAAACTGGCCATAAACCCCATTTTAAAATCCTTGAACATTAAAGAAGAAGGGGGTAGACCATATCCATGTTCATTTTTCCTGGTCACCTCAATACAAGTTACAAAAAAAAAAGAAGAAAAAAAAAAATACATTCATAAAGAAATCTTCTAAGCAAAACTCGCAATCCAGTTAAAATGAAACATGGATTAAATATGTACCTCTTCACAACGGTTCGGGAAGGCAAGACGTCTGCTCTACCCTCTGCTTTTCTTAAGCTTGGCACAATAATGAAGCCTTCTGGTCCGTTCAGACGAGAGCTGCACAGGCTTCACTGTAATATGGAACCACTGTACAGCACAATAGTCTCCGAATTAAACACACTGTGCTGCCTGTAGCAGTGTGACTTATATCGCTGGTACATCTACACAAACCCATTTCCCTGAGAACACTAAAGGACTAAAACCATGGCAGCACACAGGATATACAATATTATAATATTCGTTAGATAAAATGCGTAGGATAAATCAAAGAAGAAAGAAGACTGTGAACATATGGACTAAGCATGTGACTTAATGTGGACAACACTCAAATAACTCTTAATTTTGGTCATTCTTTTCTGAAAACAGCTGATAAAACAACCAAAACAGGTTACAGTTTTCACATTTTCTAAAAGCAGAGGGAATTCAACCTATTGCTGAGCAAGGAAATTAACAAATGGATACAAAGTGTAAACAAGGTACCATGTACAAATGCAGGCCTACTGACAAAGTGACACAAATCAAGCATATACAACAAAAATCTGATCCTGTGCAATTTACTGTCAACAGCCTACGTACCCCCTTCCCTTTTCATCAGCATTCATTGCTCCATTTTTCTCATCTGTACACATATGAGGTTTGCTTTTTAGATTTTTTTTGTTGTTGTGTATTTTTGTTTTTGCACTGATGTACCCATATCTAGGTGCTTGTTTTGGCTTTAAGCAAATGCAATGCTCATGTGAGAGTTTGTTGTACAATAAGGGTCTTTTCCCGGTTCAGTGAGTCTGCTGATCAGCTGACAAACTCCTTCACAGTTTGCTTCAGTTAATGCCTACAAAGTCCAATACCCACATATATTATATATAAAAAATAAGTTATTGCGCATCCGAAAAAAGTGCATCTTATATTCAAAAATATCTCTTTCGCTCCATGCTTTCTTTTCTTCCTCAGGGTCCAGAAACCCAAATCCAGCGTTTTTCTAAGTGACCGGAGGAGTAAAGTGGAAGGGGGCTTGATAGCTTGAAGGTGTGCCGGAATGGCACGTAAGAAAACATGATGAGGAAGTGGAGTGGGAAGTGAAGGAGGAGGAGAGAAGAGTTGTCCAGCTATGCAATCACCATAGGAACGTCATCTGAAAAGCCACTGATCATAGGAGCATCTTCATCATCGTCACCTTAAGAAGAGAGGGAACAAAAAAACAACCTAAGCTGACAATTTTCAGTGTGGAAAAATGAACTGAACTGAATTGTAAGTGAACAGAACTGAATTCAGGTGAACAAACAGCTTAAGTGAACTAAATTAAATAAACTATAAGTGAACTTAAGTAAACTGACGTTAAAAAAAATTCACCTTTAAAATGGTGAAGTTGAATTAACTAAAGTGATTAAATAAACTGAACACAACTGAAGTAAACTGAACTAAAGTGAACTGAAGTCAACTTAGCCAAATTGAAGTGAACAAATCTAAACCGAAGTTAACTGAACTAAATTTAAGCATACTGAACTAAATTGAACTGAAGTGTACAGAGGTCAATTGAGCAAAACAGAAATTAAGTGAACTAAACTGAATTCAAGTGAACTAAACTAAAATAAAGTCAACTGAGCTAAACAAGTGACCTGAACTAAAATGAAGTCAACTAAACTAATCTGAATTTAAATGAACTGAACTAAATTAAACTAAAGTGAACTTAACTGTCAACTTAGTCAACTGAGCTAAATAAACAAACTGAAATTAGAATTAATTGTACTAAAGACAACTGAGATAATCTCAATTGAATACAAGTAAACTAAACTAAAGTGAATTTAACTGAAGTGAACTGAGCTAAACTGAAGTGAACTGAAATAAAATAAAGTGAACTGAAGTCAACTGGTCTAAACATAAGTGAACTGAACTAAAATTAAACTAAACGGAAGTCAACTTAACTGAAGTCAACTGAGCAAAATAACTTCTTTTGAATTCCTCTGAAACTGAAATAAAAATTAATTGTACTAATGATAATCTGAATTGAATTCAAGTAAACTAAACTGAAGTGAATTTAACTGAAGTGAACCTAGATAAACCAAAGTGAACTGAACTAAAATGAAACTAAACGGAAGTGAACTTGACTGAAGCCATCTGAGATAAAGTGAAATGAAATGAAATGAACTCAAACACAGTGAAGTAAACTGAGCTAAACTGAATAGAAGTGAACAGAACTAAAGTGCAGGAGTCATCTGAGCTAAACACAAGTAAACTGAACTAAAATTAAGTGAACTGAGATGAACTGAAGCCAACGGCGCTAAACTAAAGTGAACTAAATGACACTTCTCTGAAGTGTTCTGAAAACAGATTTCATGAGAGGCAGGAGACTGGTCTTACCCAGCTCATCTCCTGAGGAGAAAATGGCAGAGCCCAGACGAGAATTGTAGTGGCTGTTAGCGAAAGCAGTGAAGCTGTGCTGTAGCCGACGGTGTCTGAGGTAAAGCACCACCAGGCCTCCACACACACCCACCAACAGCAGGAACAACACTGGAACGACCACGGCCGCCATGTCCTCTGATTTACCTGACTGCGATGAGGCATCATTTGGCCCTGAAAGATGACATAAGTATCAAGATAAAAAATAATGCCTACGAAGATAAAGAAGAAAAATGTTTATTGTATAAAAGCTCATGCCTGCTGCTTTGCCCAGTTCATCATATAGCAGCACCGCCGCCTCTCCACACAGCTGGTTGTTGAGCAGACAGCGCGCCCGCACTGAGAATGTGTAGTTATGGCCCACCATCAGGTTGCTGATCCTGAAGAACGTCTCCGTTGTGTTACCCAGACACTTTGTGGAGTTGGTGACACTGTCATGCATATACACCTCATAGCCCTGAAGAGCCAGACGATCATTAGTGAAACCATTTCACAAGTTAAACAAAAGGAAATAGGAAAGAAAAACCAAAATGGAAAGTTTCAGAGGTGGAAGAATCTCGTTAAAAGATAATGAAACTTTTTTTTAAATTATCCACAATAAGACCATTAATTGAGTAAATAGTGGATTAGAGTAATAATGTGGATTTCATGTTAAAGGGATAGTTCACCCAAAAATGAAAATTATATCAATAATTACTCACCCTCATGTCGTTCAAAACCCGTAAGACCTCTATTCATCTTCGGTACACAGATTAAGATATTTTTGATGAAATCCGAGAGCTTTCTGACCTTACATAGACAGCAACGCCACTGACACGTTCAAGGCCCAGAAAGGTAGAAAGGACATTGTAAAAATAGTCCATGTGACATCAGTGGTTCAACCGTAATTTTATGAAGCTACGAGAATACTTTTTGTGCGCAAAGAAAACAAAAATAACGACTTTATTCAACAATTCTTCTGGTTTCTTTGCGCACAAAAAGTGTTCTTGTAGCTTCATAACATTCGGTTCAACCACTGATGTCACATGGACCATTTTAACGATGTCCTTACTACCTTTCTGGTCCTTGAACATGTCAGTTGCATTGCTGTCTATGCAGGGTCAGAAAGCTCTCGGATTTCATAAAAAATAACTTTATTTTTTGTTCAGATGATGAACGGAGGTCTTACAGGTTTGGAACGACATGAGGATGAGTACTTAATGACAGAATTTTCATTTTTGGGTTAACTATCCCTTTAACTTTAAGGTGCGTAGAAAGTTTCTGGTTTCTAACCCTGCTCTCATTGAAGGTCCGGTCCTTCACAGCCAGGCTCTTCCAGAAGAGGAACACATGATCCTGTTCTTCTAAGATCTTGAGGGCCTCAGGTGCAGGCAAAGGAACTGTGAGGGAAAAAATACAATACAGCAGGAAATTTTACTTATAGCTGTTAATACACTACCGCTCAAAAGTTTGTGGTCAGTACAATTTTTTTCTTTTAAAAGAAAGTAATACTTTTTATTCAGCAAGGATGCATTAAATAGATCAAAAGTGACAGTAAATACATTTATAATGCCATAAAGATTTCTATCTCAGAAAAACCTGTTCTTTTTAACTTTCTATACATCCAAGAATTTTGAAAAAACTATCATGGTTTCTACAAATATATTAAACAGCACAACTGTTTTCAACACTGTTAATAAAAAAATGCTTCTTGAGCACCAACTTAGCATACTATAATGATTTCTGAGGGATCATGTGATCTTAAAGACTGGAGTAATGATGCTGAAAATTCAGCTTTTCCATCACAGGAATAAATTATATTTCAAAATATATTGAAAAAAAAAAGGCAATAAAAGAGATGGCTATACCTGTGTTGAGTGTGAAGCTGGCCTCTTTGCTCATGTTGAGCAGCCTGATGGTGATGCTGTAGCGTCCTCCAGGCTCCAGGCCCTTCAGCGTGTACTCCACTGTGTTATTCGGAGTGCTCACCTTATAGTCCCGCTCCGTTTTACGAACTGTATCTCGCACATGCACTGCATACGTCTGATATACACACACAGAGATGCTTGAAATACCCCATCTGACATATAACTAAAATCTTTTATTTTAAAAAAAATGACAGTCAAGGACTTGACTATGTGATCATACCAAAGGACTGCTGGGGGAATCGTATGGCGGCTGCCACTTCAGAGTGGCCTGTGTCTTATCCACTCGAACCTTGTGCAGATTCCGAGGTGGAAGTCGCTCGTTGGGGATCATCTTCACTACGGCGTAGTCCGACGGAGGCCCAAGGTATGGAATGATCACCCTCACCTGAACAACAAACACACAATCACTTCATCATGGTGCCAGAGTGGATCTCTAAAGTGAGGAGCAGAAGGGTGGATACTAACCAGGAAGAGGTACTGCTTGTCGTTGTCAACGATCACAGTCAGACTGGTGGAGGTGGTATTCACTCTGTGAGGTCTGCGGTACAGATCCAAGAAGGATGTGGCGTAGAACACTCCATAGATCTACGAAAACATAGACACGTTACAATGACGCCTTGCTAAACACTTTTCAGCTTAAATTTCAGCATCTGCATCCTAACTCAAGCTACTACTACTGTCAACTCAAGCTACTGTCAAATGTGCATTTCTAAGAGACAAAAAAGTAATATTATAATATTAACATTGCAGCCTGCGCTGCAAATATGCAGAAACTAAAAATGGATTTTTCTATTAAAATATTTATTTTGTTAAGGAAGTGTTTGTCATGTTCTGACTAGGGCTGTCAGTTGATTAAAATATTTAATCGTGATTAATCGCACGACTGTCATGAGTTAACTTGCGAGTAATCGCAATTTAATCACACTTTTTTATCTGTTCTAAATGTACCTTAAATTAATACTTTTTTTAAGTTTTTAATACTCTAATTGACATGGGCATGGACAAATATGGATGCTTTATGCAATATATGTTTATTATTAGTGAAACCATAGTTAATTTAGAGCATGAAGACTGGACATGTTTCAAAGGTCATAGATGTTTGTCAAAGAACTTGTTCATGTTTATTACTCACATGAAAAAAGAACATAGAAATACCAGGTTCCCCTTACTTCTCTTTATTTGCACTGAGCAATTGACTTAGACAAGCCTGTTTACATTTTCACACTACAGGGCAGCTCACTTCTTCTGAACATGCTAAATGTACATTTATTATTTATTATTACATTTGTTTGCCTCTCTGTGCCCACATACTGTATTTTGATGCAGCTAAATTCTCAATAAAACTGTTTTCATTGATATATTTTTTCATAGATATATTTTCTGCTGTCAGATAACGGAATGAATACAAAATAGTGACTAAAACGCGAACCATTAAGACTACATAACCAGCTCTACCTTCCAAGATGTTAATCTGCACAAAAATCCTGATTTATAATCGAGCCGTCATCTGATGAAATCAAATAGCCTAAACATAAGATAAAGACAATAGCTGTTCTATGATTTCGGTTATACTTGCATGTAAAATTAGAGAAGCAACATAATATCGATTTTAAAGCAGCACTATGTAACTTCTGGTGCTCTTGCGGTTAATAAACAGAACTGCACACATCCCGCAGAAGAACATTCTAACCGGAGCTACTTCTCTAAGTTTATGTCTATGGCGATTCACGCAGGTATGTGTTACTCCGCAGCGGTGAAGACTCGAAAAGGCTACAATAGTCCGAATATAAGTGTACCGTAGTGATTCGGAATAAGACAAAAACACGGTTTGGAAGATGAATTCATGATGTACTCGCTCATTATATGCATTTTGCAAATTCTGAACACAGAAAAAGTTACATGCTGCACAGAGCAGAGAGAGAGAGAGAGAGAGAGAGAGAGAGAGAGAGAGAGAGAGAGAGAGAGAGAGAGAGAGAGAGAGAGAGGTGTGTGTGCACGGTGGGAAAGAGAGACCTCGCACTTGTGCGATGTACCGGCTAGTCTCAGAAACTAAATAAGGTTTGGGCAAAAACTAAAGATTGGTCGCTAGGTTCTTTTTGAAAAAAACAAACAAAACAACAACAACAAAAAAAAGGTTGCTAAAGGGGTCTGAAAAGTTGCTAAGTTGGCAACACTGACAGCATCTCCATCCATTTCTCCAACTATGGGTTAGGCCATGGCTCAAACAGAAAATGCGCGCTGCGTTAATAAAATTAGCGCTGTTAAAATGAATTTGCGTTAACGTTATTAACGCATTAACTTTGACAGCACTAGTTCTGACCATTAAAAGTAGTTTAAAACCACAATTAATGGTCAGGGTTTTTTTTTTTTTTTTACAACTTTCACTTAGAATCAAAAATGTGCCTTTTAACATGATAAAGATTTGAAATTTATCTATGAAATTTTGCCAAGCAATGATAAACATGACTGCACTTTAGGTGTTTATGAGTTAAGGCCTGTTCAGACCAAGAATGATAAAGATAACTATAACTTTAACTATATTTGTGACCACACCATCACAAAATATTGTTCTGTATTATAAGCACAGGCTGCAGTAATGTCATCTCTAGCTTTAAATGCTCAAGCTCTTTAAGGTCAGGTGGATTCTGTTTGGCTGTCAATGTTTTTATCATTCATCAGATGGAAAAAAATCATTATGAAAGTGATTCCAATGATATTGTTCCTCTGTCATTGTTGTTATAGTTGAGATGTGTGCTATTCTTTTACATTTAAAACTATATCTTTATTATTATAGTCCTTTGTCTGAATCGGCCTTTAAGGCTGGAATACACCACATGATTTTTGCCCCGATTTCCCACCAATTTACAGTCTGGAGAAGTTGATGCCGTCACGTGTCTCCTAGCAACAAGGCGCACGTTTCTATGAATTTGTAGTGATTGGAACAACTTTAAAATCTGGTAGTGTATGATCCTCAGTCATTTAGCATATGATGCCCAGTTTTTCCTCTGTGACTATTACAAAGTCGGTAAGTGTATGAACCCCAGTATTTTTTCATCTGTTCAGTTTTTAAAAGTTGTCTAATGCATTACAGCCTTTTTATTCTCACCTCAGCTTGAGGGCCAGTCCAGTTGCACTCTACAGCGGTCTGGTTGAGCGGCCGGGCCTTCAGTGATGGCTGGGCAGGTCTGGTGCCTTTGGTCTGTTTGCGGTACAGAGCAGTAGGACTGTCTCCATCATCAGTGTGAGCCCACACCGCCACCTCATACACCATCCCTGCTGTCAGGTTAGAGACTGTACAGAAAACAGCACACACATTTTATATAGCTCCAGAAATGCTGACAGGATGTTTGATGACTGAAGTGTTTTACAGTACCTTTCAATGTCCCTGAAACCGTGTAATTCCAGCTCTCCTTCACATGTTCATCAAATACCCATGAAATGATGACAATATAGTGCTTCACCTAAAAGAGAGGGATCAATATTATATTTAAATCAGGAGGAGGTCATAAAAGTGACCCACACACAGAGAAAAAGCAAACTGACTGACCTGGACTTTATAATCATTGGTGATGGACAAAATCATGGAGTCTTCTGTGATGCTGGTTATCTCAACAGCAGGGGGAGAGAGAGCTGAAAGACACATTATTAAAAAAGTCAGGAAACAATAGAGTAGTTTTTTTGTCCAAACATAAAAATAAGCATAACTGCATGTTTATGTAATTTATAAAACATTTGAGAGTAAAACTTCCAGCAAAACACCTGTATCATAAAAAATAGTTACCAGACTACTCTGAAAAATCACTGATAGACTGAAAGATATACAGTGAGAGGATTTTGTAAGATAAGATTTTGGTCATAACACCAATCCTTATTAACAAATACTGTTAATATACCATTAAAATTTAGGGTCAGCAAGATTTTTTTAAAATAAATTAATACTTTTATTCAGCAATAATATATTCAGAAGTATTTTAAATAAATGTTGTTCTTTTGAACTTTATCAAAGAATCCTGAAAAAATATGGTTACCACAAAAATATTAAGCAGCACAACTGTTTTCAACACTTATGATAATAAGAAATGTTTCTTGAGTAACATTTAAGAATGATTTATGAAGGATTGTGTGACACTGGAATACATGAGCAAGGGACGTCTGTCAAAAAACCCAACCTCAAACTACTAAGTGGTAGTATATATATGCATGTTTCATATGATTGAAGAATGTTAAAATCCTTCATTTTTAATTGAATGTTCCATTATTTTGAATGTCTCAATTATTTATAAGACTGCATGGCCTTTTACTATGACAAGGCCCTGTCTCATAATTACTCATGATACCACATTACTTTTCCTGTGATATTAAATTACAGGTACAAATTGATCTGTTTATATTTATGCTGAAATGGGAGTTTAAATGACACTCGATCGGTTTCAACTATCCTATAAAATAAAACACTTGAGCATATCCAGCAGGGGGAGTCAGCGCTCCTCTGCGAACACGTCAGTCTCTTAAATATATCGTTTTGTTACCTTTTTGAGGAACAATGGATTTAATTTCGGTCCAGTTTCCCATGCCTCTGCTTGTGACTGCAGCCACCTGACAAATAACAGATGAAGAAAGGTTAGATGAAGCTATGATCCCTAGAAGTGTATGTGAAACAACTTCATGCAGGTTTTAGAGTCTCTAACCCTGAATCTGTAGAGCGAGCTGGGCTGCAGGTTCTTCACTTCTGCATTGGTGATGGTGCTACGCTGGGAAAACCACTCCGCACTGTCTTTTTCACTGTACTCCACCTGCACAACACAAACATGAGTTAGATATAAGTATGTGTTGATAAATGCTATAAAGTACTGAAGGCTAATCACTCACAATATACTCTCTGATGAGTCCATGTGCTTTATCAGGAGGGTTCCAGGAACACAGTACCGTACCGTCCTCAGCATTGTCAGAGCTCAGCTGCAGATTCTGCGGAGGGTCTGGCACTGCCACACAAACACAGTCATCAGCATATCTCTTCCATGTAAATCTGAGCTGTTCCATAAATCATTTTAGTGACTGAGCTGCTAAGGCAGACTTACATCCTTCTGGTGTGCGCAGTGTGAGAACTTCATTGGTCCTGTGCTGTTTGCTGAGACACTGGGTCTGAACCTTCACCTGGTAGGTTGTGTCTGGCATCAAAACGGTCAGAACAGCACTGCCCTTATTGCTGTTTGTGTCCATGGATGTCCACTGCTGGACACCTACCTGCCTGGAAAATATATACAACTTTATATTACCGACCTGAAGACATTTACTGTTGTGTGTAGATCATGGGTTCCCTGTACACAGTATATATTTAGTAAGGTGGATTAATTATAAAAACAAATTAAATGTCTACTGCCAGTGGCCTCATATGTTCTAATTATTTTTTATATTATATATATATTTTTCACATTTTATTTTCAATTATATTTTTCTTTTATATACTTTTAAATAAAGTTACAACAATAAAAAAAAATTAATTAATTAATAATGGTTTAGTGGTCTGTGATTTTTTGATTCAACATTAGGGTGTTCCACCACGTAAAAAGCTTAAAATAAACCAAAAAAAAAAAATAATAATAATAATAATAACAAAACACAACACAAACAAAACAAAAATAATAAAAGTTAAGTGGATCACCACCTGAGAAAGCTTAAAACAAACAAATAAATAAAATCAAAACACAAAACATAAACCAAATCCAAACAAAAGCAAAGCAAAACAAAACAAAGCAAAACAAAGCAAAACAAAGCAAAACAAAGCAAAGCAAAGCAAAGCAAAGCAAAGCAAAACAAAACAAAGCAAAAAAAACAATTTTTAAAAAGCTAACTGGTCTGTGATTTTTGGTACAAAGTTGAAGTGGTCCACCACCTGAGAAAGCTTACAAAAAACAAACAGATAAATAAAATCAAAACACAAATAAAATAAAACAAAACAAAACAAAACATGAAACAAACCAAAACCAAACCAAATCAAACAAAACCAAGCAAAGCAAAATAAAGAAAATCAAATAAAGCAAAACAAAACAAATAACAAAACAAAAAAAAACAATTTTTTAAAAAGTCAAGTGGTCTGTGATTTTTTCTTCACAGTTCAAGTGGTCCACCACCTTAAAAGGCTTAGAAAACACCAGTGTAGATGAACGCAAAGCCTGAATGAATACCTGAAGTAGATGACAAAAGAGCAGGTGGATGCAGGCATATTTTTGGGCCTTGACCAGGTAAGTGTCACAGCACCAGAAAAGTTGGCGCTCCACTGTAGATTTTGAATCTTGTAGACCAGCAAATCCACTGAGAAATAGAAAAACAGGGTGAATCAGCAAGAAGAGTCAGATTGTCAGCTTACTGTAGTACAATACTGTTTTTGCTGCAGTCAGATTTCAATAACAGATACACCACAAACGTCTCTCAGTGTCTCACTAGTGCAGTTGTCCTCGTCACTCCGGTCAGAACAGTCTATGAAGCCATCACACCTCTCGCTGTTCAGCACGCAGGCCTCGCCGTCCGCACAGAGAGTACCATTCACACAGAGCAGCGGACCATGAGTGGCTGAAATAAAATAGAGAGCTTGTTAACATTTACAGGTATGTGAAGACATCATCCACACCACCCCATATCCTGTTTATGCAAGTATATACGGTATAATGTTAGTTTTATTTGACAGTTTTGATGACAATGGTAATAAAGAGTGGGTAACTTTTTGTACTGTGTGCGATTCTCTTATAGGCACTTACGACAGTTGTCCTCATCAGACCCGTCCACGCAGTGAGGATGTCCATCACAGCGCTTCCAATCAGCGATACAGACTGGAGGCTTCAGGCACAGGAACTGATCTTTAGTACAGCGGCCCGATGGAGGAAGAGTTGCCACTGGAGTCACTGAGCCTTTGACTAAGAGAAAGACAGAAACAGCATAAACCAAAATGATAATGTACATAAAGACTCAAGGGTTAAACTTATTTTAGCTGAAATGTCCCCTTAAGTTTTTTCCCCATTTATTAAATATTAGAAGCTTCTCAGTCTAAATAAGTATTAATATACTAGTTTTTCTAATAATTATTCAGTTGAGATTTGAAAACAATTAAAAAAAACTCACTTATAATAATTACACTTAACATTTTTAAATATTTAAAATAAAATAAAATGTGTGGTGTGGAAACAATTTATAAATTCACTTAATCTTTTTTATGTATTTAAAATGAAAATTTTATTTATTTATTTATATTTTTGTTCTATTTTTTAATGTTGTCATTATTAAGTGAAAACACTCAGTAGTGTTAAGTGAATTACATAAATTGTGTGAAAATGAACTGTGGCACTCTGGGACTATTGTGTCACCCACGTCTGAGCTGAAGAGCATGAATTTGCATCTATGAACATGAGTGTCGACTGTCACACATAATTAAAAAAAGAATTTAATTTAATTAAGCTTAATTTCTTAATGCAAGATAAAACATGCAAACAAAAGTTTATTGTTTGGAGTTAAAAAAATATATTATGAATATGCAAAACCAATATAATAAATGGATGCATATATTTTTGAAATGTACATTTTTTTATATAATATTTCACGATGATGTTTTATATATATATATATATATATATATATATATATATATATATATTATTTTTTTTTTTTTCAGGATACTTTGATCAATAAAAAGTTATATATATATATACATACACACACACACACACACACGCACAGACACACACAGCTGTTCAAAAGTTTGGAATCAGTACTTTTTTTTAAGAATTTAAAGAAATGAATACTTTTATTCAGCAAGGATGTGTTAAATTGATAAAAAGTGATAGTAAAGACATATTGTTAGAAAATATTTCTATTTTGAATTTGCTGTTCTTTTTAACTCTTTATTCATGAAAAAAGTATCACAGTTTCCAATAAAATAAAATAAAATAATAAAAATAATAATAATGATAAGTATATATATATATATACATACATACATACATACATATATATATATATATATATATATATATATATATATATATATATATATATATATATATATATATATATATATATATATAAAAAGCAGCACAACTGTTTCCAACATTAATAATAAATTTGATAAATTATCAATAACAGAATATTGATAATAAATCAGTAGGATTTCTGAAGGATTATGTGACACTGAAGACTGGAGTAATGGCTGATGAAAATTCAACTCTGCATCACAGGAATAAATTATATTTTAAAGTATAATAAAATAGAAAACTGTTGTTTTAAACTGTAATAATATTTCATAATATTACTGTTTTTTCTCTATTTTTGATCAAATAAATACAGCCTTGATGAGCAAGACTTCTTTAAAAAAAAAAACATTAAAAATCTTGCTGATCTCAAACTTTTGAACGGCAGTGTGTGTGTGTGTGTATATATAGGCCATATGTTTGACACCCCTAGTATTGGCTAGGAAAGCACCTGTGGGACAGCCCACTTCATCGCTGCCATCAGGACAATCAGTGTAGCCATCGCACACCCAGGTGTTCACAATACATGCGCCAGAATCACAGCGGAAATGATTAGGAGCACAGGTAGCTGGACCCGGCACAGGTGTGTGAGGAGCTCCGCCATCTGAACACAGACACAACATAATTAACTGTAATTAATCCACTGAGCATTCTCTTTTGACAGCACTCTACAAACAAGGTTAATCGACGCTGACTGGGACACAGTGTACTGGACTGATTTGTGTACCTGAGCATTGAGATTCATCAGACCAGTCACCGCAGTCATTCTCCCCATCACACTTCCACCAGGCGGGCACACAGCGGCCGTTCTTACACTCATACTGAAAGTAACGCGAGCAGCCTGGCTCATCGGTCGGGGACGCTGAAACAGAAAGCACACAACTCATTAGCAAACAAGATAAACAGTAAACTTTCTCAAAGCAGTCCCAAGTATGACTGGACTGGAGCTACTGAATGCTCTGACTGAAAGTCTGTAGTCTGGCATAGCCAAAAGTTCCTGCTCACCACAGTTGGCCTCGTCAGAGTAGTCGCCACAGTCGTCCATGCCGTCACACTTCCACTCCAGGGTCACACACATTCCGTTGGAACACTGGAAGCTGTAGCCGTCACATGTTTTCTCAAACTCAGGGTTTGTTGCTGTGGAGGAGCAGAACTAATCAATTCATTACAAAACACTGCATTTGTGTTCTATCCAAGGTCCATATTTAGGCCTGTCAATTAGGACTGATTAAAAATGCAATTAAATTAACTACATGATATGCCGATTAATTAATCAAATTAAGTTGAAAGTAAGTGCATATATCAATTTTTGCAGAGAAGCTATTATGAATAAATGATGACACTATGAATTAAAGACATTATTGTAGCAGACGAGTATAACATATGAGAAAACAGAAAAGCAATAGATTGCAAAAAGTGGTGAATATATTGATTGCTTTATAATATAAACACATAATATGTGTTTATACTGTGTATATTTATTATGTATGTATATATAAATACACACACGCATGTATATATTTAAGAAGGATGTTGTTTATATATTGAATATATTTATATATAACAAATTATATGAATATACATTTATACATGTAAATACTTTTCAAAATATATACTATATGTGTGTGTATTTATATACACATAATGAATATACACAGTACACAAACATATATTATGTAAACAAAAAGACCATTTATTTTGGATGCGATTAATCGCAATTAATTGTTTGACAGCACTAATACAAAAGATTTCTATTTCTAATAAATACTGAACTTTCGAACCTTCTAGTTATTAAAGAATCTTAGGTTTTCACAAAAAATATAAAAAATATTACAACATTGATTATAATAAGAAATGTTTTTGAGCACCAAATCAGCATATTAGAATGATTTCTGAAGGATCATGTCACACTGAAGACTGGAGTAATGATGCTGAAAATTCAGCTTTGCCATCACAGAAATAAATTACATTTTACAATATATTAAAATAGAAAACAGTTATTTTAAATAGTAATAATATTTCACAATATTACTGCATTTTTGATCAAATAAATGCACCACTGATGAGAATAAGAGACTTCTTTCTAAAATTATTATATACCCAAACTTCTGAATAATATATTTACATTAGATTTAATAATTTCTTAAGGAATATCTTAAGAAAGTAACATTCAGGTCAGAGGGTATAATTAAATGCGTACAGTACAATATATTTATTTATGTAATTAATTGCACTAAATTTACATGGACAGTCCTAGTCAGAAGCACATAATAGACCTTTCAGCTAATTCCTCTAGTGAACATTTTCTAATGGTCACATTATTAGCAAATTTGTTGGACTCACAGCAGCCTGCATATGTCGGATCCTCATCAGATCCATCGGCGCAGTGCCGGGTACCGTCACACACCAGAGACTGGAACAGACACTGTGCTCGGTTTCTGCACACAAACTCCATATAGTGTGCACAGAGTGGACCTGCAAGAACAGACTCTTATTGTTTCTCTAGCTTCAACTACAACACAACAAACAAATGAAACTTATATATACTTATATAAGAAAGTAATACCGCAGTTTTGTTCATCGGCACCCCCTGGACAGTCCTCCACACCATTGCAGTGAGCACTAGCTGGCAGACAGGTGCCATTTGAGCACAAGAGGCCATTGCACTTTTCCTTACCTGAAGGACAAAACCAAAACATGCATACATGAGTGAGCAACATGATTAGAAGAACTGACTCTGATGTATTTGGTCTTCCACAGAAAAAAGTCAAATGCCATGAGAGTAAGGCAGTGTTTGAGACTGACCACACTGGGTAGGGTCCTCGTCGGACCCATCCTGGCAGTCGTCATCTCCATCACACACCCAGCGCTGAGGAATGCAGTGACCCGTGTGACACTGGAAACTACTGCTCTCACACGTGTGGTGACCCACTTTATGAGACAGAAAGAGGAAGAGAGAGACATTGAAGTTGTAGATGTGATGTATTTCACTGCATATTTCTTGCACCTGTGTGTAAATGAGTATCTTTTCTCTCACCAGTACAGTTGGCCTCATCTGACCAGTCCCTGCAGTCGTTGTCTCCATCACAGCGCCACGCGTCCCGAATACATACACCTCTCGCACAGGTGAACTCTCCTGGGCCACACTTGTGAGATTCTAAAAGAAAGCAGATACAATATGCATCCATGTTATTTTAACTGAACAAATAAAAACAGCAATATATATATATATATACACATATATGTGACCCTGGACCACAAAACAAAAGGGTAACATTTTTTGAAATTGAGATTTATACGCCATCTGAAAGCTGAATAAATAAGCTTTCCATTGATGTATGGTTTGTTATGATAGGACAATATTTGGCCGAGATACAACTACTTGAATATCTGGAATCTGAGGTTGCAAAAAAAATCTAAATATTGAGAAAATTGCCTTTAAAGTTGTCCAAATGAAGTTCTTAGCAATGCATATTACTAATCAAAAATTAAGTTTTAATATATTTACAGTAGGAAATTTACAAAATATCTTCATGGAACATGATCTTTACTTTATATATCCTAATGATTTTTGGCATAAAAGAAAAATCGATAATTTTGACCCATACAATGTATTTTTGGCTATTGCTACAAATATACCTGTGCTACTTAAGACTGGTTTTGTGCTCCAGGGTCACATATATATTTTTAAAAAAAAAAAAAGTATTTTTTTAATCCACTTGAAACACTCAAGTCTTGCCAAACAGATTCAAAAGGTTTAATGCAAAATGTAAATCTTGTTAAAAAAAGACATTTTCGAAACGGCTTTCAATAAATAAACAGAAAAAAATTAATTAACTAATTTTAATTTATGTACAGTAATATAACAATTTATACTCATAAACAGCAATATTAATAAAAAATACTGACTATTTCTCATTTATTCCATGAACATACACCACAGATTTCCCTGAATATTTCTGCGTTCACAGATTAATCATTTAATCAGTTTTGATTTGTTTCACTGAAATGAACAGTTTTAACTGATTCATACAAATGAACTGAACCCTAATGCAATTTTTGACACTTAGGTTTAATTATTTAATTATATAAGTTTTATTATTTATTTTATTTTAATATATATATTTTTTTAAATTTATGAATTTTTCCCAAGCTTTAACAGAACACTTTATACAATTAAGATTATAACTATTTTAGAATTATTTATATACTATTATTGTATTTCTTAACATTACATATTACACTTTAATTATCTTTTATATTTTCATTTTAATTTTAGTCTTAGCAATTTTGTCATGTGCTTTTGTCATTTTGGTTTTAGCTATTTTTTCCTATTTATTATTTATTTTTTATTAATATTTCTACTCAAGCTTCTTTTTTTCATATTTAGTAAATACAGCAATTAAACTTAAACTTCTTTCATTTCAGGAAAAAAAAAGTTTTTCATCTAATATTTATATTTCATTTTATTCAGTTCATTTCAAGTAATATTTTTTAACAGTTTTAGTTTTAGTTAAAAATTAAAACTTAAAACAATTAGAACTTAAAAAACATTGGTCAACTTTTTATTTTATTATTTAGGAAATTTAAAGGTTTATTAAATCGTGCATTAAAATACTGTGATACTGTTTAATTTTATATCATTAACAAAATCATCTCAGATATATATATAGATATATATATATATATAGATAGAATATTTGACATATAGCCCTAAACACAAACACTTACCACAATGCTCCTCGTCGCTGTTATCTCCACAGTCATCCTCATGGTCGCATTTGAAGGCCAGTGGAATGCAGGAACCTGAGGCCACACAGCGGAACTGGACTGCAGAGTCACAGGAAGTGGTGGCTGCAAAGAGAGAACGATATGAAACACAGATCATACACATTTCTGGCGTTTTATAAGAGACAGAGGGGACCAGGGCTGACGATGTCACTCACGGCACTCCTGTTCATCACTCATGTCGCCGCAGTCGTTGTCACTGTCACACTTCCAGATGCTGCTGATGCATTTCCCATTAGCGCAGCGGTGCTGGTTTGGCAGGCAGGTGTGTTCTGATGGGCAGAGATAGTCAATAAAAGCAAAGAAATCAATTTAAACTTCATAAAAATGTTCATTTAGCATTTAGAGCTTTTGATATCGGACACTTCTGTGTCTGTCAGACCTGTCTTAACGCATGTATTATTGCGGAGCTGGTATCCACTGGGACACTGGCACTGATGCTCTCCTGAGGGTAGGACGGTGGTGGAAACTCCATCAGGACAAACACAGTGATGCTTGTTTCCAGGCTGAGGAAGACACAGAAGACTGCATGGCTGATCCACACAAGCATTCTGACCTACAGGAGAGAAAAAAAATCTTTACAAACTATTTCTGTATCCCAAGTAAACCAGTGGAGCCACTGTATGAAGCTGAGCCCATTAAATCAATATGGTTGTTTTGTGCTTTTATTGTTTGATTGTTAGCTTTTTGACTCCTAAAAAATAAGTTGTAAAAAAATTAAAAATAACAATAAAATAAAGACTGTAAAAATACACACATTAAAAATGTATTTCTCTATTCTTGTGTAAACTAAGAATGCACAATATATCAGCCACCATATCATTATCGGCCGATAAATGTTCATTTTTACTGTTATTGTTATCGACCCGATAATAAAATTGGGCCGATATATTAAAGCCAATAAATAATGCATTATTTCCTTCAGAGGAATCAAAATCATTGATGCATTACTAATAATAACCACTGCTTTTATTTTTATCTTATTATTTTATCAACAATATGGTTTAATTAAAATAATTTCATTATTGTCTGTGGGGAGGCTATTCCATTTAATCCATGATACATGCATTTTGATTCTTTACACGCAAGTAAAGTAACCAATGACTTGCATTAATTAAGCATTATTTTATTTATCTGTAAGGCTTTTTTTTGATAAAGAAAGTTGGTAATAGGAGTGTAAAATTCATTTTAAAACATACACTGGTTCAAACTAGGTTGCCGTAATGTATATGTCTGATTTATGTTGAAGTGTTTGGGACATGGCTAGTCTCTAATATCATGCTCTCAAAAATTTTATAAAAATTTGGATTTAGATTTATCAGCTTTCAAATATAAAGAATTATCGGTTATTGTTATCGGCCAAAATGTTCATATCAGTGCATCCCTAGTGTAAACAGACCAAAAATATTGATAACTCATGTTACACCAGTATTATTTTAGTATCATTGATATACTATTAAAGTTTTTGTTAATATTTAGAATTTTATTTTTATGATTTGTGCTTTCATGTAGTTAATGGTTTTGTGATTTTTTTTTTATCTTAGGATTTAGTTTTAGTTTCAATTTAGTTTCAATTATTTTAGTACTTCAACTTAAACTAAACAAAAGTGGCAGTTGGTTACAATTTTAAAAAATTAAGTTTAGGTATTTTATTTTATTTCAGTTAATATGTTTATTATATTTCAATTAATGAAAATGTTTTTTATGGTTTTAGTTTTAGTTAAAGATAATAATAACCCTGTTGCAAAAACTACAATAATAATGTAAATTTATATATTTAGAAATGACTACTACTACTACTACTACTACTACTACTACTACTAATAAATTATAAGATGAGTTTAAATGTGTTTTTTTTTAAAACATTCATATATTTTGCATTAATCAACAATACAAGCTGACAAGCGGAAAAAAACAAGCCATCTAACCATCCCTATCATGGTCTTTAAAGGTGTACTTCCCATATGTTTCAGAAGGACTGTTTCTCCTTAAGGACTGACCTCTGTTTTTTCCCTTGTAGAAGATCTTGAGATCCATCACTCCTGTCAGTCTGCCCACTAGCATCTCACTCTCTGGTGAGCCTGATTTAGGTGCTTTGAAGATTCCCATTCTAGACCAGTCATCCCAGTACAGGTCATCCTACACCAACAAACACCAGTTCAATAAAGTGTTTATGATCATTAAAGACAGTTTAATATTAGTTGCAACCTTCCCAGAATTGATAAGACCTACCTTAAAAACAGCAATAGCATAAGGATGCGGCAGGCCCTCCATTATCACAGTACGGCGGCCTCCATTAAAGTCTGCTCTTTCGATGCGGTCTCCATATGCCTCTGTCCAGTACAGCCATGATTCATCGGCCGTTATGCCGTTGGGCCAGCGAACTGCCTCAGACACAATGCAGGCGATGTTAGAACCGTCCATCCAACTGCGGTAGATGCCCGCTGCACGATCGCCCCAGTCTGTCCAAAACATCAAGCTAAAAGAGACAGTAGCTGGTCAGGGTGAAGGGAGCATGCGGATTGTTAAGGAAAACAAGTGATTTGTGGGAACACCTTACCTCTCTTCTGGCATGAGTGTCAGGGCTCGAGGCTGCTCCACTACTGAAGAATTGACCAGAGTGCGTCTCAGGTCTCCATCAGAGTTGGACACCTGGAAGAGAGACAGTGTGAGGACAACTAAGGAGACAAACACCTGTAATTGATGTTGCTGTAGTTGTTTTAACCTGTGATTACCTCGATTTTCTGAGCACCAGCATCCACCCAATACAGCAACCGGCTGATGGGGTCAAATGACAGAGCCTCCACGTTTTGTAGGTCCTTTCTGACAATCACTTCCTGTCCAGAGCTTCCATTCAAACACAGTCTCTACAACACAAAAACAGAGAAAATACTTATAAAATTAATAAATGCCTAATAAATTGAAATAATAATTATAACAACAGCAACACCAACAGCAATAATATTAAAAATAATTATTTTCATTGTTATAAATATTCATTTTTTAAATTTTTCTAATCTAATAAAATGTTATGTTTTAATTTTTGATATAATTACATTTTTACAAGATTTTTTTTAATAAAAAAATACTTATTTTAAAATATCAAATTTGAATCAATATGACATTAATATATGTAAACTATATAATAAATATATTATAAATAATAAAAACATAATAAAAATATAAAAATATACAATAACACGTAAATATTTCTTTCTTTTTTTGTAGGGAAGCACCAATATTTAAATTTTGATACCAAAAGCTGATAACCTATTTTTGTTATAAACAGTGACTGAAATATCTAATATTAAAATTCTATAGTACTTTGTCAAAATGCTGATGATTTTGGTGTCACAACAACATTATGAATGTAAACAAACCAATTAAATATCCAATACAATAGATTTTATACAATTTAGACAATTTAGCCAGTACAATAAAAAACAAGGGTTTAAATATGCTGAATATTCTAGAAAAACCAAAGAATGTGTAGGACCAGGATGATTTTGGAGAAGTTTAACTGCTCAAGACAAACAAAGGACAACTCATGATCACAAAGTTGTGAATCATCCAGATAAAGCTCACTTAATTTTCCACAGCACTGTGAATTTTTAAGGGTATGTGTTCAATAAAGACATTAAATATTATTGTTCTTTGTGCTTTGTTAGCTTATGCACACTGTGATGATGATCAGATGACATTTTATTACCAACTGAAAAAGAAATCCAATTCCAATGGGTTCACATACTTTTTCTTGTTACTGTATATGGTACAAATCCCTAATTATATGTGAGTGAAGGACGTTTATTCACCTGTATGGTGTCCAGTGAAATATCAGCCCAGTATAAGCAGTTCTTCTCATAATCAAAATCCAGCGCCACGGCCTCATGGAGACCCAAAAGTGGAAGCGGCTGGTCTGTACCTGTGGCCAAGTCATAGCGGTGAATGGAGCTCCTCACCGCATACAGGATAAACTCATTACTCTCTAAAAAAATAAAAATAAAATAAAAATTAGTTAAGAGGTGAAATAAAGACTCATTCCAGAGAAATACACTACATATTACACCCGAACACTCCCATGTGAGCATTTAATTTCAAAACTATTGGCACTACAAGGGAGTTGTTCCTTGCTAACAGCTTGCACCCTTCTGGGAAGGCTTTCCATTTTCTGTTTCACTGCAAATGGTAAAAGAAAACTGATGGCACCGCTGAGAGTCACATCACTTCCTTCTCCCGCTGGATCAGATCTCAGTTTCTGAAAGAGCTGCTTATTTACTCTCAGTGTCTTCTAGGCAGAAAGGCAAGCCAATCAACATGGCCACTGAAGTGCGGTCAAGTGGCTGAGCGCCACAATGCTGGAGAGAAGAGGCAGTCTAGACAGCGATGGCTCTTAAGAACAGCTCGGTGGGGAGATGGGCTTTGATCACACTCCAACAATCCTCATTTGACTTTCAAATCCCATCTTCAGGACTGACTGTCCACATCACTGTATTCAGTATAACTTAAATCTACATCGGGTCAAGTGTATGACTTTTGTACAACAACAGAGCGGCTTTCATGCTTATACTGTTTGAAAAGTAGTGCATTTAAAAAGACAAACTTGCACGTAATTTAAAAGAAAATAATTTATTTTTTATCACTAAAATTATTATATTACAACTGATATCTCCACAAAAATATGCTTACCTCAAAGCTTTATCTGTGTCTACCTCAAAGCTTTATCTTGTGAAGTCTTTTTTTTTTATTAGTTTGAGACTGTGTTATGAACTTTGACTCTACAACTTCATGTTGCATCCCATTGGATTGTGTGGTGTTACATAAAATGAGCTCAGAGAATATGATTGTATAAGATGAAGTGGAGGATCTTACTGTACCTCCCACAGGACAGGGCAGCATTTCTCCATCCAGCCGAGCTTCAACATCTCCCCCACTACAGCTGTCTCCAGAAACCTTCCTGTACCTAAAGCGTCAGATGACACACCTTAACATCAGTGGAAATCATTTACTAAACTTCACAGCAAATTTCTCTTCTTGAAGAACTTTGTTCTAAAAGTTAACACTAGGTGATGCTGTAATTACATGTCTATGAATTTTCTTGCTTTCATAAAAATTCTCCTCTTGCTGTCCTGATGCTTGCATAACATTTTGAGAAGTACCAAGGTTGTTGCAAGTTTATCTGAAACTGCTGATTACATTCATCATTTATTGTAAGATATTAGTAAGCTGATAATTATTCTAAATTTTATGGCCGATAACCAATATATTGCTGATATAGCTGACTATATATACAGGTACTAAAAACTAAAACCAATAGTTTTATATGCTATTTCTATGATATGTTACTTCTGAATTTTGATTTTAAATGCCTTTTCATTAAATTAACTGAATGAATGACCACATATATAAAACATATTGATATCTGCAGTATTGATGCATTATTGTGAGCAAAATAATCATGATATATCTATATCAGTTTTCTCAAACATGCTCTTAAAGGTCAAGAACATTTCTATGTTCTTGGGTTAATATTTGCTGTAATTTATAGCTATCCTTTTAAGTTAAATCTATATTAAGTTCCACTGTGAAATATAAAAGTCCCCAGTTAAACAACCAACATGAAAAAACAAATGTTAAGAAAAAAAAATGGTTCATAATAGATATCATAATATAAAGAGCATCCCTAAATAATTGTAATCAGCTTTACTTCCCCATTTTCCCAGGAATCATTACTATAATTGTGATTAACCTCATTTCCTCACATCTCACATCTCAACTGACTGAGCAAGAGATCTAAACTCATCCAGCTAAATTCGGTTCAAGTCCATGTTCTAAATAAATCCTCTTCTCTCGACTGCAGATAATGAGAGGAGAGATGCATGGTGACACAGCAGTGGCAGATCTAATAATGCTCCCAGGCTGCAGCTGATGGTGGCGGCTAACAATCTGTATCCAGGAGGACACAGAGCCTTTAATAAGTATTCACCCCCTTAAGACTTTCTCATGTTTTGCTGATTTACAGCACTGAATCACAACAGATATGATTTGGCTTTATAGAGGGAACAAGAGTCTTCAAAGTAGGGGTGGGCGATATGGAAAAAATATCATATCACGATTTTTTTTTTTTTTGAAATATCACGATTCTTTGTCATGTTGGTTTTACTATTTTGCAAGTTGTCTGAGCATTATAGCCAAACTAATTTCCCTATTATAAAGACAAAGCCTTTCAAGGTAACAAAAAAAAACAAAACAAAAAAAAAAGAATGGCAGATATTTAGGCCAAAGTGGGCGAAGATAAAAATCTGTCATCATTTTATCTTTCGTATTAAAAACTAAGAAAAAAGATACACATACAAATACACACAATACACAAATACAGCAAACAGTGCTTTATTTTCAGGTATAATAGGAGTATTTAGCAGGAGCATTCAAGAAATTGAATGAATAAATATAAAAATAAAAAACTATATAGACTGATTCCTAAAGCAACAGTATTAAAGTTTTTCAGTCAAGAGTAGTGGGTGATTTTTCTCTTTGCGTTTTGTTGTTTTATTAATGTTAAAGGAATAATTCACCCAAAATTAATTAAACTAATTAAACTAATTCAAATGAGTTTCTTCTGCTGAACAAAAATGCTATTTTGAAGAACATGGAAAACCAAACAGTAGGTCCACAGTGACTTCCATATGATTTTTATCAAATTCAATGTGGACCAGCAACTGTTTGGTTACCCACATTCTTCAAAATATCTTCTTTTGTGTTCAGCACAAGAAAGAAATTAATACAGGTTTGAGACAACATGTGAGTGAGTAAATAATGACAGAAATTAAATTTTAGGGTGAACTATCCCTTTAATGACAGTTGGCAGCATGTTCTTTAGTTCTGTCCCTTTAAGACCTGCACGTATCTAATATACAGGCACGTATCCATTTTTCTCTCAACTGTTTACTTTCATTTTAGACATAACCAACTGAGTCTATATGTAAACCTTGTGTATTTTGACAGTATTAGCGCAAAAGATAACTTAGTTCAATAATCAGGCACTGTTTGCCAGGGTTTTAGTGCACGCGCTTCTGGTGTATGCGCTCAGAAAAAGCGGACGTCAGACCAGCGCACGAATGAAACATTTAACTGGTAAGGCTTGTATGCAAATAATATACTTTTGCGATCGCGAATAAGTGCAGCGTCCTGTCAGAGTAACTCTACCGCTGTATGTCGTGACGAGGCGCCAGAACTGTAATTGATAGAATGTGCACTGTAGCACGATACTACGATATTTCTTCAAAAACAGATCGTGGAGAGATTTTTATCGTCCACGATCAAAAATTGTCATATCGCACACCCCTACTTCAAAGTGACCTCTACAAAATAACCTAAAATAATTATACAAATAAGAATAAATAACTGATTTCATAAGTATCCACCCCATTTAATATTATATATATATATATATATATATATATATATATATATATATATATATATATATATATATATATTGCTATATTATAAGATATAACACAACGACCGTAAACAGCCGATTGTTTTTGTAAGTTAAAAAAATATAAATAGTTTCAATAATTTTTAGAAAATAAGCTGACCAACTGGAAGAAGTCTATATAATTTTATATTATAAGATATAACACAACGACTGTAAACAATCAGCCGATTGTTTTTATAAGTTGAAAAAAATAAAAATAGTTTCAATAATTTTTAGAAAATAAGCTGACCAACTGGTAGGAGTCCTATTTTGAAAAGAATATTTATATGTTGATAGGTTACAAAAAAAGTCTAATTAAATTCTGCCCAGCTTAGTATTTTATGACAATAAAACATGAATAGAGTTTAAAAGAGAGAAAAAAAAATAGAGAGAAAAAATAATTAACCTGTATCGGTACTAAATTACTATGGTAGTGTATATAATCAGCTGTGGTTATTAGTTGGAATGGATAACTGTATTCTCACCCTTTGCTGCGACGGTAAGTGGTGCCCACCGGACAGGGTACTGGTGGGGCATAAAGGTTTCCAGAAAACTCAGGATCAGGCACGCACACCTCAAGAGACAGATCCTCACTCAGCTTAAACCCATAGTCACTGCAGACAGATAAAGATGACACAATAAAGTAGTGGAAAATGATTGGCATTCTGGTGAAGAAAATGGCAACATGACAAAAGCATAGAAAAACAGGGTTTCATACCACTCATAGTCCTGTCGAGTGCAGGAGCAATTGGACAGAGTGACGGGCCTGTCGAAGTCCTCTCCATTGAAGCAGGTGGCATGAGGTGAGCGGCGCTTGTACACCATCTCTCTGCCGAGTAGACAGCCGTTTCCCCTCTCGTCAGAGGGAGACCAGCGTTTATAGTCGCCCTCCGAGCACGGCACTCCTAAGCACACATAAAATCAGATGTAGAACTAAAAAAGTACAGTTAAGACATTGCTAAACAATTGCTAAGGCATTTTGGGATGGTAAGTAGTACCAAGTAGTTGCTATGTGGTTGCAAGAGTGTTCTGAATGCTTGTATTATATTGCTATGGTGTCCTGAATGCTTGCTAGTGCTTTATCAGGTGGTTTCTAGAGTATTCAGGGTGTCTGCTAGAGATTTTGCTGGGTAGTTGCAAAAGTGTGGTAGTTAGTAGGTGGTTGCAAGGGTGCTCTGAGTGGAGCACCAATTATAAGTGCATTGTTCTCTTACCAAGCACATCACTAGCGTTGACCTGCACAATGAGCCAGCTGTGTTTCTGGTCCGCGTATGAGCCGAAGATGGTGAAGATGGTGCTCTTTTCACCCGGTTCAGTCAGCAGTTGGTACACATATACCTCCTGCTCTGAGAACTGGAATTCTTTCCAGGTTTCACCCTCGTTCGTACTGAATCTGTGCCAGCAAAAGACAAGACACGGCTATCAGTAATGTCCTAAAGCCAGATAATAGTCAGAAAGCTTTTACTAAAAGCAGAGCGACATTAGATCCTTAAACGGTTACTGACTTGAGTGTTCTGGTGGAGCCACCCTGTGCGATAGCCATCAGGATCCCTCCATGATCTCCCCAGGTGTAGAAATGAGGACCAGCCAGGGCCTAAAGAAAATACATATCCATTACATGGAATACCAAATGCTACTACACTTTTCAAAAAGTGCTATTGTACTGGGCAGCAGCACTGTACAGTTTTTTTATTATGTTTTATTTGGTTTTTGTTTTTTGAGGGGTAACAAATGGCATTTTGGCTCAACTGGTGCCTTTAAGTAAGATAATATATGACCAAAATATCCTGTATATAAGAAGGGGTAGTCTAGTGGAACAGGTTAAACTCCTGATTTAACATATAGTTTCTCAAAAAATATATAAATAAATAAATAAATAAATATACCAAGCAAATTGCAAAGGAACTAATGAACATGCATTATGTTCTACAAAAAACCTGATTTGATCATTTGCATCAAATGAAAAAAGTTATGGGTGTTTGGAGCAACATAAGGGTGAATAAATATCAAGTAAAGTCAACGTTTATTTATATAGCACATTTTAAAGGAAAAAATTTAAACCAAAGTGCTGTAAATTTAAAAAATGAGTAAC
Organism: Spinibarbus caldwelli; assembly: GCA_039654775.1. Taxonomy (NCBI): domain Eukaryota; kingdom Metazoa; phylum Chordata; class Actinopteri; order Cypriniformes; family Cyprinidae; genus Spinibarbus; species Spinibarbus caldwelli. Next base: position 15,362,576 of record CM077253.1, on the reverse strand, counting down.
AAAAAAAAAAGTAAAAAAGACAAAAAGTAAATAAAATGCTGAGCCAATAAATAAAGTAATAAAGTACTAAAAATAAATGAAATAACTAAAAACCTAAAAATAAATAAAATATTAACTGAATGAAATCATCAAAAAAAAAAAAAAAAAAAAAAGCCAAAAGTGCAATACAATTGGAATGAGCAAATTTGGACACATGAACGGCTGATTTCTGTTCAATGCAAACCCAATTTTGAACTAAATAACCGTATTTTGGAAATTGCACTATCACAGAGATGCAGCTGCTTCTCACCTCTCTCCATCTGACCCCTGCGCTGCTGGATACATACACATTGGGCTTATTGGCCAGATTCTTTCCAACAGATCCTGTGCAGAAGATAGTAGAGCGAGAGTGAAAGAGAAAGAGAGAGAGAGAGAGTTGACAGTCAATATTTACACTGTATCTGGTGTCATATCAGGTGACCATGTAACAAAAGAACAGCGTTTAAAACAAGTGTAAATGGGGTATTTATGTTGCATGATATAAACCACTTGAGAGATGGTCAAAAGTGCATCTGATCACATCATATTGGTAGTGTAGATGCTAATGTTCAGTCTACTCAGAATTCAGACCACAACAGAGACAAAACAGGAGGAAATTAGCACAAAAAGGAACAAACCCAGTAAAGGGCAAGAAACACTGTGTTCCTGTCAGATGCTTTAGCCTCACCTCTGTGACAAGAAGCCCAGACAAGGATACTGTCTGTCACCTTCTCCTTTCACACTGCTGACATCAGAATCATCGTTCTCATTTTTTCGACGACATGCGTTGTACTGCTGCGTCACCGCAGGTGGTTTTGTCATTAATTAATTTGATTGGTAATGAACTTCATTTACATTCATCTCCTTAAGAGAGATATGCGGCACTTAACACGTTTTTTTGCAATAAGAACAATGCTGAGGTGGCGCAGTCGCTCTCAGCTGGCTAAGTCGATGAGTGCGAGGGTGTGTTTGTATGTGATAATTAGCCAGTGGGTGAAGTACAAATAATTAGCACATCTGCGCCGGAGCGATAGCAGCCGAAGCGGCCAGACATTTTCACAAGCCTCCTGCGCCTCTCGTCTTCATGCATGCACATTATCTAATAATCATTTAATTAAAGGCCTGGCTGCGGCTGGCAGAGAGAGAGAGAGAGAGAGAGGGATATGAGAGGGAGGAAGTGGCTTCCAAACTGTGCAAAGAGAGCAAAATCAATGTTTTCCGCCAGGCGTGAACTCAAGAAGTTGGGCTCATGCACTTGCTCTCTGTCATTACAGTGTGTACTGTGTTCTCTGAAGGGACCTTACATGCACTTGGTTAACAGGAGCAAAACAACAATAACAGGAAGAAACAGAACAAGCAGCTGCAGTGTTTGTATTTCCTCTCTCACGCACATATGAGAGGAGCAAAGAGCAGGTCATGTGGCCCACCTGTTGCCATGATGAGGCCAGGTGCAGACTCTTTAGACAGAATAGGGATCCTGCGCAGCTGAATATTCAACAGTTGACTCCACCGCTGGTCCAAGTGTAGGGAACAGCCATTGTCCAGCTTAGAGACCAAGAGAGAAAGAGAGAGACAGTAGCTATGTAATAATAATAAAAATAAAAAGTGCACAAACAGTTCACTGGAAGCATGAAAAAAAAAAAACAACCTACTTCCTCCTATGATTGCACTAACTCCTTTTTCGGAAACACAAAACCACAGCTTCATGAACATGCTTGGCAGCATGAATACGCAAATTCTACACTTATGGTAGGGATGAGCACAATATGTTGGTATCATACCAGTTATCTACTGATATTAAAATTGTTTTTTTTTTTTGTTTTTTTTTTTTACACATCACTCTGTGTATTTAATTGTTTATGTCCATTCCCTCTATTTTAAGATTTATATCACCTTTGCCATCATCTAATGCCCACTTTAAAAACATTATAATGTTTTGATGGCTAAATAATATGTAGCATTTAAAATTAAACATAATACATATTAAATATAGTACATACAATATGTATAATATTACATTTTTTAAATTAAAATTATTTTTTAATTGATTTAAAACTTTCTTCATTTTAAATTAAATTGTTTTTAATAAAATAGACAAAATAAAAAAAATAAATAAATGAAATAAATATACAATATGAATTTTTTTACATATTTAATATTTATCAGTTATTGGCAATAAATTTTAAATAACTACTGGCTATACCGATATATACTAAATTATAGTAGAAAGATCCAAAGATCAGCATTTACCTGAAATAAAAAGCTTTTGTAACATTATACACTTTTTGTTTGTTTGTTTGTTTGGGAAAGAAATTATAGAAATTAATACTTTTATTTAGCAAGGATGCTTTAAATTGATCAAAAGCAATGATAAAGACAAGTTACAAAAGATTTCTATTTAAGATAAATGCTGTTCCTCTGAACTTTCTATTCAAAGAAACCTGAAAAAAAAATTCTACTCTGTTTTCAACATAATAATAATAATAAATGTTTTATTAGCAGCAAATCAGAATAGAATGATTTCTGAAGGATCATGTGACTGGTGTAATGATGCTAAAAATTCAGCTTTGAAATCACAGGAATACATTACACTTTAAAATATACTCAAGTAGAAAACAGTTATTTTAAATAGTAAAAATATTTGAAAATTTTACTGTTTTTGCTGTACTTTGGATCAAATAAATGCAAAATCTTACTGTTCAAAAACTTTATACTGGTAGTGTGTGTGTATATATATGTGTATATATATATATATATGTGTGTGTGTGTGTATATATATATGTATATATTATATATTATATATATATATATAATATATATATTATATTATATATATATATAAAATATTCAGTACTCTAGCACTCAGAAATTGCAGCTGATCGATCATGAATTTCATATTTTGTTACAGTGGCATTTTGTGTAGTACCGTGTGGTCTGAATGGTTAGAGGGGGATAGAAATTTATGCCAAAAAGCAAATAGTAAGTTTCAGGGGAAGAAAATTCACTCAACTCTGCATAGAAAAGCGTCCACATTAGGGCTGCAACTAACGATTATTTTGATAATCGATTAGTTGGCCGATTATTTTTTCGATTAATCGGATTAAAAACACTAAATTTTCTTCGTTTATTTTATTGACAAAAACACTTCCACATTCTGCCCAATGTCCTTCAAACAAACGTGCCAACTGAATGCTATAAAAACATACAGTGCTTAATTTATTAGACCACCTGTCATAATAAAGAGAAAACACAAATATTTTAGGAATCTGTCAAAGAATTGTTTAAATCTAAAAATGTTATTGTCATTTATTGGGCAAATAACAAACTGAAACAACTACATTTTTATTCACATAAAAAAATAGCCTGCCTTTCATAACAGCATGCATTCTTGCTGGCATTGTTTAGCTACTTTTTGACTGTAATTGGGTATCTGAAAAAATCTTTCATAGATCTTTCTTTCTACAGAAATAATTATATTATAGCATTAGAAATAGCCCACTGTTACTAAAGAGCTTACGCATATTGGAGGACTAACCAATACAGATAGCTAAAAAAATGATTTTAGTAAACACCAATACTGTTAGTTTAGAGCAGCAGTGGCACAAAGCTTACATTATTTGTTATAAACCTTAAATACATTTGTTTTAATAAATTTGTTAAGCACTGTATATAGGCCTATAGTTTAAATCTCTTCATCAAAAATTAAGATAATAAAGATAATAAAGACGAATAAAAACACAAATTCAGTGTTAACCAACTCTTTGATCACAGTCATGTTTACTGTAATTTCTTTATCCTGTAAAAGGCGCCTATGAAGCGTCTGATATTTATCTTCAGAAAACTATAAGCAGTTATCCCTTTACAGTTCCTACTCATAAAATACGTGCACTCCATGTTGACTTGTAAACCTTAATTGAAAGTTCAACAACAGATATTTCAGCACAATGAATATTTTTGCTCTGAATATTGTCTCCCTCTCTGATGCGCGTTCACGCATCCGCCGCGCTCGCGCTCATTCAGTAAAGATTTAAACTTAACACAGACTGTCAGGACGGAACTTTATGCAAAAATGGAAATGCTCGCTTGAATTTGTGACATTTACAGATAAGGATATGACCGTAAACTGAACGTTTTTGCGCTGAGGACGCACACGCATCTGTCAAAGCGCCTGACAGGGAAAGGCATTACGCTAATGCATTAGCTTAAAGCTTAAAATAAAGAATTCTCATGTTTTGTGCAGCTTGGATCACGTACTTCTCCCGCAGCATCTCATTCTGTTTCCTCCACTATTTTTAGATGCTTTTGGCCATAGAAATGCGTTATTCAGTGCTGTAATTTGACGCGACCGGCTGAAGTTGGACGTGCACTGTGGACAGACCCAACTAATCGATAATGAGAATCGTTGTCGATGATTTTCATTATCGATTATAATCGATTTTATCGATTAGTTGTTGCAGCCCTAGTCCACATCAGATGTGTTTGTGTGCTAAAAAAAGACTGCTCAATAGGAGTTAAACTAAACGGACCAAAACATTGGGATCACGTGGATCTTGCTTTTATATGTTGGATTACTATTAAATTGACAGGACATTGGAAAAAAAAAAAAATGGGACAGCAAACAAAAAAAACATTTACCCCAGAGTATTTGGCTGATTTATATAGTACTCGAGTAGCCGAAATGACCAACATCCCTAATACCTGGCAGTCTATGGTTCCTCCCAGGCTGTCGGCCGCAGGTGGCTGCAGAAGCTCCCAGGTTCCTCCTTTATCAAACGTGATGACTGATCGCATGTTGTCCTCAGTGACCGATCCATTGATCAGGGTGGCCACAAACACACCCCTCAGCCCCTCGACCCGATGGAGATCTGCAAACGGCTCGTTGGCGAAGTACCTTTCAAACACACAAACACACAAATCTGTTTCCATGTGCCATTCATATCTGCCAAGAGAGGGGCTCTATGAAAATGCCAATGGCACGCGAGCCAAGCGCATCTCATCTGCATTCCGCACTGCAGTAATTGCGTCTCTGCTCTCAGGCGGCCGTGCTGATCTCAGTGGTTTGGCAGTGGGTGAGATCCCGCTCTGCCGCAGAGTAAAACAATAGCATGTCCTTGGGAAGCTGTGTAGGAATGATAGATTGCTTTTCTACTGACAGTGTGAGCGGAGGGACAGGTGGGCGAAGACAGTTCTTGCATTATAGAGACGAGACCTCACTAACCTGCTTATGGGGTGAGGCGTGCAGAGCTAAAACGGATTAACGGCACTGATGAGGGGGCCATCACTAAACCAAGAGGAGTTCAAGAAAAGGTGACGAGACCAAAAGATGTGTAAGACTGGGGCTTAATGTAAATTATTGAAGTGGGACATGTTCCTGGCTCAACATGGTTGTTGGCTTTCAGACAACATTTATTAAGAAATTTTGGGGTTGGGGTTTCGACAACCTATGATTTCCTTTGGATTTGAGGGATTATGGTTAGTGCGAAGTTAAGAAATAAGCGTTATGGTTAGTGTAGGTCAGTGGTTCTTGTTTTTTAGGGAGAAAAGCAGAAAAACTTTCATTTAAAATTGGAAAAAAGAAGCCTTCAATATCAGCAATTATGTTAAATGTTTTTATTGAAAACTGTTATGAAATGTATTTATTTATCTATCTATTTATTTATGCATTTTCAGATTTACACTAATGTTCAAATGTTTGGGGTCAGTATTTTTTTAAGGAATTAATACTTGTCATCAGCAAGGATGCATTAAATTGATTAAAAATGACAGTAAAAACTTATCTGTTAAATGAATGCTGTTCTTTTGAACTTTTTATTCATCAAAGTATCCTTATAAATTGTATTATGCTGCACAACTGTTTTCAACACTGATAATAAAAGGAAATGATTTCAAAGGATCATGTGACACTGGAGTCATGATGCTGAAAATTCAGCTTTGCCATCACAGAAATAAATTACATTTTAAAATATATTCAAATAGAAAACAGTTATTTTAATTTGTAATAATATTTCACAGTATTACTATTTTTACTGTATTTTTGATCAAATAAATGCAGCTTTGGTGAGTACAAGAGACTTCTTCCCAAAAAAAAAAACAATACACATTTATAAAGTACCAACCCTAATCCCCTAATCTTTTAAACGATTTTTTTATAGTTTTATGATGAATAACAAAAATACAGCTCTTTATTTTCTTTTATGCTTAAGGTAGTCTTTTCAAAAATATGTTGCATGTAATATTAGGAAGCTACGAGAATACTTTTAAATGCACAGCGGAGAATGACACAGAAAAGAATTGTTGAATAAAGTTGTTAGTTTTGTTTTCTTTGTGCACAAAAAGTATACTCGTAGCTTCATAAAATTATAGTTGAATCACTGATGTCACATGGAATATTTTAACAATGTCTTTACTACCTTTCTGGGCCTTGAACGTGGTAGTTGCATTGCTGTCTATGCAACTACCGCATGGATTTCATCAAAAATATCTTAATTTGTGTTCCGAAGATGAACGAAGGTCTTACTTGTTTGGAATGACATGAAGGTGAGTAATTAATGACAGAATTTTTATTTTTGGGTGAACTATCCCTTTAATAGGAATGTTATTCAAGGAACAACAAACAAATGTCCTACTTTGGTAAATCACGTTTATGGTCACATCATCTGTGTTCATGTACTGTTCTGCAGCAGGAAGCTGTTTCTCTCACACACACACACACACATACACACACACACACAGTGATGTTCAACTGTACCTGATAAGCGTGTTGCTCCCAGAGCCTTCAGGGCTGTAGTACAGCACGTTCTCTAGGGACAGAGAGAAGGCCAGACCCTGTGTGTCGGAGATGTACAGGTGTGTAACGTTATTATTGTGGTTTACGCATACGAACACCTGGTCCTCCGAAGCATCTGCTATGTAGTACTCCTGCAGAGAGAGGAGAGCAGGGAATCGCATGAGACAGGTAAACAACATGAAGCTTTAAAAGTCATGACCATAAATATATTCCTGAGACTAAACGAAGCTGACGGCACTCACTGTGATGGGATGGCGGGTGTTAAACTGAGCTGCTCTCATTGGCTGCCGGTTGTAGGAAACCCACAGCTGGACAGACTGAGACTCATGGCTCCCAAACAATGTCTGTGGAAACACATTCATAATGAGCTTAACTAAAACAAATAAATCAAACTGAATATCACATATTACAATTTGTAAAAATTAGAGACAGTGTAATTATAGTTAGCTATAACAAACTAGAAACTAGAAAAAAAAAACAATTTCTATTTTAAAAAATAATAATTTTCGTTACTTGAAAAAAAGTTAACTTCTATTAAAAAAAAAAAACTTGTATTATTATTTTAATTTAGTTTGACTTGATGTACTAAGTATAAATAAAAATAAATGTAAATATATATATATATATATATATAGACATATTAAAAAAGAAAACAATGACTACTAAAAATGACACAAAATACAAAACAAAATTACTAAAACTTTACTTTATTGCTTATTTTTACAGGGACAATGTACAATTAAAAGTAATTGCATCAGAGTTAGCTAATAGCTAATTTACATCTGCTGTCCCTGGGCAGGTAAACAAATAAAATAACATACAATATTGCATATAAACCACATAAAACATCACAATACATATATCCAAAAATGTAAAGTGAATACACAGTATATGAAATACTGTATAAGAAAAAACACGGAACTTGCAACACATTCATTAGTGGTTACAGATTTGTTCAGATAGTAGCCAGTGCTTAAGATTAATTTTAAAAACTGTGAAACTGTCAATGCTTCGGATGTTTGTAGGTAAGGAATTCCATAACCTCACTACTCTAAACGAAAACACTGTTTGACCAAAGGCGGTTTTTCTACACAGCGGTACTTAATCTCCCCTAGCAGATGCTCTTGTCCTACCGGCACTGCCGTTATGGGCCAGGCATCCCCTAAGAGGAAGGGGAGCAAGATTATGAATAATTTTGTACATCAGGCATACATCACTGTAAAATACAAAATTATCAAAATTTTACTTTTTCAGAATGGTACAATAATGATAAAATTAAACTAAAATTAAAATGAGAACAGAAAATCTAAAAATAAAAACTGATTCAAAATATTAACAAGAACTATAACAGTATATCAACGATACTAAAATAGCACTGATTAGAGATAATGTCTTTTATGACCAATAATAAAACAGATTATTTTAATATTTATATCTAAAAAGAATTTGTTTTATTTCAGCTTTGACACAGTAGTAACTATATGATCAATAGACTACAACAAAAACAATATGCATTTTGATTATTTTATTAATAATCAAATTCTTAAAATAATATCTGTATTTATAATAATTTGTATAATAATAATAATAATAATAACAATAATGATAATAATAATAATATTATTATTATTATAAATAAAAGTAATTTATACATTTTATTAATAATAAAATAAAATTGTTAAATAATTCATACTTTAATTGTAGTAATTGTTGTTATTTATGGCATATTTATGTTTTGGTATCTGAATGTTCACATACTTTTATTTTCTAAACATTTTTAAAACTATTTAAATTTTTTTGTTTTGTTTTGTTTTTTAAATTAATATTTAATATTTGGACTAAAAAAAGCATTTAAACACAAATTGAGTTAATATTCAAACAATAATTAAATAATTTAATGAACGTGAATACTGTTAATCAATTGAATTAAAAAAGTGAGTATGGGTAAAAAATGGTTAAACAGAAAGGTTTATCGCCTATATCTAGTTATGATGCAGCAACTTCGAGAGTTACATCACACAAGGTGATTTGTTTTACTGCTTTCCACTGCTACTCAATACTGGAACATGGTGCAGCAAAATAATTGAAATGAAACATCGCAGTCATAAAGATTTTATAAGGCAATCTGATACCTTCAGATACCATAAACCACAGCATAATACCACTATAAATGGAGTCTGAATGGCAGACAATTTCAGCACAGGGAGATTTGCCCAGGCAGCACTGTTTTCACTAGGGTCCTGTACATGATACCACTTAATAAGGACTACTGGGGATTCGTAGAGGAAAAAATCTCATTTGTACTTCTAAAACTGCTGGTTTTTCAAAGATAAAAGTGAAGGAAAGCTGGTGCTAGAAGTGCTAATCTAGTCAGTGTCCCATCAACCTAGATGTGCCTCTGTCTAGCACTGTCTGAAATGAGCAATGCGTCGTGAAAAGATGAGTCTTTTTACTCCTTCTTCCCTCTTTCACTTTCTCCCCTCAGGAAATCAAAGCTTCAATCAATTCTGAAGTTCAGGCTGTTCAATCAGTCTCTCCCTTCTACGACAAGCTGTCACTGTAATCAAGCCATGGGTGAGTAAGAGTTACTTACATCAGGTTCACAAAGCCTCACAAAGCTGTAAATTAAAGTCTCACTATAATAAACAGATTACGTACAACCAAACTGAATATAAGTGTCGGGAACCACTCACTCAATCCCTCATTCAATATTCACTACATAAATACCTCATGTGAAATGAGGGAATTCAAATGACAAAAAACTACTACCATTCAGGCCCTGTTTACACTAGCATGTTTTCGTTTTAAAACGGCATTTTAAAATGTACGGTTACGCCTGTCGTTTACACTACTCCAGCGTTTGAGGTCGAAAATGGAGTCTTTTGAAAATGCTGCAGACCCTGTTTTAGTTTGAAAACTCCGGGGTTGCGTTTCAGTGTAAACGGACCAAAGCGGAGACTTTTGAAAACAATGGCGTGGCTGCCCACATTCGCTCTCTGTATCCTTGATGACCGTGTAAACTATAACATCATGGGCACTGTTGTACCCATAGATATGTATAGGTAGATGCCTCATTTGACCGCTCCAAGCACGTAAACGCATCCGCCATCTAAATAATAGGGATTCTACTTATACATATCTATGGTTGTACCTGCATGAATGGTCACGTGACATGCGTTTTCGGTTGTGTAGTGTAGACAGAGATCGTTTTTGAAATGCATTGGAAACGCCAGTGTAGACAAGGATCGTTTTCATTCTAAAACGCCGTTTTAAAACGAAAACGCACTAGTGTAAATGGGCCTAAAAATCTCCATTTTGGTCCGTTTACACTGAAACGCAACCCCAGAGTTTTCAAAATAAAACGGGGTCCACAACGTTTTCGAAAGTCTCAGTTTTCGAGGGTTGAAAACATTGGAGTAGTGTAAACGACAGATGTAACCGTAGAAAAAGTTACGCGTTTTAAAACAAAAACGCACTAGTGTAAACGAAGCCTCAGACTGAAACACAATTCTAAAATATGCTTCTTTAAAATCCGATTTTTCAAAATTGTTTTCTTACTGTGTAAACAAGTAAACAGATTTGCCTACAAATCCGATTTTTGCTGCCTGAAAGCCAAAGACGCCATTAGAGGTGAAAAGGCAGTACTCGAAAAAAACCAAAGAAACAGATTCTCTACATTAATCGGGTTTATTGCTGTTTCCTAGATCATATTGCAGGGTCAAAAAGCTTGCAAGATGGGAGTGGTAACTGGCAAAAATACTAATAAACACAGCCAGCAAAACAGGGATTTATTGGGTCAGTGTAAGAACAACAGGAAGACAGCCTGTCAGATTAAAGTGTATTTATAAGCACAATCATCCTGAATAACAAATTTAACCACTTCCTTGTTCAAAGGCACAAAGGCACAATGTTTTCTTTCTCAGCTCTCCGCACTGCCTCGTTTTTAGTCACACCATTCAAGGTATTGATTTATCTCGCTGTTAACGGCTGTCTCCAGGAACAGACTGCAGTGTTTTGGAAGCAGCCAAAACACAATCTGGCTTTAAAGAGCAAAGACAAGGGAGAACTCTCGAAACAGACGCTGTTGCCGGGCGATCTTAAGAGAGCAACGTGTGTGATAACAACAATCAAATCACAAAGATGCAACAACCAGATCCAGATGCCAATGTTTACATATGGTACCATAATAACTGAATAATACCATGTTTTTGTGTAACAAATACATCACTGCATGGAATTATTGGATAAGGTTATTAAAAATTATTGAACACATTATAAATGATTGAATATTTTATATGAAATTAAAATATTAAATAATAAAACTTATATGTAGTACATTTGTATATGAAAATACACTATAAAGTTTATTATATAATTTAATATATACAAATATTATATCATTTACTATGTATTAAAAAATAGTTAAACTATCCACATTAGTTTTTTTTTTTTTTAGAGCTGAGTGAAATGAAACAAAATTATATTTCTTTTCTATTTGCCTTTAAAAATTATAATTTAATTTCTAAGTCTGGAAATCAAGTTTAAACCCATGGTATTTTTAAGAAAACTGCTAAAGGAATAGTTCACCCAAAAATGACAATTTTGTCATCATTTCTCTCGCATGTCATTGCAAACCTGTATAAATTTCTTTCTTATGTTGAACATAAAAGTTTTTTTGAAGAATTTTCAAGAACCAAACAGTTGTTTGTACCCATTGACTTCCATAGTAGGGAAAGAAATACTATGGACGTCAATGGGGACCATCAACTGTTTGATTACAAAATTCTTCAAAATATGACAAAATTTTCATTTTTGTGTGAACTATCACTTTAATACCATGGCATATGAATACAGTAATCGAAGACAGAGAAATTGTAACAGCAAATATTATTTTGTCTAGTTTTGCTCATCTCTAAAACATTTAATTGCCTTTTATGTATAATATAGCCAATACACATACACACATGCACATGCATAAACACACACAAACACAAGTATAGCTAATAAATAACAATACTACTAATAATATTATAATTCTAATTATACTATAGTATATATAGTATTTAATATTTACATTTAATATATATAATACATTTTTAAAAACTGACACATGGTACTGCCACAGTATAATTTAAGGGGACAGTATGCCGTTTTTTGAATAGGCAAATACATTGATCAAGATGCAATCTCAAAGTCTGAAAGGTGCTTTTGTACTTCAAAAGTATCATAACTGGCACCTTTCAGGAAGATGCAGAGCTGCTACAGAGGTAGATGCACAACGTTTTTGTGAGATTGAGCCGTTAACGAATCCTGTCAGGTGGTCAGAGGTCGTAAATTTTCTCCCAGGGTTCCATTTGCACCTGACACGTAGATCCAACCACCAATTTTAGCCGTCACAGTATCATTAAACATTTATAGGCAGTTAGCCACAAACAGCCCCCCTGAGCAAACTGTCATCTCTCATTCTGCTGCCATAGTATCCAAGTGTCCCTGACTACAAACTTGACAGCAAAATTCGCCTATAAGAAGCCTTCTATTCTTACATGCCAACATGAATGGAATCGTTTCTGGCACAGACGGCCTAATGAATATCTGGCTTTGGAGTCACTTTGCCGTCTTTGTGGAGGAGGCATTTATCTCTGGAACAACAGCCGTACTGTGCTGGCAGTCTCTCCCATCGCTTAGTCTGGAAGACAGATCAGACTTTCAAGCATGAGTGAGAATGTGTAGATGCAGCATGTTGAAGGAACACAGTGTGAAATGTTCTGCATTACTGAGATGGTCGGTTCAAACTGAGGACCCTTTCTCAACTGTAAAGACCCTTCTGAATCTGTAGAGTCACAGCAAAAAGAAAATTATATTTTACTGCAGTTTGCAATAAAAAAATGTCAAGAACAAAATTTTCTATTGTGCTATCATAGCTGGCTGAAAGCAAAACAGACAGACAGCATGAACAATTTTGTTTGATTCAGAAATTAATACATTTTTTGAGTCGGTTCTTTAATCGGTTTGTGAACAGACTCACAAACTAAGGGTTTTGATGGTTAGCATAGCTCAGTTAACCCTAGTTAAATTTGAAGGAATAGTTCAGCAAAAATTTTAATTTGCTAAAAACTCATCCTTCAGACCATCCATGATGGAAATGAGTTTGTTTCTTCATCAGAACAGATTTGGAGAAATTTAGCATTACATCTCTTGCTCAACAATGGATCCTATGCAGTGAATGGGTGCCGTCAAATGAAAATTTGCTGTAAATTCACTGTCAGGCAATTTAAGATGAAATTGAGTTGGTTTCTTCATCGGAACAGATATGGAGAAATTTAGCATTACATCTCTTGCTCAACAATGGTTCCTCTGCAGTGAATGGGTGCCGTCAGAATGAGAGTTCAACTTATATTTAAAATCGCTGACTCTTATATTTAAAATATGTTCCAATGAAGAAACAAACTCAAACAAATCTTGAATTGCTTAACAGTGAATGTAGAGGATCCATCCTGTATTGCAGTATTATAGACATTTCAAGCAGTCTAACAACTAACTCATTAAACCCATCAAAACAGTAATCAAATTAACATCTGATTCACTTACTGAAAGGATGTTTATGGAAACCTGTAGTTAAAGATCTACATTTACAAGAGTTTTCTTGAAATAAATGGTATTTTACTTAAATGTATTAATTTGAGACCACTTTAATGCCTACTGACATACCAAGATCGTGTTTAAAATCTCTCTCCGTCCTTCTTCCATAAATATCTTCCTCCATCAAAGTTCAGATTACACCCTGAAACCAGGTTATCACTAAAGCAGCTTGCAGGGCTACAGGGAGGTGAGGACGTGAGAAGAGAGAAGGCTTAATTATTACTAAGGATCTCTATGACATTATGGATAAATCCCTGAGATGAGAGGACCTTGGTTTCCACAGCTTTAATTAGTCTTAGAAGCTTCTCACTGCCAAAGGCTCTTGTGATATTCATTATGGTAATCCTATTAGCCGGGCTGCAGATAGAGGGACTCGACACAATGAGAGCAAAAGAGTGAGTCAGAGAGAGACACAGTGACTGAAAGAAAAAAGGGAGAAAAAGACTGACATCAATATCGTCCGACTGGCAAGAGACATTGGATATGGTCCAAAACTTAGTGAATGGCCTTGCTGCCTACTATCTACATAGGCAGCATCCTAACTAACAGTGAATAAAACAAATGAATAAATTTTGAATGTTACACAAGCAGCAAATCACAAAGTACACAGAGACTCGACAATGGTTTCCAATAGAGTTTTGTGTTAGCATGTTGATAAGCTAACACAATATAATAATAATAATAATAATAATAATAATAATAATAATAATAATAATAATAATAATAAATATATATATACAAATTAGGAATATTAGTCTTTTTTTAACCACATTAATCTTCATCAACGCTTATTAGTACATGATATTAATGATGTAATGATTAATTACTATATTACTATGTCTTGTAATTTGGCAAAAGTGTTATTTTAGTATTATTTATATACTATAATATAGTATTTATTAATATTTTTAATCAGATTTTAGTTTTTATATTTAGTTCAGGGGTGGGTGATATGAGCACAATCTTATATCACAATATGAATAAATTGTTTTAAGATAACGATATATATCACAATATAGTTATTTCTGTTTTAAATAAGCTCTTAAATGATATAAAATTTTTTGATACCATAGAAATTTCATAATTCTTGGTAACAGTCAATATCACAAAAATACTAATACTAGCCTAAATTTAAAAAAGTAACAATAAGAAACTAATTATAAGCAACAGAACAAAAAATTACAGTAGAACAAATAAATAAGAAATTCTTTATACATTGTGATGGCGCTCAGACAGCACGCGCATATAGCGAAATGAGTTCTCTTTTGCTGCTGATAGTTTCAACGTCTTAAAATCCCTTTTTTTTAAAAAACATGTGCAAACAATACATTTTCGTGAGCACAGCAACGTCACGTGAAGATGTAACAGCGATAGAGACAATAGTCCAAAATCTCTACCAGTTAATCGTTAATCGGGTTGGGGTATATCGTCCACCCCTTCTTTAGTTTTCATTTTAATTTTAGTTTAAGTAATTCTGTTATGCGCTTTTGTCATTTTTATTTGTTTTATATTTCTATATAGCTTTCATTTATTTGGTCAGTTTCAGTCATTTTTGTACTTAAAAAGCAAAGATTCGAAATTTTGGTGTGGCAAAAATTTAACAAATACATTTATGTTGAATTTTTTCATCAAATATTTATATTTACGTTTTACTTCAACTTCAACATTAAAACCCTTAGGTTTAGTTAACAATAACCACACTGAGCTAAATATGTTTATCTTAGAAGTATACATAAATAGCATAATTAAGATAAGCCCCTAGCCCCTGTTAAAAAATAGGTTTAACTGGCCTAAGATGGTTTGCTTGTTTCGGCTGGTCTCTTGATTTTTTTTTTTTTTTTTTTTTGGAGGAGGCTGGAAGACCATTTTAAACCAGTTAGGACAGTTTAAGCTGATTCTTTTCATCAGGGGCAGCTTATGCCTCCTTAAAATGCTGCCTCTGTAGACAGCTTACAAAGTGTAAGTCTGTAAGTGAGTCAGCGAGAGACAGAAAGCGAGAGGGGGTTGCTCCAGGGGTACATTTGGCCAGCAGGGTCAGGGCCAGGCCACACACAGTCATCAGCAAGCCAAGGCTCTCAACAAGCCTGTCACTTTCTCTCTCCTCAAGAGTAGAGATATTTACAACCATCCCAGCCAGACAAATTCCACAGAGCTGTTTGCTCTGGCCTGTTTACTATATGTCTGTCTTGTCATAGACCTCCTTAGGATAATTTTGTTTAATGCGCTATGTAGACAACCAACTTGCACTGCAAAGAGTTGAATGGTCTAACCATAATAACCACTAATTATCCTGTTGTAAATCCATCCACTCAGTAAGAGAAGTATCCAAATCCGTTACAAAAAATTTGCTGGAACTGAGGCTCACCAGAACATAGGGAGCAATTTTCCCATAGCCGCTTGTGGAAAAATCAGAAAAATCCCTCAAAGCGAGTACTGCTCCTTTTGGTCTATGCCTCGCCAAAGTGATTCTCTATGAAATGAGATTCAGATGACTTTCAGGTCCTTGAAGTGCTATTTCAGCCAAAAATGAAAATTCTGCCATCATTTACTCACCATCATGTCATTTCAAACCAAACTCTCTTTCTTCTGTGGAACAAAAACCAGTTGAAACATTCTTCAAAATATCTTCTTCTGAGTTCCACAGAAGACAACATGAGGGTGAGTAAATGATGACAAAAGTTTCATTTATGCATTTCCTACCTCTTTAATGCAAAATCCTTCACAAACAAGAACAATAGGAGCAATTATACAACTGTTTCTTTGTATTACAGCAGCGCTCTGTGGCATTAGCGCAGCGTAGTGTTGAAGACAGAACCATATGGCGGCACTGGGCAGCAGAACACATATAAGTGGTGCATGAGTGGTTAGATGCACCCCGGGGAAACCAAGCCACAACTTCATTAACGGAACATAGATCAGAGCTGTCAAGCAGGCAGGTCCTCCAGCACGGTGTCCAGGGCCGCGGCGGTGCCATCCGTGCAGCACCGCTCATAAACCGCCCTCAAAACTCCCACGGAGTCTCTGGCTTTCTGAAGCCGCAGATAAATTGCACATTTCTTCCCACTTTAATGGGTGACTTGAGTCAGCTTCTGCTTTACGCAAACCTGGCAGTGCCATGTGTGACCTGACAGATGCCTCATCCAGTTCTGGGCAGTCAGACATTTGCTGTGGGATGAGGTTAGTGAGATGCCAGCTGATGTGGAGTGGAAACGATTAACCACTGAATACACTCAAGGGTGAGAGATACACTGAAATATAACACTAGCTGTGGTCAGCATAGACATGTAGTCTAGACGGTCATTGTTTCAGCAACCAAAACTATGCAAAACTTTATGGAGGCATATTAAATGAAAACAAATATTTCAGGCTATATTATGTTTCCATTTTGGATATGATGCAAATAAGACAGTTTGACAGATACAGTTAAAAACATTTTATTTTCTATGACTGATGACTTGTGGTGCAGGGCTGGGAAACACTAACTACCTCACAATACAAAACACAGCCAGTTATTTGACTTTGAAATGTGTGTTCTGTGTCAGAATGTCTGTTTTTGTTTTGGTCTGTGTGATTCTGCCCTCCGCCAATTTACCCAATAGTATTTCGACACCCTGGGTTGGCAGAAAACACACCATACTGCAGCTATGGAAACCAGCAAACGAAGTGGGATAGAGATTGCAGATTCTCGACCTAGAAAGATTTGACATCCATCTAAAAAGCTCTTTGACCAGAGGCATATTAAACGTGGATTAATCAACTCTTCAGTTTACAATATCTAAGGCCTGTTTCCTTCCATTGTCAATTGCACTCTTTCCTGTTGCATGTCCTTGATCTGGCAACCCGTTTGAACGTTGAGTCTAAAGAGAAGAGGGCGCGAAAAACAATGCTCTCCAATACTTTGGATTTGGACTGCAGTACTCATTTCAACCACTAGTTGTCAATATTATATACTAATAGTTAATAACTATTAATAACTATTGTTTTTATTGGAGAACATTCAACTCTTGAAACATGAAAAAAGCTAATGGTTCTAAAGCATTAATAAATATACTGTACATTTAGAAATAGAATTGCAAAATACTAATTATATAGCAATACGAATGTAGACTGATGTTAAACATGTTGCTAAGTTAATGCCCTAAGCATAAAATACATTAAATACATTTTTTACTACACTTAAATATCTTTATAACTATTCTATAGAAGAAATCAACATTTCTCTTGTTCGCCATCTTGTATTTCTTCTTTCATCAAGCCTCGTGGCAGTGCATTCTGGGTTTGCGCTCTCCGTGTAGGATACACACGATGCTGCCTTAGAATCTGGCCAAAATTTGGCCTCTTAGGAGGCAACATAACTAAACCGCCTACCTTCTGGAACAGTCTTCATCCCGGAAGCCTTAAATATTGCCTTCCAGGCAGCTCGCTAGGTTTTGGAACAGAGCAAGAGTGTAAAGGCAACACGTTGTGTAACTTTGAACATTGCTTGTGTATTTTCACAGTTTTCTGCCTCTGCTCTGTTCACAGTCTGATATTTAGCAGATGCTTTTATTCAAAGTACAATTATTACAGGCTCTCCCTCATGGGACAATTATTATGTTTAAGGGTGCAATGATTTTGCGGGATTCAAACCTGCAACCTTACGGTTACCAGCCCAGATGATTAAGTACTACACCTTATAGAGGGTCACCTGTCTAAATTACAGTCCTGCCACAAAGTTCAGAATTTCACTGTTGGCTAAACACACCAGCAATCCTCCACACTTGACTTCAAGGCTTTAAATAAGCATGTTATCACTGCCTGTTCATCTTGAGCGGGATCGTTCCTCCAGCTCTTCAGAAGAGTGTTTACTCACACTCACAGGAGAGGCATTCAGGGAGTTTGGCACAGATCTGACTCTCGGCACTCTGCAAATTTTCCGTTTTTTAACTCTAGCTCAGTCCTGCTTATTCTTACCATCTTTTGCTATATAAAAGCCTGAACCTACAAATTATCCTTCAAAAGTTTGCAGCTTCACTCTGATCGCAGTGCACCCTTACCCTAGTGGTCGTGGCAAACATGTACTTGTCTCGTAGCTGGAAGCTGTCCACCTTCTCCAGGATAACTCGGCGGTTTTGCTCATCTTGGAAGAAGTCTGTGCTGCTGAGGATGCTGTAGTCTCCCTGGGGCTCATGGCGCTGGACAAACACTGTGGTGGGGTTGTCATATGGCTCTACACCCCTATGGGAATATAAAGACACACATACTTGGACATATTTGTTTGGACAAACTTGGGTACAAGTAGCATGGGGTGGATTTCTAGAAACCCACTTTCTGAATTTTTTTTTTTTTTTTTTTTAACAAAAAAGTTTAGCATAAATTTGTGCTCCCTTTTATGTTTAAATGGCAAACATAAAAGCAGCCAATAACATATTTAGGTTTCATATTTATTCAGAAGTCAACCAATAACATATTTATGTGTGTTAATATTAAACACTAGTACACTACTGTTTAAATGGCTGTGGTGAGTAACATTTTTGTTTTTGTAAGAAATTAATTTTGTATTTCCTAATGATTTGAGACACTGCAAAAACAGTACAGAGCATCTGCAGCGGCATTTATGAAACGTGATCAATAGCTACTTCCACTTGCCAAGCCAATCCAGGCACTTTACATATCACAATTTACACCAAATTTCCTAATTTGTCTCCTGCACGATGTTACTAATAAATTATTCAGGGACAGTGTGGGAGATCAAGGCTACAGACAGGGAGGAACGGGCAGCAGTTTCAGATAAACGGACAGGAGAGTCTCTCTCTCTCTACTCTGGACAAACGGCCTGACTTCACTTCCTCTGTAAACACACAGGGGTGCTGATTGTTGAGACTGGCTCTTAAATCACCAAGCTACAGGATAAAAGGATTATCTCGCAGGGGAACAAACACACAAACCTCGCCGTTTGCTTTCTATTTCACAACTGGGGGTTTAACACGTCCAGCAGCAGGGTGAGAGATAGATAAAAGCAGGGGCTTACAGCTCTTTTAACCAGCCCTGTAGCTCCGCCTTTAGTTTGTCTAGATTAAAACTGAAAACCAATTGAGGGCTCAGAGAATACAGTCAGCAAACTCACACCCAAAACACACACACATAGAAAGTCTGTTTGTTGATCTTTAAAACAGAAGTCAAGCTGTTTGACTTCTTTATTCTAGGGCTGTCGCGGTGAAGGAATTTCCCTCACGGTAATTTTGAGAGCCTCAATAGCGCAATATGCGGTATTACCGCACGCGCGCGCGCGCGCACACACACACACACACACATATATATATATATATTAGGGGTGTCGCGATATACCGGTATTGACGATAACTGTGATATTCAAAGCATCGATTATCGATATCGTGTTAATTTAGTGTGTGACGATATACCGGTATTGGCGATAACCGCAATATTTAAAATGAACAGGACTCTTATGATAACACGACATGTAAATACTCCAGCGCCAGTACCTGGTTGACCTCCAGGTGGCAGTATTGTGCCTTAACACTGACACCTGTCAAACAAGAAGAAGACGCAGCGCTCGCAGCTATCCGAGAAGAGTCGTGTTCATCAGAGTAAGTTGCTATTATTTTATTAGTCATAGAATGGGAAATGGTACATTAGCCTGTTAACAGAGGTTTTCTGTGTTCATATATTTAAGTAAAGAATGATTAGTTTAATAAGTACCGCGTTTTCTTTACTCGTCTTATTTTTGTATTTGCAATCAATACGGCCTTGTGTGTAGAAGCACTTTATTTCTTTGTTCAAATCTATTAACAGTTAAACGATTAAAACTGATCTAGAAAAACTGAGCAACCACATTGCTACATTAAACTCTGTAAAATGTTAAGTTGGTCGCAGTGCCAAGCACTTAATGCCTCATCTGCGGCCGTCTAGACGCACATTAAAACTGAATTAGCAGCGCTCTTACTGCATGACTTCAGTGGTGCCGGCACAACTATAGGTTAAAGAAATTAAAATATGGGTACACAAGTTAACAGGTTAAAGTATCAGTTTAGATGTTAATATGGCAACACTTTACAATAAGGTTGATTAGTTAACATTAGTTCATTTCATTAGTTAACATGAACTAAGAATGAACAATACTTCTACAGCATTTATTAATCTTAGTTCATGTTAATTTCAGCATTTACTAATGCATTATTAAAATCACAAGTTGTGTTTGTAAACATTAATGTACTGTGAACTAACATGAACAATGAACGACTGTATTTTTATTAACTAACATTAACAAAGATTAATAAAGTGTGTAATAAATGTATCGTTCATTGCTTGTTCATGTTCGTTAATACATTAACTAATGTTAACAAATGACAACATTGTAAAGTGTTATCATTAATATTTATTCATCATACCCCCCCCCCAAGGTTTCTATAGATATTGCGATATATTGATATTGTGAATCTAATATTGTGACAGCCCTAACATATATATATATATACATACACACACACACACACACAGGTGCATCTCAAATTAGAATGTCGTGGAAAAGTTCATTTATTTCAGTAATTCAACTCAAATTGTGAAACTCGTGTATTAAATAAATTCAATGCACACAGACTGAAGTAGTTTAAGTCTTTGGTCAACTCAAAACACCTGCAAAGGTTTCCTGAAACTTCAAAATGGTCTCTCAGTTTGGTTCACTAGGCTACACAATCATGGGGAAGACTGCTGATCTGACAGTTGTCCAGAAGACAATCATTGACACCCTTCACAAGGAGGGTAAGCCACAAACATTCATTGCCAAAGAGTGCTGTATCCAAGCATGTTAACAGAAAGTTGAGTGGAGGGAAAAAGTGTGGAAGAAAAAGATGCACAACCAACCGAGAGAACCGCAGCCTTATGAGGATTGTCAAACAAAATCAATTTAAGAATTTGGGTGAACTTCACAAGGAATGGACTGAGGCTGGGGTCAAGGCATCAAGACCCACCACACACAGACGTGTCAAGGGATTTGGCTAAAGTTGTCGTATTCCTCTTGTTAAGCCACTCCTGAACCACAGACGACGTCAGAGGCGTCTTACCTGGGCTAAGGAGAAGAACTGGACTGTTGCCCAGTGGTCCAAAGTCCTCTTTTCAGATGAGAGCAAGTTTTGTATTTCATTTGGAAACCAAGGTCCTAGAGTCTGGAGGAAGGGTGGAGAAGCTCATAGCCCAAGTTGCTTGAAGTCCAGTGTTAAGTTTCCACAGTCTGTGATGATTTGGGGTGCAATGTCATCTGCTGGTGTTGGTCCATTGTGTTTTTTAAAAACCAAAGTCACTGCACCCGTTTACCAAGAAATTTTGGAACACTTCATGCTTCCTTCTGCTGACCAGCTTTTTAAAGATGCTGATTTCATTTTCCAACAGGATTTGGCACCTGCCCACACTGCCAAAAGCACCAAAAGTTAAATGACCATGGTGTTGGTGTGCTTGACTGGCCAGCAAACTCACAAGACCTGAACCCCATAGAGAATCTATGGGGTATTGTCAAGAGGAAAATGAGAAACAAGAGACCAAAAAATGCAGATGAGCTGAAGGCCACTGTCAAAGAAAGCTGGGCTTCCATTCCACCTCAGCAGTGCCACAAACTGATCACCTCCATGCCACGCCGAATTGAGGCAGTAATTAAAGCAAAAGGAGCACCTACCAAGTATTGAGTATTTATACAGAAAATGAACATACTTTCCAGAAGGCCAACAATTCACTAAAAATGTTTTTTTTTTTATATTGGTCTTATGAAGTATTCTAATTTGTTGAGATAGTGAATTAAAGATAAAGATAGTGTTGAAAAGTGGTGGGTTTTTGTTAAATGTGAGCCAAAATCATCACAATTAAAAGAACCAAAGACTTAAACTATTTCAGTCTGTGTGCATTGAATTTATTTAATACACGAGTTTCACAATTTGAGTTGAATTACTGAAATAAATTAACTTTTCCACGACATTCTAATTTATTGAGATGCACCTGTATATAACAGTTAGCTCTGATCCTCGAATCTGACTGGACAGCTTTTTCTGTTGATATTTCACCTGTGTGTTCTAGACGAGCTGCCAGTCAGTGCAGTTTCATTGTTTCGCCACAATGTGGCATCAAGAGACTGTCTTTGATTTAGTCTTTAAACCGTTCATTCAACTACACGTTCAAAAACGCTGATTCATTCAAAGAGAGATGTAATGAAACACACTGTTGAAATCATTTTAACTTTGAGCGGCTCAGCTGACCAGCAATGCGTCGATGCTAAGACAGATTTCGCTTTCCTTGGACATGACTTTCACAAATATACATGACTCAGCCTGAAGGACAGACGCGGGTAATCTCACGCGATCAGTCGATCTCTCTCATTCGCTGTCTGTTTAGGCTTGTTAAGTGCAAATCTACTGAGCCTCTGTACAATTCAACATGGTACACACTATGTTATCATTACTAATATTCAGTAGCCTACACATGCGAAGTGTAAAACGAGAAGGGCGTAACCTTACGAAAAAGAAAACACGGAAATATCACGGTTGCTGCGGTTGTTGCATTCCTCTGCGGTTATGCTCGTCAATAGCGCGGTATTGCGATATTGCGGTTATTGCGACAGCCCTACTTTATTCCCTCTGACAGCTACACTAAAGTAATAAAATACACTAAAATATTACAATTCTGGTCAATACCGATAAGCTGACAATTATTTCGATGTTATGGCCAATTTTAAAATTCTCTATTATTTTGTCTAAATTACACCAGTGTTCAAAAGTGTGGGGTCTGTAAGACTTTTAATGCTTTTCTCAGCAAGGCTGCATTTATTTGATCAAAAATACAGTAAAAACAATAATATTGTGAAATATTACAATTTAAAATAACTACTCTATCTGAATATATTTTAAAATATAATTTATTCCTGTGATAGTGTCACGTGATCCTTTAGAAATTATATACGCTGATTTGCTGCTCAAAAAACATTTATTATTATTATCAATGTTGAAAAAAGTTGTGCTGCTTAATATTTTTATGGAAACTGTGATACATTTTTTGAGATATTGAGAATTTTTTTGAGAAATATTTTGTAACATTATAAATGCCTGTACTTTTGATCTATTTAATGTGTCTTTGCTAAACAAAAATCTAAAAAAAAAAAAAAAATCTTACTGACCCCAAACCTTTGAATGGTCATGTATTTAGCTTAATAAATAAATACCTCTGTTAACAGGCTAATTAATAAATAAATAAGTTTTAAATGATACAAGTGAATTTAGGCATCACAGCATAATGTACAATATGAAAAATGGATATTCATTTTAAGATTTGCTAAAGATTGCATTTATCAGTGTTATTAAATTATTTGTTTTTCCTTTAAAGATTAACATAACAAAAATGAATCTAAATGTAAAAATGGAGAAAATAAGTGTGAAAATTTAAATTAAAAAAAATCCTGATTATCAGCCAGTAACCAATATAGTACTGACACATCGCACATTCTTAAAAGAGATCCAGCATCTAAAAAGGGTTTGATACTGGTTTGATCACCCTCTTTAAAAAAAAAAAAATGGAGAAAAAAAAAATCTGTCAATCCAGAAAAACAGAGAGCTGTTTGAAATGTACAGGTTCTTCTGACAAACAAAGAACAGAAGGGTTATCACTGCAATAATGGTGTAGTCGGTCTCCGAGCTCTTGAGTCATTTGTGTTGGGCCATCGCAGTGGGTCGCTGATGTTATTTCCACAGGCACTGACTGCCACTCCAGCCGATGGCAGACACAATCAATTATTAATACGGCCACAGACTGAGCCTCATCAGAGAAACATCCACAACCGACTGTTTCACAGTCAAGCAGCCTGTCTGGACATCAGCCCACATCCTTGAGAACACTAACCGCTTCCTTATATATCTAAGACTGTTATGTTGCAATAATGCGCAAAACAAATCTGTTCTGGCATCAAGACTTTGTATAAATTTGAGCTGAAGTTAAAAAATGGTAATCACGCCTGTGATGAATTACAGTCATAACATTCTAATTAGCTCCGGTCTTCCAGACGGATCATATCCTGGAGCATAATGTTTACGGAACGGGAGAGCAATAAGCGCCACTCTGTTATTTCTAGCTGCTTCTTGCGTTCGATGCCAGTCCCTGATTGTGCAAACACTAAGTGCTGGCTGCAACCCAAAACAAGAGTTTCACATTCCTACATAAACTCGTGAATTGAGAGAGGCAGCACAGAGCACTCAACCCTCTTCAAATTACAAACACTGATACAAAATTCCTGCAGAGCGTGGAGAGAAAGCACTTGATTTGCCAGTGATCTTCCTGAGCTCTGAACATTTTGTTAGTTTAGCATAACAATGAGCGGCAAACTCACAACCCTGTTCCTTAAGACAGCAATCAAAACCACAGAAATTAGCCATATAGCAAAAACAATAATATTCAGAAATATTGTTACAATTAACCCTTTAAAACCTAAGGGTCCCGTCGGCGGGACGGCACCCCAAGAAAAAAAAAAAAACATAATCATATTATTCAGCGACCACTAAATGGAGTGACATAAATTAGGTATCATTTCAAAGCTCTCAGCTTTTTAATGAATGTAATCATTTTGGTCAGCTCTTAACGAGAGCTGAGCAGTCCCTCTAAACCTGACTGTACCGCCGGCGGGACTCCCCCTAGCTGTGCAAAAATTAATAATCATATTTTCAAAACTAAAGCCGTGATCAACGCAATATAGGTGTCATTTGAAAACTTAGAGTCTGAACTTTACAATGCATGTAGAAAAAAGGAAAAACTCCTAAGTAGTGCTGAGTTATTTGCTGATAAACTGGAGGAAAAATTTGAATTCTAAAATTTAATTTTAAATCATAATTCTTGAAATATTATTTTTGTACTATTTACTGTAATATGTCAAAAACATCATAAATCTCAGATTGTCATGTCATATGTCATTTGAAAGCTCTCACGGAGTAGATTACAATAAGTATAATTGTTTTCGGCTTTGACTAAAGTTGAGCGAGTTTTTGTACGTGAAGCCCCGCAAGACCCATATGATAATAATAAAAGATGTAGCATTTATGTCACATTTTGGCTCGTAACTTCATGAAACATGCTCCGACTGTGGAAAATTGGACGTCATTATTTACTGCAGATTTTCACGATTAAAAGGAGTCCAAAATCAACATAATCCAATAAGTCGATCATGAGGTATTGCTCACGAAATTACGACACATAAAACCCCCCAGGCGCACAGATGCTAACTAAAACTAAAATGTAGCTATCACGTGGCATTTTCGCTTATAACTTCATAAAACATGCATGGATTGTAGAAAATGGCACATCATTACTTACAGTGGATGCTCCTGATTGAAATGAGCCCAAGATCAACATAATCCCATGCATTGATCATGAGTGAAAGAACGATTTAAAAAATGGCCATTAGGGGGCGACAAATGCTAAACAAAAAAGGCTACCTTGGTTCCAAATGCTGTAACTTTTGATTTCTTTATGTGATCACCACAAAATTCAGATCCAGATACAGCTCTCATATAGAGGAACACCACCAATTGTCCTCCTACCTTATTTCCTTCCTGAGTTATTGCATGTCAAATAAGAAATATATGTAAAATTTCCCTTGAGCAAAGTTTTATTTTTTCTCAGCATGAGAATGTCCAAATTTATATATTTATTTTTTAATTTAAAAATGTAAAAAGTTTTCTTTCAAACAATACCAACCTTTTGACTCTCCTTGCTAGAAATTTGGAGTTATGAGTCATTAATTTGGTGGATGTCACTCAGAAAACATTTTTTTTTTTTTTAAATGCCTACCTTTGCTCCAAATGCTGTAACTTTTGATTTCTTTATGTGATCACCACAAAATTCAGATCCAGATACAGCTCACATACAGAGGAACATCACAAAAAAAGAATGATCCCAAAAAAAACTCTGAAAATGCCTTCAGGACTTAAAGGGTTAAAAACATCAGTTGTCCATTGAATGCATTTTAAAATGACATTTATTTCTGTGATGGACTTTTTAGCAGCTATTACCCAAGTCTTCACTGTCACAGATCCTTCAAAAATCTATTATCAATGTTGAAAACAAATGTGCAACTTAATATTTTGGGGATATTTTTTCAGGATTCTTTGATTATCAATATAAACGTCTTTGCTGTCACTTTTGATCAATTTAATGCATCCGTGATAAGAATGCACCGATATGAATATTTTGGCAGATAAAAATAACTGATAATTCTTTATATTTGAAAGCTGATGACCGATATGTTGGCCGATAAATCTAAATCCAATTTTGTATATAATTTTTGAGAGCATGATATTAGAGACTAGCCATGTACCAAACACTAAGTTTTAAAATTAATTTTACACTCCTTTTACCAACTTTCTTTATCAAAACAAAAGCCTCACAAATAAATCAAATGCTTCTTAAATAAAGCAAGTCACTGGACAACATTACTTACATGTAAAGAATCAAAATGTATGTGCCATGGATAAAACAGAATAGCCTCCGCACGGACAATAATGAAATTATTTTAATTAAACCGTACTGTTGATAAAATAATAAGATAAAAATAAAAGTGGTGGTTATTATTAATAATAATGCATCTATGATTTTGATTCCTCTGAAGGAAATAATGCATTATTTATCGCCTTTAATATATCGGCCAAATTTTCTTATCAGGTCCATAGCGATAACAGTAAAAATTTGCATTTATCAGACGATACCGATATGGTGGCCGATATATTGTGCATTCCTAATCATTTGTGAATAAAAGTACTAATTTCTTTAAAAACAAAAATCTTACTGACCACAAACTTTTGAACTGTAATGTATACTTAAGCTACTACTTGAAAAAAAATATTTGAAAAAATATTTGAAATTACTGTGATACATTATCGTATAATTTTCTATGTCACTACAATCATGGTGGTATAAGAGGTGGTAAATTGTTTTTTAAACCAGTTCATTTAAAATGAATGAACTGTCGAAAGAACCAATTTATTAAAAAGAATCAAAATTCTTTATGCTTCATAAGATAAAAAGACAGTAGATATTTAAGCAAGTACATTTGATTGTTTACTCAGTTTGTTCGGCTGTAAAGCTTCATGCAAAATATGATGTGACAAAAAATAGCAATGTAGCATTTTGTTACCGCTACTTTCTGGAAAAATGTAGCTTGTTTTTAGAAAAGCTACTGTTTATATCACTGAAAAATGTAGCTAAATTAGTAGCATGACTACTTTTGGCAAACATAAATCATACCCATACACGCATAGACAAAATTCCAAAACAGATTTCACACAGACACATTCAGAGAGCGATTTGCATCAACACTCTCAAAGAGCTTGATCTTACCAGAAGTAGGACTTCACATGCTCCTGAATTAACACCCACGTCTCACCAAAGTCATCTGATTTCCATAGCTGCCAAATGAAAATCAAAAAAAGAAAACAGAAGGAAGTATAAGTCCTTTAGAGTCAGCAGTTTCCGTTATAACATTTAATATGATTCAACATTTATCATGAACCAGCTTCTATGAAAATTACAGCTGATTAGCTCAAATCAAAACATGCTGCTTAGTGTAAAATTCAAAAGGGCAAATCTCTACAAACAGCTAAAGGCCTAACATGACAGTGCCATTCATCTTACTAAAACTGGACACACGATATACAAAAAGCCCAGTACTAATGAAAGGCATTAGTGCTCATACCTGTTTATTAGGGTGAGAACTGTCATAACCGAGGACCAGGCTGGGCCTCTTACTGTGCAGCAGTAAGTCTGTGGGTTTGAATGGGATGGAGAAACCCTGAACAGTCTTACAGAAGTCGAAGGTGTTCCACAGGTAACTGTTTGTGCTGTCAGTAAATAGATACTGCAAGCAAAAAATTGAGAAAAGAAGACATTAAATATGGTAAATTCAGCAAAAATAGAAAGTTTAGATAATTCAGTCATAAATAAAATGTCATCATTTACTTAATCTAATAATACAAATCCTATATTGTTATCTTATAAGGAGATAAAAGCATAAAAAGACAAGCAAAATGGTGCCAAGTATCTATTTTCCATACAGTGAAAGTGGATGGTAGTTTATAATGCCAAGCTCCAAAAACACCATAAAAGTAGTCCATATGACTCATACAAGATTTATAATGTAAAATGACCTGATTATGGGCCTGTTTGTCTTAAAGACTTGGAACAAACAAGTACTTTTATGATGCACTATCCTTTTTTTTTTTTTTTTTTTTCCCGGAAAAGAGCAGCATCAACATTTCGTTAAATATCTTTTTTTGTTTTCCACAGAAAAAAAAAAACAAGTCCAACAGGTTTGGAACTTGAGGGTAAATATATGATGACAGAATGTAATTTTAGGGTGAACTATCCATTTAACCTCTGTAATGGTTGACAACAAAACTGAAGCTCTCAAAGTTGCTATATTAGTTTTTTATTTCAAGCGACTGGCTTCACAAAAACATCAAAGCGTTTAAGTATAGTAAAAAAAAATGTAACATAATTAATTATTCAGATTATGCATTTCTGCCATTCTAATCTGCGGCCCTTCTCTTTGATCTTTCGTTTAAGAACTTTTGCTATAAACTTTGTCCTCTCCATGGCCTGGTTATGGAAGCAGGGCACTTCCCTTTCCAGATTCTCAGGCAATGAGGACTGGGACTGAAACAGAAACACCTGACTTAAAAAGAAACATAATGCTGTAAGGAAAAAACGAAAGAAAAAGAACAAAAAGATGAAGAAAGATAAAGTGGAGCATATGCATTTGTCGCATAACATATGATCACCATCAGACCACCAGTGACTCTACATAAAATTATATTTTTGTGTTTGCCTTTGAAAAACTCATCACAATGTTGTTCAATTAATATTCATTTTTATTATTAGTTAACTAAAATAGCAATAATAAAAAGTATAGATAAAGAGTAATAATACTGTTGATTTATTGATTTTAATAATTAGCATTAATATTTAATATTCTAATACATACTATAATAATTGAGGTCTATGTTAATATTAATACTATTTTAATAGTCAATAGTAACTCCTTACAAAATTCATTCACTTGCAAGTCAAAGCCACTATAAAGAGATCAATCAAACAAACAGGCCCAGTATGTCTCAGAATCTATTATGAGTGCATATCAGCTCATTCTTCACACAGTTATTCATATGAGATTTTATATCAGGAATATTAATTTAACACAAATGCGTTAAAATACTCCACAACAAACCTCACAAGCACCCTGCCAATATCTCTGTTAATTATCCCATCTGTAACAATCAAGATTTAGAGTTCTTCTCTCCATGCGGATCAATGGTGCAAGTTGCTTCAATCACGCGAAACGTAATTAAAAAGCCCTGTGCTCCTACCAAGAGGTTGTGTGCTTTACAAATTACACTTGTAATGCTTAAGCGTCAGTCCTTCAGCAGCAGCAGGCGGCAGCTGCAGTGCCAGCCACATCATTGACTCCAGATGAATGGTCACCGTCTGCTGCCATCAGCCCCTGCAATAACGCAATGCAGAGTCCCACAGCGATTCTGCCACATCTGCAGCTCCCCACTCCAACTCCCATGAGCCTCTGCACCTCACAGAGACTCACTGCCCGTTACGGTGGGTGCCAAGGGCAGAGACTAAGCATGTAGCTTGTGTTTTCGCCCAGCCCTTGGAGCTGCTCTCTTGGAAAACACCATCTGTGGGTGTATAAGCAATTGGAGTGGTGGAAGGTCACAGCTGCAGATAGCCGGGAAGCGGTCGGTGTCACCGCGGTCTTGTTTGACCTCGGCTTAAGATCGCAAAGACAAGACAACTCAAGGATGTCACACTGATAGTCCAGCTGATGTCTCTCTCCCACTTACTCGTTTGTTGTCTGCTGGGCTGTGGTAAAACTGTGAGATGACCTGTTTCTTGCCCTCCTGGTCCCCAGACAGTTTAAATTTCTCTGATACGTGGTTGAAGGTGGTTCCATAGTCATAAGACACGTACACCTGTTAAATAAACAAAACCATGTCAAATTTCAACCTGATACACTGCTGAAATTGAGGCTCTGTTCCAAAACCTAGTAAACTGCCTTGTTGTTTACTGTCTACACAGGCAGCTGCCTTCTAAGTCAACATCTTAATTGAAATGAAACCTTTTAATAGTATACATCACTGATGTGGTACTTAATAGTGAGCAACTCCTTCCCTGATAGCACACGTACATCACAGAGACATCTATTTACATCAGACATTTAGTAAATGTCTTTAAGATGTTTATGATTTAGAATGCATGAAAAATTGATCTAAAAGATAATTATCAGATGTTTGTACACCGCAGATGCTTTCAAGATGAAGCGATCTTTAACATCCTGCAGAAGTACATGTGCTATCTAAGTTATGTCTCAAAAACAACGCTCTTTAAGTGAACTCCACCTAAGACTTTGCTCACAATTGATTCCAGCTTGATGTTAGCATGATGCTAAGCTAAAAGCATAATAATCTAATCAGCAACTCTTAAAAATAATGCTCCTAACGTGAAGCACATGAGACTCTTCTTATAATTAAATCCAATAGATCTTGAAGTTAGCATGTTGCTAAGCTAACCGCCTGATAATTGAATACGCAACTTCATGCTAAAAAAAAGGAACGCTTGTTATGTGAAGCCCGCTGAGATGCTGCTTACAACCCTTACGATAAATTAACTATGGTTTTACTACAAATAAAACTAAAAACCATCGTTACTGTAGTTAAACCATGGTAACCACAAATGAACCATGGTTTTGCTACAGTATAACCAAGGTACTTGTAGTAAAACTGTGGTTATATAGATAGTAATCAATATACCAAAAAAAAAATTTTTTACTATAATAAAAACTTCGTTAATTTTTGTAAGGGAATGGATTTCAAAAGAATTTGATGTTAGCATGTTGCTAAGCTAAAATCATGATAAACTAGACAAAGTAATAAGCAACTATGTGTCTCAAAAATAAAACTCCTTACATGAAGAGCATGAGACTTTTCTTAAAACTGAATCCAGTAGATTTTGATGTTAGCAGGTTGCTAAGCTAACAGCTTGATAATGTAATAAGCAACTCTTTATGTCTCAAAAATAACGCTATTTATGTGAAGCATGTTAGGACTTGATTGATTCCAATAAAGTTTGAGATTTTAGTCACTTTTTTTTATTGTTAGAATGATATTGTGAGATAGTTTAGGAGACATTATTGTTCTTTAATTTGGTTTTTATTTTCAGTTGACCAGGGAACGTTCATTTTACACACGAGTCAAAAGTTGCGTCCCCATTCGCATACTATCTGTCATAAATAGTATTCGAAATTAGAATTAGTGTGTCCCAAATCGTAGTATTCCAAAGGTACCCAGATGGTTTACTATTTCTAGCAAAAAAATTCGAAGTGCAGATCCGTGCACATTCTAATGGCTAATACTGCCCAAAACAAGGATTCAATTAGAACTACAAACACGTATAAAAAGTGTTAAAAAACTACAAACATGGCGGATATGCAAGACCTGACGGACAGGTAGAGAAAGAAGTTTGAGTGATAAATAATCAGTATCTAACCTGATAAGAAAATATGTAATGTTATCCACGTAATATTTCATCTGTAACAAAACTGTGAACTTTTATAAAGATACGGCTGGTCGTTAACTATTAAATGCATGATTATGCAAACACATGAAGAGAGTTCTCTGCATGATAAATCCACGACTGGCAGATTAACGTGTCTCTTTATTTCTCTCCAATATGGTACAAAATTAAATGAAATGTGGATCACGTTAACTTTGACAAGATGATTGACAGGGCAGTTTAAAGAGTGACCAAATGCACATAACTAAGCAAAAGTGTGTCCGTTAAAGACGCATTTATGACAAAGTAGTAGCCTATGTCTCAAAGTTTGCATACTATTCTGCTACACACTCAAAAGTATGTACTTTTCTTCACAAAAAGAGTACATACTTTTAGGGCATAGTACTAGGCGAATTGGGATGCAGCAAAAGACAAATTTCCCTTCAATGACAATTAAGTGTATTTCATTTAATTCATGTGTCCGACATCTTGGATGCAAAATTCTAAAGACTGCATTCTGGGATTGTCTGCTCCAAAGAGGATAAATGTAAATCTACTACAATTTGGCTCAAAGAATGTAAGTGATCATAATTAGGCAGTTAAAGGTTTTGGAACAGACAGTTTCTGTAATACACTCATCTGTAATCACTTGCAATTTCCTATGAGAAACTGGAGAGCTTTTTAATTTAATTTGCCTTATCTTGCATTTCACAAAGAACACCTGTAACACACTACACGGGTGAGCAGAAACAGCTCCAGCACCACACAAGGTATGACCGCGCCACTTTTGTTCTCGCATCTGCATTAGATAATGCTCTACAATTATTGAAAACTTTGCAATTATTGCCACGCAGATGGAAAAGTAACATTCAAGGGCGCAAGAGTCTCTTTCCGGGTAGTGCAGCGAGTTGGATCCGACAGCATTTAAGATGATATAATAAAAGTGCAGGGAACTGAAGAACAGAAGGAGGCCTTTCATCTGTATGACTCAGAGAGCACTAAAAAGCAAAGCTAGCCGGTCAAGATATTCTCTGTATCCGAATAGTCTGATATATATAGACTCATATAGAACGTTGAAAGTCAAAGTTCTGAAATTATCTAAGAAAAAAAATATAATATACTCACCGAGCTGCTCTTGGGATCTGTGGCACCAATGCTGTCTCTTGCGAGCGCTACTATGACGTTGCTCTTCTCCCCAGCCCAGTGGACGACCATTTGATTATGAGAGTCATTCAGGTTGGCCTGTGAATACAAAATATGATGAACAACCCATTTAAATGTAACTGACTAGCTACACTGTAGCTGACATTTATTTTGCTGTGGTCAGAGAAGTATCTAGGTTTCCACAGCACAAATCAAGCTGTCATGGCATAACACTGTTTTACAACTGGCTCAAAGCTGATTTTCTTAGACATTTCTCTGTTTCTGCTTCACTCACTGATAATTTACCTTTTCTGTCGTTTTGCATTTGTAATATCATCTGAAATGAATCTGTATTTGACAGCCTTGAGTTTGTGGTATAGACTGCAGGTGTGTTTCTTGCAAGGAAGACCGACAGCCTTTGAGAAAACAAACACAACCGCAAGAAGCGAGCCAAGCTACACCACAGCGGCAGGAAAACTGAAACTATGGGCTGCGGCGTCCCAATCTGATCTGTTGAACAAAGAAATGTGTGTCATCTTTTCATGTCCATCCCCCTCTTCTCTTTCAACTAGGAACAGCCTGTCTCATCTTTAATTCAAACTTCTGCATGAGGACCATGGGATCCTCAAATGGGTTCTCCTCCGATATCTCCTGTCAGACATTAAAGAGAACTTGCGTTTTTGTAAAGAAACAAACACCACTTCTTCTCCTGTCTGAGGAACACTGTCGTGGTTCACTGGCAAACAACTGATTTACTTACTTAACCTTAGCATGTTAAACCACTTTTAGTTTGAAAGGTCACCTTACAGACTTTCAACAAAAGAAGCAAACATTCTACAAAAGAAAACTACTTACATTTGTTATACCATTTTAAACAATATACACTATAGGATTAGTAAAAAGACATGCTGATGTTTATTTGAGAATGTTTGTTTTTTGTAATGTACAAACAGTGACTCTGCCTCAAACTACTTCACCTTGAATGCACAGTCATATTTTTATTCGCCATGACACGGCAGTAAATCTCCGTCTTGTAGGCCTGCTTGGCAAGCAGCGTGTTAGTACAACATAGAGACTTTAGAAGACTGACAGAGCTGTTAAGAAAACTTACAGCAGTGGTTTTACATATGTGACTATAGACCACAAAACCAGTCATAAGTGTCAATTTTTCAAAATTGAGATTTATACATCATCTGAAAGCTAGGACAATATTTGGCCGAGATACAACTATTTGAAAATCTGGAATCTGAGGGTGCAAAAAAAATCTAAATATTGAGAAAATCGCCTTTAAAGTTGTCCAAATTAAGTTCTTAGCAATGCATATTACTAATCAAAAATTACGTTTTGATATATTTACAGTAGGAAATTTGCAAAATATCTTCATGGAACATGATCTTTACTTAATATCCTAATGATTTTTGGCATAAAAGAAAAATCGATAATTTTGACCCATACAATGTATTTTTGGCTATTGCTACAAATATACCCCAGTGACTTAAGACTGGTTTTGTGGTCCAGGGTCACATATAGCCTCAAAGCACTTTTTTTCTACCTCTATTCATGAAATATGTATGAAATATACACAGCTGTATAATCCATACTTTTTCTAAATTCATTTAATACATGCAAAATGTGGTGTAACGACATTCTGACAACATTTTTCAACCATGTGATAATGTTTCAGTGACCTGTCCAACTTGCTTGTTATTAACTATTCAAAGTAGAAGTAAATTTAATCACATCCATCTGTCAAACAACCAGTTAGTCCTGCCCCAAACTCGCAACATTACTGTAATGTTGCTGTCTCTGGCTGCGTGGGAGTTTATGAAGAACTAGTTTTAAGTTTTTAACCTAACACTTAAACACTTAATTTTAAGGACCAATTCTTACAATTAACTAGTTGCTTACTAGAATGCATATTACTAGCATATTGTGTGTTTATTAGTACTTATAAAGCACATATTAATGCCTTATTCTGACCACATTCTAGATCCCTTAACCCTACCCCATACCTAAACTTAAATACCTTACTAACGTTAATCAATAAACAGCTAATTAGGAGATTATTGAGGGGAAACTCTTAGTTAATAGTGAATATATGTTCCCTAATCTAAAGTGTTACCTTAAATGGCTTTTTTTAATCCATTTGATAAAGTTATCTTTAGCTGAAAGTTTTTTATTTGTCAGTCGAGTTAAAAATGCCACTGGACAGAAGTCATTTGAACAAACCAATGAATTTTCAACTGAATTAGCACGCAGAAAAATGTCAATTCGTACTCCAAATGGTACATTAACTGATTTATGTTTGACTGTAGGTTTTTTAACAGCTGATTAATCTCTAAAAACAGTTCCCCACCATCTCATCAGGATGTGTCGAAGAGCTTTTCCCACCACCTTGCCAACAAACACTTTGAAAGAGCAAATGGTTGCAACCCGATCCATCTCAGCCCGGCAAACTCTTGGGTCTGCTTATTCAAAGACAGTTAAAGGCCTGTCTGCAACTTCTAGTTATCCTGGAAATGGACTTTCTGATAATCTAACAGGGTCCTCATTTATACTGACACCGTAATATCCTAAAAACATTGACAGTAAGACAAGTGCAAATAACTTCACATTCATTAGCGCTTGTCTTGTTGAAAAAGCAATAAAGAATGAGAGACTGTGAAAATAAAATAATTAATTTTTTTCTGTTTCTTATGCATTATTCAGCAGGGAAACTGAAGAAAGAACGAGAGAGTACGAGCACTAGAGCACCTTTGCCCATCGCTGCAAGCAACGCACGGCTTGAAACTATGACATCATCTCTGCAGCACTAACATTTGGGCCAACAGTTCAACAATTTGCCTACTCGTTCCCTTCTGGCAACCAACCATACAAGAAAAAATTACGGGTGAACCACACATTTAATATTGCTGTGGCCATAACCAAAGGAAAACCGAGGAGGTATTATCCTGTTAAAGGCTTAAAGTACAGTTAAAAGCCTGTTTTATTATTGCAGTATGGATAAGTATTATATGGGGCCATTATAGGGATGTGTTACGCTACCATGTAATGAACATACCTGAAATATCCATTTCCACATAATGCGAAAAACGGAAATGTTCATTCACTTTTGAAATTCACATGAAGCCTATATAAATCATCTTAAACTAATAACTGCTGACAAGATTAATATGGGTTCATCTATGATTTTCTTGTTGATGTTTGTTTAAAATTGTGTCTTACGGGAACGATAAAGATTATATGACTCATCTGTGTTGATTTGGTTTCACCTTGAGCTTAATGCAAGAGGAGAACTTCAGAAAAACCAAAACTAAACCGACAGGCTGTTCAGACAAGTTCCAGTAATACTCCATGGAATCATTATAAACATCTACACCATCCACCATTTTTCTTCCCTGGGGTTTTGAACTTTCTTATCACAGAAACGAAACTAAAATACTCTGCAAGTGAGGCTGTTTAAACATCATGTCTCAACAGGAATACTAATGTGATCCAATTGGCACTAGGGTCCTTTTCTGAAAAACTAAAAGGGAATTAAATGCAAATTTCTTTTACAGTAACTCTCATACATACAAAAATAAGTAACTTGTTACAAAGTCTGTCCAAAATTTTGATTCGGTCTTAACTAAACACCCAATTTTTCAAGTACAACAAGGACAAAGTGAAATGAAATGAGAAAGAATTGAAGTAATTACCAAATGAGATTAAAAACTGAATTCACATGACTTGTGAAGTCCATGCTTATCCTGCGAAAGGTGAGGCAATGTCAAGGCAACTCATTTGGATTCCGGCTATGAATTTATGGTAATGATTCTGCAATACATACTTCACATACTACAACAAAACTGCATTTATTTGCCAGAAGTCTACTTAACATAGCTTAATATATAAGGAAGCAGAAGATCCAAGGCCAATAAAATGAATTAAATTTAATATAAATCTTGTTTTGAATGTATAACATTCTTCTAAGAATGAATTATTGCTTCATCAGGGCTATCGGGTCAAATTGTGAAATGCTTCCCAGTAAGCTGTCTTTCCAAAAGCAATACATATAAACAAATATGTCAAATTCTTAAAAAAAAAAAAAAGACAGGACTGTTTAGTTAAAAATAAAAAATACAATAAAAATTCTCAGCAAAAATACTCCTTGCTAAGTCTGCCTTGAGGACTGGCACTGAACTGAATATTTATGATAATGACTCTGTCACAATTCTCCAGACTTGATGAGTAATTGTGTGTCACAACAAATCTGCAGAGACAACAACAAAAAGACCCTTTAAAACAGTGTATATCCTTGTCCTGGCAGAGATTCGGACTTTTCTAGGTTACTTGATCACAACAGACAAAAAGAGTGGATTGATGTCTGTTACATCTTACCAAACGCTGCTTCCCTGTATGTGCCAAAAACAACACATAAACTAAAAGAGGGAAGTAAGGAAGAACAACACTTCATAGAGGATTTCCTGTACACTCAACAGGGTGAAAAGAGGAGAAGTCTAATCTTAGTGGCCACCCACTGCTCAAACTGCATATACATTATAGAAGAATTATATGATGGTATAATACATTCCTATATATATATATATATATATATAGGACTATATATATATATAATAACTAAAATGCACTTGTGTTCGATTCATTTTTCAAATGTTTTTAGTTTCACAATGATAGTATTCAACAAATCAAGTCATTCCTTCTACCTCTATTTTCGATTGTATCGCCACAAGTCAGTCACAACGAATCATACCTTGAATCATAAAATCACCTGCTGCAGTAGATGAGTGTCTTTGAGCCCATGTGAGGTCAGCCAGCTCTTGCAAAAACCACAATACCTGTATTTACACTGCCCACCACAATCTTGTGTCTGTGGACATAGGGCAATGACTGTTTTTCAGACAAAACTCTGTGTTTTGACCCTTTTGAGATCTCAAAGTCACAATGGACCTGTGGTAAAAGCAGAACTAGGAACTGCTGCATGCCTGACTTAACAAAAATCTTGAGGGGGTAAAAGGTTTAGCTGGGAAACTTCCCAGCAAGACTGTGTAACCAGTTATGCCTCTCTGGTTTGTTTATGCTTGCGTAACAAAGCTGCTTCCTGACGGTAAACAAACAACAAAACATTGTGTCATACATTTAATAGGAACAAAGATGAGCCGAGTCTGTTTCTAATTCCCAAGAGAGTGAAATTAAGCATAAACCCTTCAACAAACAACATTATTTATATAGGGAGACTGGGATTAGATTTCACAAGGGTTTTATCTCAGCAACTATAAGGTTTTAAGTCAAAAATATTTGTTGAGATATTTTTGCATTTTACCTAGTCCTTTGGTGTTTCACCATCTAAATTTTGACCAAAAAAACTATAATAAACTGTTTAGTGGCAGGTTATGTTTTGACAAAATTCCCCACACGGCGTAACAGTATGAGTTAAATAAGCAGGGTTTTTTTATTTTTTCATTCTTTTTAAAAAAATTTATTCACTGGAGCAAAAAGCAAGAAAACTAGCCTCAGTCTTCCCATATTATGGAATATATAATTATATAAAATGGCTTTTGGTAATTATTAGATGCCCATTGAATTAATGCTTTTTCTTTTTCTAGAAGGAGCATTCAGTGTTAGCATAACTAGAGAGTCAAAAATAATAACAAATGGTTACTCATACTTAATAAATGAAACTTAAAATCAACGATATCTTATTCAAAATAATGCATAACACGTAATGTCTCGTTGTTCAGCAATATATAACATCTCTTTATACACACATATATAGAGAGAGAGAGAGAGAGAGAGAGAGAGAGAAATTATTTGCAAGAAAATTGTTCGAATACGTTTTTAAACATTGTACATTCCAAGAAAAATATAGATTCGTTTTGGTATCAAATATCTTTATTGGTATATCTGGTCCGAGAGAAATGTGAGACTGTTTATTCGGTGGGTAATGATGAAACCTTACCATCCCACATTCACTGAAGTCAGTGCTATAAAAATGTGCATATATATATATATATATATATATATATATATATATATATATATATATTATTTATAATTATTTACCCTCACCAGAGAAGCAATATTTTGCTGAAGGGAAGTGCGAGAACCTTTCATCTGACAAACAGGTCAATTACACTTCTAGGTGACTGCGTGCAAACCAAAGGTGAATGACACACAACTATTAGGAATACTGAATGTAATATTTATGAGGTTATGCAAACTCGTGAGGATGTTTTTGCCCTTTTTATCTATGTAATCGCACCTAATGAATGTAAACCTCGCTTACCCTTCCATAAACCTTTGGCACGGGTGATCCAGCAGCATTCCGCCGAACGCGATGCTGCTGCGCGGATGAAGCCTCCCTGACTTCTCTCTCCAGACGCACGACGCGACTCTCCGCATGCTCCAGGTGTGCACGCACTAGGGAGAAACCCCTGTGCTGTGGTAGCATGAATCTCTGGTCATGGTGAAGTCGAAGCGTGGAGGAGATCGCGCCAGGAACGAGTAATAATAACAGATATATGGCACAGCGACTGAGCGCCAGCATCCTGCGTGTCTGTCCTGACGCCATGTTTGTGTATGTTGAATGCGATGTGTGACAGGGCGCCTCTAGCGGTCAACCGCATTCACGCTCATTACCATGGATACAGATGGCACATGATGTTTTGTTTTGTTTTACATAAACTGCAGATTGACAAAACCAAAATAAAGGATTGTTTCAGGGAAGATTTCACAGAAAGACGTTTTACATCAGTAGCATCCCGTTAAATGTCGTTGACTGGGTAGGCCCAAAGTCCCTTTAAGACTTTAAGGGTATTCTATAGTCTTTGGTGGGCCTAAATGTATGAATTAAGAAGAAGTAGTAGAAGAATTATAATAATAGTAATAAAAATAATCATTCTTAATTGACTTTTGAAGGGAGAATAAATTGCGAACTTCACCAAACTTGATTCCAATTTAAAAATAATAATAATAATAATAATTAATTAAAAAATACAAGAAATGGTTAGTGTAAAAAAATCTAGATGTATAAATATCACAGGAGTTGGAGTAAAATGTTTGGATCAGAAATGAAAAACAATTTAAAGCTATATAAATTGCTAAAAGGCCAAAGGTAAAAGGCCATAAATGTTTTTTCAAATATGGGAAACATTTAGACTTTTATTAAACAGATGTTTGTATTATTATTAAAAACAAACTAATATGAACTCAAAACATCGTTTGTGTTTGTTTAGATATCCATGAAAAAGTCCCAAAAAAGGTTTAAATGAAATAAGATACGACCAAAACATACTCGTAATTACATATTTTGCAGGATCTTTTCATCACCTCGTGAGGTCACCACCTGGTTTTGAGTTGTCCAAAACCGGCATCTGCTGGTCAGAATTTGTAAAAGCATTATATATTTTTTAAATAGGCCTAATTTTTCCACTAATAACTGTATCGGAATAATCAGTTGTAAGGTGTGTCTTACTATGAGTTGTACTCTCAGTAGAACAGTTGCGCGCGTTTTCTGTGAGCGCGCGATTATTGACAGTTCAAAAGCGGCGGTTGGTAAGTGATGTAACTGAGCTGCGGTGACCGAGTGACCAAGTTTATCGAAGGTTACTGATTTTCTGGTATTTACTTTAGTTAATCAAACAACTGGTATTCCATTATTAACTAACACCCTTTTTGTCAGAGATATTGATTTTGTGTAACACGGTGTCCTAACTACACGCGTCGCGACATGATTCCAGCAGCAAGCAATTTGGGTGTCCACACCAGACGCGACGCGAAGCACACTGCTCTCGCAACGAAATGGATATGTTTATAATCTAATTCATAAATATTAAAGCTTTTTAACATCATTAAATGTATATGGCCTACTGAGTGACTGATGACATCTTTGTCATGGAATACACTCGTTGGTTCGCGGTGAGTTCACAATTTTAACGGTCATCTCTTTGCTTTAATTTATTTTAGAGATCTGAGGTAAACTAACGTTATCTGTTGTTGCTTTCAGGATGGCTATAAGGTCACGTAACATGATATTTAAACTCATATTAGACACGTTTAACTTTGAATAAAGCACATAATCACCTGAGATCATCTACTGTCATGTGGTTTGTATGTTGTTGTTCCAGCCGCGACGTCTAGGAAATAGAAACCGTGTCTAAATTAGAAATTTCGCGTGTCGCCGTCGCGGCTAGTTAGGACACGGTGTAAGTTTGTTTTACCACTTGAACTGATTACGTCAAACACGTCAGCTCTTGTATAGGCTGTAAGCTAAAATACCCATATGTTTGTCTTAACATGAATTATGTTTATGACGGTTTTGTTGATTTTAAAGTGGGAATATTATCTTAACAAACAACATTACGCTACTTTCTTCGGTCACAGGAAAGTATAATGACACAACGCAGTGAGGAAAAATGCGAGAGGTGAGGATTTCAAAGTCATCATGAATTGAATTAATATCACCACAGAAATCTACAGTCACGAAATAACAGCCACGTTGTTAACTTATGTGTTTTCTTGCTAGCTATTTGTCTGATTTCTAACTGATTTGTGACCCTGGAGCACAAAACCAGTCTTAAGTATTTCCAGATCCCTATTATTACTAACACTCACAAACCTCGCATCACACACTGTAGCCAGCGCAATCCTAACAACCTGCTCACTTTGCCTATGTCTGCTAATACACTACTTTCTTTTTCTATTGGTCTCTGGAATTGTCAGTCTGCAGTAAACAAAGCAGTTCCCTCTCGAGCTTTCACGAGACACCTGCTTTTCACGGAGAATTCTCCATTATGGGAACTCCTTCCCTTCCAACCTTTCCTGAAGTCCTATTGGCTCACGCCAGTCCAATTGACTGGCCAATTGTCACGAAGTATGCAAATTACATGCAAATACTGACAAGCTGAGAGGCAGTATAAAATGTTGTGCACGGGACAATTAAGTCAGAATCTTCTCCTTCACTTTGCTGAACAACCTAGATTATGGCTTGTAAACTATTACAGCTCACAGTTGAGGTTTGCTCATCAGAGGGCGGTGCCTGTATGGCCGCTCCTCTGCAGCATTCAGGTGAGTATGACTTTTTTTTCTTCAGAGGAGTCCGTCTGCCCTCTATCAGTGGTGGACCTTAAGGACTCTGGTGATGAGCTCATGCTGACTAAATGTCCGCATTCCTCTTACCCATCGAACCTGTAGGACAGGACATCAGCCCGGCTTCTCACGTCCCCCTTTAATGGTGGAGCGGAGAGCCGAGTGCAGATACCGGAGCTAAGGGTTCCCATGTTGCCGCAGATGCCGCATGGCCCACTGTCTAAGCATCCAGCCCCCCGCCTCAGAGCAGCGTTCTGCCGTGTACAAAGCACAATCACTTGGCTCCTCACTCATTCACACGATACCAGCCCCTCATCAGTGGCTACCGTGTTTGGAAGACACTGCTCTCTTATTCACACGATACCAGCCCCCAACAGCAGTCTGCCATGTGTAGAGGACACCCTCTCATTCACATGATTTCAGGCCCACTTTAGCGGCTGCCGTGTGTAGAGGACACCCTCTCATTCACATGATACCAGCCCCACATCAGCGGCTGCCGTGTGTAGAGGACTCCGCTCTCTCACTCATTCCGCTTCAGTGCGGCGACCTGCTATGAAGCGTTTCAGTCGCGCACCCACTCGAACTAGCGGCCCCCGCCTCAGAGCGGCAATAAGTCACATTATGCCCTGGCGCGCGAAGGCGAGGAGTCACCTGATGCCTCTGCACAGAAAAGCGCGCAAAGGCGGGGAGTCACCTGATGCCCCTGCACAGAAAAGTGTATGAAGGCGAGGAGTCACCTGATGCCCTGCGCGGAAAGCGCACAAAGGCGAGGAGTCACCTGATGCCCCTGCGCAGAAAAGCGCGCGAAGGCGAGGAGTCACCTGATGCCCCGGCAAACCTCCTATCAGCCTTCCAGATTTCGCTGGACTATTACGTCAGTTGTTCACGCCCCTACGAAGTGGTGTTCAACTAGGTCGTATAGCATAGTCACAGTCACAGTCTGTAGTGACAGGTGCAGATGCTGCTGCAGCTCTGCACAAGGATCTGGCACCGTGCCTCAGAGCTGCCGCCCACACCGGTTAAAAAGCTTCTTTGGCGCTCAGCTCATCGCAGTACAGGGACACCAGGCCCGTGAGCGCTGCTGCCCCTCACCAGGAGCCGAATGTGCGGGGAAAAGTGTAAAGAGATCCGGGTGGACGCGCCACGGCCAGCGGGGGAGCCCACAAGCTGTCTCAAAATTGTTCAAATTGGTGTGATGTTCATTAAAATGCATTTGCGCAAAAGAGCTCTTTCCTCTTCACTCAGTCAATACAGCACCGCTCGCCCGCCTCAGAGCGGTACAGAGCCGCTGGCCACACAGGTTATAGCCGCGCAGCACTCACCGGCGCATCCAACGACCAAGCCGCTGAAGCCGCTATGTCAGTTCCAAAAAATGAGTGTGTGGAAACCTTTTCCGAGAATCTCACGATGGTTACTCTACTCGGCGTGATGGAGCGTGGGTACGCCCTTCTATTCAGATGCAGACCACCCTGTTTCAATGGTGTGGTGCAGTCTCTAACATTTCCTCGAAATGCCCTGGTCCTGAGACAAGAGCTGTGCAACCTGTTCGAAAAAGGAGCGATAGAATGAGTCCCGGCGAGCGAGCTGGA
Organism: Spinibarbus caldwelli; assembly: GCA_039654775.1. Taxonomy (NCBI): domain Eukaryota; kingdom Metazoa; phylum Chordata; class Actinopteri; order Cypriniformes; family Cyprinidae; genus Spinibarbus; species Spinibarbus caldwelli. The sequence continues at coordinate 15,318,740 of CM077253.1, read as the reverse complement.
GAGCGGCTTTTACAGCCGCTATTTTGTGGTGCCCAAGAGAGATGGTGGACTCCGCCCGATTCTAGATCTCAGGCCCATCAACAGAGCGCTCTGCAAGCAGGGTGATATCGCTGGAACAGGTCCTGGCGCAAATTCGCCCCGGGGACTGGTTGCGTCCATGGAATTAAAGGACGCGTACTTTCACATTCAGATAGCACCGCATCAGACACTTTCTGAGGTTTGCTCTCGAGGGCACAGCGTACCAGTACCCTGTTCTTCTGTTTGGACTGGCTTTGGCCCCGCGCACTTTCTCGAAGTGCATGGATGCAGCTCTCTGCCCCCTCAGAGCGAGCAGGATACGCGTTCCAGCCAGCCATATAGACAAACTGCTTCGTCACTTGGAGTTCTTGAGGCTATGTGTGGATATGTGTAAGAGCATTCTCACCCCGAGTCAGTCTATAACGTATCTGGGAGTGTGCTTCGACTTATAAAAGCGGTGGAGATGCGTGCTCGCCTCTCTCGGGAGCGCTCGGCCGCCATTTTGTCTTCCCTGCGCCATTTCAGACTGGGCAGTTTACTACACATGCGCCCGCTGCAGTTTTGGCTGAATCTCGAGTCCCTTGGACGGTGTGGACTTCAGGCTGTTTGCACATCGCGGTCTCCCGCGGCTGTATCGAAGCTCTGAGGCCGTGGCACAAAGAGCTCTTCAGCCGGGGGGTTCCCCTGGGCTTGCTGACGTCACGTGTCGTGGTCACGATGGACGCATCGACTCGAGGCCGGGGAGCAGTGTGCGAAGGCATGCCAGCTTCGGGGCTATGGTCAGAACCTCAGAGCCGGTGACACATAAACCGCTGGGAGAAACTGGAAGCGGTGTTCTTAGCTCTAAAGAATTTTCGGCCGCAGCTGGAACAGCGGCATGTACTGATTCGCACCGACAACATATCTGTGGTATCGTACATGATCACCAAGGAGGCGTACGATCCAAGGCCCTGTACAAGCATGCAGCGAATCTCCTGCTATGGGCGGACCGTCACTTTCTCCCCATCAGAGCAGCACACGTCTCCCGTCTCCTGAACTTTGGGGCGGACATGCTTTCGAGGAAGGGTATTCCTCAAGGAGAGTCGGTTCGGATGATTTGGACCCGCTACGGGAGAGCGGAGGTGGATCTGTTTATTACGAGCGAGAATGCGCACTGCCCGCTGTTCTTCTACCTGTTTCACTCCCCGCTGAAAGGGGACGCACTGACATCGCACTGGCCAGCAGCAAGGCTGTATGCGTTTCCTCCAATCAATATATTGCCACTGATGTTATGCAAGATCAGCGAGGAGGGGGCTTCAGTGATACTCATCGCCCCGAACTGGCCGAACCAGCCTTGGTTCCCGGACCTGACAGAGCTGCCAGTGGCGCCGCCCTGGCCGATCCCCGTTATGAAGGATCCGCTATCTCAGGTGAGCCTTCATGTATGGCTGCTTCGGGGATATCAGAGGAGCCGAGCGCCCTGCATTCTAGTGTGCTCGACACGCTCTCGGAGGCGCAGGCACCCTCTACGAGGCTTTTGTATGCTCTGAAATGGGGAGTGTTTGTGAAAGGGTGCCGTGATGTTCACATCGACCCTGCTGCTTGCTCCGTGTCAGATGTTCTGCGTTTTCTACAGTACAGACTGGATAGTGGATCTCCACCATCAACACTGAAAGTCTATGCGGCCGCGATTTGCCTCCTTTCGTTCCCCGCTGGACAGGCAATCGATCAGTAGGCACGCGCTGGTGGTGAGTTTTCTTAAGGGAGCGAGGAGATTGTATCCCCCGCACTCGCCTTCAGTCCTGCCCTGGGACCTAGAGGTGGTGTTAAGAGCTCTTTCACAGCTACCACTCGAGCCTTTGGCATCCGTTGATATGAAGGAGCTATCTCTCAAAAGTGCGCTTCTTGCCCTCGCTCCGGCTAAGCGCATAGGGGATTTACACACGTTTTCTGTGGTCAGCGGCTGTATTCGTTTCGGACCCGGTGACTGCGGCATCACTCTCCAGCCGAGACCGGGCTAACGTTACGTGCCTAATCACTGTCTACCCCCTTCAGAGCACAGACTGTTTCGCTGTCTGCCCTGTCTTCTGAGTCATCAACCTCGCGTGATGCGGATGCTCAGATTTCAGTGTGCCCTGTCAGGGCTTTGAGGATTTATATCGACCGTTCGGCCAGCTTTCGGCAATCTGACCAGCCTTTCGTGTGCCACGGTGGTTGTGCGAAGGGCCGGGCCGTGTCAAAACAGAGGCTTTCCCACTGGATTGTGGACGCTATCACGGCTGCTTATACGAGCCAAGGCTTGAAATGCCCCTCTCACATTAGGGCCCACTCAACAAGCGCTATCGCCGCCTCCTGGACGTGGTCGAGAGGTATGTCTATTCAGAGATATATGCTTTGCAGCCGGCTGGTCTTCTCAGAATACCATCACCAGGTTTTACAAGCTGGACGTTCAGTCCTTGGCCTCCTAAGAGTTGTCGGTGAGTGACTGATTCACGTTTATGCTACCTCTATTCATGTGTGTTTGCTGCCTCACACAGTATTACTCTGCACAGCCACTTATGCTATTGCTATTGTTGTCTGGCCTGTACTCAGTGCAGCTCCAATTATTCAATGTCTAATTCGATTGGTGTACCATCATGTTATGTGTTTCTGCTGCTTAACCGTTATCTCTGTGCAGCCCCTCACAATTTTGTGTTGTGTTGTTTTTGCTTCTGCCCTGTTTCTCAGCGCAGCATACGTTATTACTGACCAGATATGCAAATTTCATATACCTGGGCTTTAGACGCTCATTGCCTTATCTCCACCTATCAGCTGCGAGCCCGCCTTCAAGCGGTGCTATTGGTGGGAATGGTATGTGTGTTCTATCTTCGCTAGTGTGTACTTGTACAGGCTGCTCGTAGCCTCTCTCACAGCAGGATTGAATATCGTTCCCATAACGGAGAATTCTCCGTGATGTCTCATGAAAGCTTGAGAGGGAACGTCTCCGGTTACTATCGTAACCTTGGTTCCCTGAGAGCGGGAACGAGACATCGCGGAGGTCGTCGTGTTTGCTGCTCGACCAGCTAAGCGACGTTCAGTATCCGATTCTGACTTAATTGTCACGTGCATCATATTATACTGCCTCTCAGCTTGTCAGTATTTGCAAGTGATTTGCATACTTTGCGACAATTGGCCAGTCAGTTGGACTGGCGTGAGCCAATAGGACTTCAGGAAAGGTTGGAAGGGAAGGAGTTCCCATAACGGAGAATTCTTCTTGATGTCTCGTTCCCGCTCTCAGGGAACCAAGGTTACGATAGTAACCGGAGACGATTTCAGTACATCTATTACTAGTCATTCAAGGCTAAACCTCATGGCCCTGACAGAGACGTGGATCAAACCAGAGGACACTGCTACTCCTGCAGCACTCTCCAATAATTTCTCTTTTTCCCACACTCCCTGTCTGACTGGAAGAAGTGGAGGTACTGGTCTGCTTATCTCGAATGATTGGAAATTTATTCTTTTACCTTCTCTGGGTATTAAAAGCTCCTTTGAATCACATTCAGACACTATTACCCACCCTTTTAAAATCCATTTTGTAGTTGTTTATCGACCCCCAGGACCACAAGTTAGCTTCTTGGATGAATTAGATGTGCTGCTCTCAACCTTTCCTGAGGATGGTACTCCCTTAGTTATGCTTTGAGACTTCAACATCTACCTAGATAAAGCTCAAGCTGCAGACTTCCACACTCTGCTTACCTCTTTTGATCTCAAGAGAGTGTTAACTGTGGTTACTCACAAATCCGGCAACCAACTGGACCTTATTTACACACAACACTGCTCCACTGATCATGTGCTGGTTACTCCAATGCTTACCTCAGATCACTTCCTCCTCACTCTTATCCTCAACATGGTTCGTGACACAACACATACCCCTCCACATGTCATCTTTCGACGTAACCTACGCTCACTCTCACCCTCCCAACTATCTGCTATGGTTTCATCTTTGCTTCCTCCCCCTGAACAGTTAGCATCTCTTGATGCTAACAGTGCTACTGATACTTTCTGCTCCACTCTTACATCTTGCCCTTTATCTTCCAGGCCAGCCCATACCACCCCTTCTGCCCCTTGGCTGTCTAATGTTCTCCGCGAACATAGTTCTAAACTCAGGGCTGCTGAAAGGTTGTGGCGCAAATCAAAAAATCCTACTGACCTTAATGTGTATCAGTCACTCCTCTCTTCCTTCTCTGCTAATGTCTCCACTGCTAAAAGGATGTACTGTCATAACAAAATTAGCAATTTGTCTAACTCTCGCATGCTCTTTAAAACATTTTCCTCCCTCCTTTGTCCTCCTCCTCCCCCTCCTTCATCAACTCTAACAGCTGACAACTTTGCCACGTTCTTCATTAATAAAATTAAAACCATCAGTGCACAATTTTCCACACCACAATCCATCAAGCACATCTTACCAGCAAACATACACTCGTTCACATCCTTCTCTTCACTCTCTGAGGCAGAAGTCTCCAAACTCATCCTTTCTAATCATCCTCCTACTTGTCCGCTTGATCCTATTCCATCTCATCTCCTTCAAGCCATTTCTCCTGCAGTTGTACCTGCACTCACTCACATCATTAATACATCCCTTCAGACTGGTGTTTTTCCCTCAGCATTTAGACAGGCTCGTATAACTCCACTACTTAAGAAACCCACCCTTAACTCATCTCTTTTAGAGAACTACAGACTGGTTTCCCTTCTTCCTTTCATTGCAAAAACACTTGAACGAGCTGTGTTCAACCAAGTCTCTGCCTTTCTCACACAGAACAACCATCTCGACAGCAGCCAGTCTGGTTTCAGAAGTGGACGTTCAACTGACACTGCCTTACTCTCAGTTGTTGAAGCCCTAAGACTGGCAAGAGCAGATTCCAAATCGTCAGTACTTATATTGCTGGATCTGTCTGCTGCTTTTGACACGGTTAACCACCAGATCCTCCTGTCAGCCCTATTGGCAAAGGGCATCTCAGGAACTGCACTCCAGATAGGTCCTTTAAGGTATCTTGGAGAGGTGAGGAGAGATCTAACTACTGGGGTGCCTCAGGGCTTAGTTCTTGGACCACATCTCTTCTCTGTCTATATGGCATCACTAGGTTCTGTCATTCAGAAACATGGGTTTTCATATCACTGCTATGCTGATGACACTCAACTCTACCTCTCATTCCATCCTGATAGCTGCTTGCATCTCAGCTTGTCTAACAGACATTTCTTGCTGGATGAAGGACCATAACCTTCAACTCAACCTTCCATCAAACCCATAATTTCATCACAATTTCACCATCCAGTTAGGCACATCAACCATAACTCCTTCAAAACAGCCAAAAATCTTGGAGTTATGATTGATGATCAGCTGACTTTCTCAGACCACATTGCTAAAACTGCCCGGTGCTGCAGATTTGCTTTATTTAACATCAAGAAGATCAGGCCCTTTCTTTCGGAACGTGCTACACAACTCCTTGTTCAGGCTCTTGTTCTGTCCAGGCTGGACTATTGCAATGCTCTCTTGGCAGGTCTTCCAGACAGTTCTATCAAGCCTTTACAATTAATCCAGAATGCGGCAGCAAGATTAATTTTTAATGAGCCAAAAAGAATGCACGTCACACCTCTGTTTATCAATTTGCACTGGCTACCAATAGCTGCTCGCATAAAATTCAACGCATTAATGTTTGCCTACAAAACCACCACTGGCTCTGCACCCCTTTACCTAAATTCATTACTTCAGACCTATGTGCCCTCTAGAAGCTTGCGTTCTGCAAGTGAACATCGCTTTATTGTGCTATCCCAAAGAGGCACAAAATCACTTTCACTGACTTTTAAATTAAATGTTCCCTCCTGGTGGAATGACCTGCCCAACTCAATCCGAGCAGCTGAGTCCTTAGCCATCTTCAAGAATCGGCTAAAACACATCTCTTCCATCTTTTATTTGACCCTCTAACTCTAGCACTCTCTTTTCTAATTCTATTCTTTAAAAAAATAAAAAATAAATAAAAAAAACCTAACACTAGCTTTTCTAATCTTTTTGTATTTTATCTATTTGTTGTCTTTTTATTTATTATTCAATTAACAAAAGCAAAAATGGCTTCTAACACTAGCTTCCTCTATTCTTTTTCTATTCTATCTTTTTCTTTTTATTTATTATATAATTTACAAAAAAAAAACCTTTCTACGTGTACTGCATTAAGCTAATTGAGACTTGTTATAGCACTTGCGTATCGTATCATTGCTCTTTTGTTGATTTTGATTGCTTCCATTGCCCTCATTTGTAAGTCGCTTTGGATAAAAGCATCTGCTAAATGACTAAATGTAAATGTAAATGTAAGTAGCACCGGTATATTTGTAGCAATAGAAAAAAATACATTGTATGGGTCAAAATTATCCATTTTTCTCTTATGCCAAAAATCATTAGGATATTAAGTAAAGATCATGTTCCATGAAGATATTTTGTAAATTTCCTACTGTAAATATATCAAAACTTAATTTTTTGATTAGTAATATGCATTGCTAAGAACTTCATTTGGACAACTTTAAAGGTGATTTTCTCAGTATTTTGATTTTTTTGCACCCTCAGAGTCCAAATTTTCAAATAGTTGTATCTCTGCCAAATATTCTCCCGATGTATAAATCTCAATTTCAAAAAATTGACCCTTATGACTGGTTTTGTGGTCCAGGGTCTCATTTGTTTACTAATGCTCACAAATATACATGTAGGTTGAAAATGCACCATTTTCTGAGACATCTCCAGCAAAAATGATGAAGGCACAGCATTTCAGCTCAGCAGCAGGAGACATGTCTTATGGGTTTGAAGTGGCATTAGCAGGCAAGTCCTGGTTGTTCTCTTTCATGCTGCCAAATCAATTAAATAAATTAAGTTCTTTAGCAATTATTTGACATGTGAGGTTGTGTATGACAGCTATTTACGTTACCTCATGTTTTAAACAACAATTATTTTTTATGACCATTCCCGTAGACTTTAACTTGTGAGGCACCTTACTCAGTTTTTCTGTCTTTTCATTTTAGAGGCTAACCGAGAGGTCAGTGTCCTCTTTTCCAAGTACTCTGAGATCTTGAGGTAACTGGATGGATTTGTGTGCCACCCCTGTGTCTCATCAGTAATAGATCTGTAAGGTTTCCACTCAAACATTAATTTCACATGTTTTCTTCTAAGGGAAAGAGCTGCTGTGGATGCTTCATAGCTTGGAGAACTGGAGGATATACTTATTAAAGCCAGGAGCTTGGAATCTCATCTTAAAGAGAAGAAGGAACACCTGAGACGATCTTTGGCTTTGATCTCTGACAAACTACAAGGATAGGTTCAGTTATTTTCAGTGGTGTTATTTGATTCACATAATCTTATTTGCTCTACAAGCACCAGTTCATAGGACACTGTTAAAATGTTTATTATACATGTTTATGTTATACTTTAGAAGTTATATAATTATACTTTACAATAATAGAAAAATAGGTGTTATGCTGAAATAAAGCTGATATGTGGTGACAGTCACAATCTGTAGTGATGTATCATATAACTAAGTGCATTTATATACAAGCATTTGTTATTTTAATGAATTCTTATTCTTTTAGCAGACATTATTTAAATTTAAAGTTACTGAGATTATATAATACAAGTTATTAATTCAAGAGAGAAAACAACACAAGTAGAAAAGGAAAAGTAGGTTATTCAGAGACAACTTGAACATCTTGCTAAACATTTGGGCTTTCAGTGTCTTAAACATTTGAGTCTCTCAGTGTCTATTTTGGAAAGTCCCATGGAATCCATATGGAATGTTGATAGGTACCTCAGCCCGGCCCAGTTCTTCAAATGTTTTTGCATCCAGCACCAGAAGGAAGGTGCTCTTGTCCTAGAGGGACAATTACTCATTAGCCCAGCCATATATTTTATCTTATTTTTGAAAAGCTAACAAGCAATAGTTGATAGCACTGAGGAACATGTCGTGTTATACCTGATTTGGGGTGATGACCACAGACAGAATGACTCCATCATCCTCTTCTACAGCACCAGGTGATGAGACAAAGATCGGTTCTGAGGGATACATGCCTGCATATTTCCACACCTGTCAGAAGTTGTAATATTAGTTAAAATGACTAAACATTAAAAGAGACTGACACAATTTCAGCATGCATTAACTTAATACGCCTAACTAACCTTTATTTGTTTTCCTTGAAGGTCCGTTTTAATGAGAGAGTCTCCAACCAGGTGTCTGAAGCCGCATCCGTAGAAGTAACGGTAGGGGCGGGAATTGAACATTGAATAGTTGATGTGTGGGAATTCTAGACCTCCATATTCATGGAGATCATCACCATGGAGATCTTCATGTGTGCAAAACACCTGTATAAATACACATGGGCAGTCATTTACAATATATGATATTATAGCAAAAACAATTCTTGAATAGCATGTAGATAAATTAGACTATAAGTTATCCAAAGAAACCAACCTTATTCTTGTCTGTCTTGATGGCTGTCGCAGTGCTGTTCAAGTGCGTGTTGAGATTTTGCCCACAGGGTGTATGACTGTCCACGTTCAATGGCAGGACAAAGCGGCAGGGTAACACTCTGCACATTGTGTTGTATACCTAGCAAAAAAAAAAAAAACACTGAATACTGAGGTACACTGAAAAATTGCTATAAATTTCACAAATATTTACAAAGAATCGACAAGTAACACATTAAAATAAGCGTGACATTTTTAAATAGAAAGACTACAACAGTTTATTAAAAAGTACTTCAATAATCTTTGTTTCATGTACAACTTCGAAAAGTTATTTTTTTCTACAGTCTAATTATATGGAAAAACTCAAAAAACAAGCATGCATTTACACACAGATACAGTGTAGAATTTATATGTAGAAGTAAGGTTTTACCTCATCGAGAGCATTTCCAGACTTTTTTAGATTCTGAATCAGGTAGTTGTTAATTGCTTGACCATCATCAGAACAGCACATGTCCATGATCAGGAAACCATTTTCTTCATAACAATTTATCTGATGGAAGGTTGAGAGTGGCTTTGCGTAATATTTGATGAGGCTCAGCTGTGACCAAAGCAGAATCATTTCAAAATGAGTTACTAATACTAAATAAAATAACCGTGTAAAAAAAAAAAAAAATGTGGATGCAATGTGGATTTATTAGCAGTAATTACCTTTCCAGTGTGCTTATTGATTACATGAAAAACTGTGTTTCGTTTAGGGTCCCAGTATACACCCTCATTAATCCCCTTTCCACGGAGTTTGCTTGTCACAATTTTCAAGAGATCCATTTTGATTGGCTGCTCGATGAATACCACATAGTTCTCTGACATGGCTGCAATAACAATGTCAAATTTTTATACATGTATAAAAAAGATATAAAGATATATATTTCAAAGAAATGCTGTTCTTTTTAACTTTATAGTCATCAAAGAATCCTGAAAAAAAAGTATCACGGTTTCCACAAAAAAGCAGCACAGCTGTTTTTAACATTGATAATAATGAAAACACTGAAGACTGGAGGAATGGCTGCTGAAAATTGATAATTAAATTTTAAAATATGTCCAAAAAGGAATATTCCACAATAGCTGTATTTTTGATCAATATAGCCTTGGTGAGCATAAGAGACTTATTTTAAAATATTAAAAAATCTTACAAATCCCAAACATTTCTATACAATATTTAAAATATAAATGTATATATTAAGTTTATATTTACTTATTTATTTGCAAATTTGCAAAACTTACCAAAACTGTGATAGTAGGATGGTTTGGACTTGTCCTCTGAGGGGATTGAACACACAACTGAGGCTCCTTCCAAGGTATCATTTGGATTTACCTTGTTTGAAGGCACCATTATTATATTGTAGAAAGCACCTTAAGAATAAAATTAAAGAAGAATAACAATTCTTATCTTTGTGTTCAACTCATTAAACACTTTTAGACATTTCTTAAATTCAATCAGTGTGATTTTTTTTATTTATATTTTTTATTTAAACTGCTGACAAACCTTTTCGAGTGTAAGAGTTGCCCATGTTGTATGTGGTTCCATCGGGATCCACATGGGGATGAGCTGTGGCTCCATTAACTGCAACGAATTTACTCCAGTCCACCTAAACGCAATGAATTTCACATTTGAGCTTTAGTTTGTTCTCCATACTAACATATTTTATACATTTTTTTAAAATCATAATTAGTAGGTACCTTTTCTTTTGTTTCCAGCGTCTGTGGGTCTATTTTGTGCATGAAGTTGGTCTCTGTGCTGACATAGTAGTCTCCTTTATACTGGACAAAGCTCACATTCGCATTGTCACTTGGCTCTGTGGGAAGAGAAAGATGACTTGCTCACATACATGGAACAAATTCAGACCACTTATATCAGAACCAAAGACTTCACACTCACTCGGCAGCTCAAAGCGTGAGAGGAAGCGTTGGAAGAAGTTCTTGCATGGGTCTGGTATGGCAATCGTGCCGAATTCAGACACCATAATGCGCTTATGCTCAAGGTTTTCCTTGTAGCAATCACTGTTGAGGAAGCGGCTCATGTACGTCACCTTTCCATCCTCAATGTGGAATTGGTGCATAAGCGCCATGCCATCAAACCAGTGGTTGAAACTGAGGAGCAAACACAAAGGCTTCTTTACTTTGCTTTGATAATTGTGATCTATTGAGTTCTCAAGGAGCCCAGATGATACTCACCTGCTTCTTCCAATCTCAAACTTTCCAGGTCCATTCCTGAGGAAATTTCCTTTGATCCAGGAGGGGATGGTACCTGTAATTGTAGTTGCGATGGGCTCTGGGGTTTCATCTGCAGAACACACCAAATTCTCAATGCACGGCAGACCATGAACATCAGTGAAGTGTTGGTCTTTATTCTGTGACCTGGTCTTTTTCCAGCCTGTGGGGGAAAGAAGAATTTCAGATCTGAAGTTTTGTGCATTACGTACATTGAATCTATGATTAGAACGGTAACTTACCAGAAGTCCTGCTGTTCAGACGGTTTGTAGAAGACATGCTGGTCTGCTTGTGATGGCTTGCTGAGTTGAAGATGTTTCAAGAGCTGTCTTGGAGACTCCCTTGTCTCCTTTCGCTAACTGGACTGCCTTATAAAGAGATCTGTTAGAGTCACATGGTGCTTATGCAATACCAAATCACAGACACCACCAATTGAAGTTGTTTTGTTTAAATTAGCTTACAATTACCTTGATAAGTTTGGTATGTTTGAATTCAGTCCAGTGTTACTCTAAGGTAAAGCAACTGAACATTTTGGAGTGCTTGGGTGCAACACATTTAGAAATAAATAAATATATAAACTGATATATAAACTGAACATCCCTCATTATACCTTTAAATACACAATGTATATAAATTTTGAAAAATGTATTTCAATAATATCAGAAGCGATTATACTACATATCTAGACAGATTTGTGGCATTATTTTTATTAGCATATTTAATCTAATAAACATCCTAAATCAAAGTAATCGGTCTGGGAAATTCCAGTCATCTGCAAATGATGTAACTATATCCTCACTTTAACTCAAACTTAAGAAGGAAAAAATAATAACTCTGAAATCTTAATGTTATGTGGAAAATTTAAGTGACCTTACCATAAAATCCAATAATCAAACCAGCTACCCTGAACCACAGACTTTCATTGAATTCAAGTCTTCATTATTTCAGTACTTGAATATTTATTTTAATATTAAATATATCAATACTATCAATATTTAATATTAATATATATACAAATATTATGTAGTGTTCACCTAAATTAATTTTAAATATTTGTATACTTCTATTTATATATTTTGTAAATAAAAATAGTAATATTAAAAAGAAAATTTTAAAAAAACTGCAAACGGTTTACATACTAAATTCATACTCAAACTCATATGCATCTTAACGGGTTATGAACAAGTATCTACAGTTTGTATAAACCAATTAAAACTTAAATAATCATTGTACTACACATTGTTTGAAAGTTATTCACAAGAATATTCCAGGGATATCATAAACAGATGAGGAGGACAGAACATTTTAGCTAATTTTGACATAGCATTATGTTAGCTATAATTGGTTCTTTACTTCATTAAAAAAAAGTAAATTACACTGTAAAAAAATATTTTTCTAACTAATAAATGGAACCAAGATTGTTGGTGTACTTTTTCAGTCTTTCTATTTCAAAATTTCACAGTTTAAATAAATGTGTTACTTGCCATTTCACATGTGTCACTAGCAATTTCTGAGTCAAAATTGTTACTACACCATTTTTTTCAGTGTATGCTGCACATTTATCTTTATCATTTCAAATGTGTAATTACACATATATTTAAATACATGACATACAAGTTTCAGTATAAATGACAATGAAGTATATTTTAGTTTATCATAAATATTTGTCAGTACTCCACTTATTATGTGATATTAGGTGCTGTGTTGTTCAGCATAAAAGCACATGAAAACCATGTATTAAAAGCAAAGACCGTAAGGTAAATTGCAATGAAATGGTTTGTGCCTGATTTAGGTCAGGTCAACTCTCTTTGATTGTTAGACTGAATAGATAGTGTTGTAAAAAGGTTTCATCCTGTACAACAGAAAAAATTTCTTGTCCCATTTTTAGATCAATCACAGATAGAGTCATTAAAATGCATTATGCATGGGGCGAAAATACATAACTCAAATAAAAAAGGGTTTGAAAGTTTAAGGGAAATTACACAAAGCCTGCTGAGGAATATCTAGGTCAAATTTCATCCTAAAAGATTTTTTTTTATTTTTTTGACAATTATGCACATTTCCTCCAGTTTATGTAATGTGAACTGTATGCTTATTTGTAATGAATGTAAAAATAGTTCTAAAATAGGCTTTCAGTTTATGCAGAATATTTTTCCCTTTTGAGTTTGGTGAAATCCTTTATTAAAAGTTGAATACAAATTAAAAAAAAAAAATGTCTATGCTTTCTGGGAATTTCCCTTAAAAACACATTAGTTGTGAAAAACCATACTTATCTCATAGAAAGCAGTGGTTCAACAAGTCACAGGTTATCCCATTTAGAAGAGGTTTCATTCTTTCAGGTTACACAGAGGTAAACAGCTTGCCTAATATTCTCGATAGGGCTGTCCTCGACTAGATTTTTATAGTCGACTAGTAGTCGTTCATTTTAAGCATTAGTCGACTAATCGCACATTTATTAATAAACCATTTAAATCATTATAACGAGACTTTAATTGCCTACATAGCCTAATAAGTGCTCAAGCGCATGCATAAAGCTTGCCACAGCACACCGGCAGATTTAATAATTATAAATGTGTCAGGACAAACAGTAAGGAGGTTGCATTAACATTTAAATAATTTGATAAACTAGTGCTTTCTTTGTTTTCGGCTTAAGAGATGAAGTTGGCAACACTGACTCGTGATCTCCGCAGTAGTGATGCGCCTGTATGCATGTTTCATACAGATTACATAATCTGAGAATATTTGTTTTCCATTTGAATTGGTTCATTTGAAAGGAGACATTTCACTCTCTATAGGAGTTTTGGAGTTTCGTGCTCAAGTTCACAGAGACCGAGACGGCAGAAAGCGCATCCTGTTTGCTTTCATTATTTTACAAAAGCGCAACATTTCGTTGTTATTCTGAGTGCACACAAATAAACGTAGTCTTTACAGATTCTAAAGATGTATTACTTTTATCTGTATGATCAAAAATGACTGAGTATTTTAAGAACAAGTGACTGCATCGGTGCCTCTATCTGTCATGTGTGCTACTCTTCAGCTTCCACACTCCGCACAGACACTCGAATAGCGCACATTTTTTCTAGGTTAACATTAGATTGAGCGGCCATGTAATGTTGCTACTACATACATCTTTCAGATGAAAAGCCATATTTGAGGTCGATGAATGAGAGGTGAGCGTTTGGTTGTACTGCCCAATGTACTATATTACCACCGGTAACGATCTTTTCGCCTGTGGATTTTTTTTTTCTGCGACTAAGTGACTAATAAAATTTTGGTCGACCAAGCCTCTTCTCGTCAACTAACAGTTAGTCAACTATTAGGAGGCAGCCCTAATTCTCACCTTTAGTGTTTTATTGATTTACTGAGGTGATCCAGAACAAGTTTGTTCCAAATATCAGTAATCAATGCAGTGTCTGCCTTGTAAGCTATATGGTGATTCCCTTTGTTGGGGTAAGAATTACTTAAAGTCAGTGGCAGTTACTGATTTTGTGATATTGTCCAAGCAGAACTTCGTAACTTGGAGGTTAGTGAAATCTTATCCATCCCAATCTGAGCTGCTAACATTCACTTCCAACCTTCAATCAGTCTAGCAGTACCTTGAGCGCTGAACACGTCTCCAAAAGTGCATTTGACCTCTTTACCAGCAACTCCTCAGGCTTTTGCAGAAAAACAGTACATTCTCGAATCTGACATAAATAAATGGACTAGTATGAAAAATGTATTGACCTTCTGAACAAAAGCAGCATTTAACTCTGCACTTGGGAATTTCCAGTCAAGTTATCCAGAATAAAATATTAAACATTTTCCCCATGAGGCATTTGGTGCTATAACTGAATAAATGGGTTCTTTAAGTTCACAAAAGTGCAGCAGCTGGCATAAAATATATCTTCCCTGAAGACACATTCATGACTATTAAAGACAGTAAAGCATGTGAGTGCTGACGGTCTCTTTGACATGCATGTAGCCCATGTAAGCAGCACATTAAGATCAGGCTGAACTGCATAGCTTAACTTAGTTTTCTCTTAAATGACCTCGAAACGACCTCAAATCACCTCACCACAAATCCATCATTTAAATATAATTTTAAAAAATGCTAGGTATCCACAGGGTATTTAAACAGTAAATATTGCTCTACATACAGTTGAAGTCAAAAGTTTACGTACACTTTGCAGAATCTGCAAAATGTTAATTATTTTACCAAAATAAGAGGGATCATACAAAATGCATGTTATTTTTTATTTAGTACTGACCTGAATAAGATATTTCACATAAAATACATTTACATATGTGATCCTGTAGCATAAAACCAGTCATAAGTAGCACGGGTATATTTGTAGCAATAGCCAACACCACGTTGTACGGGTCAAAATTATCAATTTTTCTTTTATGCCAAAAATCATTAGGATTTTCATGTTCCATGAAAATATTTTGTAAATATACCAAAACTTAATTTTTGAATATGAATTGCTAAGGACTTCATTTGGACAACTTTAAAGGCGATTTTCTCAATATTTTGATTTTTTGGCACCCTCAGATTCCAGATATTCAAATAGTTGTATCTCGGCCAAATGTTGTCCTGTGTCCAGTGACCACTGAAATGACTGAGACCCTCGAAATAACATTAAAACTCAGTGCTTGTTAAAAGTAGAGAATTTTAAGATGCGCATTCAGGTATTTAATGTTTGAATTTTGCCTGTTGTAACATAGTACAGTGGAAAATCCTGTTGGCTCCAAAGAAACCATATAATCCAAAAAACTACCTTTATTCTTAAGAGCACAACTGTACCCAAAGCTTCAATCTGCATAGAAATAGTCATACAGATTTATCATACAAATCTCCATAGCACTTTAAACAGACAAGTGCAGCGACTCAATCACGTTGTTTTCAGACATGTATAAGAACATGATAACAGGACTTGCAAAATCTGTCCAAAATGTATTCCCATCAAAGTCAGTCAGGAAAAAATCTCTCTATAAACCCTTGGATCCAAAACTCACATTTTGTAATTTAGACTGAATTTACATCATTACCCACACAAGCTGGGATGTACCAGTTTTAAATACATCTAAGCATTTTAAAATGCAAGACATGAATTGCTTTTAATGCAAAGCACATCCAGTTACAAATTGCCTTAATAAACGATTACTTACTTGAGCAGAAATACAGCCATGCAAAGTGTGAAGCCGAAATACTCTCAATGTGACAATTCTCCAAATGCTGTGGTCATTACTGGAGGACTATGAAGATACATGTTCAAATACCTGTGTAAAGTTAATTCTGCATACACTGTGATGACACAACCAACTTAAGTCAAGATATATTTTAACACAATGGCTGACAAAAAGACATTATGCAATAAATATGGCCAAAACATTTATTACCTGATCATTTTCCTGTAAAAATTTGATATTATTACCGTAATGATTTTTCAAGTTCAAATACAGTGCCAGCATCTTGTAGCCACAACAATTAGTTCCTTTTTCCATATCAGAAACACTGATTTACCAGACAAGAGAGTGGATGACATGCAGAGATTTCCATCTTAAGCAAAAGCTGAGCATGTTCTGAACAAACTGACAACATTAACAATTAAAAGCACCTGCAAATTGACACAATGTTGTCAAAAATTATATATTTATAGAATTTACATATAATGTCACAATTGTATACAATAAACTGGAACTCTGATGCTGAAAGCAGATCCCATCCCTCATCTCAGTCCAATCATTTACTCCACAAGAGGGCCACAGCTTTACAAATTCCTACGTCATGGTAGTTGAAGTAGCACAGGCCGGCGAAGGTGACGGTCGACAGAAGAAAGAGGCCAGCATTAGCCATCTTGATTTTAAAATCTCCGTGAACGTAATCTGTCAGAATCTGGCCAAGACCCCTGGAAAACACAGAGTAACATGCAATGATGTCCTTTTCGTTTAATGATATTGATGTTAAAGGTATAGCTCACCCAAAAATGAAACGGTTCTAAACATGTTGGTGGATTTTGATGTGAGAGGACAACTAGAGAAGGCCTTATTCACTGGATGAAGCCTAATTATGGATTATGGATTCATATTGTGACAAGAAGCAACAGTTTAAAGTTAAAATGTCTTAATGACGGTTTTGTTTAATACAAACAAGCCGCATTTTCACTTCACAAGTTGTTAATTGATGGATTGCAGTCATGTGAATTACTTTACTTGTGAATTATTGTGATGTTTTGTGACTCTCATTCTGACGGCACCCATTCACTGCAGAGGATCCACTGATGAGCAAGTGATGTAATGCTAAATTTCTCTAAATCGGTTCTAATGATAAACAAACTCATCCACATCATGGCCTGAGGGTGAGTAAATTTTAGGCAAATTTTCATTTTGGGTGAACTATTCCTTTAATGATTAATCAAAAAATTTTTTTAAACATTTAAACAAATATTTAAATTCTTTAGAATTTAAATATTTGAGCTGTTGGATATTCAATTCATACATTTTAAGTAAGCTTTTAGTAAACATCCCAGACATGTACCATTGGCTTTCAAGAAGCCAAACATAATCAAGTGTTGGAGCAGGTCTCTATAAATAATGATTACATCACTGCAAACGATTAGTCGTGATTAATCAATTCAAAATAAGTTTACCTTTACAGACTATATGTGTGTGTATTGTGTATATTTATTATGTATATATAAATACACACGTACATATTAAGGATAAATATGTTAGAATTATATGTAAAATATTTATATATAATAAATTATATACAAGTGTTAACATACAAATACATACAATACACATAAATATTTTTTAAAATATATACATATGTGTGTGTATTTATACATAATAAATATACACAGTACACACACATATAGTATGTAAACAAACTTTTATTTTGAATCGGTTAATTCTGACTAATTGTTTTGCAGCCCTACTGCAAACACTGTTAGGGAAGGTGTTAAAGTACAACAGGACAAGAAGCAGTAAAATAATCCATTAAATTCAAAATCAAAAAGTAATGTCCGAGACATTTTACAATCTACAAAATAATGTCTTATTGCAAAAAAAAAATATATATATATATTATCTATTGAAATTACATAAAACCATTAAAAGAAAAGCCTAAATGCAGTATAATAAAAAATATATACTTATGTTTTTTAAAAAAGTACATTTGTATAAATTATAGTCCAGAATATGCTGCACGCATGCAAAAATTATTGGAATACAACATCCTTAGATGTGGGCTAAAACAATCAAAGCATATTATGACAATTCAATGCATAAAATACGGGTGGATGACGTTTTACATTTTGTAAAACTTTCTAGGCTCAATCATGTTTAAAAGCCAGTCTGTTGCCACATTTACACCCAACTGAAAGAAATTTAAAAAGCAAAATGTATGTACCAATGTGACCCTAATGTAACTAACAGCTTTGCTAAAATTAGAAATGTGGCCTTGAGTGCCGATGTCCACAGGGAGGTTAAATCCTTGCACGAAGGGTGTTACAGCCACTCATGACTTGGCTTTGCAGACAAAGCAGACACCTTCATTTTGTGTCAGAAACTTTATTTAATGGTATAGTGCACTGCTCAATTGAATCTGACCTATCAGTCACTAAATTGCAAAGTTGAAACTTCATATATAATTACAATAGTCACATACTAAATATTAACAACTGACTGTGGCAACATTTACTGATAACTGATCTGAATTATTCTCAACATCTCTCCATAATTCAGAAAAAAAAAAATCATGACAAAAAATTTACAACAAAGGATAATTTCATTTTGAATGTCAAGCATTAATTATAAAACATATGTTATCTTACCAGTGACCATGTAGAGTAAGTGCAGCTGCTAAAGAGTAGTCAACAGCAGGGCCGGGGTAATAGTATGCAATGGGTGCCAAACCCAGAAGAACTACGCTCAGGATCCGCTCTCCTGTCCAGTGCAAGGAAGCAGCTTTGGACCCAGAGCCCGCTATTAAAAAACAAAACAAAAAACCTTAACACATCAATAACTGTTCTTCACAACAGAGCATTTCTGCCAACATATATTCAGTCTTTCAGTCTCCATGCTGTACCCCAACAGAGGGAAAAAAAAAGCTGAAGACAACATTGAGTGTTTGAGATTTACTATGTTTAGTCTGTATCTCTAAATGACCAATGTTTTAATTCTGTCTTTACCAGTGATGAACTTGCTTATCATTTGCTCTGAGAACCTAACAGATGGTTAGCAGTACAGGTGGATCTCAATAAATTAGAATGTCGTGGAAAAGTTCATTTCAGTAATTCAACTCAAATTGTGAAACTCGTGTATTAAATAAATTCAATGCACACAGATTAGCTATGTTTCCATCCAAAGATTCGAATTTAAATTATGCGCAAAACTGGAATATCGCATAAAACATATGCGAATAAAGCACCGTTTCCATCCAACGAGTCAAAGAGAACAAAATCGTCACTTCCAGGTAAACTGTGGCACTAAATATCACTAAGAATATAGGAGAAGCCATTGAATATAATAATTTTCATATATGATATAAATTACTTGTGCCTCAGAGAGAGCAGACATAACACAATAAATGCTGTCACTGCGTTCGGAGGAGGATGCCAGCTGTTTGGGAACACAGTTGTGTAAGACAATTATACAGAAATACTTTGATGGCAGACTTTGCTCAGGCTTTTCAGAGTGACTACAACAACTTATAGATGCTGTGAACGAGATCGGTCAGCTGGTTAGTCAAGTTATCCCGTCTCATAGCGCAAAGTCACATGACTTTTTTTGACGCGCATGGAGGAATTTATTCGGTAAATGTGTTTCCATCGTAGTTTATGCACATTTTTTCTTATCGGATAAAAAGTTTATCCTACTCAGTTGTGCGCATAATTTTTTTATGCGCATTTTCAGAATTTATGCGCATCTTGGCGTTTCCATCCAGCGAATTTTTAATGCGATAGTCCAAAATGCGCATAAAATAGGTGGATGGAAACATAGCTACTGAAGTAGTTTAAGTCTTTGGTTCTTTTAATTGTGATGATTTTGGCTCACATTTAACAAAAACCCACCAATTCACTATCTCAACAAATTAGAATATGGTGACATGCCAATCAGCTAATCAACTCAAAACACCTGCAAAGGTTTCCTGGGCCTTCAAAATGGTCTCTCAGTTTGGTTCACTAGGCTACACAATCATGGGGAAGACTGCTGATCTGACAGTTGTCCAGAAGACAATCATTGACACCCTTCACAAGGAGGGTAAGCCACAAACATTCATTGCCAAAGAAGCTGGCTGTTCACAGAGTGCTGTATCCAAGCATGTTAACAGAAAGTTGAGTGGAAGGAAAAAGTGTGGAAGAAAAAGATGCACAACCAACCGAGAGAACCACAGCCTTATGAGGATTGTCAAGCAAAATCGATTCAAGAATTTGGTGAACTTCACAAGGAATGGACTGAGGCTGGGGTCAAGGCATCAAGAGCCACCACACACAGACGTGTCAAGGAATTTGGCTACAGTTGTCATGTTCCTCTTGTTAAGCCACTCCTGAACCACAGACAACGTCAGAGGCGTCTTACCTGGGCTAAGGAGAAGAAGAACTGGACTGTTGCCCAGTGGTCCAAAGTCCTCTTTTCAGATGAGAGCAAGTTTTGTATTTCATTTGGAAACCAAGGTCCTAGAGTCTGGAGGAAGGGTGGAGAAGCTCATAGCCCAAGTTGCTTGAAGTCCAGTGTTAAGTTTCCACAGTCTGTGATGATTTGGGGTGCAATGTCATCTGCTGGTGTTGGTCCATTGTGTTTTTTGAAAACCAAAGTCACTGCACTCGTTTACCAAGAAATAAACTACTGTTGAACTACTGAAATAAATGAACTTTTCCACACCATTCTAATTTAAGATGCACCTGTATATCCACATTCAACATTTATCTTGTCACCTATTATGCTGTAGTCACCTGTCAAAAATCATTTACTTGACTAATGAAACAATCATGATTAGATTTTGACTTCTAAAGGTTAAAACACCTAATTTCTGACACAATGAAAAGGCTCTTGTCCAGTCTGACAGTACTGTCAACCATATATTAGGATAATATAATTATAGGAAAAGACAAAAAGCAGTCTTGACTTAGAAACACACAATATAAATCACTAACCATAGTTGGATGGAGTAGCGTGTATCTTTGCTGATATCAAGTACGGACAATCAGGATCCCTCTTGTGTACGGCCAAAGGTCTGATGAGGGAGGAAGAGCGAAATAACAGAGCTGTGGAAAGTCACAAGCATAAACAATAAAAGAAAACATAAGGAATGAAGTCACTGACGAATGATAAATCATTTTAAAACGCCCCACATAAATTGATAACTTACGAAAACATAATTTTGAGCCTTGACTCTCTATAAACACTGAAAAAATCCATGTCTTACTATGTGCGTTATTGCGTTTACCAACAGTTTTACGTAAATATAAAGTTAACTGGTTAATTTTGAGAAAGAGAAGAGACAGAGCTGATGAATATTAAATAACAGGGTTAAGTTAGCATGCTAGCTATTCAGTACAAGTACGCGTGCTGCGATTAACATGAAACATTGCAGAATCATTTCTTTTACATACAACCTTGAAGCTAAACAACTGCGATACAGGACGAGGTGCCGAGAAGAAAAGCATGAAAAACACTCAAACTCACGGCTGAGACCTCTGTGGCAAACAGAACTTATCCTGACGAGAGCCGCCATGATTCTCACAACCAACCCAAGGTCACTGGAATCACCCGGATGTACTAATGCTGCCAGTGACCGCCGGTGTGATGAAATTAACCTTTTCATGCAAAATATGCTACTATACTGTATAGACCTACATGTAATAAGATCTGGTACTGCATGTGTAAAAATATATTGAATGTATATAATCTACTCATGCAGTATGTACACACATGGAAATATATTTCTTATGTTTAACAATCATTTATGATGTACATCTTTCATGTTACTAGTTTACAACAGCAAAAGCACACCTGCTCATAATAAAGTACTAAATGAATCACTGTGCTGAAAAGTGCACAGCCATTATTTTTTAAATAAATTAGCATCTAATCTTAATGGTGTTTGGCCAGTCTCATCCTAACCACAGACTCTACTCTTCAGCACAATGGTAACCCCACAAGCTTACACATAACAGAAACCCTTTCAAAATAATACATTAAACACTAACAGATAACCCCTAGATTAATACTGAGCAAAAACCCATGACATAACACTTAATTTGAACATTTTTACTCTTCTTTAACGGTCAGAAGCAAAGCATGCTGGGAACTAGAAACCTGGTGTAACTCATTCTGTGAATGTGTGTATATATGTGTGTACATACATTACATTTATATGGGAGCATCTATGTGCAATATATACTCAATAAAGAATCAAACGTTATGAATATTAGATTTATCTTTGTCTTCTTTTGTATCAGTATATAGCCGTATATTGTCAATGCATGTATTACTGTATATTGAAAAATATAAGCACTAGTTTCCAGTATACGGAAATGTATATATTGCATTATATTTTGCAGTATGTTCCCATTCATTTTTGTTCCGTAAGAGTAAGTGGGTGAATTGTTTAGCCTACTTACATTAGTCTTCCCATTAACACCATCATTTTGTTTATTCAGACTGAATATGTAGCTATAAATAGATGATGTGTTGTTTTAGATGAGTTAGTGTTATTCATTACTTTTTTAAATGGATGTTTTACAAATTGTATCATATATAATAAAAAGACAAATTATTTTTAGCACACAATTTTATTAATCTATGTAACATAACAAACTTGTAAATAAAATGTACGTAAATACAATTTCATTTCAGTTGCAGAAAATATATATTATTAATGCTGTTAATAATAAAATAATCTGTATAAATACAGTACCAGAATATTCAATAAGGTAATACCTTGTCAGTAATCTAAAACAAAATGAAATAAAATAAAAATACACTGAATAAATGTCAATTCTTTTTTTTTTTTTTTGTAGCATTTGTTACATGATATGTTTATAGTTAGCAATATAATTCAGGATAATGAACATTGTACATTGTACATTGTATTGAGTGTCATAATTCGTGCTTAGAAGATCACTAACATCTTACATTTACATACAATTGAACAAAATATAAAACACCTCCAAAATGCCAACCATATCCCTCAACTTAATCAACTCTTACTCCACAAGAGGGTTTTAAGGACTTTTATTTTTTCTTTTCTTTTTTTTTTTTCTTTTTTGGTATTCAATTGGTATTTCACAAAAATGATCATGGCATTGAAAGTTACAAAATCTGGCAAAGGTGATGGCCCACAGAGTGCTGTGATATCCACCGTTTCAAGTCATATTTTGAAGTCTCAAGAGTGTAGTCGGTCAAAACCTGGTAAAGAAAGAGCACAAGGGTTAAATTTCAAATTATACAACTATATGATTTTCAAAATGTATTTAGTGTATCAGTGAACACACCATCATGCGTTGCTTCCTACTTTGCATTGTTATTTATTTTATCTGAAGCTCTCAGAGCAGATTTCATGGCAGTCTCAATCCAGGCATGAGGTCTGGCCGTGTGCTCTCCTGCAAAGTAAATCCTCCCCTCATTCTGGACTATAGACTTACTATAGTCTCTCAACTGGAATGGAGTGAAGATGGCAAAGGCACCGTGGCTGTAAGGATCCAGTCCCCACTTTTTCACAACACCCCCAGTGTAGAGTTGGCGAATGTGTTCTCCATGGATCTTCACCAGATCATTCAATACCAGATCCTTCAACTCCTCTTCATTTATAGTCTGTAGGAATGCAGCTTCATCAGAGGAGGTGTAAGAAGCCAACACAGCCCCACCTGGCCCAGAGAAATTATGACTGGGGTAGTGGATGAAACGTGATGGCAGGTCTGTGATGCTTTTCCCACCCCGGATGCCATCATTCTCCCAGAACTTTTTGCTGAAACTCAGCACTACTTTTGTGGAGCTGGAATAGTGCAGAGATCGCAGTGCTTCCATCTTTTCAGCTGACAGAGGAGGCTTAAAGTCAATGAGGAGCATTGCTTTGGCTGTGGCCGTCACCAGCACATAATCGGCAGTAATGCTAGCCAGGGTGCCATGGTTATGCCGGTCTTCATACAAAACTGTCACGTTGTCCTGTGTTTGACTGATAGCCTGGACTTTTGAGTGCATAAGAACTGTGGCATTTAGCACAGTGTAGAATGCATTAGGGAATGATTCAAACCCGCCTTTAAATTCAGAATACCTGAAAAAGAGCATTGATGTAGATATTTTTAATATGTTTAACATCATTTGATATTTCAGCTCATATATACTACCTTTCAAAATTCTGCAGTAAGTTTGTTTTTTTTTCAAGAAATTAATACTTCCATTTAACAAGGATGCATTAAATTGATTAAAAGCATGCTGAAGCATGCAGTGTTTTCAACACTGAATGCTTCTTGAGCATCAAATCAGCATATTAGAATGATTTCTGAAGGATCGTGTGACACTAAACACTAGAGTAAAGATATTTCACTAATATTTCACAATCTTAGTGTTTTTGCTGTATTTTGATTAAATACATAAAGCCTGATAAGAGACTTCCTTGAAAACATTTAAAAATCCCAAACGTTGGAATGGTAGTGTAGAGGACATTAGTTTGCATTAACTGTAATATCTTACATGTCATTGTCGTTTATATCACACTGGATGTAGAGCATCTCAGTGAGGGCCGTGTAGAAGAAGCTGTTCTCATTCAGGATATCACCAATCATTCGCAAAGCTCCTCTGCTCAGATTTCCCACATTCACTAAATACTCCTGTTACAGATTGGATTTAGAGACATCCTGCCATTAGTACTCCTATTAAATACATTTTAAAGCTAAATAAATCTGATGACATATTACAGACATTTTACCTTAACTGAGTATGAATCATATTTGTTCAACATTTTCTCACAGCCCATTTTCTGCAGATCATCTTTTAACTAATAAAGTTCAGAGAAGGAAAGGAAAATGTATTAGCAAATAAATGCAAGATAAGGGGAAAAGTATCTATGGTTTTAATATTTAATTTTTCTGACTTCATGTCATTGATTTTATCAGATATATTATTAATTAACCTCCCTTTAATAAACATTTGGCTGGCCAGAAATGTGTTTTTTAATAAACAGAAAGTTTTTCACTCACCTTGCCCAAAGCCATGTTAAACAGTTCTCTGGCACTTTTCCCCTTCTCCCATTCATTCACAGGGTAGTTCAAAACATCTGGGTTCTGCTTCACGGTGTAGGTTTTATAACGAAATCCGTTTACAAAATAGTAAGTGTTTTCGTCATCCTGTGTAAAGTTTCCCAACTTCAGCCCCAGCTTTTTTGCAAAGGTCCTGAGAATCCTTGAAAGTGATACCATTGAAAACAAGTTGATTAAATTGTGGCCCACAGCTCCACCTTCTCACCACCAGGGGTCATTGTCTCTGGAATAGCAGTCTTTGATTATGTCGGTTTCACATTTTGGATCTCTTGTTATCTGATTTAAGTATCTTATTCATTGTGAATTACACTATCAAATAAATCTCTACACTTTTATCTTTACTCTCAGCTGACTGTGATACAGTTTCACATTAATCATTGTACTGTCTACGCTCAGAGAGTTACATGAGGTGAATATGAAATAGAATTTGACTCTCATGGATAGAGATTAAAAAAGAACTTACTTGTGGAAACTTGGGATCCTCATGGCACCGAGTTCTGCATACCAACCCTCACTTTTGTTCCTATATGTTAGAATTCTTCCACCTATACGCTTACTTGCCTCAATAATCGTCACCTAAGAGCAGAGAAAAAAGAATAGGCAAAAGCAGCAGACAACGGAATTAAAGGCTATGTTAATTGAAATACTATTATAATGATGTATAATTATAATACAGATTAAATAGAAAATAGATGTGCTTTTACAGAAAAGACCTCAAATAACCTTTAATCATGCAGGGAAACACTTTCTAGGGATTTTCTAGAGAACCCATTGTACATAATCTTAATTACTGTCATTTTCTTTTCACAGTCATAAAAATGACTGATTTCCTCATGCTCTGTGTAAGTTGGGAAAAACCAGATCATGAGATTGGAGATATCATTTTGGAACTAGCAGAAAGTTACTATGTTAGGCAACATCACGAATCTCACGTGGAAGTGATTAGAAGAAAAACCAAGGCTATGCTGTGTCTGTACTGTCTGGTGTCTGAAAGGGTTAAACCCAGCAATATCGATAACTGAAGTAATACATAACTGGGACTAACTTCTCATGTGTGAAGAAATGGGGAGAACATTGCTCCGCTTTTACCAATTATTTAATCTCTAACTAATAGACACGATTTGCACCATTCGTTGTTTCCTTCGGTTTAGATGGGTTTAGAATGCTCTTCCTATCTGTATATCCTGTTTTCATGGATATGCTATGGTGTTTGTGTTAAATGTTGCTTTGTGTTATACGGATAGTGTTTTGAGACCTTATGTCCCGCATCCTCCAGGAACTTGGCAGCAGTGAGTCCAGCAGCACCTGCTCCGACGATTACCACATGCTGAGGGTTCTTTGTTGGAGGGAGACCTTGTTCTGTTAGCTTCAGAAGATAATCATAATCAGAGTCTTGTAAGCATTTGAAAAGAGGGTCTTCGTCCGTACTTCCACCAGCATGGTAGGTGAAAACCACGATCAGTGCAAGCACTGCAGGTACTGTTGAAAACAGACATTACGGTGTAAAAAGATCAAATAAATCAGTTATTGCCAGTTAGACTATGTTTGAAATTTCTTTTCATTTATACACACCACAAACACTTATGCTATTAAAATAAAATAAGCTTTCATAATTAAACAGCATTTGAAATGTGAGTTTTTGTAATCAAACTGCAATAGTTCACTCAATATTATCACTACACAATAACTTACTTATAAGCCTTTGGATAATTTAGTTAGCCTATATATTTCGTTACAAAGTCCTTAAAAATAGGGCCCTTCGTTAAAATGAATATTTTCCATATTTATTTTTCACAGGTGTTATTCCTGTATTTGGAATTACTTTTGATTTTAATTTACATTTGAGTCATGTTTTAGGGTTAAAGAAATTAACCCTACACCTAACAGATAGGCTATGTCCTGACAGAAAATTATCAGTTGCTAGGCCTACATTTTTTTCCCTTACAGTGTACATTCTGTGAAATTACAGCACAATGTAGATACTGTGTTAATATGCAGGATTTTTTTGATTTCTAATTTGATTTTGACAGGTGTTTTACCCGTATTTTAATACGCATTGTATTGTGTGGTGTTTATGGTTGAAGGAATTTAAACGTAAAAAAAAAAAAGAGGAAAACTGAAAAGAAATGTAAACGTTCCAGTATTTTTCTGCCAGGGCATTGTCCGTTTTTTTAAGAATTAAGTGAGGTTTTTCTGACAGTAGGTGTAATTTTTAATCATTTGCTGTTAGTATGAAGGAAGTTTCATAACATTTTTTCGTAAATTCCACTTATTCTTCAACGTTGCTGCAACCTTTTTAAGTTCTCAACATGGAACATTGGGTCATATAGGTTAATTTTAGTTTTGGATAACTGAACATGCTTCAAAAGTGCTGCCTAAGCTAATTCAAGCTTTACAAATAGTAGACTGGTTCCGTTTATCAGCAAAACGATCCTGTTTTCCTATTGACTCATCATTTCTCCACACATGAAAGTGGTTTCGGTTTGCTTTCTTTTTGTGAATGAAAAAGACTGGCACCAATTTCACCTCTTTAGGACTCCCTATAATTTGAACTTAGCATGTATGTCTCTGGTTCCGCAACTGATTCAGATAAAGCATTTTGACAAATCAAAAGGACATGTCCCTCTAATACTCACAGTATTTACATGGGCTAAAGTTTTTAAACATTTTGAACTGAGAGACCCAGAAGCCGGAGCGCCTCGCGCACCTTCTCTTGCGTAAAGTGGAAAGCGAAACCTATGGAAAAACAGAAGCAATTTGCAAAATTATGGAGAAATTTGGGCAGCATAATAAATTGTTTGGTTAAAACCGTTATAGCACTATAACAGTATAAATCACAGACTAATTCACGCTATAAAAATTCAAAATGATAGCCTTCTCCCATAGTGCACTGGAATAATTGACTAATACTCACCTTCATAATGAAAAATCCTTAAAAGTTGTCCAGAGCTTTACTTAACCGCTATAGGTTATATCTAAGAGTGTAATTGCTAAAGTTTAATTGACTGAAGAAACGGAGAAGACGGATAAAGTATCTGGACAGGCTATTCCAGCTATATATGTTTCTAATGTCCCTTTCAGGGTAATGAATCATGTGTGGGCTCCTCTATTCTGCAAGAAATATTTTCCCACACAGACTCAAGATTCAACCACACTGAACAAATTAGATTAGTGAGCTTTAGTATTCATTAACATACCTAATTTCCGCCAGAATCAATCATTTCTAACCACTCATTTATGAGTTTATTCTTCTGACTATCAGTAGGCGAGCAAATTTAGGTACATTTCTATTAAATTTACTTGTTTCTGCATCTTTAAGAAATTTTTAAATCTTATCTTGGCTATTGTATAGGGAAATAAATCATAGGTCACTTACCAGATAGCCTGTTGCTCACTCTGACCGGTCTGCCCTCTTATCTGTTTTTATATACCATGCAGAAACCGAAAGAATGCATATGGTGGTGATGCATTTTACCACAAAGTTTCCGAGGCTGTCACTCATGATGTTGCAGGTTAAGAAAAAACCGACATCTTTATCTTCATAGGTCTATTTAATGGGAAGACATATGAACTTCTTTTTATTCCTGACTACGGCATATTTATTCCTTTTAACCTCAAAGTTCTGCTTCTTGAGTAAGATCAAAAGGCTGATCACATTTCACCTCTTCCCTCTTATCACAGGACTTCAGCAGCAAAGCTGGAGCCTATGTGAACAAGTCAAATCACGTCTGCATCATGAGCAAGAGGCACACACGTATAATATATACAGTTGTGCTCAAAATTATTCATACCCTTGGTAAATATGATCAAAGAGGGCTGTGAAAATAAGTCTGCATTGTTTATCCATTTGATCTTTCATTTAAAAATTTTAAAAAAGTCTAACCTTTAATTGAAGTAAAAAAAAAAAAAAGTGAAAGTGGGGGAAAATCACATTAGGAAATAAATATTTTTCTCTAGTACACAGTGGCCACAATTATTGGTACCCCTAGAAATTCTTATGATTAAAATATCTCTGAAGTATATTCTCATTCATATTTGCATTTTTTATCACACCAGGGTGACTAGGAACATGAAATCGGCCACCCTTGGCTTCTTGTGTCACAGGATTATAAATATGAGGAATACAAAAGCCAAATTCCCTTAATCATTGATCATAAGGAGTAAAACCAAAGAATATATTTCTGATGTGCAGCAAAAGATTGTTGAACTTCACAAATTTAGAAAGTGGCTGTAAGAAAAGAGCTAAAGCATTAAAAATCCCCATTTCCCCCATCAGAGCAATAATTAAGAGGTTCCAATCAACTAAAGATATTACAAATCTGTCCTGAAGATGACATGTGTCTATATCGTCCTAATGCACGGTGAGGAGGAGAGATTGAGTGGCCAAAGACTCTCCAATGATTAGTTGAATCTTGGAGTCAGAAAGCCTTAAAAAAAAAACAAAAAAAAAAAACATCACCACATGTTTTTCCAGGAGGGGATGATTCTCCTCGCTCATCCAAAAACAAACTCCATCATATTCAGTTGTCAGACACGACTGGAACTTCAAATGACACTGGCTTCTATGGTCAGATGAAACTAAAAAAAGAGCTTTTTAGCAGCAAACACTCAAGATGGGTTTGGTGCTCACAGGGATAAAAAAGTACCCCACGTGTACAATGAAAGATACTGCTGTATCTTTAATGTTGTGGGTCTATTTTTCTGCTGGGGGTCCTGGATATCTTGTTCAGATACATGGCATCATTGGATTCAATTAAATACCAACAGATAAAAAATTTAAAACTGAAATCTTATAATGGGCCGTTTTTGGATCTTCCAACAGGACAATGATTCACTAACAAACACCAAAACCAAAACAAAAATGGGTCACTGAGAACAAAACCAAGCTTCTGCCATGGTCGTCCCAGTCCTCTGACCTGAACCCTATAGAAAATGAGTGGGGTGAACTGAAGAGAAGAAGCACCAACATGGAGCTGTGAATCTGAAGGGTCTGGAGTGATTCTGGATGAAGGAATGGTCTCTGATCTCTGGTCAGGTGTTCTCCACAAACTCATCAAGCATTATAGGTGAAGATTCAGAGCTGTAATCTTTGCAAATAGAGGTTGCAAAAAGTATTGAATATAAGGGTATGATTAATTGTGACCAATGTGTATTAGAGAAAAACATTTATTTCATAATGAGATTTCTCTCTCATTTTAAATTCCTATTCTTCAATGAAAGGTTAGATTTTTGTAAATTTGTAAAATAAAAGATCAAAAGGATTAATGATACAGATTTATTTTCGCCTTTGATCATATTTACCATGGGTGTGAATAATTCTGAGCACAACTGTACATATATACACTACCATTTAAAAGACTGGAGTCAGTATGGGTTTTTTTTTTTGTTTGTTTTTTGTTTTTTGAATTTTATTATTATGTCAATGTCAATGTCAATTTTATTTATATAGCACTATTAAAAACAACCATGGGTTGACCAATGTGCTGCACAACCATGGGTTGACCAATTATTATTTTTTAAAGGAATTACTTTCAGCAAGGACATGTTAAATTGATTAAAAAAAGTGATATGAAAGATTTAATAAAATATAAACATAGCATTTTTAAAGTAAATGCTGTTCTTTTTCTTTTCTTTTTTTTTTTTTTAAATTAATCAATAAATCCGGAAAAAAAATATAGCCCGTCACAGGTTCCAACAAATATTAAGCAACATTGAGAATATATATGCTAAATCAGCATATTGGAATAATTTCTGAAAGATCATGTGACACTGAAGAATGGAGTAATAGCTGATGTAGATTCAGGTTTGCCACCACAAGAATGCATATTTCTCACTTCCATGAAAGCAAACGGACTTGTGTGGAGACCGGTCTTGCCAGTTGAAATAACGCTGATAGAACGAAATTGGAAGGACGTGAGAAATAATATTTCTAAAGTATTTTAAAATATAAAACCATTATTTTAAATCGTAATATTTCACAATATTATGCCACAAATTTTGATCAAATTAATGCAGTCTTGATGAGGGTAAGTCACTTCTTTTTGGGATCAGTAAGATTCCGGAATAAAGTGAAAATGTAGCCTGAATAAAATTAAAAGTGTCGACAAATATCTCATATTTCGTTTGATGCGATTTTACAGCATTGAAAATTAAAACCAATCACTCTCAATCATGCTGAGCATATGAATATAATGGCCAATCAGATGCGTTCAGGTTTGTCATCACTGAAACGCCCTTGTTTTGTACAATGCTCTCAGAGAATGAGTGAAAAAACATGGACACATATAGGCTAGTCTGGGCTTCAGATGTGGCTTAAAAGGACAAATACACAAAAAAAATGTCAATGTCTGTCTTGGTGAGTTTTCACTTAAACGCAGTCAGTTATGTCTTAGGTGACCATAAACAGTTAGAAAAGTAGCTAATCAAATTTAGCCTACTTTATTAGATGTGTGCATTCTGTGAGAGCATCCTACTGTATAAACCTGCTGCTGTCGGTGTCAATTTTACTGTTAATCAAAAAACAAAAGAAAACGAGAGAATCATTTTATATTTAAGCTTTGTTTTTTTGTTGTTAGTTATTTGTTGTGTTGTGATGTAAAGAGCTCATCTTTTTAACATTTGTTGATTGCCACCGTTCTTTAAGTTTGTGTGTCTAGTTTTAAGGCCTACTGTACATGTTCAACCACTTATAGTCCTGAATATCGTAGTCTTGATATTTTACAAAGACAATATTGTCTACATATTAGACTAAGTTATCCATTAAAGTTTTATAACAACTTACTGTTTGTCATTTGTAAATAAACATGAAATTGAAAATGAGACTTTTTACGCAAAATAATTTACCGATAAATAACGACCGTAATTGTTTCAGTTGCTGCGACAAGAATTTTTCTATTAGCAAAATAAGACGATCAGCACTGTGTAACAGGAAGTCAGACTCGATACACAGGTGAGTTAGAATCAAACACAGGTTTATTGAACAAGATGGAGATGACCAAAGAACTGGTGAGTATTTCAGACTTTGAGTCTTTAACGGGATAGAGGATGATACTGACGGTTATATTCTTGATTACCAGGTCGGATGGAGACGGTGAAGATCATGGGGTTTCCAGGAGCTGGATGCAAGTAAGTGGACGGCGCGTGCACACACATACACAGAGATCAAGAGAGTCATGAAACAACAGATAGGTAATTCAGCATAGCTTTGAGTCCTTTTCCACTTGGAAGACCAGACGATGTGGGTGTGTGAACTGTGTGTTCTTATAGAGCTGTGTGGGTGATTGGTGAATGACAGTCAGGTGTGTGTGATTAGTATTCCGGTGATTGTGAGCGCTGATAGGTGGGAGAGCCTGGCGTGTCCGTGACACACTGCATGAACAAACAAATTTACATTAGCTAAACAAAGTATCTAGAAGAACTAAAAAACTGTTGTTGAGAGAACTTAAAAGTCTTACTGCATCAAGTTGCCTAATTTTTACGTTTTCTCAACTATTTATTTTTTACAGTGTGACTTTAGAGGCTAAATTGTTTTGTTGTTTGTATTTTTCCTATTGTATTTGTTTTATTGTTTGTAATTTTCTTCTTTTTTATTGCATTACTGACTGTTTTAACTCGCTGTTGTTTGTTGCAGTGAAACTGCCCTGAAAGAACAGATTAAGGGGTTGGGGGTCATTCTGAGGTTTTTATGAACAGGTGACTCCTGACAAAGTTTGTTTAGGGCCCCTAGAAGTCTAGGACTGGCACTATATAGCCTACACAGATTACAAGTTACCCTATTCAAAATGTAATAAGCAGTGTAACTATTTCAATTACTTTATTACTGTAAGTATTACATTTGATTACTTTTTGATGACTTTTCTACATTTCTAACAAATGTTTTCAACTGTTAATCATTTTGAAACATTTAAATCAGGCAGGGTTAACCTTACAGTAGTACTCAACACTGATACTGTCAGACTTTCAAAATCCTTCGTCACTTGAATTAAGATAATTTAATTTTAAAGCACAGCCACCACAAAATCAGACTTTAGCACCTCTTTTTACTTTGAGATCATTCTGAGGTTAAATACAGGTTTAAAATCATAACAAGAAATAGTTTAATAGCTATGATACTGTTTTTGAAATCAAATCTTTGCAGGAAACACTGGCATCTAACAATGCCTTGGAAAAACAGTTAATCTTAAAAAATAAAGCATATACATAAACCCAAATAGACAGGCCAAGACATGAAAGAGCAAGGCTGCCACACAAGAAAGGCCCGACAACGACTCAAACCCGCACACTCACAAACAGAGGTAAAATACTCAGATGGTGTAAAATTATGATACTGGCAATCAGCAGAAGTAACCATAACCGCTCACTTCTCGTTATATAATTATCAGACATTAAATCAAAAAAGTACGCAGCCATTATTTATCCTTTTAGTATATATGTGAAAATTTGAGTGTTAAATCTAATTGGTATTTGGATAAAGTGTGTTGGGGGTGTTTGTGGGAGACCCATCTCTACCACAAATCTAGCCTATATAAATATAGATCAGTGATCCCATCCCAACTATAGACCTCATGTAGCCATGCTCCTTTTCATTGTCTTTTCCTTTTGGTCTACTGACATTTGTTATGATATCCGATTCAAACAGTGCAATACTCATGATAACTTTCGTTAACTCTACAATAATCCACTTCTTCAGCTAATCACGGAAATATAAAGAGCTGCTGCAAAAACGCAACATTGTAAAGATGGCAGCACACTTGTTTCTCTGTCACATCTATTGGCCACACATGTCTTTAAAGATCACTCATTTCAGAAAAAGAACCATTATAAAATCCCAGTAATTTCTTTCTTACTTGTGTGTTTACAGTTACAAGTTATAACTGGTGTACTTTATTTTCATCAGCAAGACTGAGCTTTTTATGTCTCTGTATGTGTTTATCTGTTTCGAGATACAATGCAATCGCCTCACATCAAACATTTTTTGTTTGTTCAGCTGGTGCCATCATGTACCACCTGTAGCTGGCCAATATCTAGAAACTACCTTGGTTGTGTCAGGTGCATAAGCTCTGCTGGCTGTCAGTCATCATATATTATTCATTGAGCACTCAATAAACACCCTGGCACTGAATGTGCTTTTGTGGTCATATAACTTTTTCTCATGAAAGGACTTTCGTCTAGCAAACACTTTCCCAGGCTTAAAGTGTAACTGTGACAACCACATATCCTGCACTAGACATAACCACAAGAACCATGCATGCATGCTGTTTGTGTCTGTCTTTATCATAAACAAATGCTAAGTATTTTTATAAGCTCCTGATGTCATACTGACAATGTAGGTATTTATTGGTTGTCCATAAATATGTTTTTATTGCATGATATAGTTCTCCTTGGCTGTAGAAATGTTTACAAATGACTGCTGATGATATTGAAGCCTAACCATTAAATTTATACCCATTCAGACTGATGGGTACAAATTAAAACATGCTAATGTAGTAAGTCATTACAACAAGTGTAAGAACAAATGTTCTTCGTCTGAGAATGTGTCAGGTTTGATGTAAAGTTGATGCAGTGTATTTTTATTAACAAAAAGAAAGCTCTCAGTCACTTGCATGGCAATGTGAGGATGAGCCGGTCAAGGTAAGATGAGAAAAGCAAGGCAGGGCCACACTAGAAACCACTAAAAGCTGCAGACTCACACAGAAACAAGACAATTCACCACATGAGCGTCATTAGAACTAGGTCTTTTCTTCTTCATTACAGGCCTTTTAATGTGTTGCCATTACTAAACCACTTTTTTTTAAAACTGCAAACGTGTTTCTACAATGGTTTATGGTTGGTTTGTATGTCTTTTCAAGATTTTTACCTTCTTGTTTAGATTGAATATACCGGTACATGCAGTCTCATCAGTTTTTGTGTTTCCAGATTTCAATTCATGTTTATCTTATTTATTTATTTTGCATTGTTGTATTTATGTTTTAAACTTAATATATTACAAATTATCATATAAAATCATAGATTCGTATGATACTTATGATCAACTTTATAGATAGTACATTAGGCTATTAATTAATCAGTTCAGTAAGATTCCTTTTATTAAATCATGTGTTTGTATTAGTGCAAAATATGAGAAGTTATATATTGTCTATCTCTCTTCATTCACAAGAAAGTTGCATGTAAAGGAAAGGTACCAAAAAACAATTTCATACACTGGGAATTCCAGTGTAATTAAAATCCCAATCCCTTTCAGTTTCAGTTTTTATCTCTCTTGCTCTATCTCAAAGCAGAATTTCTGATGTATGAGGATGTGGAGCGATATATTGCATCATCACGGGTATTGTTGATGCGATTGTGACACAACAGACCCCATGATATGTAACCATAACCTAAAAATCAAATTAAATAAGGAATTTCTATAATGTTTTGTTTATGTGTGTCATTGTTTATCAAATTAAATGAATAAATATTCAAAACAGTTTGTGAAAAACATGTATATCCAACACGGTTTTTAAACTAAAAAAGAAGTAATTATTTTCAGGTGTCTTTCAGATGATTTTCAAAAAGCACTTCTAATATTTAGAAAGACGTGAATAATAATTATGACTTTTATTATGAAATGAAAGTTTCGCTTTTTTCAGTACTTTTATTTTGAAGTAACTGCTGTGAGTAGGTTTTTAACACAATCTGCTTGTTTTGATGCCACGTTCATCTTGCTTATTACATTTCAAATTTATTGAATAACAGAAAGGTCAGTTCATCCTTTACTCTGTTTTAAAACACTACGTTGTTTAATCTTGACAATTTTTTCGTTTTTTGACTGTACATTAACTAAATAAACCTTTAATTTAACTGAACGCTTGTGTTAGCTAGTAGGAAACCGTCAGAGGAAGCCAATTAGTGAACTAATGTCAACAGAGATGTAACAATAAGAATAACAAGTTTATTAAGGCTTATGACGATATTTTTCTTACTGATTGATTGTTGTTGGTCTGCTTTTATTTTTTTATTTTTATTTATTTTTTTTTCTCTTTTGTTATTGTATGTCAATGCAGTGCTGTTTCATGTTTTCTTTTTGTCTTGCAATAAAAAAAAAAAAAAAAAAAATGTCAACAGAGATGTTACCACTCTCATGTTTACATGACAAAAACATGCCAAGTCTAATGTTTATTTTGCTATTTAATCTTTTATTTTTGCATATCCAGCTAATTTGCTTTACTTTGGATTTCCAAAAAGTGTTTCTGCCCAAAATAGATATTAAATTCCTGGTTTCTCAGACAAGTCTTATGTAGATTATATATAGAGGTTTTTAAATTCTGCTGTGGTGTGTTGTTTGAAGGTTTGATATCATGTCGAAGGTGTCTATGGGTAAAGTACTGCTCCGAAATGTCATCAGACACACAGATGCTCATAACAAGGTATATTAACTTCTAAATTTGCATTATTTAAGCATCTTTATATCAGCTGAAATCAGTCTTTTTAATAATTAAACTTCTATCTTCAGATTCAAGAGGAGTCTGAGATGTGGAAATTAAGGGATCTTGAGCAACAAGCCTCGTCTGCCCATTTCCCAAAGCAGAGGTACAGATGGGACAACCTTTGTTTATTGCTCCTGGTGTCTTTTTCTCTTTAGTGACCATGTGTAATTCTCATTTAGGGGCCGCATGCGCTGTGACCGTTATTTGGATGGCTCGGAGGGGTCCATGCGAGAGCGGCTTGGAGATAGGAGAGATGTGATGTCTGAGAGAGATGAGAGGGAGGCTCGATACTGGACTCGAAAACTGTATGAGTTTGAAGCCAGTGATCCTGACAGGTATTACTGGTTGGTTTTGTTCTCGTGGTGCATTAATTATTTTGTATGCTTGAAACATGCTATTTTTTGTATGCTTGAGGCATTTCTTGTGATTACAAAGCTGTGTTCTGTCTCCTCAGATGGGGCCACGGTGGCTTTAAGGAGCTTTATCCAGAGGAATTTAATTCTGATGGGTAAGGAGAAGCAGTCCTGCCACCTTCTAATAAATATTCAGCATATTTTTGCAGGATCTTTAAAGAGCAGTGGTATTTAACATGGTCTGTTGTGGTTGTGCAGGGGGTACATTATTGTTTGATGATTACATTGACGTTATTGTTGATGTTGACTGAACTTTTGTGAAACAATTTACAATGAATAAATAGATAATAAAAAGAATGTATTCTAAAAAAATAAATAAATAAAAAAAATGCATCACATTCAATTCAAAGTAAAATGAACAATCATGTAATAAGCAATCATGTAACCATCATAACAATATTGTATGCTGTGTAAATCCAAAAGTTAAAGATCCCTTTTATAGAGTCTATTTTTCCATTTAATCTTAAAATAAATAATTAAAAAAAAGAAATCTAAATATTTTAGCGCCATGATTTTGCTGCTTTAACCATTTTTATATTCATTTATTCCAGAGAAAATGACTGTCCTGCCACCATCTAAAGCGTTTTGGCAATATTGTTCTGAGGGTTCAATAGAATAGGGGTCACTAGTTATGGTTTAATCTTGGACTAAATGTTAAGAAAAAATGTGTTTTAAACAAAAATATAATATTAAATTGTATAAAAAAACAACAAATTGTATAAAAAAACACTGTCCCACCCAAATTAAAATATATTACGTAAAATTAAAATTGCAATGTAACCATCTGAGAAAAACATGTATATACAACAGTTAAAGACCCCTCTTTTTATTTTAATCTTAAATCATTTACTTCTGTTTTCTAAAGAATTAAATGATCTTAAATCATTTAATATAATTTACATTTATGCATTTAGCAGACGCTTTTATCCAAAGCGACTTACATTGCATTCAAGTTACAGTTTTATCAGCTCTTGCTTTCCCTGGGATTTTAATTTAATTAAAATTTAATTATGAATTTATTTAATAATAAAGTAATACAGAACTTAATTTGTGACCCTGGACCGCAAAACCAGTCTTAAGTAGCACGGATATATTTGTATCAATAGCCAAAAATACATTGTATGGGTCAAAATTATTGATTTGTTTTTATGCCAAAACTCATTAGGATATTAAGTAAAGATCATGTTCCATGAAGATATTTTGTAAATTTCCTACTGTAAATATATCAAAACTTAATTTTTGATTAGTAATATGCATTGCTAAGAACTTCACTTGGGCAACTTTAAAGGCAGTTTTCTCAGTATTTTTTTTTTTTTTTTTTTTTTTTTTGCACCCTTAGATTCCAGATTTTCAAATAGTTGTATCTCGACCAAATATAGTCCAATCCTAACAAATCCTAACCATACATCAATGGAAAGCTTATTTATTCAGCTTTCAGATGATGTATAAATCTCAATTTCCAAAAATTGATCCTTATGACTGGTTTTGTGGTCCAGGGTCACATTTAATTCTAGAATAATTTAATTTATAATCTCAATATATAAAATCAATCAAAATATTCTAGCAGCAAATATTGCTTGTTTAATACTATATTTATTCTTTTATTTCAGAGAAAAAGACTGCAGTGATAGTAAACACAGAAGGAAAAAACACAAGAACAAACTAGACGCTGACATAGAGAAGTCTTCCAAGAAGTCATCTAAAAAGAAGAAAAAGGAGAAGAAGAGAAGGAAGACGGCTGCCTTGGGCTCTGA
Organism: Spinibarbus caldwelli; assembly: GCA_039654775.1. Classification (NCBI taxonomy): domain Eukaryota; kingdom Metazoa; phylum Chordata; class Actinopteri; order Cypriniformes; family Cyprinidae; genus Spinibarbus; species Spinibarbus caldwelli. Next base: position 15,280,115 of record CM077253.1, on the reverse strand, counting down.
GACCTGCGGCGATGCGGAGGACACCGTCAGGAAGAGAGGTAAGAGCAAGCGGAGGAAAAAGGAGCACAAAGACAGAACCGAGGACAGCGACACGGAGGACAGCCATTCAGACACAAGGAAGAGAAACTGCCCTGAAACGGACACGCTGACCGAACCTCAAAGGAAAAAGCGGAAAAACTGGAAAGTGGCTAATGAGGAGAGATCAGAGGAGAGCTCTGATGCTTAACTTTTCAATCTACCTGCCTGCTTGACTATGCTAACAGTAGACACATTTGTTTTAACTGTGCTTATTCATATTTGGGAGACTCATTAACTTGATCTTTATACCTCACCAAACAGACACTTGATGTTTGCATCATGTTTGCATCCAGGAGAATTTGTATGTTTTCTAAACATTTTTTAAATATCTTTTTTTGACTGAACAATTTTTATTGTGATATAAAAAAAAAACTCAGGTATTCTTCTGCCATGTGTGACATTGAATTGGATTGATTTTTTTAATACTTGTATACTTGAACCTGTCAGTTATGACAATACAATTGTGTGTGTATGTATACAATGTATGTATATGTAATTTTTGTTTTGGTGCCAAGCATTATGGCAGTTGTCCGGAAGGTGGAACTGTTGCACTATCAGATGATAATCTCAAAGCGAGGCTGCCTGATTGTCTTTTAATGACTTGTTTTGAACGTTAGCTTGTAAACACCTACAGTAAATGGTATTTCGCTACTGTTTACTTCCGACATTTACGGTTAATGGCTACTTCCCCTTACTAATGTGTCTGCTTTCACTGATTCATTTGCACTAAGCTGCCAAAGTTCAAATCTTCATGTCATATAAATGTAATTATATCATTAAAGCTGACTTTAGAACAAGTTTTTTATTAGTACTCCTCAGAGGAGTTGTGTCAGTGTTTACCGTTATTGCTCACTTCCACGGAGTCCACGGGTGTTGTGTGTATCGGTGTGAGATGACCCTCATTATCCTGAACACTGGCTGCCATCCTCTGCTGTAAACACACAGAACATTGCGTCTCTGTGGTAATGAGCACTGCCCTTTCCTAACAGCCTGGCACGACGACTCAAAACAACTCTGAAAATTATCAAACACTTACAAGCTGCCAAGCTTCATAATGAAGTCAAATGAAATGTGGCCAGCTTTCATCAGCTGAGATTGAGCTGTTCTGCGTCTTCGGTAAAACACGGTCATTAACACGCAGCTCAGAGGAACATGCTGTTCAGACTTGGTTTCGCTGAGGGGCCCTTCAGGCTGATCCGTTAAAGGTTGTACCCTTTTGGTCTCTCTGTGACTGTTCCAGTTTCATACTGTGATGGTATTGTTTAATTTGGTGCCCCTTCATTGACACCAAAACCAGTGTGTTCTTTTTAGTTCATATAACTTTCCTTCAACATTATCAGTAATATCAGAATTATAATCATTACAAAAAATAATAATAATAATATGTGGGTGAAAAACAGATTAGTTTCAAACTGAAGAAGTTTGAGTAATATATTAATGAGTAAAACTGCTGAAAAAAACGTGTTGTCTATACAAAATAATAGTAATATGTTTAATTTATATACCACATTTCTATAACCCAAGGTTGCTTTTACACAAACGGAGGAATCGTGCAAAGAGAAACCATTTATAACAAAACATTTCCTAAAAATGATTAGGAAATCAGTTCCAAAAGATTGTGAACAGTGAGAAATATTACTTTTAAATTGATCAAATATGACAGTAAAGACATTTATAATGTTATAAATATTACATTTCAAATAAATACCGTTCTTTTCAACTTTCTACATGAAAGAATCCTGAAAAAAAAAACAATATCACAGTTTCCACAAAAATATTAAACAGCACAACTGTTTTCAACGTTGCTAATAGAAAATGTGGCTTTATGAGCAAATCAGCATATTAGAATGATTTCTGAATGATCATGTGACACTGAAGACTGGGGTAATGATGCTGAATATTCAGCTTTGCATCAAAGATATAAATTGCATTTTAAAATATATTCTAAAAGAAAGCAGTTATTTTAAATTGTAATAATATTTCACAATATTAGTTTTTTCTGTGATTTTGATCAAATAAATGCAGCCCTCCGTGGTAGTGTAACTGAACATGTTAAGCCATTATAATAGATCTTTTATCAGCCCTATAATTGTTTGATATTAAAGTCATAATTCATGTTTTATAAGTTCAAAAAGCAAAATCTTCCCCTGAGGAATCAACTGCATACTTTATCTACCTGCTGTTTGTTCAGTAGAACAAATGATGAAAGAACCTCACATTTTGCCTAGAAGGAAGAACACTGATCTCATGTTTTTATTTGATCTGTAATAAGTTCACATTACTCTACAATTGCACAATTGTGTGGTGTATGTTCCTTCTTCAAGTTAACCATATCAGAACTACCTTAGCCATGCAGGTCAATCCAATAATCTTTCTTTATTGAGTTCTGTCTGCAGAACACTTCATATTTACGTCATATTGTGACGGTGTAGAGATGCTTGACTCTATCATAAGATAAGAGGGTATTGCAGAAATTGGGTGGAATTATTTCAGGTTATGCCTCACAATAGTAAAACACATTATTCAGGAATGAGCTCTGGGTTTGAGTTAAATGTAATCCGTATGATCTGTTGGTCTGGCAGTGATAATGTATATGACGTAGGTATGGTTTACACAGGGTCAGATGTGTGCATCACTGTGTAAATTACATATAGGTAGAGATTACACTGAAGTGTGTATGTGCTTTTAGCTCTTTATTGACATCATATCTGTGAGTCACCAGTCATATGTTTGATAAGATCCCATTCAGGTTGGGTCTTGGAGGCGGATGATCAGTATCAGTTATCAAAGCTAGAAAAAGATCATATCCTGAAGAGGATTACAAATGGGCCAAACAGAGGAAGTATGATACATTCTCAAAGTTGGTACTGAAGTGTGGTGATTCCCTCCAGTAAGTTTCATTATGAATCACCTACTTTGTCTATGTGGTCAGTCATTCATTCTGCTTTAAAAATAGCTTCTCACGCCAACATTAAGTGATGGCAGGCATTTATTATTATTATTTTGATTTGTCCATTCTTTTACATTCCAAGCAGCTTATTAAAGAGGAAAAACACTATTAAAGGTGTGATCACATTTGCTAAATTTCATCAAAATTTAGCAGGAAAAGGGTCCATTGTCAATAGTGTGGCAGTGTATGAAGCTCTGCTCACACAGAAGTCACTTTCAAAACAAGCAGCTTTCTGTTGGTCATCACAAATTCACGTGACCATCTGGGGAAATATTTGATTGTGTGAATTCCTGTTGTGGTACCATTTGTACTGTAACCATTGTTCAGCAAATTTTCATAGACAAAATCAAGTAATTTCAATAGGAATCCATGCGATTTGCGTGAGGGCAAAAAAAATCCCATGCAGATTTTGCAACAAGTACAGTTGCTTGGTTTGAAAGTAACTTCTGTGTCAGCTGTGCTTTAAATACCGCTACATTATTGACAATGGATCTTTTTTGGCCACGAAATTTTGCTACTGTGAGTGCAACTTGAATGAATGGATTTCGTCCACAGAAATTTGCTGAACAACAGTAATTGGGCTCCGCCATAGTGAAGGCCTCGATATACAAAATCAAAGCGCGAATCATGTCATTTTGAACAAAATCAGACCGAAACAAAGTTTGATTGTAATTTGTTTGGGAGTTCGAAACAGCTTGCCAAAGCCAAACGTAATGTTATGAAGCTACAAGAATACTTTTTGTACGCAAAGAAAATAAAAGTAACAAAAAATAGCGTTCACGACACATGCGTGTGTATGTGTGGCGAAGACTGACACCGAAGAGAAGAAATTGAATAAAGTTATATTTGTTTTCTTTGAGCACAAAAAGTATTCTAATGTCTTCATAAAATTAAGGTTGAACCACTGATGTCACATAGAGTATTTTAACGATGTCCTTACTACCTTTCTGAGCCTTGAACGTTTCATTTAATCAAAAATATCTTAATTTGTGTTCCAAAGATGAACGAAGATTTGGAACGACATGAAGGTGAGTAATTAAAGACAGAATTTTAATTTTTGGGTGAACTAGCCAGTTGAAATTCTAATTGAAAGTGACACTGAGACTGTTTTTATGTTTAATACTGTAAAGCTGCTTGCTTTAAAGCAGTCTATTGTATGAAGTGCTAAAAAAAATAAACGTGACGTGTCTTGACTGGAGTGCTAAATTGCAAACATGTCCACATTGCTATGATCAGATGCTTTCTTAACTGCTGTTTTCTCACTCCTGTTCTTCTTTTTTTTTTTTGTCTGTTTATTTTGTGTATTTATTTCATTTTTCCGGTTTTGGGATGTTCGCTAACAGTACATTATTGCAAAGATATTTCCAACTTCTTTTTACCCCTAAAAGAAGAACGAAAAAGAACTTTGCTGTGAGTATTGGGGCATTAATATGACCATAGTTTAATACTGATGAATACTATTAAATGTCACGATTTATGACCTTCTTTATGACTTTCTTGCAGCTAGAGTTTAGCATAGAAATCCTGATCAGTTTCTTTTTATACAGTTTTAAAAAATTAGAATTATACTAAAGATTTCTCAAGGTGAAGTCAAATGACATGTGGCTTAAGCATGGTGGACCCCGTGGTGCTCATTAACATGCCCTCTGCTGAGAATCTTTCAAGGTTAATGGACAGCTCCAGCAGCCCGTGCGCTGAACATGCGCTGTTTCCTGGATTGCTCTCCAAATCAGTTGTGCATCCAGGCTGACCCTCTCACACACTTTGCTTCAATTAGCCACGAGTAAATCATGGGTCAATCTGCTGCCGTTGCCATGGCAACCTGACGTAAAGGATTTGGATTCTGTCTACAACACTGGAGGCTTCACCAACATCAGAATTAGCATGTTATCATGTAGGGATGCCTTCAAATGAAGCATGCTCAAAATTATATCTAGCAAAACCAGAAAAGAAAACTTACTGAAGTGTCCTCATGTATTCACCTTCATTAGATGTGGATAAATACATTCTGAATGCCAAACACATGCAGGTAGTGGTAATAACTTCTACTAGCTGATGACTACTTCATTATTTTTTGTTTCTTGTCTTTCTTGTCAAAGTACTTAAGCATTTATGTACATGCACACTCTAATGGTTCTTATTGAGGGCATGCTAAAATATATAGATTGAAATGGATATATATTTAAATGGAATTTAAGTAGTACTACATGTTTTCTTGCTTATTGTTCCCAAAAGTATAATTTATTTAACTCCACATCTTATTAACAAGAAATTATGCTTCTAACCACAGTTTTAATCACGTAAGTTTGCGAATGTTTGTTTGAACTATGGTTTCGGGGAAAAACCGAATCGTTGAACTATGCTGGTAATGACAGAACTTGCGACCACATTTGCAAGTTGACTAATGGTTACCATGGTTGGCTAAGACATTGCTAAATACTGAGGAGTTCAGACAGTTTTTTTTTTTTTTTTGGTAGCTAGCGTGCTGGTATTTTGGACGGTTATAGCAGTGCATCTGAAATCATGTACTGTCTGAATAGGAACTACATTTGAATTTGAACTTACTTCACAATCGTCAAAAGCGTACAACATCCGTCATGTTGTGATTGTCATGTGACCTACCTACCAGGATCTGTGTCACTTTACTGCCATAAATCCTAAATGTCATAAAACTGCCATAAATTTATTATCATGGGATAGTAAAGTGTCCATTGAATGTGTACTTCAGAATCCCTCGAGAGTAGTAGGCCATCCAGGGGTGCATTTCCCAAAAGCATCGTTAGCTAACTATGGTCGTTAATTCCATTGAACTCTATTGGTAACGACAGAACTTGCGACCATAGTTGCTTTTGGGAAATGCACCCCAGGTTGCCTACAGTTTTTCGAATACTATGAATTTGGAAATTGGCATACTGTTTTTTGCATACTATATTGTATGGATTTTGATTCGGACGCAGCATACGTGTTCTGAGCAGTTTTTAGCATAATACTATGCAGTTGTTAGGGTGTTCTGGGTGGTTACAACATTTCTAATTAATTTTCTTATTTCTTTCTGCTGCTAAATAGTTCTGAGTGGGTTTTGGCATGTTGTTAGGCAGTTTCTAGGGTGTTCTGGTTGCTTAAGGCTATGACTAATATAAATGTTTTCAATTATGTAATGAAAGTCTACTGTAAAAATTGGACCAGACAGATAACCTTATTACAGCCTGGGTTTTATAACAGCACTCGCCTGACCTTTGCCTCAAACATTACACTCTGCTGTGTTGTTTCATAATATAAAAGGTGTTTGAGCAACCAGTCCCTCGTGTTCAGTTCAAAGTAATCCAGGGCACATTCTGGCCCAAAAAACACCCATCAGCTTCTCCATCACCTCTGTTAAACACTCATAGGCCTTATGGTGTGACGTCAATGAATGTCTTTGCCATACTCAGAAAAAGGAGGAGGAAACGGATGTATGATCCAGGGGGGAAAACAGCTTTCGAGAAGCTTTGATTTGAGCAGTCAACCCCCTGCCCTCCCTCACTTTCACATCCCTGCTATCACACCTCCGCCTGCAGAGCCTTATGGGACGCAGGTTTGACGTCAGCGAGTGTCAGCTCAGCCCATAGTCTGCCTCTGCTGCTAAATAGCTGCAGTAATTGATTCGGAAGAGCAGAGCAAGCCTCCAGCTAATTGGTCTGTGGCAGCAGCTGCTCTGTTTCAGGTCTCTCCTCACATCTTCTCCCAGTTCACGTCAAACAAACAGAGCAATGCACTTTTATAAGCTGTGCAAATATGAGGGGGAGGCTGACAGATGATTGAAAAGTACTAAAGTGCTCTGCTCTGGAAGGTTCTGCAATGTGTTATCAGCATTTCACTTTGGAGAAGTGCGTGAACAGTGTTTTTGTTGATCTTAAATTTATATCAACAAGTAGCAACTCACTGTTGCCTACTTGAACATGGTTTTCTTTGTGTGAAAGCAATGGACAATTTTGGGTCTGACGCTCATCCTTTAAGAAAAGTTGTTTCGTAAAAGAAAAATCATTTGGGATGTTAAAGGGATAGTTCCCCCAAAAATGAAAATTCTGCCATTAATTACTCACCCTTTGTTCATTTTCGGAACACAAATTAAGATATTTATGATGAAATCCAAGAGCTTTCTGACCTTGCATAGAAAACAACACAACTGACATGTTCAAGGGCCAGAAAGGTAGTAAGGACATCGTTATGTGACATCAGTGGTTCAACCGTTATGTTATGAAGCTAAAAGAATACTTTTTGTGTGCAAAGAAAACAAAAATAATGACTTTATTCAACAATTTCTTCTCTTCCGTGACACATTTATGAAATTACCTTCCTAGCTATCCAAGAAAAAAACATTCTGAGAACCAAAAACTAACGTTCCCACAACATTCTTGTAACCAGTAAAACTGTCAACTGGGCTAGATTTACTGTGTGGCATTTATAAATAACAATCCATTTCATGTGCAGCTAAATGTTCAGGATGTGGTCTACAACAAGGAAGTGTTAACAGCAAATGTTATTCAGAATAAGGACAGTACAGAAATAGTTTTCCACTATAATAACTCCACATGACACTATACCAATAAAAGTTTCATTCAGTTCAAAACTGACCATATTATGACAAGACAAGCAATTCTTCACCTACATCTGTCCTCCTTTTCCTGTGACCCTGAGCCACCATTCTTCCTTTGCTTTGTTGTCCCTCACCATGCCTACTTGCTTATTAGCGTGCTAGCTATTTTTGAAAAATGACTCACCAACATCATGCTCATTGTGCAGAGAGAATGTACAATATTCATCTGTAACATTGACCCTGACAGCCGTGTGCTGTTTGAATGGTGATCACCAGCACCGTTCAGTCTAAATTGTAACCTGTCATCTTCAGGCATGAGTCATTCACTCTAAGTTGGTGGTCTATGGTCTAGAAGTCGAGCGAACAGTGATGACTGTGGTTGACGTGTGAGGCTAAATGTATTTCCACTAGATGAACATTCATCCAGTTAACTGCTGACATCATAACCACCAGGTTAGGTTCGTCTGCTTGCAGTTAATATGTTTATGTCAGTTTGGCAAATGTACTGTGATTTTAACAATTGTATGTCTTTTTAATTTCCAGGGTCATCAGTATTTATGTGGTAATTGTACATACACAAAATGAAATCTTTGCTGTGAAAATTGAGCCAGAAAATTGCATGTCAGGATTCTCCCATGTATTTTTCGAGCAATACATCAGGAAACAAAAAAGCACAAGGGGATTAATTCAAAGAACAAATGTTCTTTTCCAGGTAATGACTATACTTTTAAAGCAACAGTTCAAGTACATATAATCAGACATGATGAAGTAATTTATGCAAATGGATTATCCAAGACACCGGTGTGTCCTCATATACCCAGAGAGAAGTAAAAATAGAAATATGATAACACGTTGTCATGTAGGTGTAAATGTAACATTAATTTAATGCATAATACAGGGCTTTTGTGAAAATTCACACAGCCCAGGACATTTTTTTTGCTCTCTTAAAGGAATAATTCACCCAAAAATGAAAAATCTGCTTAAAATTTACTCACCCTCAGGCCATCCAAAATGTAGATGAATTGGTTTCTTTATCAGAACAGATTTGGAGAAATTTAGCATTACATCACTTGTTCACCAATGAATCCTCTGCAGTGAATAGGTGCCATCAGAATGAGAGTTTAAACAGCTGATAAAAACATCACAATAAGATGTTTTAACTTCAAACTGTTCTTTCCGGCTACAATGCGAGTCCTCTTTCATTATTGCTTTCTCCAGTGAAAAAGTCATCTCTTCTGAATCAGGAGAGAAATATACATAGATCAAGCCCTGTTTACAAGCCAAAAGACAACAGGGGATGGACTTTTTCACTGGAGGAACTTTTATTATGCATATCTTAACGATGGACTTGTTTATTACAAATATTTGTGGATTACTGTGTTTCTATCAGTGTTTTTATAAACTCTCATTCTGACGGCACCCATTCACTGCAGAGGATCCATTGGTGAGTAAGTCATGTAATGCTAAATTTCTCCAATGATGAAACAACTTCATTTAATTTTCGGCAAATTTTCATTTTTGGTTGAACTATTCCTTTAATTTACCTGACACGTACAAGATGTGTGAGGCAAAATGTGAAATTTTTAGATTAAAAATATTCTGAACAGATTTGCAAAAGCCAAAAGGATCCCAATTATCCCTGCACTCCTGTAGCATAGAGTATTATGGTTTTCCCATATGTGAAACAGACACTGACACTATGCACACAGGCTTAAGTATGCATGTACTTCAATATCATGTTTATCCTTGAGATGAGGGCGTAGGGGGTGCAGGCTGAATCTTTTCCTTCTCAAGTGTGGTGCACATGAAAGAGCTTAGCTTGATGTTATATAAACAACAAGGGCCAAGGGTGGTCTGCACACACCTGGAGGGGCCTGGACCTTTGAGGAGAGAGTACAGGAATCATGTTCTAACATTAATAAGCTCAGAGTGGAAAATATGAAGGAGGCATCTGAGGAGAGAGTATACAGGCGATCTGGAGCAGGGCTGGATTAGAGAGAGCCTGATGTGAGGGAGGAATGCTTGACGTCATTCGGAGTGGCCTCCAGCTACTTGATTATTAACAGCTGACATCCACCCTCTGCATGCTCTTTAGGGTCATATACCGAACTAAACAGAATGCAGAATGCCCAGAAAGTGGATATTTAATATCATTTCTGTTTTAATATCATGGGAATGGACATAAATAATAAAGTTTTGTCAAAATAAAAAAATTCCAGATTTATTTTTATGTTTATATAAATAAATAACTCTTAATATGTTTGTGTTTTCAATACTGATTTCCTGGCACCAATAAAACTAGACTTTTCAATCAGTAGCTTAAGAACTTTTAAAGGATGGTTCACACAAAAATGAAAATTCTGTCCTCAGTTCATACCCTCATTTCATTCCAAACTTCGTTATTATTTTCTTTCCTCTGTTCAGCACCAAAATTTTTAGTGGTTGCTTGAATGAATGGGAACTGGAAGTGGCCTGTTCAAACCTCAGAAATATGCAAAAGCACAATAAAATATTCTAAAAATACTACAATGACTCATGCGCTACATTTGCTACTATATGCTAACACGTTTCTACAAGACTACAACACAACTACTACATGAATTTGAGTTTATGTGCTTCAGACAAACGTTGTAGTCCTTAACATCTAACTCAAGTTTTTAAAGTACACACTGATTTCAAACTTTATGACTTTATGAAATACATGTTGTAAACGAGAGTCTGAAAGTTCTTATTTTACTCATAAATCCAAAACCCCAAAATTTATAACTGATCAGCTTTAAATAATTTATACATTAAACCAATTTATCTTTTTATGCTTTTTTATTTTTGTGCTATTAATATATGCATGTGGTTATGCTTTGTAACTGGACTTTAAATTTGTTGGGTGTTTTCCCATCAGCCCGTGCGTCGAGCGGAAGTAGAGCAGCACAACGCCTCTGCAGTGAGCCAGGTCTAAAATGGCAGGAGCAGAGGGAGACGATTTGCTTTATCCCATCGCGGTTTTAATCGATGAATTGAGAAATGAAGACGTTCAGGTAGACATCAGTCTAAGAGAATCCGAGTTTGATTCATATGTATATAAAAAAATCGCGTTTTATTAACATCTTCCAGCATTGCTCGCTAACCGTGCAATCGATTAAATTACAAAAGAAATTTCATTTTCTTCTCCTTACTTTTTCCTCAGTATTCTCTCATGTAGTTGTTTTCAGAAAATAATCAACTTGCATTAAGGGTTTTTTCAGATGTCTGTTTGATCCATAACATAAAGTCTAAAGATAGAAGTTGGATCCGGGTAACGTTATAAATAAGCTTGAAATTGACCGGCTGATTCTCAACATTTATCTTGGCGGCATTTTTGGGGTGTTAAAACATGTACATTAGGATGCCAGTCATTATCCAGGTCAGTGTTTCTCGATCCTTGATCCAGACCCCCAGCACATTTTGATGTCTTTTTAGCTGACACACCCAGGTCTTGAAACCTTGATTAATGGTGTGTGTTAAGTTAAGGAGAGGTCCATGGATGACAACCACTGACCTGGATTTTTATGCATAAAGCAATGAAATATAACAGTAAATGGGTTTGCATAATTTTTTTTGTGACTGTTAAAATAATTCTGTGCACATCTTCAGTTGCGGTTGAACAGTATTAAGAAGTTGTCTACTATTGCTCTGGCTCTGGGTGTGGAAAGAACACGGACTGAACTACTGCCCTTCCTTACTGGTAAGAAATCCCAGGATCTGTATTTACTGGTAAATGGATCTTAACTTTCGCTTATTAATCATGGCTCATCAACATGTTATTTTTGTGCTAGTAGGACTAGTAGTTCAGATATTTACTTGGTCTGTCAATTAATTTTCATTTTTATATTAAAACATCTATTTAGTGCCATTTTTTCTATTATAGAAAACGTTTATATTAGTGCTGTCAAATGTTTACATAGTATATGTGTGTGTACTGTGTATATTTATTATGTATATATAAATGCATACACATAGAGTATATATTTTGAAAATATTTGCATGCTTTTACATGTGTATATTTATATTAATATCATATATAAATATATTTAATATATAAACATTACATATTTTTCTGAAATGTATACATGCATGTGTGTGTATTTATATATACATAATAAATATACACAGTACACACATTATGTAAACAACTTTTATTTTGGATGCAATTAATCACGATTATAAATATATAATATTTCATTAATTTTTTCTATTTAAGTGATTAAGTATTGCAGCGAATTTGTTGGGTTTTTAATTTGCAGTAATAGCTAAAGTCGCAATGTAATGAAATTAGCGACGGATGTTTTCTTCCGTATTGAGATGTACATCTGAATGAAACTGATTATTGAAAAAGAAAAAAATGTAGGGCAGGACTTGATTGTACTGAGGCATGTGTGAATTCAAGCTTGCAATTGATTGTAAGAACCAGGCAGGGTTTAAGTGGACAGAATGATTGGAGCAGTCCTTCATGTGTCACCAGAGTCTGTCGTTTCATCAGAAGATCAAGACATTTGGATTAATTTACAAGGCCAGAAATATGCATAAATCATTCGCTATAAGATCAATAACATGCATTTGGAAAATAGGTGGGGTGAATTATGCAGCTGCAGTGCATACACACATTGAGTCCTATGGATCATACTGAGTTTTCTTTTGGTTCACATGTGAACCTTTGGTATATTAATTAGTTTTTAGTTTGTTTTTTTAGAAAACTGTTATTACGTCCAAAAATAATTTGAACAACTAAGTGTTATGAAATATGTTTTTTTTTTTTATTTGGTGTGTTACTCTAGCTTTTGGTTTGTATTACTGTTAGCTAACTGACATCCCTTCATCTGCAGATACCATATATGATGAGGATGAAGTTCTCCTTGCCTTGGCTGAGCAGCTCGGGAGCTTCACTGTACTGGTTGGAGGCCCAGAGTTTGTGCACTGTCTCTTGGTAAGTCACTAAATGCGAGGAATTTAGTTACTTAATTAAAAATGACCAGATCAGATACTAGCCATAAGTTGAGACACCTCTCTACATGTTTTCGTCTTTTTCTCCTCAGCCTCCCCTGGAGAGTTTGGCCACAGTGGAGGAAACAGTTGTGCGCGACAAGGCCGTGGAGTCTCTGCGAAAGATCTCTCAGGAACATTCCCCTGTAGACCTAGAGGTGCATTTTGTACCACTTGTGAAGCGTTTGGCCAGCGGGGACTGGTTCACCTCTCGAACGTCTGCGTGCGGGCTGTTTAGCGTCTGCTACCCACGTGTGTCCAGTACGGTTAAAGCGGAAATCCGTCAGTAAGTTTAAATGATGCATTGTTTTTATGATGTACACTTTTGAGATCACCTTGATCACTCTGGTTATGTTCAGTATTTAATGTTATGGTTATCTTCACAGGCACTTCCGCACACTTTGCTCGGACGACACTCCCATGGTGCGTCGAGCTGCCGCCTCTAAGCTGGGCGAGTTTGCGAAGGTTCTGGAGCTGGACTATGTTAAGAGTGACATCATTCCTCTCTTTACAGCACTAGCATCTGATGAGCAGGTACACATTTGCATATAAAAAGTCTCTTCATGGGGGCTATTGGTTGGTCAGTGACATGAAGCTTTGTTTGTTTTGCTTGTGTTTTGTTTTTGTTTGTTTTTCATGGTTTTCAAAAGAGAAGTTTCCCCTGCGGTTTTCCACCAAAATAAAAGCTCAATGATTTAATCTTTGAGAGCAAAGAAAAAAAGCAATGAATATTAGTATTGTAGTTTTTTTTTGTTATATGAATAATAATAATAACAATATATTATTATATAAATTAATATTAATTATTATTAAGTGCAGTGGTACTGTGGTGATATTTCTTTGATTCAGTTTTAAAAGTAGCTGGTGAAGCTGATATGGCAAAAATTTTAAATACAACAACAACAAAAAATACCGTTAAGTTTTAATCAGTAATAATAAATAAAAAATATTAATAATAATAATTGCTATTAGATGTTGCCCCAATTTTTCTGCTTGTATTTTATTAAATCAGCATGCAGGTTCATGGCTTTCTGAAGTCACCAGCCATTGGCAGGTCTGACAAAAATGTTAAAAACAAAACAAGTGTATATGTGTGTGTATATATATATATATATATATATATATATATAACAAATATACAGTGCCATTCAAAAATTTGGGATCAGTAAGATTTTTAATGTTTTTATAAAGAAGTTTCTTATGCTCATCAAAGCTGCATTTATTTGATCAAAAATACAGAAAAAAAAATTCTGTGAAATATTATTGCAATTTATAAAGAAAGTTTTCTATTTTAATATACTTTCAAATATATTTTTTTTCCTGTGAAGCAAAGCTGAATTTACAGCATCATTACTCCAGTCTTCAGTGTCACGTGATCCTTCAGAGATCATTCCTAATATGCTGATTTATAATCAATGTTGGAAACAGTTGTGCTGCTTAATTTTTTTTGGAACCTGTGATACTTTTTCAGGATTTTTTGCTGAATAAAAAGTTTAAAAGAACAGTGTTTATTCAAACTAGAAATTTTTGTTACAGTATACACTACTATTCAATAGTTACATTTGATCTTTTATATGAATGTGTTTTGAAACCAACATGAATATAAAAATTACATTTCTAAGACCTTGGCACATGCATTTTGAAGTTTATATTAAGATATTGATTTTTGTGGGTGCTCTTATTTGTCATTAATCCAGGCATTTCCTTTTCTCTGCAGGACTCTGTGCGCCTTTTGGCGGTAGAAGCTGGCGTCAGCATTGCTACTCTGCTGCCACAGGAAGACTTGGAGGCTTTGGTCATGCCCACTTTACGTCAGGCCGCTGAGGACAAGTCCTGGAGGGTGCGGTACATGGTGGCAGACAAATTCTCAGAAGTGGGTACTTATGAAACACACATTTGGCCATTATCCACGTTGCCTCTGAGACTCTGCAACAACTCTGGTTGTTTTTCTGTTTGTGTAAAGTTGCAAAAAGCAGTTGGCCCAGAGATCACCAAGAACGATCTGGTCCCGGCGTTCCAGAACTTGTTGAAAGACTGCGAGGCAGAGGTCCGGGCTGCTGCTGCCAACAAGGTGAAAGGTGAGGTATCCCACTGCCAGCTTCCCAAAGTCTGATGTCTCTATGAAAAGAGCCACACAACAACACTCTTATCCCATGGCCTGTTTATCTCTGCAGTATTCTGTGAAAATTTGCCTGAAGACAGCAGGGAGACCATCATCATGACTCATATTCTGCCATGCGTCAAGGTACACATTTTAATCTCGCCCACTTGTTTATGAAATTGCGTGTGGCTGAACAGTTATGCCGCACAGTGCCGGCCAAGTTCTCAGGAGGGGGTACTTAGAAAACTCAAGCTTGTTTTTTGATAATGTGATATCATATCTGGGAAGGTATCCAGGTTGTCACTGCAAGAGATCTTGCAGTAGGTCTGGTTGTTTTTGTGTTATTTTGGGGGAGTTTACATTTTCGACATAAACAAGTGGTAGCTTTATGACAGAATAATTGTTTTATACACATGCAGTAATCTAGCTCATACATTAAACATGTATAAATATATGCAGACTGAGATTTTTGCCCTGTCTGTACAGATTATTGGAGTTTACTCATATTTAGGACATCATCAGCAGGCGAGTTCATTCGGCTTGTTGTTGAATTGACTGTACTGTCTCATCTCTGTCTGAGATGATGGGCAGCAGGGGTCACTGTTGTTTCCTGTTACACCTGTTAGTGATCCCATGTCAGCTGTCTGTCTCTAGGTTTACTTTAGCATCAGTCTAGGATTTGACTTCTATTACTTTTATTTCGTAGTGTATGCCTGTGACTGACTGTATCATAGTGGTAGAGGAAGTGAAATGGCATTTTATATTAATGGAGTTTAGTCCAGTTTTAATGTATACAGCCTGAGATTGCCTTCATATTACCTATGGGAAGTCTAGAAGATGTATATACTAAAAATATTTTACTATAAAATAGAATATGTAAGAAATGCTTTATTGGAATACAAATGAATCTAAGAAATACATTTTTTTTTCCCTAAACAAATTCACCTGAACTTTCAGCCGAGTAAATTTAAACAAAAAATCAGTCTAATTTATTTCAACTTATGATTTATTTAACCTTTTGAAATTGTTTGTAATAGAGAATTGGTTTAAATAATATTCACTATCGTATATGAATTAAGTCCTCATTAGGCATTTTTATGTGTGCCATTAGTAGTTAAATACATTTTTGGTAAAATACTGCGGTAAGAATTTTACAAAAAATTTGACATGTAAAGGGATAGTTCACCCAAAAATTATAATTTTGTCATTAATTACTCATCCACATGTCGTTCCAAACCTATAAGACCTTCGTTCATCTTCGGAACACAACTTAAGATATTTTTGATGAGATCCAAGATCTTTCTAACCCTCCCATAGACAGCAAGGGTACTACCACAATCAAGGCACAGAAACATAGCAAGGACTTTGGTAAAAGTCATGTGACAAGTGGTTCAACCATAATTTTACGAAGCTACGAGAATACTTTTTGTGCGCAAAGTATAACAAAAATAACTTTATTCAACAATTTGTCTCCTCCGTGTCACCCTAGAGCGCCGTTTTGGAGAGTATCACGACGCATGCGTGTGCTTTGAATTGGACGTAAAAAACGTATGTTTACGTTCTGATCAAAGTGCACGTATGCGTGTTCTGTGTTGTTTACGTTAAGAACAAAGCATGTGCATGCGTCGTGATACTCTCCAAAATGGCACTGTAGGGTCACGCGGAGACGACGAATTGTTGAATAAAGTTATTTTTGTTTTCTTTGCGCACAAAAAGTATTCTCATAGCTTCGTAAGATTATGGTTGAACCACTGATGTCACATGACATGTTTTACAGAAGTCCTTGCTACGTTTTTGTGCCTTGATCGTGGTAGTACCCTTGCTGTCTATGGGAGGGTCAGAAAGCTCTCGGATTTCATCAAAAATAACTTAATTTGTGTTCCGAAGAACAACGAAGGTCTTACAGGTGTGGAACGACATGAGGGTGAGTAATTAGTGACAGAATTTTCAGTTTTGGGTGAACTATTCCTTTAAATTGTTGTAACTATATCTTTTGCCAAAATACTGTAAAAGTCTGGTACTTCGATATTAGTCACAAAAATAAATAAAATGACTGACAAAAAAAAACAAAAAAAAAACTTTGCACTGTTTAAAGGAGATCCCATGTTAATTTATTAAGATTTCCCTCTATCAACTATTGTGATTTAGCTGATTGTTTTATAAGGCTGTAGTTCAGTTGATTTGTGAATTGAATCAGTCGGTTCAAAATAATGATTCACCTTAACATATGGCGTAATATAATGTTTGGTCTTTAACTTTCTATTTGTAGTCATTGGGCCTCATTAATGAAACATGAGCAGAATGAATTGTGTAAATCATTTGTAAAGCTGTTCTGACGTAAATTTTCAGATTCATGAAAATGTTCGTATTTTCAAAACGTTAGATGGTACAAAGTGGCAACCTCCCGCTTTCTCTCATGAAACCAACACGGAAGTGACTAAAACTGCAATTCATCGACTGGCCGCTAGAGGCTGGCTCCAAAAGGGAGTCAGTCCCATAGACTCCCCATGTTAAAATGCCCAACTTTACAGCAGGAAAAAAAAACATGTTTACAGCCTGGTACAAAAAGTGGTTTTGGGCTATATAACTAATTTTGCCCTTCATGACAACTGTGAGGGGGGTGAATTTTTTTATAAGTCATCTATTTAAATTATATTAAGCCTTAAAGTTCTGCATAATTAAGGGCGTGGCCACTTGAGTGACAGGTGGATTGCCACTGCTGTCACCACCGTCGAGCTAAGTGGGCGTGGTTTCAGCAACCAACTCCGCCTCTTTGCCCATTTTCGATTACCCGGGAGTGATGCGCGGTGACGCGCTGCCAAGATGGCGATGGCCGACTCCGCCCACTTTGAGCTTCAAAAACGCTCTTCATTAACCTACGGGTGACGTCACGGACACTACGTCCATGTTTTTATACAGTCTATGGTTGGTATGATAGAAATTTACACCTGCTCCCTACCACGTGTAAATGGTGCGTAAAACGTTCTGTGGTCTTTTTGGCAAACTGATGACACTGAATTTTTATGCACTGCCAGTATAATATTTTACAAGCTTGTATTTTTTTGTAGCTGAGAGTTGATAAACTGTTTAGCTCTGGTTTAGCTTTGGCGCTTGTCACTGTCACTTTTTAGCCAGCCGTCCAATCAATGGAGGAGGGGCGGGACAATACCACACCGACCAATCATCCTACTTGTACAACAACTGAACAACAATAGAGAAGTCAATATTACTGGTTACTGCTTTTTTTATATTCAGTAATATTCTTCAAAATGAGATGCTAGTAATACGTTACTACCGTGGATATTCCACTTCATAGCAACCAAATCCACAGCTGGAAATTTTTTTTTTTTTTTTTTTATAAAAACAGTCCATAGGAAAAACGCTGTGCCACCAAAGTGTTTTCAAGCGCCACCAGCTGGCCACTTTCAGAAGAGCACCTGTCATTTTTCAGGTGGCTAAAAACTAGGGGTGTTAACGCATGCGATTAATCAAAGTTTTAACGCGTTAATATTTTTTAACGCAAATTAATCGTTTGATAAGGTTTGACCCCAATTTCTTCCCGTCATCGCAACACGGAAGGTAATCTATCATTGTGTGATGAGGGTACAACGAGCCAGTGTTGCCAGGGCAGCAGCACAAGTGGGCTATTTTGAAAATACAGTCGCAGGAAAAAATTACAGAGCCATGGGTTGCGGTTTTTGTGACTACTTTTATAATGTACTGCGGCTGCCCAAAGTGTATATAGACTTAAGAATAAAAATTAAAATATATCCTTTTACTAATGTGTATTATACTTGGAATGTATCCCTGGCAACTTGAGAACGGAGAGGCGGTTGTAACATTATAAACAACGTGAGTTTCAGTCAGAACATACATGTTAAGGCTTTTACACAGCAGAAATAAACATGACAACAGCCACTATAGATTATACAAGATAATAAACACACGATTACGATAGGATATGGTTTGTATGTGATTTTCTTGAGATGAATGTGTACATCTGAAATGCTAATTTGTGCAGCGATATAAATGGCTATAAATAGCATATTTTAACAACAGTAAACAACCAAATTTCACATGTGATCGCAAAAGGAAGTTATTACAAACACTCGATGGTGGTTTAAAGTGAGTTCTGAGTAAAAGTGTACTATTAATCTCATAAATTGTCTTATGTAGCATGATCAGTGCTTGAAGTGGGCTGGTACGCACCGGTACGCAGTACCGGCACTTCTATATTTTACCCTTTAGAGTACCTGCACTTTTTTGTGCGTACCGGTGTTGTGCCCATTTTTGACCCCTGCCAAATTATTACCCCGTCTCGTTCAAATCGCTACGTGATTGCCTAATCCTAACCCCTCCCCCACACCTAACCCTTAACCTACCAATACTAGGGGGTAGTAATCTGGCGGTCAGAACTGGGCACAACACCGGCACTTCTGACATGTTGCTGGTACTCAGAGTAAAATCATCAGGGTCTGGGTGATTATATCATCCCATATGATTAGAAAGGACACTATATAAATCACACTACCCAGGCGGGATCACCTCTCATCTCGACCAATCACGTGAATGAACGCAAGCGGAGGTCTACCTCATTGTGTGGTACGCGAGAGAATGTCAGGGGAGGCGCGCGGAGTAGTAGAATAATAATTAATTATTGATTACTAATTTGAATCAGTACTTTATAATGAAAATCATATCTTAAAATGAAAAGAAGCAGGCTTTTGCAATCATATCATTTTAAACCGTAAACTCCTGGAAAGTCTAAGGATCCAGTGAACGAATTCAAACAGTAAACTCAAAACAGCGCTAATGCAGAGAAAACACGGCCGATTTCATCAGCGATTGCGGAGAGAATAGTGACTTACGTCCAGATGTCAGTAAAATTATTCTTTTCAGCGTGTATTTGGCTTAAAAGCAAAAGTGTTTTATAATGAACACTGATTATGCAGTGGTCCGAGATTTAGCAATTCTGAATGGATCCATACTAAAGGCAGGCGATTTAGTGGTCTTTGGCGTCTCCCTGTGGTCCTGTTTGTTATCACAGCTTGACTTGTACTAATTTGTATTGAAAACTTTTATTTAATTATTGATTGATTGATTGTGGCACTATACATACATTGTGAATTAAAAAGTACTTATTTATTTAATATAAATTAAATAAATTTATATTAAATTCTTTTTTTCCACTTCAAGCATGGAGCATGATGCTAATCTTAGCTCTAATGCACCTCTAGAACAGGTCCAATTCGTCTTTTATAATGCATTTTGTCATAATACTTCACGTAAGGTCGCA
Organism: Spinibarbus caldwelli; assembly: GCA_039654775.1. Classification (NCBI taxonomy): domain Eukaryota; kingdom Metazoa; phylum Chordata; class Actinopteri; order Cypriniformes; family Cyprinidae; genus Spinibarbus; species Spinibarbus caldwelli. Next base: position 15,260,098 of record CM077253.1, on the reverse strand, counting down.
ATGTTTTGTTGTATTTATTTAGAAATACTTTTGATAATAATTGGGTAAATGTAAACTGGGATTGAAGCAATGTGGTTTGGTAAATGTTTTATTGCCAGTTTAAAGGCTGATAATGGCTGAATAAAAACAAAAGATAATAAGGATTATGTCTCATAAATGGCGGAGGTGTGAAAGGTTCTGTTTCCTTAAACTAGTTTGTCATGCATTTCTTTTTCAACACATTTACAGGTAAATCCTAGTATTTTAAATTTGCGATTAATCATGATTAATCACAGTCCATGACTGTGATTAACGTGATTAAATTTTTTTAATCGATTGACAACACTACTAAAAACGCTTTGATGGACACACGTTATTGAATATTTATTGTTAGCCATATGGCCTATTAGTCTTTTTTGCATTTATGCAATATACTGGAGCCAAACTTGAGAAAGTAGACCAGAATATTCCACTGCATTCCTGGACACGAAATTTGCGTAGCTGTAGTCATAGGCGAGGATTATGCTAATTGTGAATGAGCGTGCACGAGCGCCCTATTTATGAATGATTGGAATTCATTAACATGCGCATGTTTTACTATCAAATCGGACGTTTACGAAGCGTTTGTGAATCCAGAGGAGAGTTTTCGGGAAGGTCCGTTTTACGCGCAAATTACTCAGAATTTACTCCTATATTTACGAATGTTTCATGAATGAGGCTCATGGTCTTATGGAAATGGGATTTGAGACTAGAGGATGGTTCAGGACAAGCCTCTCTTTTACTGATTTAGACCACAAAGAACAGTGGAGCCCTTCGGTGTCCCTGCTTGAGCTTCACAAGGCGTTCTTTGCTCATGAGTGGCCTGAGAGTCTTATGACCTGATGTTTGATATCTGTTAATAAGCTCATGTAAGCGGATAGTTCCTCACAGATACAAACAGCTTTCTGCTTGCTTTGTAAGCAGATGTGATCGGCAATTAGCCTATACACACAAGCTGTTCGCTGAAACATCAGATCAAAGATAACTGAGGATTTCAGTCCTTCTGCAGCGTTTTACAAGCAAATAAATCTCCAGGTTTTCAGGCTCAAATGGATTTCGCCTCCCTCGCTGTAATGCTGCCTTTGTTCAAAGACCCCAGTAATGGTGGTGAGAATGTTTAGACACCTAATGAATCGGTTTAGGGAGTCATGAGCCGATTCCAATACAATTCCAGATATATTTCATTTTTTCCAGTAATAGTGTAGGTGAGCAGTTTGGGTGGCTTGTTGCTGCAATGTTTATAAAGTAGACAGAATTACTTATTTCTTATTTAATATACCATATTAAATAATAATTTTACCATCCCAACAATAAATATCTGGTAAAAAAGGTGATGATAAAAAACAATTGTTAATGATAATAACTATAAATATGATCTTATTATCATTATTGTTGCTATTAATAGTATAATGAGCGATAATCAAATAAATATCTTGTTTCTGTTAGGAATGATTATAATTTTATTATTGTTATTATTACCTTGTTTATTTAATTTTGTTTATTTAATAATAATAATAATAATAATAATAATAATAATAATTATTATTATTATTATTATAAGAATGAATAGTTGTTAGTTATAATACTAACAATAAGTGTTGTTAATAATAATAATAATAATAATAATAATAATAATAATACAAATATTTTATGGATGTTGTTAATAATAATAAATAAATTGTTAATAATGATAATACTGACATTAAAGATTGTCCTGTTACTGTTGTTTTTGTTGCTACTAAAAATAACAATTGTTAATAATAAAGATAATACTAACTATAAGTATTATCATCTTATTGTTGCTGTTAATAGTATAATGAGCAATAATAAAATAAACATCTTGTTTCTGTTAGGAATCATAATGTATTATTATTATTATTATTATTATTATTATTATTTATCTGGTTGATAATAATAACAATAATAATTATCTGGTTAATAACAACAACAACAACAACAACAACAACAATAATAATAAACAAATTGTTAATAATGATAATACTGACAATAAATATTGGCCTGTTACTGTTGTTGTTGTTTTTGTTGCTGCTAAAAATAACAATGAAGAATAATAGTAACAACTACTGTAACAATGAGCTTTTATTTATAAAATATTTATTTAAATATTTGTTGTTGTGGTAGCAATATATTAATTTATTTTCTCTCCTTTCCTACAATCACCTTGTCTCTGATTACAGCTACTTGTAGAAAAATAGCTTGATTTCGAAGCCATCAAGGCTCCTTCTCTTCCCTTAACAGGAGCTGGCGTCTGACACAAACCAGCATGTGAAGTCTGCCCTGGCTTCTGTCATCATGGGTCTCTCTACCATCTTGGGCAAGGACAACACCGTGGAACATCTGTTGCCTCTTTTCCTGGTCCAGCTGAAGGACGAGGTAACCCACCTGGAGCTCGGCCCAGTCTCTCATCTGTCTGCTCTCTTTCTCTTGTGGTCAAAAATCCTTCTGATTGTACTAGAGCAGAGACACAGCTGTTCATTTTCCAGGTCTGATAGGTCCAGGTCTGATTGTGTTGGGCTTAAGGGCTGTTTGCTAAATTGTCTTCTCTAAAGTCTTGATTGATGTTCCTTTGATTGGGCTCTTGTCCATGACCACACTCTGAGTCATATTATCTTTTAGATTGTAGTAATAAACTCTTAGTCTGTTTTTAAATGTTGAACTTTGGCCTCAGCTTTCAGCAAGACCATACCAAACCGAAACCCATCCAAACTCTTTCCTCCAGTGTTTGTGTTCCCTTCTGTTTTATTGGACTCCTCTCAATTGTCAAACACACCATCTGAAAATGTTAAGAGCTGGATTCTGTGAATTCTGTCCTGAAGTGTATTTCCATTGGCTGCTTATCCGTCCGGCTCTGTTTGACTAACAAACTTTGTTGTTTGGATTTTAGTCAGTCATCACCAAAGTGCACTTGCTCAAGCAAGTCATCAAATATTTGGCAGTATGTATGTGTGCGCTGTAACAATATTACATGAGTGTAGCATCCTCCTGGAGCCATTTAAGGGAAATATAAAAGATGGAGACCTTTTGCTTTTAGTATAATTTATACTTAGAAGAAATTATGGGGACTTTAAAGCCATAAAATCAATGATGACCATGTTTACTTTCTTTAATACACATTTAATATGCTGATCTTTTTCTGCAAGTTTTTCTTTTTCTGTTATTCCATATGTTAAAGTCTTAGTTCACCCAAAAATGAAAATTGTCATTAATTACTCACTCTCATGTCATTCTAAACCCATAAGACCTTCGTTCATCTTCAGAACACAAATGAATATATTTTTAATGAAAACCAAGTGCTTTCTGATCCTCCATAGACAGCAAAGCAACGCGTTCAAGGCCCAGAAAGGTTGTAAGGACATTGTTAAAATAGTCCATGTGGCAACTAGGGCTGGACCAGAATATTCGATTATTCGAATATTTGTTCGGTGGGATGGCATTCGATTTTCTATTTTGAGATTCGAATATCCCTTTTTTTTCTTTCTCTCTCTCTTTCTCGAACACCTGGCATCCTCTATGAAACGGTTCTCAACTTGTCCGCCTGGCTGAACATCTGCACCAGCAACAGACCGTTCGCCAATGAAAGACGTTCGTGCTGACTTATAGCATGCATATATTTCATGAAAAAATCTCCTATTATGAGAGCGCTTGCCGCACATTTACGTTTGAAATAACGAACTTAAGCATGCAAAAGACGCGACATGTGAATGGACCCTCTGCTATCACAAGACCGAATGCGATGCATGTGTTTTCTTTCTGTCAACTGTCTCAAGATGCGAGAGAGAGTCTTTGATCAGCTTGCAGTAGCTCTTGTTGTGCAGACGAGATGCGCTGATGTGAAGCCGCTTTGAGAGAATGAAAGAGAGAAGACGCGGTACAGCTGAATCACTCACACTGTTTTCAAATGACTGATTTAATCTGATATTTTCTGTGGATTTATTTACTCATCTAACCTACATGCTATATTCAATAAATGTTTGCAGGAATTTCCCTCATTATAAACTTGAAAGCTGCGGGAATGAGTAAAACTATGCGATATACACGCAAATTCAGGACCTGATTAAATATAACTCTATTATACAGAGATTTGTGAAATAAAATTCCATGACTTTTACAAAACTTTTCCAGGCCTGGAAATTGCGGTTTTAAAATTCCATAGCTTTTCCAGGTTTTTCATGACCGTACGAACCCTATAAAAGCAACTGATGCACGCTTTCAATCACTAAAGATTGGTCCTCTCCCTCCTCTAATCACATGCCGGATCCGTTACCCTGCTTTATTCCGGGACCTCGCAATTTACAAATTAAGCACTGGGCTACCTTATTAAAAGTGTTGCTCTTAACAGACCTGTGTGTTTTGTATCACTAGTGCAGTGTCCTTTCTCGGAGCATATAAGCCCTGCCCGCGTGAGGCATGCTGCTTCGGGCTCGCGCTGCTCTGTAGTTTATTAAAAGTTTATTAATTCTGAACGTGTCGCGTGTCCATATTGCACCAAAATGCGACACTGCACTCCCTTGGGACCGCAGCAACACACCTGCCACGCGTGAAGTTGATTGGATGAACGGTTCTCGACATAATAAAAATGCAAACAGACAGACAGACACACAGAAATTCCTGCCTTTATTAGAGAGAAGAATATGTTCAGCCCCCTCCCTCCGAAGCTTCGAATATTCGGTGTTGATTACAACCGAAACTTCGAAGCTCAAAAAATGGTATTCGGACCAGCCCTAGTGGCAACAGTGGTTCAACCGTAATTTTCTTAAGCTGTAAGAATACTTTTTCACATTTTTCACAATTTTTTCATATACGCTCGTGAACGCGTGTTGAAAACCGACACGGAAGAGAGGAAATTGTTGAATAAGGTTGTTATTTTTGTTTTCTTTGCACACAAATTGTATTCCCGTAGCTTCATAAAATTAAGGTTGAACCACTGATGTCACATGGACTATTTTAATGATGTCCTTACTACCTTTCTGGGCCTTGAACTTGATAGTTGCGTTGCTATCTATGCAGGGTCAGAAAGCTCTCGGATTTCATCAAAAATATCTTAATTTGTGTTCCGGAGATGAACGAAGGTCTTACGGGTTTGGAATGACATGAGGGTGAGTAATTAATGACAGAATTTTCATTTTTGGATGAACTAACCCTTTAATACAAAATATTTAATATAGTGTATATATTACTTTATATCAAAATATTTTCCTTTAGTGTTCTGGTGTCCATTTGATCAAAAAAAAAAAAAAAAAGAATATACATTTTCTTTTTATATTAATTGTTTTTAAAAAAAATTTCATTTTCCTCTAGTGTCCTGAGGTACGTCTAAACATCATCTCTAATCTGGACTGTGTGAATGAGGTGATCGGGATTCGGCAGCTCTCTCAGTCTTTGCTGCCAGCTATAGTAGAGCTGGCTGAAGATGCCAAGTGGAGGGTTCGACTGGCCATCATTGAGTACATGCCTTTGCTGGCTGGCCAACTGGTGAGTCTGTACTCCACTCGAGATCAATTAGTTGTATCTGGACAGAAAAGGATAGTCCACCCAAACATTTTTATCACTTACTCATCCTCATGATGTTCTAAACCCATTTGAGTTTCTCTCTTCTGTTGAGCACTAAAGAAGAAATTTTGAAGAATCTTGGTAACCAAACAGTTGAAGAAAGCCATTGACTTCCATAGTATTTTTTCCATACTATGGAAGTCAATGGCTACCGTCAACTGTTTGAACTGTTTGAATATCTTCTGTAGTGCTCAGCAGAAGAAAGAAACTCATACAGGTTTGTAACAACTTAAGGTTGAGTAAATGATGACAGAATTTTTGTTTTTGGGTGAACTACTCCTTTAAGCTCTAAAACAACAGACTGATTTGGAAATGCATGGGAATGAGAAATGAGTGGATTGTAACTATGGACTCTAACTATATTCCAACTTTATTTCTAGGGAGTGGAGTTCTTCGATGAGAAGTTGAATTCCTTGTGTATGGCATGGCTCATTGATCACGGTAGGTTTTCTGAGTCTGTCGATTCTCATGAGTGCCATAAGAAAAAAAAAAAAAAGATGTACTGAGTTACTGACAACAATGAACCAGAACCTTTAAACTGTATAAGTTCAAGCAGATGCATTTGCTTAGATTTGAAGATAGCACAGCCAAGACATGCAGCAGTTTCCTCAGCCTTTGTCCTGTCCTACTGCTTCCCCAAAAGGAGAAAGAGAAACATGCATTCATCTGTATAAGTTTCTGGTATCAGCCAATTACAAGAATCTGATAAGATTCTAGCACTCTCTCCCTCTCTACCTCTCTCTTGCTTTTTCCCCCTCCTCTCAATTTTACCTCTGTGTGTGTTGTTCTGTCTTAATTATGATGTTGTTATTTTGAAGTAGAAAAGTGAACTGAGAACCTTTAACAAAGTAAAGTGCATAAATATCTAAATACACATCCAAATAATTCCAAATAAGTACAATCTCTAAATACTGTAGTTGTAGACTGCTTCTGTTTTCAACAATTTGAGGTCCTTTAATTCTCCTTTTATACATCCAAAAAAAAAAAAAAAAAAATGACAGCAAGGACATTTATAATTTTATCATTTTTACTTCAAAGAAATACTGTTCTTTTGTACTTTTTATTCATCAAAGAATCCTGAAAAATAGCATCCATAAATTTCAATGATTTTTTTAAGATCACTAAAGACTGGAGTAATAGCTGATGAAAATTCAGCCTTTCCTTCACAATATCTAATATCCAGCTTCGTATAGGCGCCACTTTGTAGAACAGTTAAGACTTTTAAATTGCCTGCTGAGCTTGCTTTGATTGGCGTGTCAGTGGTAATGAATGTTTCAGATTGATGAGCCTCTTAGTAAATCTGCAATTCAATGGTTGTCAGAACGGTTATGATCTCACTTTGAACCATGCGCTGAGTGGATCCAGCTGTTGAGGTGTTTTGCGCGGTGATTTTCAGTGAGGATTTCGACCGAGTGCAGACGCACAATTACACTCTGACACAGTTGTAGACAATGGGCCAGATGGGTTACATCACTGGAATGTTCTTGTATATCCTGTGCTGCTGGGCCAGTGCTGTCCTCTTACATAAGAGCTCAGAGCCGGAGCGGCGCTGTGCTCGGCTGTCTGTCATGTGTAAATGTGAACTCATCTTTCTGACAAATACACACAGGCACATCTGCAAGAGGTACACAGTGTGAAATGGATTGTCTCATTTTATGTGTTTTATAATCTCCATTTAAAGCTTGACATACTTCATGAAACTTCTCATTACATTTTGGCTGATGTGCATCATTTAATTTTTTTTTTCATAAGCTCTGTGAGGACTATGGATAGGATTTTGTCATGAGTTTAAACTCTAAATAGGATTGTCTCAGGCATATTCTCAGTCTTTTGATAAAGGGGGTTATGTCATCGTCAGACTGATTTGAAAAGAGCCGCCCGTCTGATGTTTAGCAGATTTGTGATGCACAATTTCACAGGATGTTTGTATTTACTCTTAAATGGCTTGATTGTGATCTCTATTCGAGTTATTGTGAAGTCAGGTGGAATGTAATCTGTGGAGGTAATGCTGAGCACCAAAACAATGTTGATTAACCCTGCTTGCGTCCAACTCTCGTGCCAGAAATCTGATCAAACAAACCGAAAACAAACTAGCAAAGTAAATATTACAAAAAAAAAAGTGCATAATTCACATTGTCATCTTTTTAAGAGAAAAACAAGTGGAATGGTGGACCTCTGTTGGAGACCAAGGGAGATGTAGTGTAGTGGATAAAAATCTGGAATGGTAAATGTCCCCTTAAGGGACAATCCATGAATCACTATTGTGTACTTAAATGGACACTTTTTAAATTATTATTATTATTATTATTATTATGTACTGGTCAATCTTCTAAATGAAATGTCCAGTTTTCACAATTCTGTTAATCTACAGTGGATAAAGTCCACAAATGTATTTATTCTTAGTGTATTCCTTTTTTTATTTTAATTCATAGTATTATATACAGGTGCATCTCAATAAATTAGAATGTCGTGGAAAAGTTAATTTATTTCAGTAATTCAACTCAAATTGTGAAACTTGTGTATTAAATAAATTCAGTGCACACAGACTGAAGTAGTTTAAGTCTTTGGTTCTTTTAATTGTGATGATTTTGTCTCATTTAACAAACCCACCAATTCATCCACCAATTCATTCCATCTCAAAAAATTAGAATACTTCATAAGACCAATAAAAAAAAAACATTTTTAGCGAATTGTTGGCCTTCTGGAAAGTATGTTCATTTATTGTATGTGTACTCAATATTTGGTAGGGGCTCCTTTTGCTTTAATTACTGCCTCAATCCGGCATGGTGTGGAGGTGATCAGTTTGTGGCACTGCTGAGGTGGTATGGAAGCCCAGGTTTCTTTGACAGTGGCCTTCAGCTCATCTGCATTTTTTGGTCTCTTGTTTCTCATTTTCCTCTTGACAATACCCCATAGATTCTCTATGGGGTTCAGGTCTGGTGACTTTTGGTGCTTTTGGCAGTGTGGGCAGATGCCAAATCCTGCTGGAAAATGAAATCAGCATCTTTAAAAAGCTTGTGCAGTGACTTTGGTTTTCAAAAAACACAATGGACCAACATCAGCAGATTACATTTAAGACCAATACAAAGAAAGGATTTTTAGAAATCTTGGCCAACTGAAAAGTATGAACATGAAAAGTATGAGCATGTACAGCACTCAATACTTAGTTGGGGCTCCCTTTGCCTGAATTACTGCAGCAATGCGGCGTGGCATGGAGTCGATCAGTCTGTGGCACTGCTCAGGTGTTATGAGAGCCCAGGTTGCTCTGATAGTGGCCTTCAGCTCTTCTGCATTGTTGGGTCTGGCATATCGCATCTTCCTCTTCACAATACTCCATAGATTTTCTATGGGGTTAAGGTCAGGTGAGTTTGCTGGCCAGTTAAGAACAGGGATACCATGGTCCTTAAACCAGATACTGGTTGCTTTGGCACTGTGTGCAGGTGCCAAGTCCTGTTGGAAAATGAAATCTGCATCTCCATAAAGTTGGTCAGCAGCAGGAAGCATGAAGTGCTCTAAAACTTCCTGGTATACGGCTGCGTTGACCTTGGACCTCAGAAAACAGTGGACCAACACCAGCAGATGACATGGCACCCCAAACCATCACTGACTGTGGAAACTTTACACTGGACCTCAAGCAACGTGGATTGTGTGCCACATTTTTGAATGGGTTTTGTTTCACAATCCTCTCCAGGGTGCGGTTATCCCTATTGCTTGTACACTTTTTTTCTACCACATCTTTTCCTTCCCTTCGCCTCTCTATTAATGTGCTTGGACACAGAGCTCTGTGAACAGCCAGCCTCTTTTGCAATGACCTTTTGTGTCTTGCCCTCCTTGTGCAACGTGTCAATGGTCGTCTTTTGGACAACTGTCAGCAGTCTTCCCTATGATTGTGTAGCCTACAGAACTAGACTGAGAGACCATTTAAAGGCCTTTGCAGGTGTTTTGAGTTAATTAGCTGATTAGAGTGTGGCACCAGGTGTCTTCAATATTAAACCTTTTCACAATATTCTAATTTTCTGAGATACTGAATTTGGGATTTTCCTTAGTTGTCAGTTATAATCATCGAAATAAAAAAAAATAAACATTTGAAATATATCAGTCTGTGTGTAATGAATGAATATAATATACAAGTTTCACTTTTTGAATGTAATTAGTGAAATAAATCAACTTTTTGATATTCTAATTATATGACCAGCACCTGTATGTGTGTGTATGTATGTATATGTGTATATATATATACACACACACACACACACACATATATAATATTATGAATTAATATATATGTGTATAAATGTTTTATTTTTAGCTTTTTATGAATTTTATGAATTTATTTTTATTTATCTTTTTTTTATTTTAATGTATTTAATGTAGCTTTTTCTGGCAAGTACACACAATCATTGTTTCTCAACTAATTGACAACTTGTTTGAGATACTGAAAAATGTATCTCTTAAGCTTGTATGGCAGTGGGCTGCACATCTGGTGGTGTGGCCTAAAAAATTACATGTATCTAAATGTCAGTTTTCATCTTCATCTCAAATCTCGATCTTCATGTTAGCCTGTGAGTTGTTAACATTAGTATCTTTCACTTGTTCTGCAGTGTTTGCCATCCGAGAGGCTGCCACCTGCAACCTCATGAAGCTGGTGGAGAAGTTTGGAGCAGAATGGGCCCAGAACGCCATTGTGCCCAAAGTCCTTGGCATGGCCAATGATTCCAACTACCTGCACAGGATGACCACTCTCTTCTGCATTAATGTAAGTCTGGATGCCCTTGCTATTGACTAAAAGACGAAATGTTCTTCCAGTTGGAAGTCATTTCATCAATATCTGGTGTTGTAAAATGGGAATAACACAATTTTTTTGGGGTCAGGCTCTGTCTGAAGTATGTGGACAGGAAATCACCACCAAGCACATGTTGCCTGTAGTCCTCAAGATGTCCACTGATCAGGTGGCCAATGTGCGCTTCAATGTGGCCAGGTGCTTACAGAAGATCGGACCAGTTTTGGACAGCAGGTATGTTTAAATAATAGCTGTCTCTACACCCTATTGTTCTTGATGGTATAAGCAAACAAACCAGCAGTACTAACAATGATGTATCCAACAGTGCTTTGCAGGCTGAGGTTAAACCAGTTCTGGAGAAACTAGCTACAGACCAAGATATGGATGTGAAGTACTTTGCTCTAGAGGCTATAAGTGGTACGTTTCTCTTTAACCTTCGAAACATGAATCCTCTCAGAAACATTCATTCTTCTTTATACTGTTTTTTTCACTCTCTCCATAGTTCTTGCCTTGGCTTGACTGACTTCCTCACCACATCCAGTGAAAAACTGACAACACAAGACCTGTTGAATTATATTTATTGTTCATTTTTAATGATTAAGTATCGTTGGTGTGTTCTCGTTTACTCTCAAAGATATTGAATGATCAAAGGATGGAGTTTCTATCAAGTTTTACCTCAAACACTGTTAGTGCAGCTAAGCTCTGGATGCTTGTACAATTTACGCATAGCTCTTTGCAAACATCACCCCATGAGCCATTCCAGTACGATCGTATCGTAGTCGGTACATGCCTGCTTTAGCATGCCATTTGCTTTTCTTAGACCGGAGCTCATCCTGCCAGTAGCAGATGGTGCGAAATGCCTATTTATTTGCTTTAGTAGATTTGCTAGCGCACAGCACATTGTTTACATGTGTTCCCTCTCTAGAGGGGGAAAAAAAATCTTATGTGCTCACACGGTTTAACCGCAGAGTCCTCCGTGTGCACAGGGCAGATTGTGTTCTGAGCACATGGTTAGATTGCGGTCTCTCTAGAAATTTGCTTTACGCAATGAAGTCACACCTTTATCATGAGCTTTTTCCATCTAGGGACCATATCATTTAATCAGTTGTGCAGTAACATGGGATATACATATGAAACAACATCAATTCACGCAGTTTTGCCTGCAGTTTTGCACTCATGTTGGTCATGAATATCCCCCTGTATAAACTTGTAGATTTTTTCGAACTTTTGTGCCAATGAAATGTCTAGCTATAATACAGTTTATCATTTTGTATGTTTGCCAATATACGTTTCTCTCTTTAAGTAGAAGGCATGTTAAAAATGTGGTTGTGTCATGAAATCATTGGGATGGTATGGAGGAATATTGTCTTTTGTGGGACGTAATTCAGCAATATTTATTGTTACAAACAACTTGCACCTACTGCGTTATGAGGAAACCCTTTGTTCACGCTCAATATCATGAGAACTTGTTGTTTTGTTTTTGTTTTTTAACCCATTTGGGAAATTGGTGTACTTTTGGGACTAAATAAAGTCATTTGAACTACATATCCTGCAGTTGTCCTCCTTTGACGTACTCTCACAGACTAATCGTTGCATAATTCTAATTGGAACAGGGTGTGCGTCACACCTGTTAGTATTGTCTCCCAAGAGTTTGTCATCCTATATGAAATTAAAGATTAATGTGGAATCAGGTTTTTGGTCTCCTGATGAACTGTTTTCTACAGTTACCTGGCTGGTGATCTTATCGACAGCGTTGGGTTGCGTGTTTTCGTCACCGAATTTGGCAGGAACTGGTGGCGCTGCACTCTGGCACTTCTCTTGAGTATCAGATGTCTTATTTAACTAGAATTATTTCAGAGGCTTTAAAAACACTTAGCCTGGATTTGTGACTAGATGTATTTGGAACAAATTTGAACAGCTTACATAGTTATGTTATTAGTGAGGGTAGCAAACTCTCTTGTATCATTTGAATTTGGACCCTTACAATTCTTGAATCATAGATCAGGCTGACTTTAGCTTAATGGTTTGCATGGGTATTTAATACCGTCTCATTACCTGAACCTAAATGTGGAGACAATGGACCATTAGTAAGTTGTCTAAACCTCAAATTAAAATTACTCTTATAAATGGCCACATAGTATATGATAGCATGTAGAGCAGAACAAAAAGTGATATTTCTTAGGTGATACTGAAGAAAGTGGGTGTTAAATTCAACTTTTTAAGCTGTGCTCTCATCAGTGTTAAGTCTGTGTACTTCCTGTGTAGCTGAGATGGGTCATTGTGGCCAATTGTTTTCAGACGTTCCTGCTTGTGTTTAAGCAGGATTATGCAACGGTAGCTGTGAAGATGGCTAATAATCACTTTGTTTAAACATCATGCTGAAATTCAAAGACTGATGGCACTGAGGATGCAGTTTTCTACTCCCGAAATGCTGTGTTTAGTTCCCAATGTTATTACACCATTCAAATGGTTATTTAACGGAAGCACAAAACTAGCATTTTCTCCACTTTTACACAAGGTGTCCCCCAAGGTTCAGTACTTGGCCCATTTTTCTTTTCCTCACTTTTGTTTCTCTGAGCTGATATCATCTATCAACATGGTCTCAACTTTAATTACTACGCTGATGACAGTCAGATTTCAGCATTGGCTCAGAAACACAACTTCTACCAGCTTCCTTGGTGCATCTATCTGTGGCATCAAGTACCGGATGAGCTCTAACTTCCTGAAACTCGACTAATGTATGATGATAATTAGTCAAAAACAAAACCTGATTTGTGAGTCAGCATTCAAGTTTAAGCTCTCTATAAACTGTATGTAATCTAGGTGTCATATTTGACTCATCCCTCTTTTTAAGATTTTATTATTTATATCCACATACCGTTGTCTCTAACTCACCATGACAGAAGCCGGATTGAACATACCTGAACAAGCTAATCATGGCCTTCAGGATTACTTAAAAATTACAGGCATCCTGCATCAATAATGCATTAGCTTTTTAACACAATGCTTGTTTAAGGAAATGTTAAGTGCAGTTTTGGCCATGTGATCAATTTAACGTTAAATTTGACAACAAACAATGCAACCAGCTCACAAAGACCAACATTCATTGTCATGGGGACATGATGACAACTAACCTCAGTTGCCTTGAGTTGAGATTGAAAGCTAAAGCAGTTTTAAGGTTTTACAAAAACAGCTGTCTCTCTGGGGGACCTTCTGTTTTGGTCCTCTGACTCTGACCCTGACCATACATCCACCATTGGTATTTTTAATACTATATATTTATATCTGAAAATTCTGAGAATATGTAAAGATTCTAATTGTTACATACTATATTTATCACTGTAGCAATTGTTTTTTTAGATTGCACTTTTGACCTGCTACCGAGCGGACAGAGATACAGCACTGTCTGGTAAGACTCGCGGTGGCGGCTTGTGTGTGTATATTAAAGAATGGTGCAACAATGCTGTGTTCGTGTCAAAACACTGTTCGTCGCTGGTGGAGTTTGTAATTGTGAAGTGCTGACCTGCCGAGGGAGTTCACGGCCATTGTTATCGTTGCTGTGTATATACCCCCGTGTGCAAACACTAAAGACGTGCTTCGCGAACTGTACAGCGCTATCAGCAAGCAACAAATAACCCTGATGGCTTTTTCATAATATCCGGTGACTTAAATCACGCAAACTTAAAGACAGTTTTGCCAAAGTTCTACCAACATGTGAACTTTGCAACAAGGGGAAACAACACACTGGACTTTGTTTACACAACAGTTAAGAACGCATACAAAGCCGAACCCCGCCCCCACCTCGGGTACTCGGACCACATCTCTGTTATGCTAATCCCAGCATATAGCCCACTTCTCAAACTCACCAAACCGGTTCAAAAGCAGATCACAGTATGGCCAGAAAATGCTACCTCTGCACTGCAGGACTGCTTCCAGGACACAGACTGGAACATGTTTAAAGAGGCAGCCACTTACAACAATCACACAGACCTACAGGAGTACACTGAAACTGTGACTGCTTACATCAAAAAGTGCACAGATGATGTGACAGTCACAAAGACCATCACCACACGCGCCAACCAGAAGCCATGGATGACAGCAGAGGTTCGTGGGCTGCTAAAGACCAGAGATGAAGCTTTCAGATCAGGAGATAAAGCAGCCCTCAAAACAGCAAGAGCCAATCTGTCCCGCAGCATCAAAAATGCAAAACGGTCATATGCTCAAAAAATCAACAATCACTTCACAGACAGCAGAGACACACGGAGTCTGTGGCAAGCCATTCAGACCATCACAGACTATAAGCCCCCGCCACAGGCCTGTGATGATGACACATCCCTCCCAGATACACTCAACCACTTTTATTCACGGTTTGAAATGCAGAATGACACACCTGCACAAAAACTGCCCACACCTCCCAACGACCAGGCGCTCTGTCTGTCTCCAGCCGACGTAAGGAAGACCCTATCTAGGATTAACCCACGCAAGGCTGCGGGTCCCGACAACATACCTGGCCGTGTACTGAAAGACTGTGCTGTACAGCTGACAGATGTCCTAACAGATATCTTCAACACCTCGCTGAGCCAGGCAGTCGTCCCCACATGTCTCAAATCCACAACAATCATACCGGTACCAAAGAAATCACCTGTGTCCTGTCTAAATGACTACCGTCCCATAGCACTGACTCCAATCATAATGAAGTGCTTCGAGAGGTTAGTCATGCACAACATCAAAACCAGCCTCCCCAACACACTCGATCCGCTCCAGTTTGCATACCGTCCAAACCGCTCCACAGACGATGCAATTTCCTCCACCTGGCTCTTACCCACCTAGAAAATAAAGACTCTTATGTTAGAATGCTGTTCATTGACTTCAGCTCAGCATTCAACACAATAATCCCACAACAGCTCACAAATAAGCTAAACCTACTGGGCCTTAACAATTCCCTCTGTAATTGGATTCTGGACTTTCTAACCGGAAGACCTCAGTCAGTCCGTGTCGGCCACAACACCTCGAGCACTACCACACTGAGCACAGGTGCCCCACAAGGCTGTGTGCTCAGCCCGCTGCTCTTCACGCTGCTGACCCACTACTGCACTGCCATGTTCAGCTCCAAACACATCATCAAGTTCGCTGACGACACAACAGTGGTAGGTCTCATCAGCAACAACGATGAAACGCACTACAGAGAGGAAGTGGCACAGCTGGCTGAATGGTGTGGTGCAAACAACCTGTCCCTCAATGTGGAGAAGACAAAGGAGGTTGTGATGGACTTCAGGAGAAACTCCGCTGATCACCCCCCACTGACCATCGACAGCTCGCCTGTGGAGAGAGTCAGCAGCACTAAATTCCTGGGGGTGCACATCACAGAGGACCTCACCTGGACCACCAACACCATGTCACTCTCCAAGAAGGCACAACAGCGCCTACACTTCCTCCGCCGGCTGAAAAGAGCAAGTCTCCCTCCACCCATCCTCACCACTTTCTACAGGGGCACCATTGAGAGTGTGCTGACCAGCTGCATCACTGTCTGGTACGGGAACTGTACTGCAGCAGACCGCAAGACCCTCCAGCGGACAGTGAACACAGCTGCAAGGATCATCGGTGCCCCTCTCCCCTCCATCCTGGACATTTTCCTCACACGATGCTCCAGCAAAGCCAACAGTATCGTAAAGGACTCCACACACCCCTCCCACAGTCTCTTCCAGCTCCTACCATTAGGTAGACGGTACCGGAGCATCAGAGCCCGCTCTGCCAGACTGCTCAACAGCTTTTTCCCCCAGGCTGTGAGAGCCCTGAACTCAAGTCACCCCGCCCCTCTCTGAATCCCCATACAAACCCCCTACCTCCTGAAACATGGACAATCTGGAACTTATGGAACTTTGTTTGTGCAATCGAAGAGTGCTACAGGTGAGTGGGCTTGTACAAACCACCTATAGTAGCACACTCTCTTCCTCTATGCGCACTAGTCACTTTTCACACACACTGCTGTGTGCACACAAATCCCACAAAAAGACTCAGTAATATCAGTAATATATGTATGTTTACATGCTCGTGCACTACAAATCATCCTGCACTGTTCCCCAGCCAGCTGCTTGAACTCTTATTGTCTCTCTTTGCACATGTACAGTATTTATCTGAAGCATTCGTATAGTTTGTATAGTTTGTATTTTTTAGTTTATGTATAGGTAAATTTTTTATATAGATAGTATATTTATAGTCAAAATCTATCAGTAGGATAGTTTGTGTATAGGTTTATATTGTTTTACTTCATTGCTGTATGCCTGTATTTATGTAGCACCGTGGTCCTGTGAGGCACGACATTTCGTTCCACTGTATGCCCCCGCATGTAGCGGAATGACAATAAAGCTCAACTCAACTCAACTCAAGAGAAAACAACACATTGGACTTGGTTTACACAACAGAAAAAAATGCGTACAAAGCTGCACCCCGCCCCCATCTCGGGTACTCGGACCACATCTCTGTTATGCTAATTCCAGCATACAAACCACTTCTCAAACTTGCCAAACTGGTCCAAAAGCAGATCACAGTATGACCAGACAATGCTACCTCAGCACTACAGGACTGCTTCCAGGACACAGACTGGAACATGTTTAAAGAGGCAGCCACCTACCATGACCACACAGACCTGCAAGAGTACACTGAAACACTGACTGCTTACATCAAAAAGTGCATTGATGATGTGACAGTCACCAAAAACATCACCACACGTGCCAACCAAAAGCCATGGATGACAGCAGAGGTTTGTGGGCTGTTAAAGACTCGTGATGACACATTCAGATCGGGAGACAAAGCAGTCCTCAAAAAAGCAAGAGCCAACCTGTCCCGTGGCATCAAGATAGCAAAACGGTTATATGCACAAAAAATCAATAATCACTTCACTGACAGCAAGGACACACGGAGTCTGTGGCAAGCTATTCAGACCATCACAGACTACAAGCCCCTGCCACAGGCCTGTGATGACGACACATCCCTCCCAGATGCACTCAATGAGTTTTATGCACAGTTTGAAATGCAGAATGACAAACCTGCACAAAAACTACCCACACCTCCCAACGACCAGGTGCTCTGTCTGTCTCCAGTCGATGTAAGGAAGACCCTATCTAGGGTTAACCCACGCAAGGCTGCAGGTCCTGACAACATACCAGGCCGCGTACTGAGAGATTGTGCTGAACAGCTGACAGATGTCTTAACAGACATCTTTAACATCTCACTAAGCCAAGCAGTTGTCCACACATGTTTTGTCCACCACCATCACCCCAGTACCAAAGAAGTCACCTGTGTCCTGCCTGAATGACTATCGTCCCATAGCACTGACCCCAATCATGATGAAGTGCTTTGAGAGGTTAGTCATGCACCATATCAAATCAAATTTCCCCAACACACTTGACCCGCTCCAGTTTGCATACTGTCCAAACTGCTCCACGGACGATGCAATTTCCTCCACCCTCCATCTGGCTCTTACCCACTTAGAAAACAAAGACTCTTATGTTAGAATGCTGTTCATTGACTTCAGCTCAGCATTCAACACAATAATACCACAACAGCTCATCAACAAACTAAACCTGCTGGGCCTAAATGCCTCCCTCTGTAATTGGATCCTGGACTTTCTAACTGGAAGACCTCAGTCAGTCCGTGTTGGCCACAACACCTTGAGCAGTACCACACTGAGCACAGGTGCCCCACAAGGCTGTGTGCTCAGCCCGCTGCTCTTCACGCTGCTGACCCATGACTGCGCTGCCAAGTTCAGCTCCAACCACATCATCAAGTTTGCTGATGACACAACTCTGGTAGGTCTCATCAGCAAAAATGATGAAACACCCTACAGAGAGGAAGTGGCACAACTGGTTGAATGGTGTGGTGCAAACAGCCTGTCCCTCATTGTAAGTAAGACAAAGGAGGTTGTGATGGACTTCAGGAGGAACTCTGTTGACCACCCCCCACTGACCATCGACTGTGGAGAGAGTCAGCAGCACTAAATTCCTGGGGGTGCACATAACAGAAGACCTCACCTGGACCACCAACACTACATCACTCTCCAAGAAGGTGCAACAGCGGCTCCACTTCCTGCGCCGACTTAAAAGAGCAAGTCTCCCTCCACCCATCCTCACCACATTCTATAGGGGAACAATTGAGAGTGTGCTGACCAACTGCATCACTGTCTGGTATGGGAACTGCAGTGCTGCTGACCGCAAGACCCTACACCGGACAGTGAACACAGCTGCAAAGATCATCGGTGCCCCTCTCCCCTCCATTCTGGACATTTTCCTTGCACGATGCTCCAGTAAAGCTACCAGTATCGTGAAAGACCCCACCCATCCCTCCCACAGTCTCTTCCAGCTCTTGCCATCAAGAGGACGGTACCGGAGCATCAGAGCCCGTTCTGCCAGACCGCTCAACAGCTTTTTCCCCCAGGCTGTGAGAGCCCTCAATTCCAATCACCACACCCCCCTCTGAAACCTCATCCAAAACTCTAGCTCCTGTAACCAGGATCCTCTCTCCCCCCATCCCACACCACACCACACCGCACCACTAGAAAACTGTTGGAAACCTCAAGAACATTATGCAATTCTGAGTGTGCTACACACAGGTGAGTGGGCTATACAAACCACCTGTGGAAAAATACACTCTTTCCTCTCTATACGCACCAGAAACTTTCTTATAGACACTCCATGTTTCAAGGAAAATATTGTGTAATTCTGAGTGCGCTACACACAGGTGAGTGGGCTGGACAAACCACCTGTAGAAACATACTCTTTCTCTCTCTATATGCACCAGACACTTTCTTATAAACCCTCCATGTTACAAGGACTTAATAAGATAACCACAAATCATATTGCACTACTTCCTTCTTAACCTTAAATACCTCTATGTACAGTTATTATGTAAGTACTTGCATAGTCTGTCTTAGGTTATGTGTATGTATAATCAACTGTTTATAAGTATATGTATAGTCAGATTACCGATTCAGTAAGTTAGCTATGTAGGTCTAAAAACTGTTCTTACATGTAGTGTTGTATGTTTATATTTATGCTTATTTATGTAGCACCGTGGTCCTGCGAGACACATTTCGTTCCACTGTATGTCTACACATGTAGCGGAATGACAATAAAGCTCGACTTGACTTGATATTTCATGCTTGTCATATGATGTGATGGCATCTAATAAGACTAATCAATCACAGAAGTATTTCAGTCCAGTTCTTTGTGATGATGTGCTTCTTATGGATGAAATGGAATTTTATAAATTGTTTATAAACCAGGTCTTTTTTTTAACTTGAATATTTTCTTAAAAGGCAAATGCTTGTGGAATGGCCATTCCTTCTTATTTCATTGTGTTGTAACAAACATAGCATCAACATTTTAGTAAGTGCTAAACAATTAGTTGAGACTGATATTAGTTAAATGATCTATCATATTTGTTGAAATGTGAGGAAAAAAACTGCTGTAGGCTGATGCCATTTAGGATTCCAGCCTAATGAGAGAACCACCAGTTGGAAACCATGATGCCTAGAAAATGAGGATTTGATGCGTCACTGATGGTGTGAGTGGATTAGAAACCTACACAACAAGGTTAATGTCAGAAACTTAATCTTACTTAATAAGGGCAGGTTGTTTTTATGTTACATCATTCATTGCAATCTAATCACTGGTGTGTTTGTATATAGTTTTAAAATCCTGTTATTAATCCCATTTAAATAAACGTCCACATTAGCACACTACACTGTGTGCCTGAGGCTTATATACAGATCAGCCACCACTGACCTCATTGGATCAGTTGTTTCTGTCCAGTTTAGCGGACCAAATTAATCTGTGCCAATCATGATGCTCCGTTGAGGATAAGATGTCTGATAACCACCTAATTATGCTGTAATAATAGGATTTTACAGCAATGGGACTATTATTGCATTAACCACATTTGTCTCAGCCATAGCTCCTCAAGATTATCAAGAGTAACACCATTCCACTGTCATCCTGGCTGCCATTGTAAGACATAAGTAACAATGTGAGTTGTGTTTATGCTTTATGCAAGAGCAGTAACCAAAAATATATTTTGTACCATTTTACACTTTCTCATTGTTCCAGGTAATAATGAAATGGATCAAATTCAACTGAACTGCATTGAGCAGACTGCATGTGTGAAATGGAATTTTTTTAAACTGCTGGAAAAGCCTTTTGCCCACAAAACGTTCTGATTTGAGTTGGGTAAGAGAAATATTTAGTGGTTGTTGATTTCGAGAACAGTGGAAAAAACAACAGTTCCTCCGCTTGTGTAATTTGTGAGCATTCTTGTGTGGTGAGCTGTCTGGAAATCAGGCTCTTGCCTCATATGTGATCAGAATGAGTGAATGAGAGTGAGAAAGAGAGGGCGAGAACGTACATGGAAGTGTGAATGAGAACAAGTGAGCTCGGGGTCATTTGAAAATCACAGCAAAGACGAAGCTCCCTTTGAGAGTGAACTCTAAACGCTCTACTGAACAAATTAATTGAAACGTTCTAATAGGGAATCTAAAGTTTCGTAAGCAGAAATACACAATTAAAACCACAGCCCCCCTTACACACCAAAACTGCATTCATTTGATTAATTGACTGACGTAGCCTGAAATACTTTGTGATTTCTATGAGGGTTTGTGAGGGTTTTTTTTTTTTTTTTTGCATTTCTGCTTTTCTGTTGTTTCTTTGTCTTTTTTGGTTCAACTCCATTTGAAGTTGTATGTACCATATTGCAAGTGACTATTCTTCCCTATTGTGAGGTACATCTGAGTGAAATAGCTTCTTGAATGAGAAAAATGTAGGGCAGGACTTGATTTTGTCCATAGGGAATTGATTGGATTGTTGTTGTTTGGTAATTGCTGCAATGCTTTTATGTGAGTGACAGGTTGCCCAGCCCTTGCGTTGGTTTGCGTCAAGGAAGAGTCATGTCATAGACCTAGTCAGGGCAATGCCATATTTAATTTTTGACAAGAATGAAACCAAGCCTAGAAGTTTTAATTCCTGTCAAAAATGTAGGGATAGAAGTAAAATGTGTTCAGTGGATTGTACTGTTGCACCAATTGTTTAACTAGATTTTTTAGGTGTTATACCTAAAAACAAGTGAAATGAACTGTTGTGAAATTCCCACCAGATAAAATAAACAGACACAAAACGCTTTGTTCAATAAATCTTTTTTAATCTTAACAGCACATTAGCTTATGTGTGGTCAACAACCATGAAGGTAAATGCAGAATTGTAGGATGTCTAAGGAATGGTGTTTGCCAGCAGGAGGTGTGATTATGATATATGGCAACACATTCACTAATCTGTTCTTTCTGAACTATTCATAAGAAATATTGCTATTAATACTTTTCAACGGCATATACTGATTGACCAAAAAAAATAAAAAAAACAGCACTGTTACGAAGCTGACCAAGAAGCTCCAAACTCCACACGGTGGGGTTATACAGGAACACTTCTGAGGGGACTTTGGTTTTGTACCTTTGTAAAACCTGGGTCTACATATGTCCTGTAACAATACCAACAGAATCAAACCGAAAAACTAAATTATTAAAGAACAATTCACCCCAAAATAAAATTCTGACATTTACTTACCCTCATGTCATTCCAAGCCATTTTCATGATACTTTCATTGTTCTTTTGCATTCTTTTTGATGCTTGAAAGTGTTTCACAGACGAAAGTCATCCATGCAAGTTTGGATCAACATGAGGGAGAGTAAATGAAGACAGAAAGTTCATTTTTATGTGAACTATCCTTTTAGGATCTTAACTTAAAAGAAAGAAGAAAAAGGCACACGGAACACTATCACATTAAATACAAAATTTGTTGCATTTTGAAAGCACTTTCAAAGTTTCTAACCCCTACGTTACACAAAACAATCACCAAGTCACGCTCTCTTGGCATCCTTCTTTGAGAGAGCGCTGGAGCACGTTATTGGAAAGAGATGAATTTTGTGTCTCTTATTTGACGATACTAGCAGAGCAGGTTCACCTCACCCATCTGCCGTCTCCTCAGCTACATTTCCTTCAGCTTGCTTGACAAAGTGCTCCAGTATATTATCTGCCTTAATACATGTTCTGTTACAAACCCCCGAACCTTGTGATCAGTTTGCTTGATGATCGTTCTCTGTAGAGTATCTGATATCTGAGTTTAGTCACAGACTTGTCATTTCAAGTAGAACAGATTTACTAAGTGCTGCTAACAAAAACAATCTCCGTTTTGTCTGTCGTAAATGCAATGAATTGGCCGAACTATCCAGTGTCTTGTGACTAAACGTGAATGCTGATGTATTAATTAGCGTAAAGGGGTAAATACCACCAAAATAATAATAACTGAATTCTCGAAATCATTTAAACGCATACAAACATCGCCCATGGAGGTGATGATGTCACCTGACTTATAAACCGCTCCTAATTAATCATCACCATGTAAAGAGTCATGACTCATCTTTCACAGTGCGCCAATTCTGAGGAACTGCGATATTAGCAAGCAAAATAACACTGTTGCGGTTCAAGGAGAACAGATTGTTATTTTTAGGGCCTTTAGGATGAGCGTGAGGAGGGAATCCAGTGAAAAAAGATCAAAATCACAGCTTCGTCCACAAATATCTGCGGTTTTGGCCGTTTAAAAGTTGAGAAACATCTGGTGATAGCAGTTTTGGGTGGTGCAGTTCTGACTTATGGCTTCATTTTTTCAATTCCAGATGAATCAGTATATTGCTTCAATATTGCCATGTGTTTTTTACTAACATTGCACATTGAGTGCGCATGACTAGTCTTTTATAATCAAAGTCAGACGCTTTGAGTGATTTTGTTCAGTACAAAACGTGTCAATATTTAATTGTGCTGTCGAGCAGGCTCCGTATTGCAGATCTAGGCTGTCTTTGTGCTACATACGGCGCGTAGCGAGCAGCTCCTATCCTGCAGTCGGTTCGGAGGCGAGAGGAGGTGAGCCCCCGATGTGGATGGCCCGAACGCCACGCCATCCGGCACTCTATTGTGAGAGAGCAGCAGGTGGGACCACTGGAGAACGAGGAGGGAGGTAGGGAGGAGTTTCGTGAAGTATAAAGATTACAGCTCACGTTCGCCACAACCTAAACGTCGAACGTACAAAACTCGATCCGTCCCTGTGACGTCATTTCATCCGTCAATTCATCCGTAGTGAGTCAGAAATCAAGGTAATACTGGTTATTCGAGTCTTGGCTTAGTTCACCAGCACAAACCCATGCTGGGAGTCCACCGTCTCCATCATTTCGCTGTCCAGAAATGGGTCGGCCAACGCCAGCCCTTCGTACCCAGTCGCGCCGCCCTCTGTGGGTGGAGGCGGCTGCCCGGGATCAAGCGGATAGTCGTATTGCTCCGGATACAGTGCTTCTCCTGGGGCAGAGTGGCTTGGATCGCAGGCTAGGTAGGTGTAGTTGAGGGGCTCAGGCTGTTGGGGCTGCAGCTGAGCGGAGAAGCTTTGCGGCAGAGGGTGCATTTGAGCATAATGGCCCAGGTAGGGTTCATACGTCAGGGATTCTGGGTTGGGTTCCATTAGGGGGCCAAGCGGCTGAATGTGTGCAAATTGAGGTGAGGCCTGGGGGCTCTGCGGCTGCTGATGGGCTGGTGCTATCGAACCCTGCGGCTGAGGTGGGGCTACAGAGTCCTGGTGGCCCATGGTTGCACAAGGAGCGTAAGGGTCTTCCACAATGTGCATCTGGTTGAAGTAGGCCTGCATTTGGGATTGTTTCTGAAGATACAGACGTTTCTGTTGCAGCCTGCAGATCAAACACAAGGGGTTTAATAGATGGATCACCGGTTTGACATCAAGGAGAAGTGGAGTAAACGGTAGTACCTGTGTTCTTGCAGCTGCTGCTCCAGACTGCGAGGAGTTTCTTTGCAGAACATCTGGCAGCTGCTGGGGCTGTTGGCCATCAGTGTGGCTTTCTGTAGAGAGATACAAAATGCCAAGGATATTGAAATGCAGCGCTGTAGAAATCATTCAGCACTGCCATGAACATCTTGAGAAATACTGCCATGAACTTGTGACTTTTTATTATGTTTATTGATAGCGATAGCAGAAAGAGGACAGGGAGAGAGATATAAACGCAAACATGGAATGTTGCGTGTCAGATTCGATCCCATTCGCTAGCCACTAGAGCAGGGGTGCCCACACTTTTTGTGTGGGGATCGACTTTTCAAATGACAAAATAAGATCTACCAATTTAAAAAAAATAATAATAGTTGAATAAAAAAATGTAATGTTCAATTATAACATTGTTAAATTTTAACATTACATTGAAAAAACTCACAGAACAACAGATTACGACAGCGAAGGCGTGATTGGAAAAGGTCCACGAGCTGGGATGCGAACTCGGGACGCCTGAAGCGCAATGGCTGCTTCTTTTAACTGTTTGTCACGATCTCACAAAGTTCCGTTATAATCAATGACTCTCTCTACAATACACAAACAATCTTTTACATTGTGTATACACTGTATATTGTAATGAGAGGATTCGCGAGCTTGTATAACTCTGAACAAAAACTCGTGTTTTCAGCGGTAGTGGATTCTGTCTAACATAAACCTCTCTGATTGGCCATTGCGTTCCAGAAATCAACAGATATGTCTGATTGGCTACATTGCTCAACGCTGTTAGCAAAAAAAACACCTATTGTGCTCTCTTAAAGCATATTTAAAAGATGTGCGATCTACCAGCATTGCCTTTGCGATCGACGGGTAGATTGCGATCGACCTATTGGGCATCCCTGCACTAGAGTATTAAATAATAAATTACAACATTGTCTGCAAATGTCAAGAAATTGTTTCAAAGGTATTCTTGGTGGTTGGTAGATCTTGCTATGTGGTTCATCCACCAGGTGAGATAAAGTAGTAATAATAGTTATGTCTATTTTATACTATACTCTTATAGACCATGAGGGTTTTGAAATGTGCTTTATAAGTGTACACACATCTCAGATGAGCATTATTTAGATGATGGTGGCAGAAGTAAATGTGCATCACCTGTATTCTGTGAGAGAGGTACTGTGGCTCCAGACTCTGCCTCCTTGACAACAGTGCAGGGTGTGTTCCACCTGAGCACAGAGCCATGTCGTGCTGGTGACCTCTTTCCTCCTGCACAAGCCATACATACACACAGAAAACATGTCAGCACCTCGACGGCTGTGCACTCAAATGCATGAATTCATTACTCGGTTATGAAAAGGCTGAATAGCTGTCCACTGACCCAGAGGGATTCTGGGAAAAACATGCCAGTCTGCTCCAGTAGCTAATCCTCACAATGCCACATGCCTCTAATGGAAGATCATTTTCACTGCTCTTTTTTCTGCTATATTAGCTCAGTAACATGAACTCGATTTAGAGCAGATTTTTTTCTCGGACTTCATCTAGACACTGGCGCCTGCCCTGCGCGGTATCCCTACGTGTTATTCCCATAAGTATTTATTCATTGATTCATACTAAATCTCTGTCTTTGGTGAGCCTGCATTGGAGCATTGGGCACCAGTCACCAGCCTGTTACTCAACAATGGCCGCATTCAGGGGGCTTACTGGATGGACAGTAAACAACTGACAATTGGCTGCTTCTTCTCCCATAATTACATAAGCGGGGCTGTCTGTGTGTCAGTAGGGAGGTTATAAGGGTAGAAGAGTTCAAGTAAGGGCATTCTGACACTTTCCAACCAAAGTAATGCACAGTGCTTCTTGGAGTAATGCATTTCAAAGAAATGGAGTTTGAGAAGGTTTTGGTACCCAGGACATCCCAGCATTAAGGCCCTTTCCCATGGCTCCAATGAACTGAATTTTACGCATAGTGTGTGTGTGTACCTGTTTTTCTATTCAGGTGGGGACTTAAACCTGAATACACAGACTCATGGGGACTCGTGTCACGGTGGGGACCTAAATTGAGGTCCCCACGGGTAAAGAAGCTTATAAATCACAGAATGAAGTTTTTTGAAAATCTAAAAATGCAAAAAGTCTCCTGTGAGGGCTAAGTTTAGGTGTGGGGTTGGTGTAGGGCAATAGAATATACGGTCTGTACAGTAGAAAAACCATTACGCCTATGGAAGTCCCCACAAGGATAGCGAAACAAGTGTGTGTGTGTGTGCGTGTATATGTATGTATATATATATATATATATATATATATATATATATATATATATATGCGCATGCGTGTGTGTTTATTAATTAGGACTGTCAATAGAATAAAACATTTGTGATTGATTAATTTCAATCTATTTTAATGATTTTACTTAGAAATTATATTATCAGTATAACAAATTGAGTGTCATATGATCCTTCAGACAGAGATAAATAGATATATCTAAAACTTTCTATGTATAAATCTTAAAAATAAATACAGACTTGTTTATTATTTCTCATGTTTTAAAACTAGGACTTAATAATTTTGTCAGAATTTTTGATCCGTTTTGAAAGCAATGAAATTGTAATATCATCAAATTTGGTAAATGTGCAAAAAACACATAATAACATAGTTACTATTGTAACTTCTTCTTAGCTTATTCTTTTATTTATTTTTTTTTAATTTTCTGCCGACCTCCAGACAGCCCCAAGTTTGAAACCTCTGCATTAGTCATTCCTGATTGTAAGGGATACTACAAAACCGATCTCAGGTTAGCTCAAATCTGTGATTTCTAGTAGCTTCTCTGGTGGACTGACCTGTAGTGCAGGATCCAATAAATCATGTGGATGGGCCTGAGGGCTCAGCAGCCCCAGGGAAGGGGTTTCTCCAGAGCCCATCTGCTCATACACCTTATTTAGCTCCAGGATACCTTTGGTCCGTGCCAGATTCTGTAGGTGCTGTCTAAAGGCCACCAAGTCTACATGAAGAGAGGAATAAGATTATGAATAATAGCACTGTTATTTCCGAATGACTTAGAGATCATCAGATGATGTTCCACCCCCAGTGTCCACATCCATGCGTGGTCAAGTATTTTCACATGGGAGTGTCAGAACACAGGAAGTGACTCTCATTCCCTCAGGCCCACGCCACCTCTGACTGCTCCGGTGTGATTCTACCATGTGACCTCAATTAACGAAGCTAATCAGTCCATTTCAGGAGAAGATATGTCCAGGTAGGCTGCAAATGCTTTATTCATCGCTCAAGTGCACATTAAAATGCCGTTTAGTGGCTCTTGACTCCTCTGCTGCCGAACAGAAGAGGGTTGAAAAAAAGGATTCTCAGGTTATTTTAGGGCTTCAAATGATTAAGGGTAATTATTCAGGCCACAGGATGAGAACTCAATAGGACTGAGTTGGCCTAATCTTCAAAGCGATCTCTGATTCACTCAATGAATCATCTGACAGGGGGTGGTGCATTTAGAGGAAAACAAGAGAGAAACAGGGAGAGAAAGTGTGAAAATAGCAGTAAGTGCAAGAGAAAGAAAAGGAAGAGAGATTGAATCTAATGCATGGACCACAGTGGGGTCCAAACATCTGAGACCATTAGTAAACATGCAAAATTGTGCACTTTTAAAAAAAAATTTTTTTTTATATTTTTAATATATATTTTTTAATTTAATTTCAAGCTTTTATTATTTTAATTATTCTATTTATTAGAAATTACATTATCAGTATAACAAACTGAGTGTCACATGGTCCTTCAGAAATCATTATAATATGCTGATTTGTGCTGCTTAACATTTTTGTGGAGACAGTGTTACTGTACATTTTTTTCATGTCTTTATGTTCATTTTTGATCAACACAATGCATCCTTGCAGTATAGAAGTATTAGGGCCAGATTTACTAACAGCTTGCGCCAACACAAACCGTCTTTTGGCGTTAAAATAGTACTGTCAGGATTTACTAAAGACACGCAGTGAAGAATTAGCATAGAAAAGGCATGGGCACAGTTATTTTTGTGCCTGACTTTATTGAATATGCATTTGTAGGAGTTTCCCTTTCAGACGCAAAATTTATGGGAAGAGAGTATTAAAATTAATCACGCAACGTGATTTACTAACATTTGCGCTCGTCAAATTACTGGTATTTGCGCCATTATTTAACGCCCCCCCCAAAAAATGTCTTAAAGCAGGCGTTAATTTGCGCTGCTCTTGGTAGATTGCGCTGGTCATTATGGAAATGTGTTCTTTAATGTGTGCACTGTCAGTAAATCACACACAGAATTTCCCCCTCCCATCGCATATGGAATTGCACTCTAACGCTAATTTGCCCTGTTTAGTAAATCTGGCCCTTAATTTCTTAACAAAAAATCTTGTTGACCTCAAACTTTTGAATGATAACGTGTAAAGTCACAGGATGCTGCTCACCTTGTGTGAGTGAGGTGTCTGATGCTCTGCGGCCCTCACGGAAGCTGATGGGAGAACGGTTGTGTGTCTCTCTCCTCTGGGCGTTCAGCGCCTGCATGGCGGGGTTAGCGGGCCGAGCGTTCATGAAGGGCGGAGTCATGCGGGTGATGGGTGTGTTGGCCAAGACCACCTCATTAAGAGAGGGTGCGTCCTCCAGCAGACTGAGGTCACTGTGCATGGAGCCCATGTCATACTCTGAGTCCACGCTACCCAGAGAGGGGTTATGACCCACGCTGAACAGTTTACCTGGGTAAAGAAAGAGAAATTTTTATCCAAACTGATAATATTAATACAGGGATAATGAAGTGGGGTTTGAACCTATAACCTTGTGGTTACCCTTAAGCCACACCCACCTCCACTGGTCATGATTCCTGGCTGGTTGGTGACCTCAGACAGCGTGTGTCTGCGCTGACCAAAGCGGGCCATCTGATAGGCATTGAAGACATGAGTATGATCATCCTCTGTGTCCAGCTCCTCTGTCTCGATGCCCTCGTCTATAGATGTCTCCATCATGTTGCTGGGGGACGACGCACTGGATTTGCGAACAGCCACAGGAGGCAGGGGATCCAGCATGCAGCCATTGACCTGCAAAACAACGTAAAGATCTCTAAATACAATATTTTTTGTAGTGAAAATTATTTGGAAAGCCTTTCTAGAAGACTTCGCAAAATCGCAAGTAGGAGAAAAGTCACAATGCAAGATAATAAATCATATCTTAAGTTCCATAGTTACTATACAACTGTGCAAAATAGTCACATTTACGAGAAATAAAGTCGCAACTGTGATATAGAATGTTGCAATTATGATAAAGTCATTATCTCAAAATATAATTTTGAGATAAAAAGTTTATAAAGGTATCATTTAGAGATATAAGGTTGCATTTACAAGAAATATATTTGCAATTACCAGAAACAAAAGTCGCAAATGTAAGATATATTCACAATGCAAGATACAGCATTAAGTCATATTGTGATTTATATAGTCACAGTTGTGAGATATAGTCACAATTATGATGATATATATGTGACAATATAGTCACATTGTGAGATAAAAGCACGATTTTAAATTAGAGTGTTGTAATTTAGAAATATTAAGTTGCATTTACAAGAAATAAAGTCAAAATTGTGAGAAAGTCACAATTATGATAAAGTCATAATTTTGAAATATAAAGTCACATTGTGAGATAAAAATTGGGAACTATTTGGAGAATTCAAGATGCATTTAACGAAAAATAAAGCCACAACCCTGAAACATTAAGTCACATTGTGATATAGTGAATTTCTTTATTACTCTGAAGTGGAAGTGTAATATTTACGCAATTATTTATTTCCCTTAAAAGATTTGCGAGATGGCAGCCTTTTAGGATGTTTCTTTTTCTTTGGATGAACTCTCACCGGTGTACCAACATGCCTTCAAGCACTGTATTTCCCAAGAACAAGTTCTAATCTCCCATCAGCCCTCATAAGTCACTCACAGTCCTGAGGCACATTTCCACTCAGTCAGCACCACACACAAAAACTTTAACGTGCTTTGCGATGACAGGCCAAACTTCATGAACCCATTCCCTAATGATTTTGGGACGGAGTGAGAGTAAACAAAAGCACTGCAGTCTCTCCCTTTTTGCCTCTTTTTATTGCTCCCTCTCTTTCACTCTTGCTTTTCGCTCAAACGAATGAGTGAGCTGGAGAGGAGGGGGTGGAAGTCTGGAATGCAGGGACAGGAAGTGTGTTTTGGCTGAGAGGGCCGTCAGAGCCTCATGCAGACGGAATACACTGAGACATGCCATCAAACACACACTCAACCGACATGGATCATCTGGATGAGTTGAGTTTCCTGCAGCATGCTGGGCCAGGAATGCTGTTATCCCAACACATGGTTAAAGAACAGCCACAGATCCTCTCTTTTTCTTCTTTCCTTCTATCTCTCTCTCTGTTTTTTTTTACATTTCAGCCCATCATTTTGCCTGGCCCCTTTGTTATTCACACAAAAACAGTGTGATTATACGGACTCTAAACAAATTATGTAATCCCAGCCGTCCCCTCCCTACCAAGGCTTGTGTCGTACTCTCTGAGATCAAGCTTCATATTTTAAACATCTCATATTGGAGAGAGTGTCACAATTCCTCCTCTGACCTTAAAGGGGAAGTGTGTCATTTTCAGTGCTAAAATATCTCATTTTAATATGCAGAGACAACTATAAATAAGCCATTTATTTCCTCTAAAAGTGTAAACACCATCTCTATGGTGCTTTCAAAATATTGCTCTGTTTGTTTGAACATCTCAACTTGCCCGACAACAGCAACACTGCCTCAAACAATGGTGTGAGTTTGGGGCAGGGCTATCTATTTGTTCAGCCAATAGCACATGGGGGCGTGTTTGGGGAAACCTGTGTGAAAACAGACACTATTGTGTGCAGTTTGTTTTCCATCTTTTTGTAAAGTTTTTTTTTTTCTAATGTCACTCCAATCATAAATAACCATTTTTTATGACCTAATCAATTTGTGAAAAAAAAAAAAAATTAAGAATAAAACCAGGGTTATTACCGTTAACTAAACTAAAACCATTAAAAAATGTTATTTGAAACAAATGTAAACTGAAATAAAATGTAAGAAAACATACACTTGCTAAAGCAACATTTTTCAGTTTCAATTAAACTTGAAGTACTAACTAAAACTATAACTGATGAATAAAACTTAATTGAAAATACACATTTAAAAAAAAAAAAAAAAACTATTAAAATGACAAAAATACAAACATTAATAAACCTTTAAGTAAAATTAAAGTGAAAACAGAAAATATGAAAAAAATCAAATTTTAAATATTGACAAAAAAAAAACTATAACACATCAATGATACTAAAATAACACTGTAAATGACTTGATTTTTTGCATTAAATATCCTATTTAAATATCGTAAATGTCATTTATATAAATACCAATCAAATGACTTCCTACTGAGTTTTGCATAATTTCCTCCCCAAAACCAAATCTAAATATGTATACAGGTGACATTTACCGACACAAGTTTTACAATAAGAGGAATTTTGTGAGGAACTGTTTATTGAACACATTGTTCAAGAGAGGAACTGGCTGATGCAATGTTCAGTATGAAAGCCATGAATGCGCAATAACTCCACATTTCCGAAGATGGTAAAATACCGGCGCACACAAAGCCAGACAGTTTGTGGTGTGCTTGAATGTGAGAGTGAAAGAGAGAGAGAAGAAAAAGTGGAACGACTAAGCCGAAGCGAATGGACAGCTGTCACGTCCAATGTGTGTCACTGCCAGAGACGGCTGCAGTCTGACCCGCTTATGTAAGCCAAACAGCTGTGGACGGCCTCAAGGGGAAACACACTCACAGTGCATGTCTCACCCTTCCATCAGAGATGCACAGAGACAAAAATGACTAAGGCTGCTAAAAACCATCAAAGTAAACAGCTTCTCCCTCATCGACGCAAAAGGCATTAAATCAAAGTATAGCAGAATGACTGTCTCAGAGTGACAGTATAGAGAGAGACAGACAGATAAAAATGAAGACAGCGTAACTAGGACTCTAGTGAGAAGATAGAGTGGCAGAGCTGGCCGGCTCCTGTGCTGTTATTCCTGTTCTGTATGCCAAGCTGGCAGCCGATCTGGCCGTCTGTCAGGATGGTTCTGAACAAAAGGCTCCTCGGGGAGCGGGCGTGATGAGGAGGCCTGAGCAAACAGCCAGGCCCACTGCCTGACCTTGGAAGGACTGAAGTTGCTTAACAGCAATGTAGGGAATGAGTGCAAGAGCACTCAGCAGGCAGATTCAACTCTGTAACAACAGATGTTTGTACCAGCTAATCAACACCCCCCAAGAATGGGATTATGGGAGATTTGGTTAAAATGCATATATGGTAGAAACTGGCAAGATAATCTATCTATCTATCCATCCACCTTAAAAAAAAAAAAAATTAGTGGAAAAATAAAATATTGCCTCCATTCATCTAACGACTGTATTGGCACTCAAAATTTAGGAGAAACATTTGCTATGCTACAGTGAAAACTCTATTTAAAAATCAATGTCTAAACAGGCTACAAAGAGAAACAAAAGCTTCATTCCCCCATAATTGAACCTCTAATCCATTTCTTACTCACTTTGGGAGTCCCAACCTCCTCCTCCATGAGGCTGTGTTCGGTAGCACAGGAGGACTGTGGGAACGTGAAGGAGTCCACAGAGGCTTGAGGCACAGCTGGGGATCGCAGGAGACGTACGTTCTGAGGCAGGAGGCTCACCTGAGGAGCAGCGCTGCTCGCCTGCAGTGCAGAAAAAGAGATACGGCAACAGAAACAGTCAACTGCTTGGCCAACTCTGTATTTACATTGCTGTTAATTTCATTTTCAGAGGCAATCTGAAGAGTGATACCTTGACCACAGTCTGCTCTGCAATTGTACTGGGACGTCTCTGGCGGGCATCGAGTCGGGTCTCCACTGGGAAACTGCAGCGGTGGGCCTTTAGCCTCTCAACCAGCAAGTAGTAGATAGCAGCAAAATGATTGTAACTCTTATTCTGAAGAGACTGCAGAACAGATGGAGAAATTATCAAAAAAGAGCCACATTAGTCAAGTCTGTGTGAACATTAAGAATGCAATTTAATTTCTTGAAATTAGTCTAATTTCTCACCTCTACGGTCTTGTGCTGGTCGATGCCCAAGCTGTGCATCAACCGGAGCACCTGTTCACTGTATTCTCCCACACCAGCCTCCCCCTCTGCAGTCTGCTGATATAACATCGGCCGCTGCACAGGAACCTCCATCACCATCCACTTGTGTTCCTTTATTTGTCCTATAGACAGACGCTTGGAGGGGTCTAACACCAACATCCGCCTGATCAGATGCTCACAGTCTGCACACAAAAGAGAAAAAGAAGGAAAAGATAAACATGACACTTGCCAAAAATAACACTTGCCAATATAACCCTTCCGGTTCTACTCAACCCGCTCCAAGCGGGATTCAAACCAGCGCTTCCAGCATGGGACGCAAGCACACTAACAAGAACACTAAAGCCTGCAGGGGAGCGAGGTTTACCTGCACAACTCTTACTAGCTGGCCTCCGTTACACCAAATGAATGATTTCTGAAGTATCATGTGGCACTGAAGACTAAGTAATGGCTGTTGAAAATTCAGCTTTGCCATTACAGGAATACACAAAAGTACATTTTAAAATAGAAAACAGTCTATGATTTTAGGTGCTTTGCTTCACATGACTAACAAAACTCATTAATTGCTGTTTTAATATACATTTAATGAACTACTACAAAAACAGCTTGTAAAAGGCAGATAAAAAAAAAACATTTATGCTTTAAACATACTACAATGATTCAAAACCCATTGTAAAATATTCCCAAATACACATGACTGCATATATTAATGCACCAAGTTGCTTTGCAAAACCCAAACAGCCTACAGTTTACTTGGCAGAGGAACGGTTTCTTCTGATAACAATTACCAGTAAACTATTATTATTATTAGTCAAGTATTATCATAATTGTGGGAGTAGTAAGAAAGTTCTGTGCTTGTCTCAGCAGTGAGAACAGCAGCTCTGTACAATCTCAACCTGAAAGGGTCACAGTGTGTTTGCTTCACAGTAAACACTGCTGCATCTGAGGAACACAGTACATTCAGAAGTGGTGACAGCCTGTACCGTCCAATGCTTGGGACAAGATTTGTGGAACAGTCTGTCTACAACTAAAAAAAAAAAACACCTAACAAATGCTGCACTGTCGGACTAACACAAACCCAAAACACATCATCTCTTTCGAGAATGCACAAGGTCTTTTGTCTGTCTCTGTGCCCTTGACTATTGATCATGTATGACTCAGCTGGGCTAAATGAAACTGACGTTACAGGACTGGCGGTGATGCGGGTGTTCTCAATGCTTCTGTGCGTCTCATTGCTGACCATTTTATTCAAGACTCGCTCATCCTGTTAATCTGCTGCGTTTATGGTTGCTGGAGAGCCTACGAGACACTAGAGCAAACAGAGGGAGTCGCACAGCTACAGTAATACTCCTTGTGCTGGAACACAGTGGGATGTCTTCTTGCTGGAAACATCCTCCCCCTGACGGCTTCAGCAGCGGGAATCAGAGAATCTTATTACCATATTCATGTAGAAATCATTTGCATAAATACAGCTGCGAGGAACAGTTTGTGAACCTTGATTTTAGGATGAATGGTTCTTCAGATGCAAACTGATTGTTATACTGATATTTCTAGATGTTTAATCACCATGTGCTTTAAAGACGAAATTGAGAACAGTATTTAGCATTAGACATGAAAATTTGGTTATCATTTACTCGTCATGGTTGTCACAACCTGTCTTTCTTTTTTATCTGGAGGAACATAAAATGTTTTGAAGAACATTGGTAACCAGTTTCCTTTGAATTTCATTATATGAACTAAAAATACAAATGGAAGTCAATGGGAACAAAAGCTATTTGGTTGTCAACATTTTTAAATATCTTCTAATTTGTTCCACAGAAAAAAAAGAAATGCATAAAGGTTTGGAACAACATGAGGATGAGGAAGTGGAATTTTTATTTTTGAGTAAACTATCCTTTCAAGCCCAGGACTAGAATTTGAAAATCCTAAAACACAGACTGTCTGAGTCATTTTGTAACTGACTTGTTTTGAATCATGGAACATGGCCCAGCGTCTTTGAGCTTTAGATCTTACACAGCTGCTGTAGAGTCTTGTTTCCTCTTGGAGTTCATTGATCTTGGCTGTTCAAAGCAGTTCAACACCATTTCACCTCTTCAATCATTGTAAGGATGACGTTTTGGTGTTGGTATGCAGTGCTTTGTTTTCCCTGAATATAAAGATGTTTATATTTACCCAAAAAGTTCAAGTTTAACCCACAGAACTTTGTTTCTGGAATATTGTCGACTTTAACATCTGCTTAAAGACCACAGTATCAGAGAAGGATCAGATGCTGCTTTGGTTCTGTGCAAATGATGCAGCATCAGTGCAGCCTTAAACTGTACTGTTGTATATTTCAACAAAACTGTACAGCTGTGAAACTTCTGCATAAATGGACTGCCTCTATGCATCATGCAACAGCTTAAATGCACATTTTGTGGTATATATGCAGATTAAGATGCAGCTTTTCAATTTTTCAGTCAATTTTTTCTTTCTATTTTTTTAAGAAATTAATACTTTTATTCAGCAAGGATGTTTTAAATGGATAAAAAGTGATAGTAAAGACTTAAGTTAGAAAAGATTTCTATTTTTAATAAATGCTGTTCTTTTTGACATTTTATTCATCAAAGGATCAAAGAAAAAAGTATCACAGGTTCCAAAAAAATATTAAGCAGCACAACAGTTTCAATACTGATAATAAATCAGCACATTAGAATGATTTCTGAGGGATCATGTGAGATTGAAGACTGGAGTAATGGCTGATGAAAATTCAGCGCTGTGTCACAGAAATAAATTATATTTTAAAGTACATTAAAATAGGAAACCAATATTAGAAATTGCAATAATATTTCACAACATTACTGTTTTTTTCTGTATTTTTGATCAAATAAATTCAGCCTGATGAGCATGAGAGACTTCATTAAAAAACAATAAAAATCTTACTAATCCCAAATATGTGAACGACAGTGTATATAAAAATGATATGATCAGTAAGTCATGGCAACATATGTTTTTCTATTATTTTAACGCATCAAAATAATTTAACCAATTTCAAGTTTTAAGTTATACGAAATACAAGATTTTTTTTAAGCCAGTTTAAAAACACTAATCTGTAGCAAATCCCAAATTTCTAAGTAAAAGTACCTTATCCATATTTCACCTCAAATTATTAGACAAATACTGTTGGAAAGTTTGGCTTTTCTGACATTTGTCCTACAGTACATGTCATATAAGATAATGCCATTACTGTGCAAGTTCCTGAATGTTCCATCGTCTTGAGTCCTCATTAAACCTACCAGGATAATTCTGGAAAAGTACTTCTTCACGGAGAAGTAAACCAAAACTCCCTGTATAACACACCAGGCGCTCATAATCTTTCCCAACGGTGCGTGTGCTGTATTCACCGTGTAGCTTAGTGTGTAGCATGTAATGTGTAGTGTGTACTAGCACTCTTGGCTAAGAGCACACTGAGGAGGGGTCGATACTCCATAGGGGTGAAATCCTGTGTGATGAGAGCATTTGAAAAGGAAATGTAAAGGAAAAGCACATGCTGTTCTTCTCATTTGGAGAGTAATGCTCAGCTTCACTCTGAGACCCGCAAGAGCTTGTGTTATTCAGTAAAAGTCTCAATGTGGCTTAATTGTTT
Source organism: Spinibarbus caldwelli (assembly GCA_039654775.1). Taxonomy (NCBI): domain Eukaryota; kingdom Metazoa; phylum Chordata; class Actinopteri; order Cypriniformes; family Cyprinidae; genus Spinibarbus; species Spinibarbus caldwelli. The sequence goes on along the minus strand of CM077253.1, from coordinate 15,223,085 downwards.
AAATGTCTGACCCCTACTACCGGCCCCCTCCCCCCCCAATCAGGGGCCATCCTGCCAGGCCCGGTAGGTTAACGTGTGTTCGCTCTTCCTCTGGTTACTTTATTCGTGCTTAATCACAGTGAGCAAAGCTTGTGTAGAATGAACGAATGTGACATTCTGACTCTTATGTCAAGAGCGGCCCACCCTCCCTCTCTCAGAGTCTGCCGTGAAATGGCTCGCTGCCAGCAAGGATAGTCTGAACTGTCTTGCTTTCGCCCGTTGCCCTCTCACTTTATCTCTCTTGGCCTCCTTTCTATCTCAGTCACAATCTTGCCCTTCACGGCTTGTGTTATTCTGCCTGTAAAATGAGTGGAGTTAATGTTGACTGCTGTGATTTTACTCAGCGTGGGTCACTCGCTTTAAAGTGGGTGGGTTAACAACTAGTGGACTAATCCGTTTTAAGGAAGCCCTGTATAATTAGATCGGCTTTCTGGTTCACCTGACCCTGATCAGATGCATTTCTTTAGGGGCCTTTACTTAGTGGGTTAATTCAGCTAGCGAGATCTCGAAATGTGCTTTCAAAATACTATCTATGATTTGACACACTATAAAATACACAATGGTGGAATCCATGCTAAAAATATAGACTAAAAAGGAAAAAAAATCAGTCGGCGCCAACTGCCTCGTGGGCAGCGCGCCGTCATACAGTGCCGTTGCGCTTCGGGCGTCATGAGTTCGAGTCGTGGCTCACGGACCTTTCCTGATCCCGCCCCCCTCTCTCTCCCACTTCACTTCCTGTCTACATACTGTCCTATCCTAATAAAGACAAAAAAAGGCCAAAAATAAATCTTTAAAAATAAAAAAAATCAGATACGTTAAGTCAATACGGATGCATAATATAGCAGTATCATCGGTAAGTGATTTAATTTTATAATTGCATCATTCAGTACTGGACATTTAATTGCTCATTTCCCTGATTTTTATTTTTAAACTATTGTTCAAAAGTTTGGTGTCAGTAAGATTTATTTTTTTATTTTTTGAAAGAAAGTAATACTTTTATTCAGCAAGGGTGTATTTACTTGATCAAAATTGTCAAAAGATGTATATTTCAAATAAAAGTTCTTTTGAACTTTATATTCACCAAAGAGTCATGAAAAAAAGTATCCACAAGTTTCTAGAAAAATATTAAGCAGCACAACGGTTTTTAACACTGATAATAAAAATAAATCTTTTTTAAGCACCAAATCAGCATTAGCAATGATTTCTGAAGGATCATGTGACTCTGAAGACTGGAGTGATGGCTGCTAAAAATTCAGCTTTGCATCACAGGAATAAATTGCATTTTAAAATATATTTAAAATAGAAAATAGTTATCTTAAATTCCAATAATATTTGACAATAACTGTAAATAAATGCAGTTTTAGTGAGCATAAGATACTTCTTTCAAAAACATTTTAAGAAATCTTACAGAACCCAGACTAAGTGTAGATTACCTTTGGCGTCATCTAACGTTCCCTGTAAGTTATTCTTTGAAAACGCTAATAATTTAATAACCCTTAAATGCAATTTAGCAAATCTCAAAACAAACATCCATTTTTCCTATTTACATATAATGCTGTGATGCTTAAATTCACTTGTAGCATTTAAAATGAATTTTATATAATGGCAATTAATTGGCTTATTATCGACCAGTTTATTGGTATCGACCAGAATTGTAATATCAGTGCATTCCTACCAGTTGATCTCACTAATAGACTAGACAGTTACAGGATGACTAGTTTACTAGTGGATCATCATGACTCATTTCATGTTCCACTGTTAAACGTCTCCGGAGCAGTTAGAGCCGTTCCTCTTTATACAGTCCAGACACACACAAACTGTAGCCAAGCACTTATGGAATGTTTTAATTGACCAGGCTTGAATTTCATGAAAAAACAGCAACTGCTGCCAGAAAACCTCTCCTAGTGGCGGCTTCGTGTGCTACGAGAGCGTCTCACCTTCTGTCATGAAGTAAGGGATACGGAAACGGCCCTCTAGAACACGCTGCCGCAGGACGGGGAGAGAGGGTCCATCGAAGGGCAGGGCGCCACACACCAGCACGTACAGAACCACCCCCATACTCTGCAGGAACACACACACAGCGTTAGCTCAGTGGTGAATAACACGATTACAATGTGCAAATGTACAGGTGCAAGCACTTAAAGGGATAGATCACCCAAAAAAATGAATATTTATTCATCTATCATGTCACGAGTTTCTTTTTTGTGGAACACAAAAGAAGATGTTTAGCAGAATGTTAATGCTGCTCTTTTCTCATTGTACTGTATATGATCATCTTGTCTATGGGTTTGTAAGCGACTTGAGGGTAAGTACATGATTTTCACTTTTGGCAAACTCTTCCTTTAATGGCAGTAAAAAGAGAGCAAAACAGCTTTCACATGATCTGATCTCTATCTCTCTCACACGGACCACAGGGTGTTTGGTTTACGCTTTGACGTCAGCCGAGTTCTCAAAGGTTGAATAGGTGGTAACACAAACAACTGTCAGCTGACTCACTAATCATTTACTGTCAAACACACTGCAGTGTGAACCTGCAAGGATACGCTGGCTAGTCAGATCAGTGCAGAGCGGCATTACCCAGATGTCCAGCTGGGGTCCTTCATACTGCTGTCCCTCAAACACCTCTGGGGCTGCATATGGAGGACTCCCGCACCATGTGGCCAGGGGCTTTCCCGACTGGAAGAAATTTCCAAAGCCAAAATCTGTAAGGATGAAAAAATAGAGAAAGGTGATGTAAGAATGAAACTGACTGGATTTGCTATGTCTGTGTTCAGGGACATTGATCACATTTCAGCTTTAGGGGGACAACAAACTTTTGTTTTTGATTGTACTATCAAGGTTCCCACACTTAGTGACCGTTGAACTTTTCCAGTCATTTGTGACTGCTGTGTTAAAAAAATAAAAAAATAAAAAATTAAAAAAAAAGGAAAGAAAAAGGTGATTGAATACTTTTAACAAAACACCCCACACATATTGTTATAAACTGACTTAATAAATTGTACTATTGTTAAAAAGTTTAGGGTTGGAATAATTTTTAATGTTTTTGAAGTCTCTTATGCTTAAATAAAATCAGTAATATTCTGAAATATTATTACAATTTAATATAACTGCTTTCTATTTTAATATATTATAAAATGTAAATTTATTCCTGTGATGGCAAAGCTGAATTTTCAGCAGCAATTACTCCAGTCTTCAATGTCTCATGAACAGAAAGTTGAAAAGACTAGCATTCATAACATTCTAAATGGTTTTGCTGTCAGTACTGATCAATTTAATGAATCTATGCTGAATATGTGTATTAATTTCTTTAAAACAAAATCATACTGACCCCAAACTTCTGAAAGGCAGTGTACATTACATTTCCATGACTTTTCCAAGGCTAAACGTCTCAACTTTAAAAATCCAGATGCTTATATGAATAAAATATTCAAAAAAAAAAAAAAAATTCTAACAGGTTTATGACTGGTGAGACATATTTATGGCTGTTAAATTTTCTCAATTTACCCACTTTTGGCAAGTGTGGCAAAAAATGAATAATGGATCCTGTAAGTGTGAATCATTTGTCCTCAAATGTCAAGAGCCGGGAAATATAATATCCTTCCACTTGCATACTGTAATTTCTGTGTAAAATCAGTTTACTGATGAACCAGAGGTGTAAAGCTCGCCTTAAATTACCCATGACTCAAAGCACAGACACTGAAAAAACATCCTTCTCTAATAACCTAAGCCAAAAACACATTTCCTCCACGCATCCTCAAAGCTCACAGAACGATGCTTTTGCAGCCCACTTCTTTCTACTCTGATGACTAATATTAGTGCTGTACTCATTGAGAGGCCATTACAAAAAAAAATAAAAAATCTTTTCCACACAAACTTTGCCATTAGTGTGTAATTTTGCCTGCAGTACAGTCAGATAGCACTTTTTTTTTTTTTTTTTTGAAATATCTTTCAGATCCCGTGAAAACAAAATTTGAATTTGTCTGAGGTCATCTATATGCTAGTGTTCTCCTAAAAATTAATTTTAGATATAAGCATTTAAAATTTATAGGCTTTAAACTTTATAGATTTATGGAAAACAGAGCAAAAATATTCATCCTGCACTACAGATCCCTCTCCAATCAAATGTTTTCTAGAATGAAAATATCCCTTCCTCTAATACCGCCTATAACTTACTAGAAAATAGCGGATAATGTTCATGGCTGTGATGTAACTAAAGCCCATTGGCTATTATATAAAAGGCACAAACCCTTCAAAATGTCTCATTTTAAATTCCTGTTTCAACAGGAAATACATCAAAACTGCGCTGAAGAATATTCCATGGGGTCTTGATGAAAGAAATAAACAGTGACTTGATTTATACTTTGACTAACAAGCTATAACATTGTGTAAATTATGAGAAAAGATCAGACTACATTACATAAGGTCACTTAAAATTCCTATGTGACTAAATTGCCATTATACAGTACCACACTACGTCTGCTGGCAAATGTTGTATAACACGGTATGCTGACAACAGCCAATGAAGGAACAGAGGGTCGCTAAGCCAACACACAGGCTGAGCAGCATCTGTAATAGGGCTTAGTGGATCATGCCGTGCAAACCCTGAAGATGGAAACCGTCATCACCACCTCACTCTGGCTTTAATGGGTTGGATGAGCTTTACAAAGTGCTCAGAGATTAGATACAATGGCCACCACTGCCAGAAGTCAAAGACAGTGGTGTGAGATGGCCAAATATGGCTCTCTGAAAAATATGTCCTTGTGTATAACGGTCAACCTTCCTTAAAAGCATAAGCTACAAACTTGTATTTGTTCATAACTGTGCAGCTGCAGAAAAAAAAAATCTGGTTTTCCAGAAAAAAAAAAACCCCAAAAAAAAAAAACTACAGATCCTTTAAAAAAGATCAATTTACTGAAAAGCAGAACTGTGTAAGATACTAGGATCTTCTTTCAAACAAAGCATCTTGAATTAGGTTTATTTTTTCTTACACTGGCATTATTTTCTTGTTTTACACATAAACCTTACTAAATTTTGTTAGATTTATGCTCAAATATATAATAAATATATAATATAATTTATTATTTATATAATATCATTTTTTATAATAAAATGCATATAATTGTCAATATGTATTATATATACATACATATATACAGATTTCTTACAGTGTATTCTGTTTGGGATTTAATAATTCAGGGTGAAATGATCACTGGAATGTCAAATCTTCTGATTTTATTTAAATTCCAGTGAGTATTAAGAGTTAGTCTACAATCTGAGCTTCAGGGGACTCATAAAATGATAATGTGAACCTTAAGGGAGAGATAAAAAGCAGCAATGTTCATTTTACATTGTGACTGTGATGTAAGAAGCCAGTATGATGAGTCCATATCAGTTGAGCTGACCCACTTCATGAGTTGAATGCTGAGCAGGAGGAATTGACGTCAGTGCTCTAGGGCTAGGCAGTCCATCGGCAGACATTGCAGGAGTGAGCCTCAACATTCAATACAGGAATCACTCAATCGCATCCGGCCCCAGAGCTTAACTCCTGCAGCTTGGAAAACAGTGGCTAGTGCCATATTTACAGGCAGGCAGGGCTGATCTTTTTGTTACTTTAAATAAAAGCTTTTATTGAGGTCAATAGCTCTGGCTATCATAATTTCGTTATGCAGTGGACATACGTAACACGCTGTGCATTGGATTGGTGCTGGAGGTTGATTGTGTAAAGACCTCTGGGGATCCAATCTTAACAATTTTCATACGGTTTCCCAATCATTGCCCACCCCCAGGAAGCCTCTCACTCCCACAAGTTTGCTCATTCAACATGATTTATGGGAAAAACAGTTGTAGTGTACATTCTGTTCTTGCTTTGTGCTTTAACATTTTAATATGTCACGTAATCACAATGCAAAATATATTTTGCTCTATATATCTGTACAATATGGAAAAATGTATTCATGGTTAATAGATCAGAGTTTCACTGTCTTCTTTCAGTCATGATGCAAGCACATAAATGTTTGAAGTGGAACATAAAAGGCTTGATGACCTTTCTTTGAGTGACCCAGCTTCAGCCATCTTCTAAGAGGCCGACTGTGCATCAGTGTGAGGGCTAAAAGAAAAAGGACCTTTAACAAAGCCTTGCGGGACACTCCTCTGTGACTGGCCACTGCAGTACTTGCTGCGCCAAACATCATAATCTACCAACATCATAGTGGAGTTTTGGGCAGAGAGCAGGTTGATGTGTCAGGGAAACTGACAATGTTTGGTCTGCGTGTGAATATGTGCGCACATATGTGTGTGGGAAGCTCTCCTTTCGCTGAAAGCCTTGCATGGATGCTTAAAGTCTGGCTCACTTTATAGTCAGTAACCTCTTGATTGCTCAAATTCAAATGAAACTGCAAATGAACCTTAGTCTGGATATACAGCTCAGCACAGAAAGCACCTGTGTGCTCTTGACGCAAGTCATGGCTCCACCAACTGAGTCATCATCCTGAGTGGTACAGCTTTGATTAATAAATTATCCATCACACCCTTTAATTAACTATGGCGAAATCGCAAAAATATAGGTGAAAATCTTCTAAGGCAAGGGAAATTCCAAACCACAAGTACCAAACTATTCCGACTCAGTTTTGTGTACATAGCTGTTACAAACTTAAATGATGTTTTACATTACAGTCTAGAGTTTCCATTTCAGTGTTGATAAAAGCAAACACACAAACAACAGTTGTTTTTAGTTATGCTTTTTATTTGTGCATTTACCCAATTGCATAAATAAAAAGCATAAGTAAAATAAATAAAATATCTATTTCATTGTGCATTTATTATATTATATATAATAAAATATGATTATTATAGCCATAAATTATATATTATATAATATAAAATTGGGTAAATGTGTATATAATATATATAAAAATAATATAGTATAAATAATAGAATTATATGCAACAAATAAAATAATATAATATAAAACAGCTGTTTTATATTTTATAATTCAATATCCATACCAATGTAATGCATCACAATTTTAGATAATGTAACTGTGACAGCCTTTACCAGCAATCTTGATGTTCATGTGTCCATCTAGCAGCAGATTTTCCGCCTTCAAGTCCCGGTGAACGATGTTTCGATTGTGGCAGTACTCAACAGCAGACAGAATTTGCCAGAATTTGCGTCGGGCCTCTGGTTCGCTCAGCCGTCCATGCTTGGCTAGGTAGTCTAAATAAAGAAGAAGTGAGGTTAACTAAACATCACAAATACACAAAGCACAGACATGAATCAATGAAACTTTTTACATGGGTAATGTAGCGTAATATGGGTCACACTAAAATGTGACTGGACAAAAAAAAAAAAAAAAAAAAAAAAAAAAAAAAAAAAAGGTTGAAAACCATGACCACATGTTGTACCGGGAAAGGCTCCGGCGGTGTGGTGTGGCTAGTGGCAGAGATTGATGAGCCACAATAAGGAGGCTCTGTGGTGTGTGAGTGGGGTAAACATCCCCCAGGATGGTGTAATCATGTGGTTACCACACCCTAGAGTACTGGGTCAGTCCCTGGCCCTCGGCCTGTAGCCAAACCTACAGTACTCACACATTCCATTCCATACTCGCCTTGGGATTACATTGAGGTGGGCTGGCAGAGCGACTGTCGGTACATGGCAGTGTGTTTAAGGCGTCAATCTCTGCATAAGCTGTTTTTCATATATCAAAATCAATTTTCAAAAACAGCAATTTGTGATCGCAGAATTACTTTGCATAACCTAGCCTTAAGGTGCAGTCATATTAGCGAAATTTTACAGGCAATAAAGGCATTTTTAGTTGTCAATAGTGTAGAAATGTACGAAGCATAGCTCAGACAGAAGTCACTTTTTTAAACAAAGAAATTTTTCGTTGCAAATTAACATTATTTGAAAATGTACAAAATCTGCGGTGGATATCCTCATGCAGAATTTCCGGTCACCCAGATTCCTATTGAAATTAGTGATTTCGGCAACAAAATTTTGCATAGAGACAGTAAATGTGGCCACACCTCTATATAGTATTATTACAACAATAATTGAGCTAACCAATTAGATACCAGATGTAACATTCTGAAATTGTGCTCCATTTTAAACTTTTTTTAGGACTACGCTGCTAATCAAAAAACACACCTGACATAGGAATGTCTCATATTTGTGTCAAATGGCTGGCAGGAATCTACTTTGAGATAAGATGTTCATACACTCTGCTTTATACCACTCAACCGGCTGTAATCACCCCCACTAAATCACAGACTGTGGACTTTGGCCAACAGACCAACATATCATTCTGGTGTCAGCATACCAGGTACATCAGACCTCTAAAATGCGCTTGTTATACATGATATTTTTCTTCTCTTAAGACATGTGAGCATAAGATCTTGATCCTAAAAGAGATCCTAAAAGAGCTTGAGCTCTCCAGCTGACCTAATAAAAGTTGCTTCTATGTAGTACAACTGGATTTGCTCTCAACTGACCCTTACAAATCAGAGCAGCAGTCGCACCACAGTCGCATGGACTGACTAACTGCCTTAAAGAGCATTTCCTCTTCTCAGCAAGGTGCATTTTACTGCAGGGCTTGTGTATTAGGGGTTTTAAAGTATGAACTAGCTGAACCTTGTCCTAGTGGTATTGTCGCTTACAAAAAAATTCACTTCAATAAGATAAATAAAATTTCATATTTGTAGTAATAATAAAAAATAAGTGTTTAATTAATAAAATATTTTAGTAATAAAACTATTCCATGTAACATTTCATAGTTAATGAGGTCATTCTGCCTATTTAAGCATATAAAATAATTTTTAAACAATTAGGAAAATTAGTTCAAAATAAAAAAAAAAAATATTCCAAAGAATTCCATGGTATTTTCTAATTCTTTTTTAATTAGATGACCATTTATTTTAAGCTTTTCACATCATTCTCTTTCACCATCACTCTTCATACTCTTGCTGTGAGACCAGTTTTTTTTATTATTAAAAAAATTATATTAAAAAGATTCCAATCAGTCTCTCAGTGTATGAGATCATATACTCAATTCAAATCAAAGAATAATATCCAAAAGAATATTACTATGGTACTTCCAAAAAAAACATGGTAATAACAACATAAATTTGGTCATTTTCTGCAGCTAGTGGATTACATAAACAAACGAAACTATTTCCAACATACAGAATACATTTCTTCTGGTCTTCAAACACATCTTTCCAGCAAGTCATAAATGATCTAAACAGGAATTATGAGTTTTCCTATACTACCATTACTAATGCTCTAACCTAAAATCGACAGACTCGAAATAGAGCCTGAGGGTAAAAGGCAGGGATCGAGAGGCTGAGGGTAGACACGGGTGTCAAGACTGATCAGCTGACATGTTCAAAAAGAACCTTTCTCCAGCTCTGGATTTTTCTAAAATATGCATGGCCTACATTTCTCCCCTCCACTTCCAAAATTCAAATCAATGTCTCTTAGCTTTCCCTCTCTCTCCTGCTTTGCCTGTGCGTTCTGCAGCTCCTACTTATTCGAAGTTGACCCAGTTTTCAGGTCCCTCTAATGCTTCGGCTCTGCGGTGCTGGTGGAGCAGACAGGCTCTCGTGGTGAGCTTCCGCGCTGCTAAGCTCCACCACGGGGGACCGAACCCAGCACTTCACAGCACCAAATGCCGCTCTAACTCTCTCTTCTGTCTCTTTTATCCCTGTGAAGATTATATGACGGAAGTGAGTGCCTGTGTTACGTTAGGATAGCTTAGATTCAGTGTGATGCAAGCTCACACCACTTGGTCTTAATGGCTCCAAAAACTATCTTTCATCATTTGTGATTAACTGGAGACTTTCAGTCTTGATAGCGATGGCACATGCTGTAAATAAGTTGCATAATCATATTGTGCAACAGAGAATCACAATAGCTGGACAGCATGGCCTCTCAGTACTACAAGACACTTATTATGTGGTAATCTCGACAAAAACATATAAGTATTAGTTATGCTATGTCAACAGATCGTTTTATTTGTTTTCTTATTTGTTTGACCTCGGCAACCTCATTTCAAGTCTCTGTGGTACATTTGGCTGTTATCTCACCCCGTAGCACACTTGGGCGGGAACAAGTAATTTGGTTTGCCCCAGCCACGACATCCCTCTTTATATCTCTTTCAAAACAGGGAGGCTGTTGTCACATCCATCACCAGGGTCATGGTGTTCGCACAAAGTACACCGCAACCACGAGATTGTAAAAGAATCACGCTAAATGTCTGTTTATTGTCTAGCAATAAAACACTTCACTGGTATGAGCGTGCTATTTGGTGGCTGGCCAAACAGAATATGCGTGACAAATATGATTACAAAAATACAACAAATACTTCCGAAACAAAACCTTGTTAAATAATTTGTCTGTCTGCAATGAAAGCCGAAATGTTACACAATGTAGATCAACATCAGCCAATTACAGCCAATACAGTTTTGGACCAATAGGATTTCACTGTGGGCGGGGATACTCTATCTACAGGCTTTATATTACAGCTTATATTTCCCTTAAAATGCTTAAAACTCTGGAAGCATGTAAAAAAATCTCGACTCCCCAGGGTAGGCACAATTTCTTGGTAGCATATCACATTGCCGTGTACTGTGAAACAGACACACTGTTATGTAAGAATAATGTGTGATGATTATGTGAGTTTTCACAGGTGGTGCACAGCAGCTGCTGCTACAAAGTCAAAGAGATCAGTCACTGGAAGTGATGTAGTCTACTTTTACACCACTTTCACCTTCGAGAATCACGACAAGTGATTTTTAACGGAATAGTTCACCTAAACGTGAAAATTCTGATTATTTACGTCCATGTTGTTCCAAACCTGTATGAGTCTTCTCTGTGTGAATTCTTTAAAGAATATCCCATTTTTTTCCATATACTGTAATAAAAGTGAATGGCTACAGTGAAAAAAATCCACTATACAAAACTATAAAAAAACCAAATGGAAGAGTGAATAAAGACCTAAATTTAAGTGCATCTGTCTCATGAAGTCATCATATGACGATCAGAAAACTTGAATACAGCACGTGTCAAATAAACTGTTATTGTGGGGCTTTTTGAAGCATTAAAGGGATAGTTCACCCAAAAATGAAAAATCTGTTTTTTCATCAAAAATTTTAGATATTTTTGATGAAATCTGAGAGCTTTCTGACCCTGCATAGACAGGAACTCAACTGAAACATTTTATGGCCCAGAGAGGTAGTAAGGACATCGTTAAAATAGTCCATGTGTCATGGTACTCTTGAATGGTGGCAGAGACTGACCCAGAAGAGAAGGAATTGTTGAATAAAGTCATTATTTTTGTTTTCTTTGCACACAAAAAGTATTCTCGTAACTTCATAACGTTACACTTGAACCACTGATGTCACATGCACTATTTTAACAATGTCCTTACTACTTTTCTGGGCCTTGAATGTAGTTACAGGGTCAGAAAGCTCTCAGATTTCATAAAAAATATCTTAATTTGTGTTCTGAAGATGAACGAGGGTCTTACTGGTTTGGAACGACATGAGGGTGAGTAATTAATGACAGAATTTTCATTTTTGGGTGAACTAACTTCAGTCTCCATTCTCTCTAACTGAAACAGGTGACCAGTACTGGTACTCTATTACAGAATTCCCCCTTTGTATTCAACAGAAGAAAGTAAGTCACTCAGGCTTTGAATAACAAGAGTAGGAGTAAATGATGACAGAATAAACTTTTTACATGAACTACTCCTTTAATTTTCTTTGACCTTCAGTTTTGCTCTTAGATTCGAGCTTGTGTGTCAGACAGAACAGAACTCCAAAGCAACGGAAAGACAGACAGCTGAGCCGTCAGAATATGATCATCATCGCTGACACATTTGTTGCTTGTGACTATGATGGTTATTCACACAGACTGTGTTTGTCTCGCCTGAGCTAATTTCAGCCTGACCTTTGTCACTATCATCTGAAACCAAGATGTTAGTCTGAATACATACTTTCTCTGTGTCAGTGATGTGGTATCAGGATAAACATATAGTGAAATTGATAAGAGGTAGATCTGGCTCTCTGACAGCATAAGCAAAGAATCATATCATCGTGAATCAAAACAAGAGCCAGAACAACAACATCCAAATATGGTAGTCAGCTATTTGCCAAAAACAAAAAAAGACAGACAAATTGTATATCCTGTTAACTCATGTATCTGTCATCTCATGTAATTCTTTGCTAACCATCCTGAAAACAATATTCATCCAATAATGTATACATATTTAGGCCCTGTGAGTATTATTGGTTGCTATTATAATAACAATTATTCATTATGCAACATATTTCAATACAGGTACCAAAATTTGCATCACACCATTGTAAATGGAACCACTTACCAAAGATTTCCCCATTCTTGGCGTATTCTGTCACAAGGTACAGCATATTCTTGGTCTCCATGACCTGCGTGAGGATGAAAAAATAATAAGTTACAGCCAGGTCTTCTGTCTTTGATGGCGTGCATAGATCCAAAATACACGTGAACCCCAAAGCGAGTGCAAAAAGTGGGTTGAGTGATAAAATGACTGCCACATTCAGCTGAAATCTGAAGTATCCCATTGAGTTCACAGTATTATAATGAAACACATGAATCAGAGTGGGATGCTGGTTTACTCGTAGGCTCGATTCACAGTGCAGTGTCAGAGCCAGCAATGTGTGGGAGGACCCTAGAATTAGCCAAAGAAAACAAAAAGATGAATAGACCTAAATGTAGTGAAGAGAAGCGGCATGTTATAATTCAGAAACATTTACAGAGTCCCACATAAACACTACTGTCGGCCATTTATACAGTCAGTTAGTTTTACCGATATGTCGGCCTCATCTGTACAGAGAGGCTTTTGTGGAAATCAGCCTTATCTGGGCTCAACTTGTAGGGGTTTTTCTGCTCTTGCCATTTAAAGGCATTGCAGAGTTGACTAATAAAATCAGCAACTAGGCCAGAATATGAATCATCTTTTAAAATCCTAAACTAATTCTCCTTTCCAGAAACATGTTTTGATGGAAGCTGTGATCTCAGAGTTGTTCAGAACACATCGATCACAAAGCACTTCTTATCCCAATCAGCTGCCAAATAAGCAAATAACTGGAAATAACTCAAATTATCTCATGTGAATAGTTGATACTACACTAGCTGGCTGTCTATTATGTGACACACCAGCAGTGGTTAGTCACATTACATCAAGGGACGGGTCACGCTGTTGCCAAAGATGTCAACAAAATAGGAATATCAATCAATTGGAAATTACATAATATGCCTATTCAAATACACTGAAAATAATTTGGTGTAGAAACAACTGCTAGTAAATTTCACAAACCATAACAAAGAATTAACACTTTGTACACAAGTGTTGTAGACACTGTAGAAAAACTGAAATAGTATTTTCTTGTATAACATACTCCTATAATCTGTTTTATTTACCTACAAAAATGTTTCAAGTGTGTGTGTGTGTATACACAAACACACACAGTGTTGGGAAAAGTTACTTTTAAAAGTAACGCATTACAATATTGCGCTACTCCATAAAAAATAACTAATTGGGTTACTTAGTTATGGAAAGTAATGCATTACGTTACTTTCACTGCATGAAAAGAGCTGTATACAAACCAGTAAACTCCTGTAAAGCCTACAGATTTTCGGACAAATCTGGGAGTATTACTGACCCGACACGGAAATACCATGGGTCCGTATACTGCCAGATACGTACCAATTCGGATGTAGGTTACTGACTTATTCTTCCGTGCAACAGCCATTTGTTGCCATGGCAAGTAATCCCCTAAATGAAGGAGATGTTCACACCTTTGTGGCACTGTGTGCCCTCCCCTTTTGGTCATTCATGTTAAACTGGATTGGTTGATTTGAAACTAAACCCACCCCTAAACCAGACAGCTATTGGGGCACTGAGCACACAGACTTTCCTCAAAAGTCATTTCATTGGTAAACTTGTGATTTATCCCACCCAAAACCTTTGCAGAAGAGTGACTTTATTGGTTACATTTAGAATACATCCCTCCCAAAAACCTTACAGGTGAATGATGTGATTGGTTGCTGACCAGGTGGGCAGATTGATTGTTTGTCTTTATTAGGGGAAAATAGTAAATAGTATCCAAAACATAAAAACAGCCAGAAAATATTTCAAAAGAAAGCAACATGTAAAAATACATCTACTTTGAATGAAAGATGTCAAACAAATGCAGTAAATTTCACATGAAATGAAGTGTCCCAGCAGACTCCATTCCTCACTGTAGATCCTGTGTGCATCCACATCAACATCTTCCTCATCTTACATTGAGCTCCACCATCTTACCTGGTTTGTGCATGCTGTTGAAGTGGATTCTTCCCAGAACTGTGCAAGCTTACAAATGTTCCAGTCTGTAGCTGTTGGTGTCCTCAAGAAATGTGACTTAAGATCAGGTCAAACACAAAAGTCTTAGCCGGAGGTTGGGCATGTATGTGTGTTTGTGGGGGGTGGGTGGGAGAGGATCATTTATGAAGAGTTAGATATTTTGAAGACCAGTGCTATCTGACACACTTTTTAAATAAAATATTTATCATTGGAGATATCTTTTGAAAGTGTTGCTTGTCTGTATGTAGTTTATAATTATAATTATATATATTCTCTTTGCTAATTTTGACTAAACAACTATTGAACAGTTCCACTGTTGCCCAGGAAAAGATACACATCATACCTCATAACACACACTGACTTTTTGGGGGGCATTAATCACTATTGGTAGAGATACTGCTAGAGAAACCACACTTGGACTCAGAGCACCAATTTCGAGTATGGGTCACTTGACAATACATCACGACTTTCACTTTCACTTTCAAAATGAAATTAATAAGCCACTCTAGCCAAGTTGTTTATTAAATAATTAATAAATAACTTGCATTACTTATTATAAAAGGTAATTCAGATATTTTGTTGTAAATTTAAAAGTAATGCGTTACTTTACTGGTTACGTGAAAAAAGTAATCTGATTACATAACCCCCTGGGGTCGAAGCCCGCACTGGTGCGGTCTGTCTCGTATTTTCTTTATGACCGTGAAAAGAACCAAAAATACTCCGTCAGTTTTGATCGTACAGATAAGAATAAGGTATCGTTTGAAACTGCAAAGGGTCAACTTTTATTTGGGTATAGTCATACTAACAACAAAACTATGTGCTTTTCTAAAATAAAGAAAATAAACAGGGTGTGTTCTCTGCTGTCTCAGTCTCCGTCACCTCTCTTCAGAGACACGTAAATAAAATAACATGAATCTCTGCGAATACTCGCCTCAAAGAGATGTGAAATATATGTAGAGAAAGCTTGAAATGTCTACTTTTAAATGAAGTATGTCACGTCCAAAACAAATATTTTCTGTTAAAATAATCCGTATGAAACCAACGCGATGTCCAGTTTTCAAACATCCACGTGAGACGCACGCACATGTAAATGCCCACATCACCGTAAACAAACGTGAAGAGTTCAACCCGGCTACTTTTTGTTTCTGAAAGACGCGCTGAGAGAAATAATCACAACGCGCTGCGTCACGCAGCTGGATCCAGTAGATGATATCACGCTGATGAGTAGCCTAAGATTACTTGCATCTGTTGTTATTGTGTTATTGTGACATAACTTGTACACATTTTACTAGTTATACTTTTCCCAAACTATAATTCCTGACTACATGTATGAAATCAAGTGAAACATTTTGAAATGTTTCATTTCATTGTCTAAATGTCTCACAATGCCAGGATGTTTGTTTAATGTTTTATAACATATAAAACCACAAGATATAAAAGTAGAACGAGTGTTAACACTATGATATTAGAGTCTATAGCCCTATTCGGATGGTAATTGTTTCTCAGGGGGACGTAAGTGATTTTCACCATTTACAGGGGGTAGTTGGTGATTTTAATGCCGTCCGAATCCAGGATGTCGGTGTTTTTCTCTCACCACCCCCCTAAAAATCCCCCGCCCAATTACCTACTGTTTTTTGACAAACACCAAGGTCGTGTGGTAATTTAATTGCCGTCCGAATCCACATCTCTGAGTTTACGGGAAGAAATCAATTCAAAATTCAAAAGTGTTTAAACCCTTTTTGAGCACTCCCAAACACCACTGTACTTCGGTGTAATTTACATACATATTTATTTATGAAATGCTGGAAAGTATTTAAAAGAACAATACATCATAACTGCTCCACCACAGCGAGTGAGAGCAGAAAGAGAAGAAAAGCTCGTAAACATTCGAAATGGGTCTTTACTATGGCAGCAGCAGGTAACCTATGCAAAACAATTTTAAAATGTGTATTATAAACAGATTTATAATGCGTATAATTATATACAACTATAGGCGTCTATTTTCCTATTTTTAAACAGGAGATTTAAATCATCAAATAATAAATAGGATTATATATTATAAAATATGCTTGAATAATTAGAATACATTTTACATAAGTATTTTTAAATACATTTTACAAAATAATAAGAATAAATTTGTAAATAAAATTTGTTTTATTTACAGCAGACAATCATGTGAATGGCCACGTGAGCAGCGTGTTCCCAGGTTCGTAGGATCACAGAACTCGCTCCTCCTCAGTGAATAAATTGCCATCCGAATCCATGAGGTTTATCACTGAGGTCATATGTAAATTTATTTTTACAGACGTCCATATGAGAAACAATTACCGTCCGAATCGGGCTTATGAATGTTTGGCACAAAGGTGTGTTACTGTTGATGAATTTTCAGCATCATTACTCCAGTCTTACTCCAAGTGTAACTATACCATTCAAAAGCTTGGAGTTAGTATATATACAAATTAAAACTTTTATTTAGCACACAAGTGATGATAAAGACATTTATCATGTTACAAACGATGCTGTTCTTCTGAACTTTCTATTCATCAAAAAACCTGAAAAAATTATTCTCAGCTCTTTTCAACATAATAATAATAATAATAATAATAATAAATGTTATTTTTGAGCAACAAATAAGAATATTAGAATGATTTCTGAAGGATCATGTGACTGAAGTAATGATGCTAAAAATTCAGCTTTGAAAGTCAGCTTTGATTGTTCCTAATAAACTGTTTAACTGCACTCGCAAGTGAATCTCAAGTTATTTTGTGTGATAGCTAAATATATTCTAAATAAACTGCAAACAAAAAATATATAAATTTATTTTTTTCCTCATTTTTCTTGTAACTCTTCCCTCTCAGTCACATACCTGGCTAAATGGCTCATTATCATTATGTCTTCTCAAAAAGTGTCTTAGAAAATTTAAATCAATATATTGTTTTCTTTGAGTGAGTAAACAAGATGATTTTTACATCATCTTGAAGCAAAAACTCTAGGCTACGAGATCCAGTTCTCAAAAGTCTTGTGAACAAATGTTCTGTATGTGTTTTATGGCTTTATTTCAGTGACTTCAAAATTGTAGTTTTTCACTAACCACGCATAAACGTTGCTTTCTCAAAAACAAAATCACGTAAATACATCCTGCTCTCATATTATTGTAGCCCAGTTTGTGCTGATTACAGTGATATTAGACTTTAGCAATTTATATGTTTATAAGCAACTGAAAAAAGCACAAATCTCAGGACATGTCAAAACTTCTCCAGGCCCCCAAAACACCCTCAGACTCCAGAGGGATAACTCGCGTTACTTGTAATACGTTACCCCCAAATAGTGTTTGTGTCTATAGTTTTTACATTAATTACACTAGATTTACACATTATATATTCATGCTTCATAAAGAATTTGATTATGATTATAATGTGCTTGAAATGCATGTGCGGTGCATGTGCACATATGTGATCCCATCGGATATGACCAAAGAAAAAGTTGACATATAACGCTGCTGATGTATGACGTGTGAATAGCGGCAGATCACCACAGTAAATA
The DNA here is from genome assembly GCA_039654775.1 of Spinibarbus caldwelli. Taxonomy (NCBI): domain Eukaryota; kingdom Metazoa; phylum Chordata; class Actinopteri; order Cypriniformes; family Cyprinidae; genus Spinibarbus; species Spinibarbus caldwelli. The sequence goes on along the minus strand of CM077253.1, from coordinate 15,205,120 downwards.
TGGACCATTTGCTGCTGCATTACGTGTACATGAGGGTGCGTGTGCGGAGCAGCTGCTTGGTGTTAGGACCCTGAGCCGTGGCAGATGGGGCAGGGGAAACCGGGGGTTAGAGATGAGACGGGCAGGGGCCTGCAGAGCTGCCCTCTGTTTATGAGGCCTGAAAGGAAATGACTAATTGACCCATGCCGTTTGAATGGAGTAACCGTTGGAAATAATGATACACTGTGATTACACGGCAAGGGCTTGGACTGGTGCCGCTACGTTGTATAATAAGGAAGCGCTATTCCCATTCCCAAAAACCAAAGTGACCTAGTCTTACATAATGCTGCAGTGAAGTCACACTGGGGGAGAAGTTATCTCATCTTCTAAGTGTTTGTGTGACTTTGACTCTAAAGTGTGAATGATCTCTTGTTAAAAAAAAACAAAAAAAAAAACAGGCTTTTTCAAGCTGGACAACTTTAATGTGTTCATGCGAAAGTTTACTATGAAAAGTAGTTAGCTATTAACTTTGGCTTGATGGTGGGTAATATGGTGAGAACTGCATGGTGTATCATATAATATTTACTGGGAAAATTAAATAATCAATACAGACATTGGAACTACAGCTATAAATTGTTATGCCATAATTGCTTTTACTATTGTTTTTTGTAAAAGACCCAACCTTACAATCTTATGTATCAGTGTCACCACTTTGTGTGTGACCATGAAAGATGTTTTAAGAGTTAGCATTGAGTGAAAACCAGAGCCGATCCTCCCTATACGCAGAATACGCAAGATGATCTCATTTCTCAATCATCTCAAAGATGATTTCATTTTAGTTTCGTTTTTGAATTTGGCCAGCGGTTATGAAAACATGAATTATCATTTGTTTTAATGTGGTGCGCTGTCGCCCTTTCTATGTAAAAATCAGTCAAATCGTGTAACGTGAATGTCGTAAAGTCTCTTGCTCGAGACTAAAAAAATGAGCTGAAAGCATAGCGAGCCGCAGAAGAGATACTGTTTCTCAAGCGCTTTCCGCGAGCGCGATTCAAGACGGAGTGAAACACGGACGAATGCGTTTCATTCATTCGCTCATTACCACTCGTAACCGTGCGTTTTCCACATGTATTAATTTATTTGGAATGCAAGAAGAGCACGAAAATATTGTTTGCCAAGCCATGTTATTTTTAATTTGCTTGGAAATAGACGACGACTTTGAACCCCCAACTAGGAGTCACGCAATACCAGGTCTATCAAAACTTCTTGCAACTTCTAGCTTAATTTTTTGGCCTCCGGTTCTTTTCAACGTACTGTGGCTTCTTTATTTCTTTATTCTTTATGTGCGACTGCTCTAATTTGCGGTGCGCTTGGTATATTGCGTTAGTCGATATGTAAATGAGATGTTGCGTTTAATTTGCACATTGTTAGTAAATCACCGCAGAAATTTCCACGGCCATCGGCGCTGTTTTGGAATTGCACTCTTGCGCTAATTTGCAGTTTAGTAAAACTGGCCCATAGACATCTAAAGCCATCTTTCCAATATCTCTGACATTACACTCTGCTTATTCACCATAGTAAAAAGTCTGACTAATGAATCTAATTCAGAGTTCAGATCAACTATATGCATTGTAAAGTCACACGAGTGTTATTAATTAATTAGCTAGCCAGCTAACTAGACTGAAGGCTCAAAACATAAATAGTAAAACCATCAGTTGTTGTACCAGCCACAACAAGCTGTAGATTTTCAATTATTGGCTGAGAAGTTCTACATTGGTACATCCCTCTTACATCCCTTTTACATTTAGTCATTTAGCTGATGCTTTTATCCAAATCAACTTAAAAACGAGAAGCACCACAAGCAATTTGTCATAAAAGAGCCAACAATACTGGCAGGAAATGGCCTAGGCAGGCATTACCTGGTACAGTTTAATGATGTGCGGATGGTCCAGCATTTTCATGATCTGTACTTCACGATAAATCTTCTCCAGGTTCACAGCATCCAGCTGGGTCTTGTCGATGATCTTTATAGCCACCTGTTGAACGAAGGGCACAGAGACACACTTTCATTGGCACGGAGCCTAATGCCTCAAGCTACTCGAAATTCATTAGTCTTGTTGCTGTCCGCAGTGCAAGTCGATCCAGTCTTCACAAGCCCCAGCGCGGCTCAAAGGCAGAATAACACGTGAGCACAGCTTATACGCACCTGAGCGTCTGGTTAACGGCTTAACTACTGAAGTAGGCTAATGATCCAAATTATTTTATAATTTTCTCACAGGCTTTTCATCATTTGCCAGACAAATGGGAAAAGAACAGGAGTAATTTACTATTTCATAACCACTCATACCTTAATCCCCCTTTACACTGTATAATAATAATCTTCAGATAAGTACACAGAAGCGGAAAAAACAGAACCGATTCCACAATTTAAGACTTTGACCTGTGTTCTATATCATTACAGTGATATAAAACATTTAGGTTATGAAGATTTACGACACTTTGGTGCTTCAGCTTACTTTCTGCTGTTCGTATGAGGAATCTTCATATTATTATAGAATAAAAAATGTTTTTAAATACATCTTGAAAAAATATCATTCAATCTTGATGTTCATTAAACCACAAATATGTTTAAATGCCAAAGACAGGCTCAACAATATTTTTTTTTCTGCTGTCAGGTCGGATTGTATTTTTTACCCTACCAACATTTTCACCAGCCCTACCACAATTTATATATTTTTCCAACATTGCTGCATTACAAAACATTAATAATAATGTTCTGAAAAATAAACTGGTGGGCCCAGTGAAAATATTGGTAAGGACTGCAAAAATCCAAGCTAGCAGAAAAATATCAATATAATGAAAAAAAAAAAAAAATGTAAAACCATTTTTAAAAATATATAATATATAAAAATATATAAATTAAAATATATACAAAATTACTCAAAGGCTCACAAAGACTTGAGAGGGTAGCATATGATTAAAATATATAAATAAATATATAAATATATAAATATATAAATATATATATATATATATATATATATATATATATATATATATACACACACACACACATACATATATACATACATACACACACACACACACACAGGTGCATCTCAAATTAGAATGTCGTGGAAAAAGTTCATTTATTTCAGTAATTCAACTCAAATTGTGAAGTAGTTTAAGTCTTTGGTTCTTTTAATTGTGATGATTTTGGCTCACATTTAACAAAAACCCACCCCACTATCTCAACAAATTAGAATACTTCATAAGACCAATAAAAAAACATTTTTAGTGAATTGTTGGCCTTCTAGAAAGTATGTTCATTTACTGTATATGTACTCAATACTTGGTAGGGGCTCCTTTTGCTTTAATTACTGCCTCAATTCGGCGTGGCATGGAGGTGATCAGTTTGTGACACTGCTGAGGTGGTATGGAAGCCCAGGTTTCTTTGACAGTGGCCTTCAGCTCATCTGCATTTTTAGGTCTCTTGTTTCTCATTTTCCTCTTGACAATACCCCATAGATTCTCTATGGGGTTCAGGTCTGGTGAGTTTGCTGGCCAGTCAAGCACACCAACACATGGTCATTTAACCAACTTTTGGTGCTTTTGGCAGTGTGGGCAGGTGCCAAATCCTGCTGGAAAATGAAATCGGCATCTTTAAAAAGCTGGTCAGCAGAAGGAAGCATGAAGTGCTCCAAAATTTCTCGGTAAACGGGTGCAGTGACTTTGGTTTTCAAAAAACACAATGGACCAACACCAGCAGATGACATTGCACCCCAAATCATCACAGACTGTGGAAACTTAACACTGGACTTCAAGCAACTTGGGCTATGAGCTTCTCCACCCTTCCTCCAGACTCTAGGACCTTGGTTTCCAAATGAAATACAAAACTTGCTCTCATCTGAAAAGAGGATTTTGGACCACTGGGCAACAGTCCAGCTCTTCCTCTCCTTAGCCCAGGTAAGACGCCTCTGACGTTGTCTGTGGTTCAGGAGTGGCTTAACAAGAGGAATACGACAACTGTAGTCAAATTCCTCGACAAGTCTGTGTGTGGTGGCTCTTGATGCCTTGACCCCAGCCTCAGTCCATTCCTTGTGAAGTTCACCCAAATTCTTGAATGGATTTTGCTTGACAATCCTCATAAGGCTGCGGTTCTCTCGGTTGGTTGTGCATCTTTTTCTTCCACACTTTTTCCTTCCACTCAACTTTCTGTTAACATGCTTGGATACAGCACTCTGTGAACAGCCAGCTTCTTTGGCAATGAATGTTTGTGGCTTACCCTCCTTGTGAAGGGTGTCAATGATTGTCTTCTGGACAACTGTCAGATCAGCAGTCTTCCCCATGATTGTGTAGCCTAGTGAACCAAACTGAGAGACCATTTTGAAGGCTCAGGAAACCTTTCCAGGTGTTTTGAGTTGATTAGCTGATTGGCATGTCACCATATTCTAATTTGTTGAGATAGTGAATTGGTGGGTTTTCGTTAAATGTGAGCCAAAATACTTCAGTCTGTGTGCACTGAATTTATTTAATACACAAGTTTCACAATTTGAGTTGAATTATTGAAATAAATGAACTTTTCCACGACATTCTAATTTATTGAGATGCACCTGTACACAGGTGTTGTTATATATGTTCTCATGCAATTTTAACAAAACATCATCTATGTTTACCAAGGTAGCATCTAGGTGACATTAAAATCAGCAAATTTTGCAACAATAATTTTTTTTTTTTTTTACATAAATCCATGTTTTCATTTGCATAAAAACATATTTGCATGATCAACGGAAGTAAGACAAAATGTACTTGACAAATGACAGTTCTGTCTATTAGCCTGAAACTGTCTCACACTGACCCCAGGCCAGCCTTGTTGCTGACCCCTGGAAAGCATAATGGTAACTGACTGAAAACATTAGAAGATATCACTATGAATCAGCTGTCATATGCGAATGCGGTTAGTCATTCTCATTGGCAGTAACAGTGATCCAACTGTCCTTTAAAACCATGAACAATGCAGGCGACACACAAAGCAGAAGACACATGCTACCAGAGCATGTGTATTCTGAATATAGCTCAGAGGAAGAACAGAGAAATCACAAAACACAAGAGACTGATGGGAAGCTGAGACAGTGTCATCCCCACAGAAATGAAGCCGTCTCGAGGCAGCCATTGCAGAGATGCATCAACTCTGTACAACATAATCCTGTTAAATATCATAATTCTGCACACTGCTCCAATGCTAAACTCTACATCTGCAGATTTGCAGACAGTCTGAAAACCGCAGGAGCTCTCTAACCAAGCGTGAATTACAGCTCGCACCTAACACCCTAAACCAAAACTTCACTGCAAAGCAACACAATGTCACAAAGGTCAACACCTTGGATGTTTAGAAATCATTTAATCCGGATATTACAAGCTAATTCTAGTTATTAACATTTTATATATCTAGATATGCTTGATGATTTTATTTTAATTAAACACTGAAGTATTTACATTTTGACAAAATGGTTAAAAACAAGTCAGCCATTATTTTGTGTTATAAAACGTTTCTAAAAATCAAATCCAGGTGGCTCCTTAAAAAAAAAAAGTGACACCGCTTCAGACAAACAGGTTGTTTATTACCCAAAGACACTAAGTTCTCACATAACTATGATATAATCAAGCCAGTGTGAGTGAAACTGTAACTTGTACCTCGTAGTTTTTCTGTGCAGTGCACAAGGGTTAGTTAGAGGGCTGAGCAGCTGATATAGTCTCAACTCACCTCTGTCTTGGTTATACGATGTCTTGCCAGTTTTACAACAGCGAAATTCCCCTTTCCAAGAGTCCGCTCGATATCATAGAAGCCCACTCGGACGGGACCCCTGAGCACTGGCTTTTGGTGACAGTCAGCCATGACCATGCTGTTAGTGAAACACTAGGGTTTGGGGCGAGAAGATAGAGACCTGCCACTTGAGCCTCAAGATAACGAGGTCGGCAGAGGCTAAAGCGTGGAGAAATGCCAGCGTGCCGGCCAGGGCGCTCGCTGACGGTCCGCTCCGGTCTCAGCAGAAGAAGCACGAAGGCGATGTGTCACGCCACCTCCTCCAATACAATAGAGCTCTAATATTTCAGCTGTGTTTGCGAGAGCACACGAGCTGACTTGCAGCAGGCATCATGTTCTCTGGTTGACGTGCATTGACGTCAGAGCCGATGGGGGTATTTGTACAAGGGGCGGGGCTTCGAAGCGCTTCCACGCTCCAGTGCCAATTCGTTTCCAAGACGACCAGACCCACCTCTTACGTCAACGGCCAGAGCGTCGCTGTTTGCTCGAGCGCTGGCTGCGAAACCCTGCCGCCAGCAACTTTGATAAAGTCTCTCTCTCGCGTACTTCAGTCGAGGAACGAGAGCCGACGGTGTTTTTCCGGCTTTATAGTGTCTTGAAAGCAAGTATGTCTGGGGTTTTCAATCCTTTTCAAATATGACGAGGAAACATCATCGTAAATTTAAATTTTCACATTTATACTGTGAAAAATATTATAAATATGTCAAAATATTTTTTTGGGGGGAAAATATTTAGTTTCTGCACTGTTAGATGCATTAATATATCTTTATTTAAACTTGTTTGTTTATTATTTCTCTCTAAACATTTCCACGAACCCCCTTGCGGCCTCGTGGAGGTCCCCTGCCCCCAATATAAAAAAACCCCTGCCTTAAATAATCACATTTTGACATCTAGGCCAATAAGTGTTTGCAACCCAACCCTGTGGACATCAAAGCAGGCGTGGCACATATTTGCTCAATTACATAATCGTAATCATATAAAGCAGAATTTTCTTAAATGTGTCTTTGAAGAATCAACTGAGCGAGAGCTGTACTCAACAATTTATACAACAGTTTAATAAACAAGTCATTAATATCAAGAGTATGTAAGCGTAGAAACGCATTACAGACGGTGCATGATTTGTATTGGAAAATGTAATTTAAACACCTCCATGACATAAGTGCAACAAATATGTCCTCAAAGCTGCACGTAATTCAGTTTTAGGTGGCCTATCGTATGGCGACATCTGATGGTCACATGGTGTACTGCAGCCACTCATCTAATAAAACACTCCTCTCAGGACGTCAGGGAATTCAGCTGAATAATAATGCATTTCTAAAAAATAACGTTTAGCTCAATATTTGCAATAAATTGACAGTCACTAAAAGGGTACAAAATGTGAAATAACAGAGTGGATTGGAAAATGAGTCATCTGAACTAAGCATGCAGCTGTGACATTAAGTAGAGATCTATTCTCAGCATAACAAAAGCCACTGAATGAGATTTCAAAAACGTTTATTCCTTATCAAATACAATTAAATAAAATCATTTGTTAGGGTTACATTGCGTCAAGGTCAGACCATTTCCAAAACTTCAAGAACAGCAGTCAAGCTCTTACAAAATTAGTTACGCATAACTAACTAGAAAAATGTATATTCACTATAAAGAATATACATTTTCCCTTTCCAGGCCTGATTTTAAATTTTCCCGACATTTCCAGGTTGTCCAGGAGTGTGGGAACAATGTTGATTAAACACAAACACAACCATTAAAAGCTATTCTGTGCTTAAGAATAAGTCCAAATAACTTGACAATGATATTATTATTATTATTATTATAAGGACTGACAACATATTATTTACAATCCAAATACAGCAAAAACTCATTATTTATCTTTCTGCTCATAATTTGAAAGCAAAATACATTCAATATGTTACAATAATGTTATATACGTACAAATCCTTTAATTCTGTTTTTACAAAAAAGAGCTTACAAAGCAACTACAGTCTTTAAAAACCAGTAGGTATCCTTTAGAGAGGCCATTCTCAGAGACACAGAAGGATGTTGTTGAGATGGGCTGAGAGGTCAGCACACTGTTTTGTGAATTTTCAAATGGAAGGTCCTGTTCCAGGATGCCAGCTTCCACAGAGGAAGCTCTCACAAGCCGATGACACCTTTATGCTTCTTTGTATAGTCGGTTATGGGAATCTGTACACCCCTGCATTAGAACCCCACTGGCTTCCCCACCAGGTCACATAGTGCACATCAAAGAACAGACATACAGACTGAATGAGTGGGTGAGCCAGCCACACTGGAGGGAGAGACTTTACCAGTCAGTATACACACTGTATAGTGTTTTAGTATCCATAGATGTCATTGTCCACCCATCCGGCTTCTACCGCAGAGGAGCTGCGGCAGGTCTCATAGATGTCATTAGTGACAAAACCGCACTGCGTGGGGCAACTTGGGACGTTCTCGTAGTCCTCAAACTGACTGATTGTGGACGTCACACTAAATGTTCTGTTAATTTCAGAGCTCATGTACTCCAGATGAGCTCCAGACTGGTTGAATTTGTCAGTGCGTTTATAATCATTCTGACTTTTTGGAGCTACTGGACGCACCCACTGTCCTGGCACGGCATAGATTTCATTCTGCTCTTTCCTTCTGCAAAGATACAGTGAGAGAGTATATAATATGGCAGGCTGACAGACAAAATAGTTCATAGAGAATAACAAAATAAGAAATGATAAAAATATTTGCAGTGCATTACACACCTCCTTGACATGACTCTGAAACAGAAAACCCCTGACACCACCAATATCAACAGCAGCATTACAGGCAGAGTGGCAAGGAGGATGTAGTAAATATTAGTGTCATCTGAAATAGAAACTAAAAGAACTTCCATAATTAAAACAGTTAATATCCAGAAAAGAATCATTAATAAACAATATTCAATTGACCATTCATTTCTAAAATACCCGATGACTCTGTGAATTCAGTTTTTATCCTGTCATTGTCCACTGTAATGGGCAGCTGCTTTGGCACCAAAGTCAGTTCATCAGTACCTAAAAACAAGAATCACTGTGAATGTTTTTTTTGGCTTTGATGATTGACCTATTATGGATTTTGAGCTTGACTACTGTGAGCAAAAGTATAATTCCACTTCCACCACTGGAGGTCATCATAAGCATTATTATTCGTCTTTTTAAACTAATCACCCCAAAATTAAAATTCTGTCCTTTTATTCTGTCCTTGATTATTCTGCCCTAAATGATTATTTTAGTATTTATGGTTTTTTTTTTTAGCATTATTTATATGCTATTATATTACGTATTACCTTTTATTTTAATATATTCTGTTTTAATTTTAAGTTTTAGTAATTTTGTTATATGCTTTTGTCGATTGATTTTTATTTTAACATTTCTATTTTAGCACTTCAACTTGTACTTATTTATCTCAGTTTGCCAAGGCAGCATTTCTAATTTTCCTTTAAGTTTTTGTTTTATTATTTATTTTATTTCATCTTTATTTCGATTACTGAAAAGTATTTTAAATAATTTTAGTTTTAGTTAATGAAGATAACACTGGTAAATAATAAGGCAATTTACACTTTTTGAAGAACTATCCCTATCATCTTCAAATGGGTTATAATTTAGTTTAATCTGTAATTATAGGTATTATTAAAAAAAATAATAAAAACTTAGTTACTATAAAAATGCTAATATCTCACAATAATTTAGACACTCTCATATTAATATACTATATATTAATAAGTAAAACAGAAGATTTTTAAAACCATTATTGTGTCAGGAAAAAAGAAGCAAATGCACCAGATAAAACTTAAGGATTTGTTTACCTGTGAGTGTAGTGATATTTCCTGCTGGAGTGGGGACAGGATGCTTCTCTAAACACATACAGGAGGCAGCAAGATTTACATTTGATGTCCTCTTATATAATATGTGTACACTAAAGATGCTTGTCTCAGATTTGTTGCCTATTAAACATCTTAATGTGACAGCTACCCTTAACATAAGCAAAAGCCTACCGTCTGAGTACTTGCAGATGAAATTATTCTTGGAATTGCAGTTGTGGTCAGTCCACTTGAACAGGTTGTGCTCCTTCTGTCCAGCAGAAGATGAGGGTCTGTAGAATAACGCCGCACACTGTTCAAGGCCACACGAGGGTTCTGTCACCAGCCAGTTCCTGAAAACACAACAGACTCACTGAAAACTCTGTATCACATTTACTATTTTGCTTTCTTAAAGGGATAGTTCACCAAAAAAAAAAAAAAATTCTGTCATCATTTACTTACCCTAATGATTCAGAAGACTTAGAATATAGATTATATTTATTGAAAAAAAAAAGGAAAAAAAAAAAAAGAGTATTGTTTATATACTATTATAGTATTTAGTTTTACTTTTGATTTTAAATTAGCTTTTATTTTAGTCAGTTTTAATTTTAGTTTAGGTTTTAGTAATTTAGTTATGTGCTTTTGCAATTTTTTAAAAAATATTTCTATTCTGTATCTCATTTTAGTACTTTTAGTACTTTTTAAGACATACAGAATACATTAATAGAATACAGAATTATATTTGTATATTATTATTTATTATTTATTTTTAAATGCCTTTTACATTTTTACATTACAGTTTTCATTTTAATTTTATTTTGAGTTTTAGTAATTTTATATGCTTTTGTGATTTTTAAAAAAAATATTTCTACTTAGCTTTAATTTTATTTCCATTTTATTAATGTAATACTACAACTTCAACTTATTTAATTCAGTTACTTGCCAAGGTGACATTTTTAATTTAAGATGTATACTTCTATCATATAATTTGTATATTTTTTATTTTATTTCAGATTTATTTCAATTACCAAAAACTATTTTGGTAGTACGGCATTTTAGTTTTAATGAACAATAACAACAACACGGGTATGTAGACCACTTTTATGGGGTTTTTGTAGCCTTTTTGTGAAGAAAATAAGTCACAGGAATGACATGACGATGAGAAAATGATGAAAGTATTTACATTTTTTGGGAAAACTATCCCTTTAAAACCAAACATAAAAAAAAATAACAATAAAATATTCAATCAATCAATCACCAGAATATTTCAGGATGTTATCACAGCAAATATCCTACCTGAATGTGGCCTGACTGTAATCCAGCCAGTAATACTGTGATGAACAATCAACATTATATTGTGAGCTCCTTCGTAGCCCAATCCAGAAGTCTCCATCAGAGGCCCTGAGCTCCTGAACAAATCTCTCCACCAGACGCTGCTCATTCTCAGTCTCAATGCTGAGCAGCTCTCCATCATCCTCCCTGCATTTCTGTCTGGCTGCCTCAAAGCTTGCTCTGAGCCTGATGTCCTGGAAGCTTGTGATCTTATAACAGGGCTTCTCTGTCCCTCTCCGGCATATCCTGTGATCTGCAAACCACATCACCAAAAAGCACTGATGTTAGTGTTGAACCTAAAGTACTGTTATAGGAAAGTTGGCACAGGGACATATACGAGCAAACAGTGGAAGAAACTTGCACTAACTGTCTGTCAGGCGGAAAATCCTCTCAAACAAAGTCATGTGTGCGACAGCCATCAGCCATATCCTCCTTGACTAAAAAAAAGCTGTGACCCAAATATAAACCCTTCTTATCCTCAAACTGTACATAAACATCCCACAATAACGTTACATAAATGAACTGTGGTTAAACGTTTGTTGCATCATCAGACGCGTAATTCGTTAAATATGGTTCTGCAAAACAAAAGCTTCAGAAATCCTTATTTAAAAAGACTGCAGTCTCTTAACTGTAAATATCGTATTATTAGACTATTGTGCATTTAAGAAGCATACAGTATCTAACGGAGTGAGATCATTTTAATATCATTGTGTATAAACCGACGTTTTACGTAAATAAGCACAAACTCACCACCGAACGCGCTTGATGCGCAGCAGGGATGGAAACAAACTGCCAAAACAGTTCCGATCAGTTTCACGAACTCCATCTCTACATAGTTTCAATGGGTGTGCGATTGGCACGACACGACTATTTCTAGATCCTAGCAAAACGTCCCGTTGTCAGACGAAACAAACGAGGGCAAGTTTTCGCTTTAGGCAGCTTGAGTCTGCGAATGAAAGTGGCTGCTAGCAGAAACTGTTGTAGCCGTTTTTGCGCTCCCACTCATTACGTGTGAATTTTAAAAGTGTTCCGAAGTAGTTTTTTTTCTTTCTAGAGTGCATTTTTGTTTGTTTGTTCGCTATTTTAAATAAACAAGCTAATAATAAATTAATTACCACAATTATAAAAGATTATACAAATGTATTTACTTATAAAGGCTAGCTTTGGAAACCAGTGTGCGATTTTCATTTAAAGCAATAGTTCACCCCAAAATTAAAAACTGCAGTGAATGGGTGCCGGCAGAATGAGAGACCAAACAGCTGATAAAAACATCACAATGATCAACAAGTAATCCACAGTTCATCAGATAATGTCTTGTGAAGTGAAAAGCTGCTTCACTCATTTACTGCAGAGGATCCATTGATGTAATGCTAATTTCTCCAAATCTGTTCTGATGAAGAAACAAACTCATCTACATCTTGGATGATCTGAAGGTGAGTACATTTATTTCAGCAAGTTTTTATTTTAAATATGTTTCAAAATAAATTAATTATTAAATATGTTGCAGGATATAAGTGATAAGTAACCATATGCATCACCTTTTAGCAATGTTTTGTGCTTTTCCTGTATCACTAAGACATTACTGTAAGCATCAATCACTGTGTAATCACTGTGGTTTACAGTTCATATAAAATCTGTTCAGAGACATGTAGTGCAGAGGGACCAATTTTGTTTGGCTCACTAGCAAACTGGCAGAGGAAATAAGATTACTTTTTATGAGGTTGACTGGTCTGTGCAAGTCAAAGGAGCTCAGTCACTGCTGTTGACCCTGCCAGCTCACAGTCAGACGCACACTATCCTCAGGAATAGGAAGCCAGTCAGGAAAGGAAGCACAGAGTTTTTCAACAGCCTGTTTCCTCTTCATCTTTGTGGTTTGTTTTTTGTCCTTTTTCATTTCCAGACATTTTCCCCTTGACCCGACAAAGAAAATAAATTCATTGAACAGCTCAAGCTGGGAAATATAAACTGTAAAAACTTTTCTGGTGTTCGTGACAGTTACAAGAGGCCTAATTACAACATGGGTTAAATTCTTGGAAGAGGCAACCTCCTACTGTTTTACTGTGTAATCATATATGCAGTGAAATCTTTGTAGGGTATTATGAACTCATCCTGCATATGTCATGAGGTTTTGGGGAAATAAGGGTGAGGCCATCAGGCCAGTGGCATTGCATGTGTAGTTTGTTTGTGCTGATCTCTGGCAGGCTGCCCAGACTCATTGCCCCTCCTCACTGAATGTAGTCTGTCATGTCCCTTTTATTAGGCACAAGTGACTTCTTTTGAGAACCACTTCTGAACGTATGCTTGACATTTGTATTGAAACCTTTTGAAAAACAGCACAATTGCGATGATCTTTCTTTGTTCTATTTACACCATTACGTTAATATTAAGTAACTTATGTTTTGGACTTACATTTTATGCCAGTTAAAGGGATATTCACCCAAAAATTAAAATTCTGTCATTAATTACTCACCCTCATGTCATTCCAAACCTGCAAAACCTTCGCTCATCTTCAGAACACAAATTAAGATTTTTTTTGATGAAATCCGAGAGCTTTCTGACTCTCCATAGACAGGAAGGGAACTACCATGGTCAAGGCACAGAATACGTTTTGTGAGCAATGAAAACAAAAATAACAACTTAATTCAACAATTTCTTCTCTTCTGTGTCAGTCTTCGACGCACGTTCACGACAGTACCAAGACGCATTTGAAATTATTGAATAAAGTCGTTATTTTTGTTTTCTTTGCACACAAAAAGTATTCTTCGATAAAATCAAGGTTGAGCCACTGATTTTGCATGGACTATTTTAACAATGTCCTTACTACCTTTCTGGGCCTTGAACGTGGTAGTTGCGTTGCTGTCTACTGAGGGTCAGAAAGCTCTTGAATTTCATCAAATTTACCTTAATTTGTGTTATGAAGATGAATGAAGGTCTTATGCATTTGGAATGACATGAGGGTGAATCATTAATGACAGAATTTTCATCTCTGGGTGAACTATTCCTTTGTATGTTTTTACTCTGGCACAGTAGAATCGCAGCACGCTTCCAAGCAACATACTTGTTGATTTGTTCCTAAACTAATTTTTTAAAAATTAATTGTTTGAGTGAATGATTCAATGACTCACTCATTACCAGAGGCTAATACTACTCTTACTATTTCTGTCATGAAAAGATATTAGAGAAATAGGAAGTATACTAGTATGCTATTCCAGAATCAGTGTTTTTGAATGAAACATTTGAATGAATGATTCAGTGACTCATTCATAGAGTCTTGCCATAACAATTTAACCTGTAAGCATGCTTGAAAAGCTGTCTGACCATTCAGATTCAGTGACCGGAACTAGCTGTCTTGTATACCTGAATATAAAAATGACTATTTTGAGAGAATGTCTTCTTGGCATTTTTGAGGTTGTGCTTATTTCAAATAATCTACAGTAGCATGCAACTTGTACAAGTTGTTTAGGTATGTTCAGCTTGTGTCACCTTGTGTGGTTGCTGCAGCATGCATATTTATTGCACATGCATGGACATTAAAGTTTATCTCACCAAATGCAATGAATTTCTTATAACTTGGATGCAGGAAAGTAGTTAATGCAGTAGCCAGATATATGAGTACTGAACAGGTAGGCCTATATACAGACTGACTCTTGTAATAACTTAGAGAGGAGTTTGAGAAGAAACCAGATCCACTTCCATTGCTTTCAGTGATATCACAGATACAGTACAACGGATTGAACTCATCGGTTAAAACGTGAAAATGAAGACTCATTAGTATATTTAATAGACAAAACAAAAAATATTATTATTATTATGTGGTATTAAGATGGCTGACGATGTCATTGCTAATTTACTGCCAAAAATATTGGTGTTGCTATTTTTATTTTATTTTTTAACCAGCAGGTGGTAGTATTGTACTAGTACTATTGTATTTCTTTTTTTTTCTGAAGATGTTCAACCATTCCTTTCCTTTATTCAGATGTTAAATACTCTAATGCTGTCACAGTTGTCATCCTTTCAAATGCTTTCCTCGATTTTTTTTCCAGTTGTAAAATTTGCAAGCATTTTTGTTGTACAGATTTCTTACATAGCATTAGGCCATCAATCATAAAGCAGTCATGAATCATGATTAGACAACAGAGTTTACAATGGATTTCACGCACTGTGTGTGAATTCCCAGTATATCTTTTTACAGAAATGAATAGGAATCTTAAATTAATTTGATATCCACTATTTTTTATTCTACAAAATATGATTAAATTACAATATAATACTATTTTGCTGGCACATGAAATAGGACACAGGAGACAGGACACAATGACAAATTTGTCTGCTTGGTTCTTTTTATATTTTATTTTCTGCTTTCTTGTTACTCTGTCTTTGGTTTGGCTGGAATATTTATCCTGCAGTTAAAGGATGAAATCAGAATGTGAAGTTGTTGTTAATTCGTATTCATAAGGATGTTGCCCTATAGATTTATGGATTATGGCTTATAAATAAAGTACAACCTGTACCCACAGTAAGGATTCTGTCAATTCTGTCCTTATCTGACTGTGCAGGTGCTTTGACTTCTTGAACAAGTATGATTCTCATGCATTTTACAACCTCTCCAAATCAGATTTAGTGATCTCTGCAGTCACATGAATTCATCTAAACTGAGAATAAGATTGAAGAACACAGGGATCTAGATTGCTTTCACTGCTTTCCAGTGGACAAGAACAGAAAATCATCAAGATGTGATGCATCCAAGCGTAATATGTGAAATACGTTCTCACACCAAGGGGCTTTTTGGCACAAACAAGTGTATGTGCTCCATTCAGTGTTCTTTGTCAGATATCACCATCACTCAGTCAAAACTGACCCTTTAGCCTTTAGCAGGGGTGTCTTGATCTAGCAGCTCTCAGAGCACAATAGATGATGCTCGCATGCGAGCCAGACAAACAAAGGCTATTTTTGGCGCTCTGTGTTTCATACCTTGTGGCACATTATCACATTTCTTGTATTCATAATGTTCTATTCCCAGGAGATGATGCAACATTTTATGTTTCATACGATTTATACACAATAGATTCTTCATTTACGTTCTAAGGCTTTGACATTTAATACTGTTACAGAAAAATACAGGTTCTCAATTGGACAAAAATAGACAGCAAGATTCTGGACGGTTTTTACTGTTGGTTCACACAGACAACAAAGTTTAAAGATATGCTTTTTCATGTAATTTACAGCAATATAACAAAAATATCAGTCTTGCAAAAACCTGCAATAATTTGTATGAGTAAAAGTTGCTCAAAATCTTTTACTCCCTTTAAAACAAACCAATCAACTCGCAAAATTTACATTTACCTGTGACTATATTTACAATACATATCCTAATACTTTACATGTAAAAAATATTTAAAAAAACACTGGTAGAAGTGCTTTTGATTGTAGAATAATGCTAATATAAACCTATTAACATATGTCTTTTATATGTTTGTGGTCATAATCACAACTTTATCAGTCTTCATTTATTTGGCTTATCTGAAAATCAGAACTGGTGTCTCTTGGATATGCGTCAAATCTCATTGTCACTGTATTCAAGGACTTTTATTGTTAACCAAAAGCAGAGATTAACTTTATAATGTGTGAAGGAACTGTACGGTAATTTAGGAGGAGGGATGAGATACTCCCTGCACCTGAATCATGCCTGGGGTCCAACGCTATATAAGAAACATCTCATCACCTTTCTCAAATAGTGTCCGTTCCCTTGCCTGGGATTTAAACAGGTATGGTATACTGTTTCTTTACACTGATATCTACTGCTTTTTTCTCTTAAATGTTAAAAAATAACACAATACATTCAAAATAATTACTTTCAGTATGATTATAACTGATACAGAAGACTTTTCAGGTGATTTTTTTTAGTCATGATCTTCTGTTGCTCTATAGCAGGAATGATGCTGTGGCTCTGCTTCTGTGCACTGGCTTTCGTCCTGCAGCCGGTTCACTCGGCCTATAACTGCTCCTCCGTGTTTAACAGGGTACCAGGTGAGTCTTTGACCTTCCAGATGCAAGACAGTCCTCCATTCTCTGCAGTTTGTGCAACACTAACACTTCTCTTTTTGGTTAGACAACAATGATCTGGTGGTAGACTGTGGCACCAACATGATCACTCTGGAGGTAAACCTGTGCACCGCTGCGTGGGCAGGCTTTGACCCCAACGGCCTGGCCCTGAACGGGGAGCGCAATAACGCCCAGTGCAGGGGCACCATTGACTCCACTGTCAACCCACCTGTCATCCGCTACCATCTGCCAGTCAACCACAGCCAGGAAAACCCATGTAGACAGTCTCTACAGGTGGGAAGAAAAAGACATTTATGTCTAATCAATCTTCAAGAGATGGAAAATTATTATTATTTTTTTTAAATCACAGTTGTAGTGGGGCAAATAAAGTTTTAAAAACACAAAATAAAAATGACATTGAAATGCTAGAAAATGTGTAAAAAATATTATCATCCTTTTTGCCTAATTCGTTTTAAATGGTGTTAAAAAAATAAGATCATAAATGCTGCTTTCATACTAATTATAAAAAATAGTAAAACATAAAAAATGTTAGGAAATGTTTCAAATTTATGTGTATTTTTAGCTATTTGTATACCATTTTAATCACTTTTTTCCTAGATTATTTTAAATGGTATTAGAAAATGCAAAATAAAAATAAAAAAATAAGGTAAAACATTGTAAAATGTATTAAAAAAATCTGAAAATTTTAAAATACAGTTCACAAATATATTAAATATAATATAAATAAGATAATTTATTATAATTATATAAAGTATAAAAAGGTTTTTTAAAAAATAGTAATTTTTTTAAAAAAAAATGTCTTAAAAAGTAAAAAAACATAAAATGTAGAAAATAATCAAAGAAAATTGTAAAATATATATTATCATTATAAAAAAAATGTAAATAAGTTTAAAAAATATAAAAATGTATTTAAAAAAAAAAAGTAAAAATAGTTTTAAATGTATTGCATTTTTGTATAGCACTTTAGTGAATTTCTCTTTGGATATTTTTAGATTGTGGATGAAGTGCCCAGCTCTTCTGGTCCATTCAGCATGTTCTCCAGCATTCAGTCCGTCATTATCACAGGATACATTGATACTCCCAGCTCCTCAGAGGGCGTCATCAGTTACTCCACAGACCTCTACTACCACTTCTCTTGCCGTTACCCGCTGGAATATCTCATCAACAACACTCAGATTGTAGCGTGAGTATTCAGACATTCACCCTCCACTGCATACTTCACCAATGGCAGTATGACAGCAAAAGGCCTGACATGATTAATATTCTTCATGTAGGTCATCAGTGTCAGTGGCCACTAAAGACAACAATGGTACTTTCATTGACACTCTCAGCATGGGAGTCTTCAATGTAAGTGTGGATTTGTCGTAATTTCTTCACTCTGAATTGAAAATATGTGCATTTTAAAGATATTTTTTGATTATTTTTGTATCAGAGCACAGATTTTAATAGCCCATTGGTGGTTCCGCCTACTGGATTAGAGCTGCGCACTAAAATCTATGTTGAAGTAAAAGCTGCCAATCTCACTGGAAAGTAAGAACACTGTAGTTTTCTCTTGGACAGTGAATTGCATGTTTCAAGGTTTTATTGTGAAATGAAATACATTTTTTCTGCCATTTTTCAGTTTTCATCTCTTGTTGGACCACTGTTTTGCAACCCCATCACCTTATAATCACACCAACAACAAACAGCACAGCTTTTTCACAGGGTGAGTTACTTCTTATTAGGGGTGGGCGATATGAGTCTTATATCAAGAAATGAGTAATTTTATTTCACAGTAACGATATATATCACAAAATAGTTATTTTTGCTTTAAATAAGGTCTTTATGATATCACAATTTTTGATACCATAGAAATTTCATTATTCTTGTCAGCAGTGTCAATGTCACAATAAACTAATACTAGCCTAAATTTATAAAAGAAAAAACTCAAGCTCACTAAAGACAAGTAAACAGTCAGAGATTAAATAAGAATAAGAAACTAATTACAAGCAATAGGACAAAAAAATTAAAAAAAACTACAGTAGAACAAATAAATAAGAAATGCTACATACACTGTATAAAGTAATCAAATTTATAAAAACACTGCATATTCTTCACTCTGTAAATTAAATGTACATTTCTTACAATTCATTACAAAAGTGATTTAGTTAAGAGCAGCAAGAGATTTTCTATTTTTTGTTGTTTAATGAATGACACAGCAGGAATAATAGACTGCTGTCACTTTAAGAGCTGCCTGGGTTCAATATACTGTTACATGTGTTTTCTTTCTCAGCTCTTTGCTTTCACTTAAGACCTAAATTAGCGTGTTTACAAGGAAACTTGCAAAGATGGGCATTTTGACATATACAAGTGTATATTTACCCGTTCAAGGCCTATAAAGCGGCAAAAATAACTCTGACTATGAGCACCGTCTTCATGTGCGCGCCTCTCTGACAGTGCTCAGAATCCATCTTTCAGACAGCGCACGCATATAAACCGCAATGCTTAAAAACGTGTGTAAACAATAAGTTTTTGTGACCACATAGCACAGCAACGTCACATGAGCGTTTAACCGTGATAGAGACCATAGTCCAAAATCTCTACTGGCTGACAAATTTCTACCAGTTAATTATGACTACCGGTATATCACCCACCCCTACTTCTTAGTAAGAATTTATTGCTCATATCACTAAATTTGACCCTTAGTTGTTGATTTGATTCAAGTACATCATTGTTTCTCCGTTGTTTCATCACAGATGCGTTGTAGAGAACCGGACAGCGGTGCTTTATAATGGCCATTCCAAGTTTTCCAGATTTTCATTTGAAGCCTTCCGCTTCGTGGAGCACCGTAATCAAGAAATGTCTACTATATACCTGCACTGCATACTGCGACTCTGTGAACCAAACAAGTGCCAAGAACTACTTGATGTAGGAGTCTTTTACTGTTTGAATAGAATGAATTGATTGGAATACTACTACTGAAAATATCATCCAGTTAACATTTCAATTGTTTTGCTCGTGCAGTCTTGCAACTCTACCAGAGCACGAAGGCGAAGGGCCCTAGAACCTTACGGATTGCCAGCCAAAGATTCTGCCACAGTGTCTGTGGGTCCTCTGTACACTGCAGCCCTGAGTAAGTCAGTCACATTCACACATGAATCCAGAATGAGGCCAGTCTGAGACCCAGCTTATTGTCAAACATACTGAATTCCAAATGAGAAATGCCTTACTACTCTCTCCTTTTGATCCTGTAGAGAATGATGTTCCCTCTGCATTGGCCTCTGGTATGATATTCTTTGTGAAACTTTACTTCAATCAAAGTCTTTTTGCCTAGTTTTTGCCAATCTCTTTTTGCCTGGTTCATTTTAAATGGTGCTAGAATGCCAAAATTAACAACAAATGATAAGGTCTGTAAAGCTGCATACATACTAATTATAAAAATATAATATGTAAAAAAAAAATAAAATAAAAGTAGAAAATGTATAGAATTTTTTAAACCATCTTTATACCATTTTAATCACATTTTTTGCCTAGGTAATTCTAAAATACAAAGTTTAAAATTAATGAGGACAAAAAGCTGCATACGTACTAATTATAAAAATCTAAAATGTAAAATAAAATGGTAGAAAATGTATATAATTTTTTTTAAACCATCTGTATACCATTTTAATCAACTTTTTGCTAAGGTAATTAGAAAATACTAAATTAAAAATTAATAAGATCATAAAAGCTGCATACATACTAATTATAAAAATATAAAATGTAAAAAAAATGTTAGAAAATGTACAGAATTTTTAAAACAATCTTCATACCATTTTAATAACATTTTTGCCTAGGCAATTAGAAAATACAAATTAATTAGCTTGTAATAATAAGTAATAAGTAAATAGTAAAAAATGTATAAAAATATATTTTAAACCATTTGTATACCATTTTAATCACTTTTTGCATGAGTAATTTTAAACTGTGTTAGAAGATTAGGAAAAAATAAAATAAAATTAATAAGCTCATAAAACCTGGGTACATAATAATTACAAAAATAGTAAAATGTTTAAAAAATTAAAATATAAAATACAAAAATATAATCTATAAAAATATGATTACAAAAGTATATAAAGTGTAAAAAAGTAGTTTAAAAATTATATAAAAATACTATTATAAAATATAACAGTATATAGCATTTTATTGAAAAATTAATAGGTGATAAAAGATGCATACATATGAATAAAAAACAGTAAAATGTAAAAAATAATTATTAAAAATGCAAAAAAAGTCATAAAAAAAGTATTTAAAAAGTATTAAATATAGCACAAAATATTGCACTTTCATGGAACTGAAATTCAGATGAAAATACTTAAAGCTAAATAAAAAGCTAGACACTAACAGCACAGTGCCATATGTTGACAGCAACTGTTTGTTTGTCTTGTGAATCAGGAGGAAGTGAGCCGTTAAACGGGGACAATATGAATGTGGCTGGAGTGGTGGTGGGGGTCATTTTTGCCACCGGCGGTGCTGTGTTTCTGGTTATGGCTGGATGGTTTGTGCTGAAGAAGTTTTGCTGGGCCAGTGCTCTGCCTCGGGCTTTCCACTAAGAGATCCATCAACTCGCCATCTGTTTTTGCGTTGAATGAAGCTTAATTTGATGTGCCGATAAGACGTCTGATCACATCACAGCATCTGAACAAACCAGCAAAGAACCGCTTTGGATAATGCCTATTTAGCATATTTTAATCTATTTAGACAGCACTGTGTAGTCCAGTTATCATGCGCTTGGAAGAAAACTCAAATGCTTAATTTTCTCATGTAAATGAAAATACTCCTATTGGCATTGTTTGATATGTTTTAGATGTTCGTTATCTGAATTATACTGTAAGAGGTAGGCACAGCTGAATTATTAAGAGGAACAAACTGTGGATAAAATCCTTTTGTAATATTTTGATTACACATTGCTTCTTCTACACATTAGCTCAGGGGTTTTCAAACTTTTTGATGCCAGGACCCCCAAATATGATCGAAAGACCCTCTTCTTGAAATATAAAGGCAGCTATATTTTATCATGTATAAAGAACAATTTATACTGTGTGAGAAATATTAAGTTTGATATTGTAAAGATGATGTTGTTTTCTAAATTAAATAATTGGCTTTTAGTTTGACTGTATAAAAGCAAAGTAAATATTCAAATAATATCTGGAAAGTTTTCTACTGACTATTAGAGATGAATTTAGTATAAACATATTTTTAATTAAATTAAGATTTATTTGTAAAGAGCATAGACTGTATAAAAACATGAACGTAGTGTCCGTGACGTCACCCGTAGGTTTCTGAAGAGCGTTTTTGAAGCTCAAAGTAGGCGGAGCCGGCCATCGCCATCTTGGCAGCGCGTCACTCGCGGATAATCGAAAATGGGCAAAGAGGCGGGAGCTGGTTGCTGAAACCACGCCCACTTAGCTTGACGGTGGTGACAGCAGTGGCAATCCACTTGTCACTCAAGTGGCCACGCCCTTAATTAAGAAGAACTTTAAGGCTTAATATAATTTAAACGGATGAGTTATAAAAAAAAAAAATTCAAAAGAGTTTTGTGTTAAAAATGATTGCATTTGATAAAGAAGTTAACTTTGACAGCCCTAAAAAAATTAAATATGTAAAAACGTTTTATTTTATAGTTTAAAGTAGTTTGTAACATAGCTTTCTTTGTGTATAATTTTTCAAATTTTCTACAGACCCCAGTTTGAAAACCCCTGTATTAGCCAATGATTTGTTGCTTTCTGTAATTTAATATGATATCACAATTGTTTAGATGTGATTTATTTAGAAGTAACTCTTATTCATACTGTATTTGAGACAATAATCAATGGACAACTTGTATTCATTTCAAATATGTACAAATTGAACTTCTTTTATTTACATGTTTACGAAACAATACATTACACAAAATATCTTCAGTAAAAAGAAGAAAACTTTTCTGTTCTGTCTTTCACTTCAATGGATTTTGCTGTACTTTACATAAGGTTCTTTCTGAAAACTGTACAAACAACAATATTGCTCTACAAAAGTTACAGGTCACAATGTACAATCCGAACATAAAAGCTGTTATTTACAGTACATTACATTTGCATTTCTGATTGGACTGGAGGTGTGTTGTTTAATTTAGAGTGTGTACGATGTCTTGTAACAGGGCTGTGAGTCTAGTTGAGAAATCCTCCTGTATGGACTCTATGTTTGTCTGATGGAAACCAGCTGACTCACCATGGCTCTGGTTTTCTTGTAGAGCGATCATCTGTTGGTCTAAGTTAGAAATAAACTGTTGATTCCGAGCTGAGGAATTCTGGCAGAACTGATCCACTTTTGAAGTCATCTCATCCCTTGGAGGCTGTGCCGAGGCAAGATGGCCTGCCAAAGCTATCTTGAGTGCCGCCATCTTCCCTTGTACCTCTAAACTGAAGGTACACACTTCCTGTCCCAGCCTGGCAGTGACTTCCTCCCAAAGCTCCTTTCCGCTGCTGTCTCGTTCCTCCTCTACAGCCTCAAATGCTTTTGTTTTAAAGTCCTCAAAGGCTGCTGTCCTTTTCTGGTGGCTTTCATCCAGAGCTAGCGTGATCCTCTGCACTGCCTCCTGGTAGAGTGTGGCTTCCTCTGGGTTCAGGTCCTGGAGGTTCAGATTGAGTTTCTCACAGAGTTCCTGAGTGTTGGACTGGAGAGCCGTTTGGAGTTGCTTAGTGAAGGGGGCGAGGAACTCCTTGATATTGGCCATGGTGTGTTTTGGGTGTCTGGGGTATGGAGAGAGTCTCTCCCTCAGCTCTGCAAGCTCCTGCTTTAGACGAGCCCTCAGGCGCTCGGACTCCATACTCAGCTTTCGTCTCAGTTCATCCGCCATGGGGTTGTGAGAGTCTTGGGAGTAAAGGTCACTGCTCACCACATGGTTCTTCCACATACCACTGCAAAACAGGATCAGGGGTCAATGATTTGGATCATGACTTGGATGTGGAAAAGAACGTCCATGATAAAGAAAAGGAAAAATCTTGTAAAACTATAGTATTCAACATTTGAAGTGGATCAAAACCTTTCCTCAAAGTTGTTTGATGAACTATTTTGATCCACTTCAAATGTTGAATACTGTAGTTTGTGTCAAGTTATTCGAAATGTACTTTTTCTGTATTCTTGTTGGTTCATATGGTTTTGAGAAACCTTTATACAATTTTCAAGAAAAGTTTCAGTTTAAATGTCAAGTGGTGTAACCATCAAGTAAAAAGAAATAACATTTTCATGTACACCTATTTTCATTATTTTCAAAAACATTTTTAAATGTATTTTTAAAGGTGAAAAGTATTTTCTTTTAATAAATATGAATGATTAATTCATAAATATCTTTACTTTTTTGGTGGGTTGCACCACATGACACGACAAAATTCAAGAATTTTATTATTTTTAATGAGGTGTTTTTCTTTATTATGTCATCACAACAGCTGTATCGCCCTAGCTTCATGTCCCCCAAAAATATCAAAATGAATTTTAATTTAGAAATGAAAAACATGCCCACAAAAGGGATGTATTCAAGACATGACATGTATGATTTGAATTTTTAATAAATGAAAATGAACAAAATAACACTCTTATGAGAGTGAACTTACTTTGAATCTTTGGCGAAAATTTTCTTGTCAATAGCCTGATTGTCTCTCTGTAAACTCCATGCTTCTCGACTGATCTCATCATTGAGAGGAAATGCTGAAAGGGAGGATGGTTGAATTAGATTCATGTAAAATAATACTACTAATAATTAGAGATCTTTAGAGATCATTTTAGATCTTGAAGAGGCAACAAACCTGTTGTGGTAGCAAAGACCAAAGCCAATGTAACAAACTGGAGATTCATGTTTATTCACTGAAGGTTATTCTAGAAAAAACAGAAAGAAGATTTAAGTATTTAGATCCATTCATTTAAGTGTTATTGACTGGCAATATTTTAAAGAAGACAATTCAAGCATCATCAATGAATTAGTCTATTCAAGCTGACATTTGGCCCTTACCTGTTGATGAGAAAATGAGAATTTCTTCTCAAGGTCCACATTTAAAGCAGTCCCTTATCAGAGGTTGTCCTGCTCTTCATCTGTGTCAACACATACCACGTGGAGGGTCAGTTTGATAACGATAGGCACTAGGAACCTAAAGGTATTTTGCCGATTGGCCTCGTCAAAGCAGCTCTCTTCCAACAACACAGATTCAGAGTAGCCCCAGTGATGTCACATCAAGGCCAATATTGATGCAATTCCAAGTCAGGCGAGGTCAGTGCTATTGGAATATGTTTACTACTAACCGGAGGTGTTTGGTCAGGTCTTACTTAGTGAACAGGTTTGAGTACTTTTCAATTCAAATGTGCATTTCAACATTATGATACGGACTTCATGCAGGATGCTCTGTCCCAGGACTTATGTTGGCTGTGAACTGTACTGCATGAAATTTGGCTTAGTTTTATCAGTCCTACTTGGCTTTCCCACAGCAATGAAACAGAAATAAGTGATAGAGAATGAACTCTCCAGGCCTGTGCTTGCTGCCTTATCTCTGGCTCCATGAACAAAGGTCCTGTTTGTTTGTACTTCACTGAATGGCTCCTTTTAGGTTTGCTTTGCCATAGCTAGTGATATACAAAGCCAATGGCGGCTTACTTTGAACATTTCATTATTCCAGTTTAGACCCATTTTCTGGCATCTGTATAAGTGGGCATTAGGCAAGAACAAATAGCGCTCAGGGAATTTTGGAATACAGATGCCATAGTTTTAGTTATCAAACGTTTTGTCCAGGGTAATGTGTTGTGCAAATGTAAAGCGTTACGTCATTGTAATTTGCTCCATTTTGTACCATTGCTGTCTGGGCAATAACATGATTAGCTAGAGATGTTATGACATCATGCAATTATGGTGCGCCTTTATATAATACCTTTTCCTAATTTAAATATTATTGGTGTATCATTACTTAACATTCTTATCTTATGTTGGCTGTGAAGTTACATATATATCTTATCACTGACCCAAAAACGAACGGAAACTAAACAGATTTTATACACTTCAGCAGAACTGGATCTATCTCACTGCATTCATTCACAAATTTAGCGACCTTCGATATTGAGTTAAACTTGCAATAACAAATTGTGCAACAGGTTGTTTTGTGGGAATGGGTATCAATTTATAAGTAGGCTGACTATATGTAATCATCTGTGATTTTATCATTTTGTTTTTATCTTATTTACATTTTACAACTGCAACATTGAAGTTAGGTAGTCATTTGAGTTCATTCTTACGTAGGGCTAAAAGTGTGTGAAATGTGAAAATATATTATATAATTGAAGTCACCATTAGGTCATAGTCCACACACACTCAGCTAAAGTAATTCAGGGTCCAAGTTCATTGATTTTGAAGCACGTTACAAAAAATTATGAGGTCATCATATGCTGTAAACATAGTGATTAACTGATTCATGCTTTTTAAAATATTGTTTTTCACTTCAAATTTTATGGCTGGTTGTCAATGCTATGATTTCCTTGCACAGTTTAAAGACTGTAACAATTTATGTTTATGTAAGCGTTTTGTGTTAATTCAAGCTTATTTATACTGATATAGGGCTCTGGATCTTGCAGATTCAACTTTAGCCCATATATCGCAATCGGTTTACTAGGTTGACCATGGCCTTCTCGCCTACTGGGTGCGCATCAAACGAATGCAGCCAAGGGTTGTGAAAAACAAGGATTGTTGTTTCAGCGTCCCATTGCTTGTTTGAATACAGAGTGCCTGGAATGTTCTCTTCTCCTGCCAAAGCATTTGAGAAAGTGCATACTAGTAGAAAATTTCTGATAGGACTTTGGACTTTTTCTCATAAAACTACAACTTGTGACTGATTTAATGTTTTTCAGATGTACTGAAAGACATTTAAAGCACAGCCAAAATCATTAATCAGTTTCATGGTTTCACTGTGGCCTGTAATCTGAACTGGCGGCATTGGGTTGCATCTTTCTACCTATTGGCATGTGTGATACTTTATCTCTAGACTGTTCATGAATCATTCAGCATGGCAGGGAGAGAGCTTCCTGTATGCCTTCGAGCTGTCTCTGAGCCCTGGACAGCAAACTGACATGATGTGCTCATTCGGGGTTTGCCTCTGCTGGCCTACCCTACTTTGCTGGTTCTTTGCCCCATGACTGAGCACTGCTTTTGGATCAAACGTAACTCTAAGACTTCCTGAAAGATCTTCATGCAAACCAGGTAACTTGCATTTTTTCTGGCACATGAGGATGTGAAAATGCATCAAGTGGAATGTGAATATTGCAATGTGAACAAGACAACTGCCTTCACCTCTTTACCATGCCTTGATCATGTATGTTGGATACTTTTATTTGTTTTAAGAATAAAAAGAATAATATTTTGATAATATTTTAAGACTATAACTGTCTTGTTAAACTCTGAAAATTTATTATGAAAATTACGATGATTTAAAAAGAGTGTAATATTCATTTTGATATTTATTGTGTTAAAATTATTATCACTTTTGATCATTTCAATCCAGGCCATTTCCAACCATGATGTAATTTTGTGAAAATATTCAAAAATTGTATTTAAGTTGCATTGCTAGTTGTGAAATTCACCTTATCAAGAAGAATTTAGCCATTTTTTGATTAAATGTCATTTCAATCACAGTGGAAGATGTTGTTAGAAGACCAAGTAAATTAGTGTGAAAGTGTGTTTTAAGAGCTTACTTTCTAAAAGTTCACATCGACAAAAATTCCATACTTGAAGAAAAACTTAAAGAATAGGTCACCCAAAAATGAAAATTTGCTTAAAATTTACTAACCTTCAGGCCATCCAAGATGTAGATGAGTTTGTTTCGTCATCCGACCTGATTTGGAGAAATGTTGCAGTACATCACTTGCTCACCAATGGGTCTTCTGCAGTGAATGGGTGCCGTCAGAATGAGAGTCCAAACAGCTAATAAAAACATAGTAATCCATAAGGAATCCACACAACTCCAGTCCATCACTTAACATCTTGTGAAGTGAAAAGCTGCGTGTTTGTGTTCATCATTAAGACGTTTCATCATTAAAGTCATAACTAAGACAGATGCTTCCGAAAATGGGAAGTTAAAATGCATTATTAAAATTTTTGATTTGTTTAATGAAAGATTTTGACAGGATTTAACAAACATGCAGCTTTTAAATTAACAAGACATCAATTGATGTATATATATACAGTGCTTGAAGTGGAAAAAAAGAAGTGCTGGTGGCTATAGCCCCCCTAAAAATGGCCTAGCGACGCCCATGGTTTGGACCCTTATTCTGACGGCACCCATTCACTGCAGAGTCCAGTGAACAAAAAAACAATCCACTGATGAACAAGCAATGTAATGTTTTTTTTTCCAAATCTGTTGTGATTAAGAAGCAAAGTCATCTACATTTCATATGGTCTGACAGTGAGTAGATTTTCAGTGCATTTACGTTTTTGTCTAAACTATTTCTTTAAGAATGAAATTGAGTTTGATTATTGGAGCAAGATTATCCTTCAGAAAACCTTCTAATTTTGTGCACTCTGAAGGTTTTTACCTCCCAGAGAGAGGTGAGGGTCCAGTTCCATGTCCCAGAGGAACCTTTGGGCCAAGTTTTTGGGCCACATCCATAAACGACTGTATCAGCTGCCCACCACCTTACTATGGACCTAGAGAAGGCTTGAGCAATTGCCTGCCCTGTGGGCCCTGGTGCCAGCAGCCTCTGCCTGGACAAGACAGCTGTACATGTTTGCGAGAGGGTCAAGTCTTTCAGGTAACAACTTATTGCATCATTTACATAAGTTCCCAAGCATTTGTAGCTAATTGTAGAGAAGCAATCTGCAGACCTCTGCTCAGACAGACGCTCATGTTTCAGCCTAGTGGGAGTCTGGTTACCACTCTCACTGGCTGCTGAATGCTCTTTTCATCAGTTACTAATCACTAGGGAAATTGGTCAGGATTTATTGTCTCTAACGGCTGCCGTCTTCCCAATCCTGAATGTAGGCCAGAGACGGACAGTGTCCATGTACTTTTGGATACACACAGAAAGGAGAAGACTGTGTGCTGAAGGTCTATGAGATCTGCAAGGATGGAAGAGCATGTAATCAGCATGGAGAATGTCTGGACCACAAGCAGTGGAAGCAGTATTGCTCTCAGCAGGTGAGAATCCACAAGGACAGAGGAAACTGAGGTAAAATTGAGAAACTTGTATTACAGTCATGCTGTTTGCACTATGATGATGACATACTTGTCATTCAGTCATTGCCATTCACAATTTTATGAATGGTGCGTGACAACTTGGTTATTTTGTTCATGAAAGACATCCAATCTTCTTAGTGTTGAATGGTTGACTAGTGTTTTCTTAGTGTTGAATGGTTGACCAGCAAGTCAGTGACCTCTAAAGCAAAACACCTTCCTCCATGAACTTTTATCGCACACATAGGGGCCACTTGTGTATCATTGAACGTGACGTGTGACTCATGACCTATTGATGCAGTTTTGTCGTTGAGCAATATGTCAAATGTTGTACCCCCCAGGTGTGTCCATCTCCTGAGCTGTATGAGGGCTATGATGGTTCCCTGGGCTTGTGTGCTTGCAGAGGGCTGTCCAGGCCTGAGCCAGACAGGGTTGAGTGTGTGGGCTGGTGCCGGAGCATCCTGAGTCCAGTTCTGCAGTTGGTTTGCACTGGAAGCATTTACCTGCTAATCAACAGGTCAGGCCTATAGTCCATCCACATCATGATTTAGTGTTAGTAAGGAGGCCCAAAACATGGTGACCACCTCGTAGTAGTGTCTAGTCTTGGGGTAACACATTACAGTAAAATTGCATGTCATTTGTTTCATAACATCTTGATAAATGAATTATGTGTCCAACTTTTCCATTTGTTAAACATATTTACTGCCTAATACAGTTAAAAAACATGTTAGGAGTAATAGGGTTATAATTTAAGGTGCATGCATTTAAGCATTGTAGCCAAGTTTTAAGTAAAAGAAAATACAGCAAAGCATTTTTATTTATTTATTTATTTATTTATTTATTTATTTATTTATTTTTTGTCAGAAATATAATGTTCAGGTATGATTAGTTGATTAATGTGGTTGTATTTCCAGTATGGATACAGTTTTGCTGCATGAAAAGTCTGGACATTTAAATGATTTTATGCAAACTGTGTTGCAGTGCTATTTTTGTTTTATTTATATATTGTTATTTTATTTATTAATATTTTGACTTAGTTTTTATATATTGAGTTTCCGTTTTGTTTTTAGTCTAGTACATTTATGTGCTTTTGTAATTTTCTTTATTTAGATTTTTTACAGTGTTTTTTAGATGTTTTAGAAGTTTTTCATCATATTTATATTTTATTTCAGCTATATTTTAGTTAACAAAAACATTTTTTGGTATTTTAAGTTTTAGTTTAATTTAAAAATAACAACAATGCTATGTTGGGGGACTATGGAAGCCTGCTTCCTTCACTGAATAAAAAATAAAAAAAGGTAATTGCGACTTTTTATCTCACAATTCGAATTTTTTCTTGCAATTGCGAATTTACATTTGCGAGTCATATAAACTTGCATTTCTGACTTTTTTTCTCAGAATTGTGAGATATAAACTCACAATTGCGAGTTATAAAGTCAGAATTGTGATAAATAAAGTCAGAATTATGAGATATAAACTTTTTTCAGAATTGTGAGATATAAACTCACAATTGCGAGTTATAAAGTTCAGTTCTGAGGAGAAAAAAAGACAGATATGTTCTCAGAATTGCAAGTTTATATCTCACAGTTCTGACTTAATAATAATTATATCAAACAATTCTGACTTCAATTCTCAGAATTGCGAGTTTATATCTCCCAATTCTGAAAAAAAAAAAAAAAAAATAGGGGACAAAAGTCTGAAACAAGAACCAAAAATCAAAAACAAAAAACAAAAAACATATTCCACTCTGGAAAAGAGAGATTCTGTAAAGTTTTTAAAAAGCGCAGAAATTAACATCCATAACAATTATTGCAGTTCATAAAAATAATTTATCATAATTTCATAAATCAACATAATTTGAAATAAAAATGTAGTGAAATTAAATAATAAAAATAAGAAATAAATTAAAGTGTAGATCTTTTCTGATATCGAGTAACTCAATGGAAATGTAAGTAGTGTCCCGGTTATGATTTGACTGTGTACAGATCCTCAACAGCAAGCAAAAACTTGATCTTTTGAGTTTTTATTCCTTCTTTCAAGTGTCATAATCCATAGGACGATTAAATGCAAAACAAAAACAACAAAAAAAAAAACAAAAAACAGAAAGGAAACACAGTATGACTGGATAACTTTACAACAAAGTACACAATGTGAGGGACTTGCATAGGACATTGAGAGTGTAATACAGCCCTGTTTACACACAAGTGAGAGCTTAGCACAAACAGTGGTAGTATAACACTCTGACCTATTTGTCATTAAACTACCCTTGTGTTTTCTTAAAAGGTGAGCATGTCTGGAAGCATGCTGGAGACCGTCCTCAAACACTGGGAATCCTGTGGGAGCTTGGAATGCAATGTGCAGCTCAACTTCTCCAGGCCTGTGTACACAGTGCAAACACAGGGTGAGTGGCCAGAGACAAGGGCAGGAAGTAGAGAGCGTTTCGTGACCACGGTTTATCAGCAGCCTGCTCTCTGTTTGCCGTTGTGCAGAGGCGGGCTTCATTGGTCTGCTTAATGCTGTCCCTGTGGAGATCAGAAGGTTGATTCTGGCCCACAGCCAGGAAACCAACAGCCATTTTGGGTCCCTAGATACAAAACAAGGTATCTAATACATCAGTATGTCTTATATACACACAACCAGTTTGTTAAACATGTTTAATGAGATATGGTTTGTTAGGAGACATCAAAGACGAAGAGGAAGACTGGGACTCTCATTGGTCCAGTAAATCATCAGCATTCGGTACGTCCGATATGAGGCCTGGAGGAGTCTTGAACCCAACAGCATGTCTACATCCGGGAGACATTCTTCTCTTTACAGTGACCCGACAGCACTATCCTCAGTATGATGTGTAAGTTCATGCTGACATGTGATTCATCTGCTGCCCATCCATTTTCACTGTCCCAGATTGTCACAGAGGGAATGCTGCTTTTTCCACAGAGACAGCTTGTATAACACTAATGCTGCGTTTGACTGGGGACCCTTCAGATTACTGGCACAGGACCAAGAACTGGGACGATCTGCCCACTCCCTTTTTTTCCATAAGTCTCCATGAGCCTGGGGTGTATGCCTTCAAAATCAGCAGCCACCAACATAGGCACATGGTATTATGATCCATTTTCATATTACAGTAGATAACCGTTATAAATGTTCTTAAAATTCTCCACTATTTAGTCTAAATAAATTTAAATTAAATAAAATACTAAAAACTAAATTCAGTTGCTTTAAATGAAATAGTATATTTGAGTGTTTTTTTTTCTTCAGTTAAATATGTTTACACTCATACTTTGGCAAAATAACAGGTTTACATATATTAATACAGTAAAAACATTAAAATGATTACAATTTAAAATAACTGTTTTCTATTTTCATATATTTGAAAATGCAGTTTATTCATGTGACTCAAAGCTGAATTTTCAGCAGTCATTATTCCAGTCTTAAGTGTCACATGATTCTTCCGAAATGGTTATAATTAACTGATTTGGTTCTCAAGAAACATTTCTCATAATTATCAATGTTAAAAACAGTTGTGCTGCTTAATAGTTTTGTGTAAACCATGATACTTTTTTTTCACACATTTAGCACACATTTACAAATGAACAATATTACTGTAGAAATAATGAAAATAAATAAATAAATAACCTAAACAATAATACAATTCAATTCTCTGACATATTCATAGTGGTCTTTACATAAATATAAAACCAAACAACACTGGTGATCATGTTTAAACCAGTTTCCACAAACTTCTTTATAATGATCAGTTAAGGGGGAATAGTCCTTAATAGAAATCTTTAAACATTAACATTATAAATGCATTATATACAGTATATATATATATATATATATATATATATATATATATATATATATATATATATATATATATATATATAGGTGATAAAACCCTTGATTTCTTATTTTTTCTCACACATCACACCTCATAATTTTTAACCTCATCTCAACTTTTAGCAGCAAATTTGTTTGTTATTGTGAAAATAACAGTTGCATTTTATTATAATTCTTTTTAAATCTAAGCGATTAATAAATAATTTTCACACAATAAATATTTAAATTGTTTATTTTTTTATTTAAGTTTGTTTGGTTTATCATAATTTTAAATATTCAACAATTATTCCTGTTTGAAGATTGAAAGTCTTGGCCTGAGACAAGGGAAAAAACAATGGAAATCAAACATAAAAAGCAACTGAAAAGTAGCAAAAGTAAAAAATCAAGCATGATAAATAGTTTCCAAGACTTTCACATATTAATAAGAAAAAAGTTAGCTAACACTTTAGTATAGGGACCGATTCTCACTATTAACAATTATTAGCATGCATATTTCTAGTATATTGGCTATTTATTAGTACTTATAAAGCACATATTCTGCATGACCGTATTCTACATCCATAATCTTACCCAATACCTAAATTAAACACTTTTCTAAACAGTATTTAGGAGTTTATTGGGGCAAAATTGCAAGAATTGGACCTTAAAATAAAGTGTCACCAAAAGTTCAAATCTGTTAGTTGTAATAAAAATTCAACCACTATGTCTATTTATTCATTGATGTTTTTGTTTGGTCTCTTCAGTATGTGAGGGTAGTGCTTGCTTGTGGAGAGTGCTATGACTCTGGACCCTTCTTCCCTTCTGACCCACATCATTTGACTCGCATGGGCATCGCGCAGAGGCGCCAGCTGCTGCTCCGCCCCGATTGGCTGATGATCAGTGGACTTTTAGTAGGAGCTGTGGTAATCCTGTGCTTGTGCATCACAATATTGGTAAGTGATAAGGGAGGCATTAACAAAAACCTTGGGGTTAACAAAGCTTGGCTTATTGAAGTGACTGAACACTGTGTCCTCACAGATCCTGTTCAGGGAGTACGGCTGGCCCGAGAAACTGCCAGCTCAAGCCAGGTACCGTGATCTGCAGCTCAGGTACAACATGGACGACTATTCATCGAAGGGCTCCAGGGTGGTGGCTGTGAAAAAAACACATCGAAACCTGCAGGTGGGGTTGACTGAGGATTCAGTGCAGAGAGGTAACTGCTGATGGCACACACCACAGATACATGAGCAAAACTTTTTTAGTGTTACCAGGGGCTACATATGCTACCTTCTTACACAATTAGACCAACCTTACAAGATCACCTCTGACTTTGTGCATCCCAGTTCATCCCCTTGACCATAATGCCAGTACAGCCACATCACATTATGGGGAAGTTTTACTAAACAGGGCAAATTAGCTGTAGCAAAACTGACCTATTTTACCCTCATGTGGTTCAAGTTTTTAGGATATCCCTGACGTTTTGGCAGAACTATATCTCTGTTTGACAAACACTTAGAGTCCTAGACAGCATCATACACAGTTACCAAAGATTACTCTTCACTTTCAAAGCAATGATTGTCATGAGACGTATTGGGCGTGACACATTTGGCTGTCCTATGGTATTGTATTGACTCCATCCAGAGCTAGAATTCCCACAGACTGTGCTCATTTTCCCCGCAGCAGTGGCTCTGGTGTCAAATGAATTCTGGCACTACGAAGAGCAAGTGGATCTCGAAGCCTTCAGTTCCAGCACCTTCTACGACATCCTACTCAAGCACAGCGTGTCTGTCACAATACGTCTCGGGCAACACAGAGGAGAGGTGAGACTCTATGAGAACAACAGTCTATTTCCCACCCCTCAGAGCTTCAAATATCACCCTCGTGAAGTTCAAACATATTTACCCATATTGAATAGCATCACTGAGATGCTCGGTTGTAATTAACAGTCTCTCTTGTTTCACTATTTACTATGATACTATGTGTGATACAGCAGTGAATTGTTACTTCCCTGGAGCGAAGTGTGTGGATTAACTTGTAAAATGAGTTGTAAGTATAGTGTTCCTTTGTTAACTTGTTTCATTGATGGAAACGTGCACCCTGTCTAGGTGAAGCAGCTCTATCAGGGGGTGCTGGGGAAGTTGAGAGAGCTCCACCCTGGCTGGAGGATGTTTGGAGGGAAAACCGAAGGTCTGGAGAAGCAGGTGGAGCAGGAGATGGTGCGACGGAAAGCAATGGGCAATCAGCTGACACAGCTACTGGACAGCCAACTGCAGATCTTGCGGGTGGAGATGAGAGCACAGCAGGCAATGCAGAAGACCTTCAGAGCACGACTGAGAGAGAGCGCGAGGCTTCTGAGACTGCTGGCTGAGAGTCAGACCTCGCTTTGGGATAAACACATCAAGCAGCAGTATGTCATGGAGAGGCAGATATGTATCTGTTTTATCTCTGCTTGCTTATTCATGTGTATGTGTGTATTCGAAACTTGGTGACACACTTGAAGAAAAATCCTCAACCACAAAAAAATGGTTCATACCTACATTAATTCTGTCAATATGATTAAATTAATCATATTATATCCCGAATAATTAATCAAATGATTAATTAATCACACTTCATCACATTTATTACATATACAAAAGCCCCCAAATGAAGACATGTTAGAAAATGTTAGAAACATGTCTTGAATGGATATAACAAAAAAGTGACTTAACAAAAAAGTGACTTAAGAAGGCAATATACAGTATACAATAAAGTTATTTTTGAACGAAATGAACACTTAAGGAAGGAGACTTTTTTTGATCAAAAGTGACAGTAAAGACATTTATAGTTATAAAAAGGTTCATATTTCAAATAAGTGCTGTTCTTTTGAACTCTATTCATCAAAGAATCATGAAAAATTTATCATAGTTCCATACAAATGTTAAGCAGCAAAATGAGCAATGTTTATTGTGCATATCAGCATATTAGAATGATTTCTGAAGGATCATGTGACACTGTAGACTGAGTAATGATGCTGAAAATTCACCTTTGCCATCACAGGAAAAAAATACATTTTAAAATAAATAAATTCAAATAGAAAGCAGGTATTTTACATTGCAAAAATATTTCACAATATTACAATTTTTACTATACTTTTTAATCAAATAAATGCACTTGGTGAGAGATTTCTAAGAGACTTCATTCAAAAACATTTAAAAATCTTACTGACCCCAAACTTTTGAATGGTGGTGCATTTTTTTATTTTATTTTAATATCATTGAAGTCTATCACTGGCCTACAGCTCAGTGATTTTTACAATTTATAACAATTTAGTTGTTGATCTGTCCAAGGTAGGCTATTCAAATAGGATGCATTCTTTTATTTTGGCTGTCATATTTTTAAAATAGTCCATGCACAAATCCAGGCAGGACCCCTCCCCCCTTAAAGGGATAAAATTAACCTGTTGTAATTTGAATTAATGTTAACTAAAAGCAATAGAATGTTATTATGTGTCTTCATGTGTGAATGTAACTATATACTCAAAATGCTTTGTGAATATCAAAAATTTCAAGGTTCTCAATAACTGTATTGTAATTACTGGTAGAAAAACATAGTTTGTATTTACCTGAGAATCTTCGTCCCAGCCCTCTTATCGCATTTCCAGATCCAAAATCACAAAGGAAGTGAGTAGCTTAAAGCTTTGTTCAGAGTGCACACAATTGTGATTTATTTTCACATCCGATATTTAGGATTGACTGTCTAGTGGCTGCTGTGATGAAATTGGATCTGTTTGTTTAGGATGTGCTGTTTATATCCGATAAGATTTATGCATTAGCATAATGTGAAGAGAGTTATAAGAAAGTAGGTTTCATTGTGGAAAGAGAGGAGGGGAAACTAGACATTTAGACTCTCCTCGTATCTATGATGTCAGTGCTGAACTCATGAGGCACATCAGATAACATAAGCATCAGAGGCATTAACAAGGAGTCCTTGACGCTCAGGAAAGGCACGACACAGCCAGGCCACAGTAAACCAATGTCTGCCTGACTTCATGCCTCTGGATCTACACAGCCTGCCCTTCACCTCCCTCAGTACCTCCCTCCATAAAAAAAAATATTTTTCCTTAAAAAATCTAACTTAAAAGTGTATAAATAGTTTTGTTATCATTGTTATTTAAATGTCATGTTAATCCATGATTCATAACCTACTGTACACTACCAGTCAAAAGTTTTTGAACAGTAAGTATTTTAATGTTTTTAAAGAAGTCTCTTCTGCTCACCAAGCCTGCATTTATTGATCCAAAGTACAGCAAAAACAGTACAATTTTGATATATATATATATATATATATATATATATATATATATATATATATATATATATATATATATATATTTTACTATTTACTACTAACTGTTTTCTATTTGAATATATTTTAAAATGTAATTTATTCCTGTGATTTCAAAGCTGAATTTTTAGCGTCATTACTCCAGTCACATGATCCTTCAGAAATCATTCTAATATTCTGATTTGCTGCACACAAAACATGTATTATTATTATTATTACTTTGAAAACAGCTGCCCTTTTTTCAGGTTTCTTTGATGAATAGAAAGTTCAGAAGAACAGAATTTATCTGAAATAGAAATCTTTTGTAACATTATAAATGCCTTTATCATCACTTTTGATCAATTTAAAGCATCCTTGCTAAATAAAATTAAGTTCTATAATTTCTTTCCAAAAAAAAAAATAAAAATAAATAAAAAAATAAAATAAAAATTATACTAACTCCAAGCTTTTGAATGGTATAGTGTATAATATTACAAAAGCATTTTATTTCAGATAAATACTGTTCTTCTGAACTTTCTGTTCATCAAAGAAATATGAAAAAAAAAAACATACTCAACTGTTTTAAATATTGATAATAATAATAATAAATAATGTTTCTTGAACAGCAAATCAGCATATTAGAATGATTTCTGAAGGATCATGTAACACTGAAGACTGGAGTAATGATGCTGAAAATTTAGCTTTGATCACAGAAATAAATTACATTTTAAAATATGTTCAAATAGAAAACATTTTAAATAGTAAAAATATTTCAAAATTGTACTGTTTTTGCTGTACTTTCAATCAAATAATTGCAGGCTTGGTGAGCAGAAGAGACTTCTTTAAAAAACATTAAAAATCTTACTGTTCAAAACCTTTTGACTGGTAGTGTATATGTTGTGCACTGCAGTATTCTGGAGCGAGTAGCTGTGCTGGCTGATGAGATGACTGAGATGGTATCAGTGGAGAGCCAGAGGCTGGGGGCCTGGGTTGTGCTTAAAGAGGGCACTGGAGCACAGCTATTATGCCCTGCTACTGGATCGGTCCTCAGTAGGGAAGACGTCATCGGTGAGATCTTTTAAATAATTTGTTAAATAATTTAGAGTCATTTACAGATATCATCCATGTAATTCATACCTAATTAAATTTACAGTCAGTGACTGTGCAATCATGTCCCCTAGTGGAATACAATAGAAAATAGCCATAAGTCTTGAAAAGTCTGGCTGCACCACTAGGTGGAGGTATTTTACAACACTGCCCACGTTCTGCTGGTCAAATCCTGACAAATAGCCTCTGAGGCTCAACTTGGCATGTCTGTGGCATGACTGATTGATTAAAGTCTGCGGAAACACAGAAAGATTTCACTCTTTTTCCCTCCGTAGCTCCTGATGGATCTGTTAGAGCTTGCGATGCTGTTCATGTATACCCCCTCACAGGCCTAATTCAACCCAACACTAACGCCCATATGTTACTGGCCAGTGGACACAGCATGCCAGTGCCCCCAGACTTCTTTCTGCACCCCTAGACTGGCAAACTACTGACTGTGGCTGGAAACGTGGGCTTTGATCCTGCTTCCTCCACACTTGTCTTTACAGCCAATGCTTATATGGGTGAGTCACTCGGTATGCTAGTTAGTATATCTAAATGAATGTTCTGGGTTCAGTACAAGTTAAGCTCAGTCGATAGCAACTGTGGCTTGATGTTGATTACAGGAAAAAATAATTCAGACTCAAAAAACAGTCAAACAAAAAACAAGAATGGAGACGGTGAGGTGCATAGAATGTAAGTACAAGCAATGTTGGGAAGTTCACTATTTAAAAAAACGAATATTTTAACATTTAAGGATTGGCCCCATCCACTTCTATTGTAAATGCCTCACTGTAACCCAAATAATTCATTTTTAGAAAAGGAGAGAGAAAAGATAATCATCATTGTGCCACTGTTGTTTGAAATTGTATTAAACCCGATGTTTCTCTTCTTAGGTGAGGTGGGAAAATGGGAATCACCTCTGTTGCCTTTTATTTCGTACCCTCCATCCCGGCACGCAGAAATCCATGCTGCTTCCAAACTACGGGGACTTCGTTCAGGCCAAAGGCTGGCGTTTGGAGGACCCATGTGCGACTGTGACACTGGTGTTTTGGTGCCTATTCTGGCAGTCACCATCCATCCTCAAACAGGATTGGTTTATCCTTTGGGAAGTGTGCACACGTGTCCCATCTCGCGCCTGAGGCAGCCTATTCAGATTGGCTCTCCCATGCTGGACCCATATACAGGCGACCTGGTGCTCATCACGGGCATCAGTCTTGATCCCCATACAGGTCTGTTTTCTGATTGTTAAAAAATGACTCAGCATGTTCAAACAGCCTGATTGATTAGTGTCTCTGTTCAGGGTCTGTACTTCCAGTGGGGGGCTCCTCCTGGGTGAGTCCTTCATTGAGCCCTTGAACGGCCAGATGGTGCGGGTTGGTGGAGGCAGCGTGCGAGGAGGAAAGGTGGTGCCTCATGCTGGGGGTTTCCAGGCTCTGCTGGACAGCCAGGCTCTGGGTGCTTGCTTGCGGGTGGCGGAGCTCCTGCAAGGATTCAGTGAGGAGTGGAGCTCAGCAGCTGCAGATCCACAAGGTGACCTGGATAGACCCTCAGCAGCAACGTCGGAGCTGGAGCAGGCCTGGAAAAGCAGCCAACACTGTATGCTGCAGCTGCTGAGTCGCCTGGAAGCCATACAGGAATAGGCTAGGGGTGTGGCGGAGAATGGCGGTAGTGTGGGTGGGTAGGAGCTCTGTAGTACAAAACATCTCAAGATCTGCACATTAATGTAAGTTAGGTTAAAGGGGTAGTTCACACAGAAATTAAAATTCTGTCATTAATTACTCACCCTCATGTCGTTCCAAACCCATAAGACCTTCGTTCATTTTCAGAGCACAAATTAAGATATTGAAGTCATTATTTTTGTTTTGTTTATTTTGCGCACAAAGGTATGCTCATAGCTTCATAAAATTACTGTTGAACCACTGATGTCACATGGACTGTTTTGTCGATGTTCTTGATACCTTTCTGGGCCTTGACAGGTGGTAGGACCCTTGCTATCTATAGACGGTCAGAAAGCTGTCGAATTTCATCAAAAATACCTTAATTTGTGTTCTTAAGATGAATGATGGTCTTAACGAGTTTGGAATGACGTGAGGGTGAGTAATTAATGACAGAATTTTCATTTTTGGGTGAACTATCCCTTTAAAGCAAAAATGTACCATTCTAACAACATTGTTATCCCAGTTATTGATAGTTTGGTAAAATTGTGATGCAGTGGCCCTTTGCGGAGCCATGCCTTAAAAGCTATGAAAGATAACTTAGAATCTGATCAGATGTAGGTTGCCAGCTGTTGTCTACCATTTACTTTTTTAATGTTTATGGAGAGTCTATGTGTTTGGATGGTGTTAAACACAATTTAATGGAAATTATACAAAAATATGATATCTATATTAACTAAAAAGTTAACTTGAATCACTTAGTAATCGCGTTCAAATGAGGCTTTTTATTTTCTGTTGATTGTGAGTGTGTTGAAATATTTTCCTCCATTCTTATTTGTGGAAAACCATGCTGTTCGTAGACATCTCCAGTTCATTCTTATGGGATGCTCTGTAAGGCTTGTCTGAGTGAGTTGGCAACAGTAGACAATGGGGAGTGGAGCTCAGAGAAGGGTCATTTAATATGGGATTCAAACAGTGCAAGAGCTTTCAGAATGTTTGTCAGTTTGATTAATTTATCTTTTATGATAACAGTGGGGTTTAATACCAAATATCAGTTTTTTTTTTATAACATAAGTAACTGTAGGTTAAGTAGGTAAGTGATATTAATATAAGGATATGCTTTACAGTACAATTCAAAAGTCTCTGATGCTCACCAAGGCTGCATTTATTTGATCAAAAATACAGTAAAAACAACAGTGTTGTAAAATACTATTGCAATGTTAAATAACTATTTTCTATTTTAATATATTTTTGAATGTAATTTATTCTAGTAAAGGTAAAGCTGAATTTTCAGCATCATTACTCCAGTCTTCAGTGTCACATGATCTTTCAGAAATCATTCTGTGCTGATTTGGTGCACGTTTATTATTATTATCAATGTTAAAAAATGGTGCCGCTTAATATTTTTGTGGTAACTGTGATACTGTATATATATATATGTATATATATTTTGTTTCAACTTTATTTTAACTTTATTATTTATTTTTCTTTTTGCATTTTGTTTATATTCACAAAATATTTTTATTTGTATAAAATAAAGTTTTTATTTTTTAGTTTATCATTTAAAGTAATCTGAATTTCTGCTAAAGCTAATTTTGCCTTCTTGCTTTCTTGCCGACCCTTCTATCTACCGAGGGAGTTCACGGCCATTGTTATCGTTGCTGTGTATATACCCCCTTGTGCGAACGCTAAGGACGCGCTTC
This sequence comes from Spinibarbus caldwelli, assembly GCA_039654775.1. Taxonomy (NCBI): domain Eukaryota; kingdom Metazoa; phylum Chordata; class Actinopteri; order Cypriniformes; family Cyprinidae; genus Spinibarbus; species Spinibarbus caldwelli. The sequence goes on along the minus strand of CM077253.1, from coordinate 15,163,322 downwards.
GCGAACTGTACAGCGCTATCAGCGAGCAACAAACAACCCTGATGGCTTTTTCATATATCCGGTGATTTTAATCACGCAAACTTAAAGACAGTTTTGCCAAAGTTCTACCAACACGTGAACTTTGCAACAAGAGAAAACAACACATTGGACTTGGTTTACACAACAGAAAAAAAAAGCGTACAAAGCTGCACCCCGCCCCCATCTCGGGTACTCGGACCACATCTCTGTTATGCTAATCCCAGCATACAGACCACTTCTCAAACTTGCCAAACCGGTCCAAAAGCAGATCACAGTATGGCCAGACAATGCTACCTCAGCATGACAGGACTGCTTCCAGGACACAGACTGGAACATGTTTAAAGAGGCAGCCACCTACAACAACCACACAGACCTGCAAGAGTACACTAAAACAGTGACTGCTTACATCAAAAAGTGCATTGATGATGTGACAGTCACCAAGAACATCACCACATGTGCCAACCAGAAGCCATGGATGACAGCAGAGGTTCGTGGGCTGCTAAAGACTCGTGATGACGCATTCAGATTGGGAGACAAAGCAGTCCTCAAAACAGCAAGAGCCAACCTGTCCCGGGGCATCAAGAAAGCAAAACGGTTATATGCACAAAAAATCAATAATCACTTTACTGACAGCAAGGACACACAGAGTCTGTGGCAAGCTATTCAGACCATCACAGACTACAAACCCCTGCCACAGGCCTGTGATGATGACACATCCCTCCCAGATGCACTCAATGAGTTTTATGCACAGTTTGAAATGCAGAATGACAAACCTGCACAAAAACTACCCACACCTCCCAACAACCAGGTGCTCTGTCTGTCTCCAGTCGATGTAAGGAAGACCCTATCAAGGGTTAACCCATGCAAGGCTGCAGGTCCTGACAACATACCAGGCCGGGTACTGAGAGACTGTGCTGAACAGCAGACAGATGTCTTAACAGATATCTTTAACATCTCCCTAAGCCAAGCAGTTGTCCCCACATGTCTCAAGTCCACCACCATCACCCCAGTACCAAAGAAGTCACCTGTGTCCTGCCTGAACGACTATCGTCCCATAGCACTGACCCCAATCATGATGAAGTGCTTTGAGAGGTTAGTCATGCACCATATCAAATCCAATCTCCCCAATATACACTTGACCCGCTCCAGCTTGCATTCCGTCCAAACCGCTCCACGGACGATGCCATTTCCTCCACCCTCCACCTGGCTCTTACCCACCTAGAAAACAAAGACTCTTATGTTAGAATGCTGTTCATTGACTTCAGCTCAGCATTCAACACAATAATCCCACAACAGTCATCAACAAATTAAACCTGCTGGGCCTAAATGCCTCCCCCTGTCAGTCCGTGTCGGCCACAACACCTCGAACACTACCACACTGAGCACAGGTGCCCCACAGGGCTGTGTGCTCAGCCCGCTGCTCTTCACGCTGCTGACCTACGACTGCACTGCCAAGTCCAGCTCCAACCACATCATCAAGTTTGCCGATGACACAACTGTGGTAGGTCTCATCAGCAACGATGAAACACCCTACAGAGAGGAAGTGGCACAACTGGTTGAATGGTGTGGTGCAAACAACCAGTCCCTCAATGTGAGTAAGACAAAGGAGGTTGTGATGGACTTCAGGAGGAACTCTGTTGACCACCCCCCACTGACCATCGACAGCTCAACTGTGGAGAGAGTCAGCAGCACAAAATTTCTGGGGGTGCACATAACAGAAGACCTCACCTGGACCACCAACTCCACATCACTCTCCAAGAAGGTGCAACAGCGACTCCACTTCCTGTGTCAACTTAAAAGAGCAAGTCTCCCTCCACCCATCCTCACCACATTCTACAGGGGAACAATTGAGAGTGTGCTGACCAGCTGCATCACTACGGGAACTGTAGTGCAGCAGACCGCAAGACCCTACAGCGGACAGTGATCACGGCTGCAATGAACATCGGTGCCCCTCTCCCCTCCATTCTGGACATTTTCCTTGCACGATGCTCCAGTAAAGCTACCGGTATCATGAAAGACCCCACCTATCCATCCCACAGTCTCTTCCAGCTCTTGCCATCAGAAAGACGGTACCGGAGCATCAGAGCCTGCTCCGCCAGACTGCTCAACAGCTTTTTCCCCCAGGCCGTGAGAGCCCTCAATTCCAATCACCTCACCCCCGACTGAACCCCCCCCCTGGACAAACAACCTATAGAAACACACTCTTTTTCTCTCTATATGCACCAGACACTTTCTTATAAACACTCCATGTTAAAAGGACTTAATAAGATAACACAATTGTTTACTTGTGAATGCATCACAAATCATATTGCACTACTTTCTCCTTAACCTTAAATACCTCTATTGCACAATATCATGCACAGTTATTATGTAAAGTACTTGTATAGTCTGTCTTAGGTTATGTGTATGTATAGTCAATTGTTTATAGTATATGTATAGTTAGATTACCGATTCAGTAAGTTAGCTATGTAGGTCTAAAAGAATTGTTCTTACGTCTAGTGTTGTATGTTTATATTTATGCTTATTTATGTAGTACCGTGGTCCTGTGAGACACGACATTTCGCTCCACTGTATGTCCACACATGTAGTGGAATGACAATAAAGCTCGACTTGACTTGACTTGACTTCTTCTGTTGCTTTAGGGGAAATCAAGCTTCCTGGCATTGAGCTCTCCTTGCCAGCTCTCCCCAGGTTGGAGTATCCTGACCCTGGAGGCTCGGGTTTGCATGTCCCAGTTTTGGGAGCACAGTTAGACTGGGTGTCAGGATGCATGGTGCCCCTGGCAGGAACCATGGAGGATGCAGATGGTAAAGGTAATGGAGGTTACTAGCAATGTCCAAATCCTGTTATATTAATCTCTAGGTGTTAACCTAGAGTATATTATGACTCTCAGGGCTAGTTCCCATATGTTTTGGAGCGCAGATGTTGGACCCAGTGACAGGGGTGCTCGCTCCAGTTGTGGGGGCCAATCTGGATGTTTGTAAGCGGACTGTGGTTCCTATAACTGCGTCCCAGATTCTGATGTTCGTAGAAAACCCAGACAGTATCACGGTGAGTGAAGTCGAACTAAATCACAGCTGAATAAAAGCTCATTTGGCTCGGGGGTGTTTATATGTGTGCAAATTTGTGTTTTTGTGCCTCAGGTTGAAGCCCGCCAGAAGGAGAGCAGCATACGGGGCAATTACTGGCGAGAGCAGACACTGAAGGAAAAGGAGATGGTGGGAGATTTTGACAGAGCCGTTAAACACTATCTCTCCACATCCGTACACGAGTCTGACTGTGTGAGTTGACGCCACAGAGATGACACTACGCTCTGTGGCCTATTTAAAATGCAAATCTTTTGACCAAGTGTCTATTTTTATTTTTGTGAGTGTCAGTGTGATGGGAAGTGTTTCCACCATCCTTGCATCCTGAATGAGATTCTGTGCATGTTCGTGTGTGTGTGTGAAACAGATAGACTGGATGGACACAGACAGGCAGCTCAGGGAGACCGCCGCTGAGATTCAGGAAAGCGCTCAGTGTGAGGCCCAGAGAAAAGCTCACCAGAACTCAGAGTTATCGCTACTTCTACCAGCCCATGTGTTACACGCTCTCACAGGAGGTCAGTCCTCGTGCTCATACTCCCACTGAGAGCACAAACGGTTATGCTTTAAAGACTGAAAACACAGAGCTCATGATACTCATGTACTCTACCATTTGAGGTTGGTTAGATTTTTTTAATGTTTTAGAAAGAATGAAGTCTCTTTTGCTCACCAAGACTGCATTTAGCTGATTAAAAAAAATGGTAAAATCAGTAATATTGTAATTATTATTGCAATGTAAAATTTTCTATTTTAACATATTTTAAAATGCAATTTATTCCTGTGATGCTAAGCTAAATTTTCAGCAGCCATTACTCCAGTCTTCATTGTCACATGATCCTTCGGAAATCATTCTAATATGCTGTTTTGGTGCTGAAGAAACATTTCTTATTATTAGCAATGTTGTGCCACAGTTGGAAAGGTGGAAAAGTTGATACATTTTTTCAAAGGATTCTTTGTTGAATAGAAAGTTGAAAACAGCAGAATTTATGGGGTAGGATTAAGGGATCTAATGCAGAAAACCAAAAGCCAATATGCTAGTAATATGCATGCTAGTTAATAGTGAAAATTGGTCCTTAAAATAAAGTGTTACAGAATTTATTTGAATAGAAATCTTTTGTAACATTATAAATGTCTTTGCTGTCACTTTTGGTCAATTTCGTACATCCATGCTGAATGAATTAGTTTTCTCTCAAGAAATAAATCTGACTCCAAACTTTTGATCAGTAGTGTATAATATATAGACAAGTAACAGACTGCTTTTGATGACTTATTTTACAACTTATATGTTTATGTTAAAGAGACAGTTCACTCAGCAGTGACAGTTCTATTTTTATTTGCTCACCTTTGTGTCTTAATTACGTGGAACAAAAAATGTAATAATTTTAAGAAGTTTCGTAGAGGTCTTTTCAATACAACGAAGTAGTTCGTAGTGACCATGGCTGCTCAAATGCAAAAATTAAGACAAAAAACTTGCAAAATATAGATCACTATTCACTGATAATCATCCCTTCCAGTAAGCTGTTAACTCAAGAATCAAAGCTCTGAACCACTGAGTCATACTCTGATTTGTAAACAAATCAATCTAATTTGTTTATCAGTCACGATCAAACTGTTTAGTCTGATTTGTGAACAAGTTTGGGATCACAAATCGGTTCAAAATAATGATTCCTTCACTGATCGTTCACAACAGTTCTCGAGTGAACAGCTCACTGAATGATAAGATTAACAGTGAGTAAGCTATCATATGTCTTGAGAATATGGCATACGAGTCACATGGACTTTCATAGTGTTTTTTGTTGCCACTTTTGGAGTTTACACAACCCAGTTTCATAAGAAAACGGAACTATTTTACAATGTAATTCGTTTGTACAGTTTTTACAAAACACCCATGAAGTTCAAACTGTAACCTCACCTCTAAACCTGACCATAACCAATACATTATTAGATCATAAGTAAACATACAGATGAGATCTTACAAAATCATACGAATCACCCACAAGTTTTCTAAAACGTAACATAGTTACAAATTGCATTGAGAGTTTGTTGCCTTAACGGATGTGACTATTAACTGTCATTGCTTGGAAAAATGTTCTGTCCTCAATTTTGTTTCACATAACAGCTTTAGGGTTTGGAATGACAAGATAGTGAATAAATAATGACAAAGTTTTCATCTCTGTGTGAACTCTTCCTTTAAGGAGACGAGGAGGAGTGGGAGAAGCAGTGTTACTGGCACACCGAGCTTAAGGCCGTGCTGAACCGAGTCAGTGTGTCCATGGAGAGACTGCAGAGGGACCGGGATCAGCTTTCAGCACAGGAAACGCAGCATCTGGTCAGCTTGTTTTCACATTGAAACATAAAAACACACTCTCGCCTTCAGACAGAAAGATACCATGCTGACAACAGTCTATTGAGCTCATTACTAAACAGCTGAATGAGCAGATCAATACATTGGAAGCTTGATATCCTTCACATGGCTATTGGTGCGATCGCCAATATTCTGGCTTTGCACTGTCCATTTTCCAGTTTGATGGAGTGGGGTCTGGGATGAGTAACACAGCGTCTTGTGATTATCATAGGATGGAGAACTGAGGGAGCAGGAAATGTGGGAGCAATTAATGCAGAGACAAGCAGAGTTGGATGCTGTACTTTCGTCTCTCCTCTGTGCTCGTCAGGTCTGCCAGCTGCGTGCTGACACTGCGCAGGTAACACGTGCTGAAGGCCAGACGTGCAATATACGCTCATCATGACACTGACTGATAATTGTGTAGTGATGTCCTTGGTTTACCTTAGAGCTGTGGTATCTGTTTGGTACAATTAGGAACGCTTGAGCAGACTTTATTTCACTTCTTCATCTGACAATCTACTGAATTGATTCGTTTTCTCCAGTCTTTGGTTTCTGGCACATTCTGGTATAAGGATTTTGGCGTGCCGCAGCCCAAGGGTGTCAGAAACCCTCTGAAAATAATAGCCATGACTCAGCAGAAAATCCTTCCTCGGCTTGAACGACTTATTCAGATGTTGGAGGAAACCAAAGCACATGGCCAGTCGACCAGCACACAGCTGCAGCAGAGCTCTGGTACAATATCCTCAATTATGCCTTATTATAGAAACGTTAATCATGCTTTTGTCTCAGTTGCAAAATGTTTCTCAAAAGGAAAGCAGGCGTTCGGCCGAGACAGCACTTCTAGAGCGTGGACCAAATCTGTGTCTATTGTGAAAGGTATTTTTTTAATGCACGGAGAATAAATAGCGAGATCCTGTTTGTCAGCCTGTAGAATTTCACCGCTGTGTTTGTCTCTCCTGCTGCGCCAGGTGTCTCAACTCAGTCCTTTAAAGATCAAATGAAGGCTCCGTCTGCGAGTGAACAGAATGCCACGGTGCCCTCTCTTCCTCTGTCAAACCCATCTTACACTCAGAAAAGCCAGGAAAAAACACAGTTGAACCACAGCCAGGGTGAGGCTATCTTAAGTCAGAGATGTTACCCTCATCCTCATTTCAGATCACGACGTGATGTTCTCTCTTGTTCCATTCAGACGTCCAATCTCTCCAGGAACCTGGTCTGTCCGCACACATCAGTATCCCACAGCTAGCAGGTCAGAGCGTTTTACTTGAGAGCTTTGAGCTGAACAGTGTGTGTTTAGGACTCATAGGTTCTTTTAACCTTGAATGTCACATTTGAACTACAGGAGAACATTGATGCAAAAAAGTGATTTGTTACATTGCTTTAGCACATGACTCAAGTTGTTATTGGGGCTATTAGCATGTTTGCCAAGCCAAACGTTACAATTTCTATACTTAGGGTACATATACTATAACTAGGTACTATAATCATTTTGTTTTCTATACTTTGTTCATACTTAGCATAGTCCATTTCAAGTCCAATTCCAAGACCATATTTTTTATGACTAGTTGAGAACAGCTCATTCGAGTCCAAGTCCAGGCTGAGTCCAAATGCGGTCACATTTACTGTTGTTTGGTTTTCAGACCTAAAATCCAGTTATTTCAGTAGTAATCCAGGGCGAAAGATTTCCCCATGGAGATTTTGCAACGGGGTCACATTAGTCAATCTGATTCACCACTTTGACCAACAGAAAACTGGTTTCTGGTTAAACTGTGTTGTACATAAACTACACTATCTAGGGGTGGGCGATATACTGGTAGACATAATTAACTGGTAGAAATTTGTCAACTGGTACAGATTTTGTTCTATATTCTCTATCGCGGTTACATGCTCGTGACATTGCTGTGCTACATGGTCACAAAATCTTATCGTTTGCCCGCATTTTTAAGCGTTGCAGTTTAAAAACAAGTGATTTTAAGTCATTGAAATGCAATCAGTAAACACATTAATTTAGGTCTTAATTTAGGTCTTAAGTGAAAGCAAACAGCTGGGAAAGGAAACACATGTGTAACAGTACATTGAATCCAGGCAGCTCTTAAAGTAACAGCAGTCTAATATTCCTGCTGTCTATAATTCATGTTATTCAAATAACAAAAGAGAGAAAATCTCTCACTGCTCTTGACTAAATCACTTTTGTAACTTTAATAAGGAAAAATATATGTTTAATATACACAGTGAAGAATATGCAATGTTTTTATACATTTAATTGCAATATACAATGCAGCATGTGGCATTTCTTATTTATTTGTTCTACTGTAGTTTTTTTTTTGTCCTATTGCTTGTAATAAGTTTCTTATTCTTATTTAATCGCTGATTGTTTACTTGTCTTTAGTGAGTTTTTTTCTCTTTTTTCTTTCTTTTTGTTTTAAATTTAGGCTAATATTAGTTTTTTGTGATATTGACACTGGTGACAAGAATTATGAAATTTTTATGGTATCGAAAATGTTGATGTCATAAAGACCTTTTAAAGCAAAAATAACTGTATTGTGATATAGATTGTTACTGTGAAATAAAATTATACATATTATGATACAAAATTTTGGTCTTATCACCCACCCCTACTATTGACAATAGATAATTAACATTTTTTTTGCTATGAATTTCGCCAATGTGACGCCACCTTTCCAATTTTTGAGTGCGGACAATAAAATGACCCAAAAAAAACTATTGAAAAAAGGAATAATTTCTAGGGCCAGAGTAATGTTACAGTATGGGCAACATACTAAAAACCACTCAAACTGTAAACCACAGTTTAGTAACTTGTAGCGGCAAATTTTGAGCTTGTAAGAACCACTCACATTTTCTTCAAAACATCTAAAAAATCTTGGCATAAGTAAATGCTAAGAAACATGACTGCAAAAAATAACTTTTATGTGATTTTCCTGTATGTTTTGTATTTGTTTTATGGTGTTGCAGAGGAAGACTGGTCCAGATTAGTAGCGCTATCTCCTCTCTTCCAGCTGATGAAGGAAGTGGAGCAGCAGCTCAGGGATAGTGCCAGAGATAGAGGCCTTCTCAAGATCCAGCCCTCGGGTCAGGCTCTAATTATCACCATTGAAATGTGAAATCTGGACTCATCAGAACTGCAGTCATTAGTGTAGCAACAGATGACTTAAAGCCATGAGAATCATCACGTACGTGTCAGTGTGGGAATATAACTTGAGCTTTATTTTTAGCAGCTTCTTAAGGTTAAGGGGCTGTGTTATAACTTGTTACTGACTATGCTTTATATTTTGTTAGAGTTTGCAGAGATGCAGAGTGATCAAAGTCTGACACATTAAATGGTGTGTGTTGGTACATGCATTCAGGTGCAGGCTGGTCATTCGTGGATTTCATGGATGCCCAGTGGGAGTGTGAGGGAGAGCTGATTCAAGTGAGCTCTGAAACACTCAACCCACGACAGCTTCTGCTCTACCAGCATGGACAGTTTCTCCTCCAGCATCTTCACTTACATAAAATGGTCTGGATCTGTCTGTCTTTTTCTCACTTGCTTTTATGTTCTCATAGACAGTGTTGGGAGTAACTAACAAAATGTAACTACAATACTGACTCAGCTGAATTTTTTCAGTAGCAGGACAAAAAAACATTAGATCTTTTAACAAGGTGATGGGTTGCATATACAGTTTAGTTTTAATTGGTTAGATAAATCATTTAAATTTACCAGTTGAAAAAAATCATTTGAGTTCCTGCATTGATAGTTACTTTACTGTTTAAACTTATTGTAAAATGTAATTTATTCCTGTGATGGCAAAGCTGAATTTTCACCACCCATTACTCCAGAAACCGTGATATATTTTTTCAGGATTCTTTGATGAATAGAAAGTTGAAAGGAACAGCATTTATTTGAAGCTTTTGTGACATTATATATGTCTTTACTGTCACATTTGATCAATTTAATGTGTCCTTGCTGAACAAAAGTATTAAAAGTTTATTTATACCAAAAGTTTATTCATAGCTTTGATTTCTTCATCCTAGATACCAGCAGTAACCCTTCAACTGGCTTCTACACTTCCTTTCAACGACTACCATAACAATGCTTTCCGCAACTCTTTCAGGTATTTCTACACTTAGGCATTCATGTACTGAACCAGCTATATAAAGAACATATGAAAAAAAAGTTATTAATAATTTACCAAACTTTGAGAAGTGATAATTAGCACCACTTTCTCTGTGATATAATTGGTCTCATGGCTAGTCCGGCTTCACTAAGGTTAAATGCTTTCATTTGTCAGTCACCGGGTGAGCGATAATTAATTCATGTTAAGCACACTTAGTACTCTGTCATACAAACCCCTGTGCACTCAGCACTTCCTATGTCTTCAGGAGGGACAGAGGACTCTATTTGTTCGCAGTCAGAGGTTGCAGTCGGTGAGTGGCCTCTCTCTGCTGCTCATGCACTGTGCTGCACACATTTCCACCGGCCAGATGAGGACAGACTCCACTCCCGCCTTCTAAAGGGCCTTTTTCAAGGTGCTATTAGCAACTGCTCCACACCAGCACAGCCTGAACAAGCCAAGAAAAGAATGTGCTAATAGATTCTTTCTTATAGACATCATGTCCTGTCCCCTATTCCAGATTTTACAGGTGGGTCTAAGTGAGCTGTTCCATGCCAGACTGGAACAAACTGACGACGAGAGGACAAAAGATTTGGCATCTGACGCAGCTATCGATGGTCTTCTGCTGGAAAGAGTGCAGAAGCCAAGTCCTGGGGTTTTCTCAGAGGATGTAAGTTTGATTTATTTCGCCATATTCACCCCTCGCATTCTTAGTAGCTGTTGCCAAGTAATTCACAGGGATGTAACAGATGCCGTAGGATCAGACTGATGTGGCAGAAGTAATTCTTGTCAGAGTGTGAGATTTCATATGTGTGCTGTCTCTGGGCAGGAGGTTTTGGGACGTTTGTGCAAATACAGAGAGGCTTCAGTGTTCTGCCAGGTCGAGAGTCTCCTGAAAGAGTCTCTTAAGAGCCTGGAGATCAAGCACCTCAACACTGACCTGTCACTCAACGATGGCCCAGACAGCCAAGACGCCGCTCCTCCATGAACTGACAATTTAACTTTGATCAGTGCTGCCTTTCTGACAGTGATAAATCCAGCTTTCAAAGGCATGTTCTATGCTGTGAGGCAGCGGATGGCCTTATCGTCTTGGATGGTAACGGCTCCTGGATGGGGTTAGAGCATCTAGTTTTGCTTCTGGTGGTGACCCAGCACAGCTAGAAAACTACTTTCTTGAACACAAGTATAAAACTGCATAGATCCAACAACAGACATCTATTTAATCCAGTTTTAGTGCAGTTTTTTCGAGGATAAGGGCATGTTACAGAATTTGAGCATGTTGGTATCTACCTAATCTGACTAGCTTCCACCAAATGACACAAATTTGCACCAAAATACCATAGAGTTTGATTGGATGCACAACCAATGGGGGTAGGGGGAGGGGGGAGGGGGGGGGGGGGGGGAGAGTGAAAATATAATGAATGAAATTAATATAATTGAATGCAAATATAATCTTGAAATTTTAATAAATAAATTTAGACAATGTACAAATACAGTGTAATTAATGTAAATTTACAAGTATACAGAGAAAGAAATTAAACAGAATTAGCTAAATTCAAGGGATAGTTCACCCAAAAAATTAAATTACCACATGATTTACTCACCTTCAAGCCATCCTAGGTGTATATGACTTTGTTCTTTCAGATGAATAGAGTCAGAGTTATATTAAAAAAATGTCCTGGCTCTTCATTTGTCAGAAAAAAATATATCGCGGAGGTAAAGTCCAATAAAGTCCATCCATCATAAAAAGTGCTTCACATGGCTCCAGGGAGTTAATAAAGGCCCTCTGAAGTGAAACGATGCATTTGTGAAAGAAAAATGTCCATATTTATAACTTTATAAATCATAATCTCTAGCTTCCGCTAACTTTCGTACGCACATTGGCGTAGCGTAAGCTCCGGTGAGAATATGCTAGTCTTATGAGAACCAAATTTTGTTTACAGCAAAGGAAATCCAGTCTCCTTTTGGCTTAATCATCCAACATTTTCCTTTGCAAATCCTTGTTTTGTACTTGTAATGTGTGACAGTTGTTTTGTTTTGCTCTCTCCGCTGCGCTTCCACGTTCGTCACTTCTCACCGGAGCTTATGCTACACCTGCTTCCTACATCATCCGCTGAAACGCCATTCTCTCATGAACGCGCATACTAAAGTTAGTGGAAGCTAGAGATTATTATTTATAAAATTTTAAATATGTTGAGATTTTGAAGTGGATATTTGGATATTTTTCTTACACAAAAACATCGAGTCACTTCCGAAAGCCTTTATTCACCCCCTGGAGCCGTGTGGAGCACTTTTTATGATGGATGGATGCACTTTATTGGACTTCAAAATCTCAACACCCATTCACTGCCATTATAAAGCTTGAAAGAGCCAGGACATTTAAAAAAAAAAAATATATATAACTCCAATTGTATTCATCTGAAAGAAGAAAGTCATATACACCTAGGATGGCTTGAGGGTGAGTAAATCATGGTGTAATTTTCATTTTTGGGTGAACTGCCGCTTTAAATGTATCAATTAACTTGATGACTGTAAATTTATGATTATAAATTTGCTCAGATAGCAAAAGAAAAATCCAAAATAGCAGTTACTGTCTCAGCTGTTGTATTAGAAACACCATTGCAGCAGTGTTGACTAGTTTTGTTGTAATTTAATGCCAGGGTAATAGTGTTATAAATTTATCTTTACATTGTTTAAATATGAACATATATATAATAAAACCTTGCTAGATTTACGAAGTTAATAACTGTGGAAATTCTGTGAAATGGGACCATGTAATTATATGATTTATTGCATTTAATTTATTTGTGTTTAGAACCATAATTTCCTGCTGTCCATGACACAGACCTCCGACCAATTTTAGGGTCATGACCCAGTAGTTAAGACTCATGGTATTAGATTATGACAAGCATTTACAGAATATTTAGCAAAATAATGGCCTGAGCTTCGAGTTTAAAATAGATTTAACAATGAAAAATGCTCAGGGCAGAATTGTAATGATGACATTTTAAAGCAGCAACACAAACTATCTCTCATTTTTTTTTGTTTACTATAAAGGAGTACAAGACAGTCCATCTTCACTTCTTGGGTGTCTCAGAGTGTGACTTTAACAATCTTGTTTACCAAATACCATACACATATATGCCATTGTACTCATTGTATTGTCTTGCACTGTCTTGTTTGATTGCATTTTATGTATTTATAGTGGTGTTTTTCTGCTATTCACATTTGATACAGCTGCTATTTTGTGCCTGAATGTCCCTCTAGGGATCAATAAGGTGTTATCTGGTGTAACAACAAGCGAAGGAAAGGAACAGTAAAACATTTTTATATGTTTAAGTATGCCTGCTTTTGGATTACATCTCAGATGTTGTTCATATTCACGAATAAACTGGAGCACCTTCATCTTCCCATAAACCCTCAAACATAAACTAGAGATCTGGCTTTATACATTTCAACAGTAATTCAAAGTAATGTTTTCTGAAAGAATGAGTGTGGTTCTGTCCTTGTACACAGTGTTGCCAACTAAATATCAGGGGAAGTTGCTAAAGAAAGGTCAGTTTGTTGCTAAAAGTTGCTAAATGACGTTGTGACGTCATTATGTAATCACAACGCAAAACTGTGTCACTACATCAAATCTTAGTAAAAATTATTTTTCATATATGTTAATTTAGATTTGTTTGTAAAATAATATAAATGCATAATGTAATATAAAAATATAAATAACTGTTTTTAAATACATCGAATTATTGAAAACTTACACATTTTTGAACGATTGCAATTTTAGTTTTTTTTTATTAGCTAGTAAACAAGTAGAATTATATATTCTGAACAATTGTACTTTTAAGCAGTGTATTAGTAGTTAGTATGCTACACTCCAAGCAAAGTCTGTAAAAATAGGGCACAATCTACTATGTTAATATGAAGGAATTTTCTGTATTGATTTCTCCACAGGTTTTTTTACCTGCATTTTTAATTACGCATTGTATTTTGTGTTTTCGGGTTACAGGGTTACAGCGGATAATGTCCTGGAAAATTACTAGTACCTTTTCAATTTTTCTAGATATTTTTCTTGCGGTGTACTAACTGATCAACAATCGCAGGTACAAGCTACTAACAAAGTGTAGGCCTATCATAAATGAAAAATGATTCAATTATTCAGTTATGATTATTATTAAATTAAACAATTGCAAATAGCAGCTAATTTAATTCACGTGATGTGTGTACTACTAGGCATCTTTGGTTTCCTCTTTTTGTGTAATTTCAGTTGTAAATGTGTGCCTTTTTATCATTTGAGTCACTTATCAAAAGTTGCCAAATAAATTTTAAAAATAGCTAAATTTGTTGCTAGGTGCTTTTGGAAGAAAAAGTTGCTACGGTAGCCTGAAAAGTTGCTAAATTTTAAATTTGTAATAAAATGTTCCGCATTCAGTTTGTTTTGAATGAACGTGGCGCACATATTTATTCAATTGTGAGTTAAATGTAAGTGAATTTTTGCTTTCTATTTGCAGATGAGTTGGTAAAACAGTTAAGTTCCAGCGATGTGTCGTGCCAAGAGAAAGCAATTGCGAAGGCAGATCAATTCATCTCATCCCTGGAGCAGAAGGAACCATGTAAAACCAAAATCAATAAAACTGTTACAAACAAAAATCCTTCATCTGAAAATAGGCCACCGGTACAGTATTTACAGTCTGTATTTGAAATATAATATGAATGAATAAAACACACTTTTCTAGCTTTTTGATTAAATGTTAGAGTTCATGATTATCAATAACAAAATTAAAGCAAGTGACTGTTACTTGTTTTATATTAATATCTAATCTTTCAAAAAACTGAGTAACACTGGTGTTTTCTTCTTCTCAGAACATCCAGTATGAATGAAGTCAGAATCCAGGTAGGTTTGTGTATTGGAGTTTTTTATATGTTTTTGGTTTGGCAGTTGACAAGACTTCTCTGTCTCTGTTGAATAATTTGGTTTCGAATATAAAACTTGAATGTCTGTCCTTGAAGTCTCGTAAATGATTCATAACTCAATACAAACTAGCTCACCTTCTTGTCTTTTTATTATAAATCTTGCAACGGTTTGTTGTACCCTTCGATTCGTCAGAGAATTTTTTGAGGATATTAGAAAAAGATGCCGAGGAGAGAAGTCAGAGAAGAAAGATGAAGGAAGAGAAAGCCAATGGTGTGTACTCTGAAGCTTGAGAGCGAAATGGGCAGTTTGTGTTTTGCGTTGTCAGTTTGCAACGTCTAGATTTGCTTTGTCCTCGTTTGACCCACAGCGTTAAGGGAGCAGGGGAATGAGGCTTTCACTCAATGTGACTACAAACGGCTGTCAGGTTTTATACTGAAGGCTTGGACCAGCTGTGTGACATGCAGGCTCTCTACACAAACAGAGCACAGGTACTTCAATGTTTCAGAATGAGTTCTTGTGCAATAATCTGATAAGTCAGTATCATAACTGCTATTCCTGTGAGACTGCTCCTCTTGTGATTTTATTGTCTCTTACATTCATGTGTTATGTAGGCCTTTATCAAGTTGAGGAGATATAAGGAGGCCATAAGTGACTGTGAGTGGGCTCTGAGGGTGAGTAAAACACTGGGAAAGAGGTCAGAGGAGTGCCCTCTCATTTTTCAGTGTCAGCCGAAGCAGAGAGTTTCTCATCCTACCTTGTCTGGTGAGAACAGCAGGCTACATAGTCCGGTGTCTATTGAACTGGATAGTTGCGCAGCATTAGAAAATTGGGTTGAAGTTCCTTCCGAGCTGTGCTAAATAGCCTTTGCTTTTGGAAAACTTTTAGAAAGTTTAATAAGAGTTTTATATATATATATATATATATATATATATATATATATATATATATATATATATATATATATATATCCCTATGGTCTAAAGAGAAATCCAGTCTATTGGTCTACAGTGACAGATAAGAGAGTCTGGGATAAAGAAAAGGAAACATCTTTCAAAATAAAGTTTAAAATGCCAGTGCTAAGTTCATAATGTAATCTTTGCATTCATGTTTCATATGTTTAAAAAAAAAAAAAACTTTATACTTTATACCATTTTATTTTATAAAGCAATTTTAAGAATCATGAGTGTATACATCTTGATCATTATTTTCAAAAACATTTTTAAATATAATTTAAAAAATGAATTATTATATATTTTTTGGATGGTCGCACACGACAACCAGAACTAACTTTGTAATAAAAAGCTCAAATTATTTGATATTTTGAGACTTATTGACATTGACACAGTCACAATGGTCTGAATGGATTCTTTCTATGATATCATTTCCTGTTTTATATTTATGTTTCTGCATGTTGGTAACACCATATGACTGTGATTTGGCAGACCAAAGTTTTTCAAATGTAACATTTTAAGTACAGAAATACTTTACTGCTTAATATTTCTTCTATTAAATACTAATACAGTTATTTTTCCAAGCTACTTAATAGGTTTTCTTTTCATGTATTTCATCTTTTTAAATACAGTTGGATGATTTTTTATGCCTCCTAAAATATATCAAAATGAGCTGTAATTGAGATATTAAAAATGTTTTATTATATGAAACTTGTAATAGATTGGCTAAAGTAATAATTTACCCAATAATTTAATAGACTGGGACAAAATAAATCACATTACTGATTGTACTTGGTTACTTCAGTGCAATTTTCTTTTGTTTTCAAGTGGCTAATGAATATATAATACTTTCATTCACAGTGCAATAAGAAGTGTAATAAAGCGTATGTACACATGGGAAAATCTCACCTAGCACTCAAGGATTTCAAACAGGTAAGTATTGCTCAATAGAAGTCCTTCTGTCCTTTCAAGTCTAAATCTGGATTACACTTACATTTCTCAACTTATCTGACCTCTCCCTTTCATCCTGCTGCTTTTGCTTCGCTTTCAGTCCAGGATTTGCTATCGAAAAATTTTGGAGATAGAGCCACAGCGTGAGACCATGGTCAAAGGTATGATCCAAAAATGCTGTGAGGATCTGATGCAAGGGAAGGCAAGGTCAATATATACAATATATACAGAGTAGGATTAGCATAGTTATTATTTTAGCATCCACTCTGTCTGGATATGTACCTTTTAGTCAAGCATCTCTCAGACAAAACTGAATTCACTTGTAATTTTTACATCTCAGTCTCTCTCACACATTCCCTCTTTTCTCATCACGTGCTTACACCAGCAGTTTTTACAACATTAGTTGCTCATTTAAACTGATTTGAACTTTTCAAGAGGTATAATGGCATTATGGATTCCCATTCTATGCATTTTAATAGAATATTTCCACATGAATTTGCAAAAAAGAAATGTGTTCGTGAAGCAGTCACATTACTTTGCATTACAATAGCTTATCTGAGACAAGTGGATTTGGAAGAGAAGGCATCTCTCCAGGAAAAGGCAGCTTGGGAAGAGCTACAGGAGGGAACAGAGCAGGCCATGGCAGTACCAGAGTTGCTGAAGAAGCTCGACAGACCCAATGAGATCAATCTTTACTACTATGGTGGATTGGAGCTGCTCTCACAGGCTATTAAAGACTGTAAGTTCACATGATTAATTCAGTGTCCTTTGTTTTTTTTTAATCAGATGTTGTTTTTTCTTATTTATTTATTAATTGTCACTGAACTCCAGTGGTTTTTGGTAGGATGAACAAATGTTTACACCAGTGTTAAACCTCAGATTTGTGTGAAATATGCCTTCGGTTTACCCAGTGTTGTTCCAGCAAACAGGGCGATATTTCTTGCACTCAGGAGGATCGATACGGAGAGGAGAGGAGTGAGGAATTTTGTGCGGAGGGCTCATTGATTCTGCTCTGCGGTTCATTTGCAGTTCATGATGAGGAAACTAATCCTCATGATCAGCCACAGAGGACAGACACAGTCCTATCACAAGCACAAGCTCAAGGCTTTTAGACTTTGTTAGTGAACGCGTGCATTACCTTTCAGTTTGTGTTTGCTTCAATTCTGATCCTGTGACAATATATCACTGCACAGATCAGTGCAGCAAACCCTTTTGACCTTTTAGATTGTGATAAAATATACTATGTATAAGGGAGAACCAGGGCTTGTTGCCATAAATCACAAATAGACTAAAGTGAATATTTTTTTGAAATTCCTTTTACCCTAGTGAATATTTCTCAGGGTGAGTTTGTTTTGAACTCAATTTCTGTATAAACACAAACCTTAAAGTAATGCCTACAGCCAAACTGTAAAAGTATATTTATCATGAAATAAAACGTAAAAGGTCGAAATATCAAACTGTTTTTTAGTAATAAATTGTATGCATTTTTAAAATTTAATTAAATTAATTAAATTAAATTTCAATTAAAATCTACCTTTATTATGTAATTGTCTCTTGTCTGAATGTACACCAGCTTTCAAAAGTTTGGGTCTGTAAGACTTTTTAGTGTTTATGAAAGAAGCCTCTTCTGCTCACCAAGGCTGCATTTATTTGATCAAAAATCAGTAAAAACACTATTATTTTGTAATATTCTGTTTTCTATTTTAATATATTTTAAAATTTAATTTATTTCTGAGGCAAAACTAAATTTTCTGCAGCCATTATGCTAGTCTTGAGTGTCACATGATCCTTTCAGAAATTGTTCTAATATGCTGATTTTGGTTCTTTTTATTATCAACATTGAAAACTTGCTTTATATTTTGCTTGCTTTATATATTTACTGCTTTATATTTTTGTGGAAACTGTGATACATATTTATCAGGATTCTTTGATAAATAGAAAGTTCAGAAGAAAAATAATCTTTTGTAAGATTATAGCTATTTGATGTCACTTTTGATCAATTTAATGCATCCTTTTACTGACTCAAAACATTCAAATGGTAATGTATGCAAATGTGATGATATTGCGTTCACTTGTTTACACAAAAGATATTACAAAAAATTATTTTGATATTTCACTTTTCTTTTACTATTTTTCTAACTAGAAACCAAAAAAAACAAAAAAACAGTTTCTATAGAAAACACATTTATTTAATATGACTTTTGACTCTTTTGACCTTGAAATCTGAAATCCAGTCCATGTGACAACTAGCCCCAGTCTCTCCTAAACAGGCACCATGTTTGTGTTTATACTGTACTTAATATTGATGTACAGGTACCTACATATCAAAAAACTACATGCTAAATCAAACTTTTAATTTGACTTTCTACTTTATATACTGCAGTCCTTTCCAGCAGATATCCTCTATTAAAAACTATTTAAAGTGTCAGAAGTATTCTACAAGGGTAAAATATGGGTCTGCACATTGTGCAGCATAATCTTGAAAGCACTCCAAGACAGAAAGCTTTTTTTTCCCAATGTTTTGTGCAGGTAAGATACTTGAATAGCTCTTTGTAAACTAATTTCTAGTATTTCCACAGAATGAACACTGGCTTTGTGTAGATAAGGCAGCGCTCTCTTATTCTTGATGAGTTTTTGTTTATTCTCCTTGTACTCCCTTTTGCCCTTGAACGGAGTGTACTGTGTGTGTGAGTCTGGCTTCTGTGATTTAGTGTTGATATATGGCTCTCACTACACACCTGCTAACACTGACCTTATCTGGTGTCCCTCACAGGTACTGGGCAGACATTATTCAGATTAAACAATGGCTTCAGTATCATTAATGGCAATAACACTGTAAGAAGGTAAGGTTGCTAAAGAAGTGAACCTGACAGTTTGTGGTCAGAATGTACTTTGAACATTTGTAAAGGTCTCTAGAAGCTGTGTTTAATTTTAGTTGTATGAGAAGATCTTACTGTAGTATCATGAAGTGTGCATGCATAATCCACGTATGATTGATTGCATCTTCAACTTTCTCTCCTCTTATCGGTTGTCTTGCTCCAACCAAATATGCTATTAAAATTAATTGACTAATTTGAATGCATTTAAACAACAGATGTGTAATCTGGGTCTGCTGTATGATCATGTCATGTTTTGGAATTTACCTTTCCACCAGCATAATGAAATTGAAAGGGTTTATCTGTGTTTGACAATGATTGATTGGTTTGTTTGGAAGATTCGCTTTGTTTGTTTCATACAGTTTGCACACATGTGGTCTCTCATCTTTAAAACATGTCTGTTTAAAGAGATAGTTCATTCTGTCATTTATGCCACCTCATGTATATATATTGAACTTTGTTTTCTGTTTTCATTTTAATTTTAGTTGTTTTAGTAATTTTGTTGTTTTTGTTTGTCTTTTTTTATTAGTTTTTTTCAAGTTTCAGTTTTAATTTTAGTAATTTTAGTACTTCAACGTAAACATATTTTAACACAGGTGTTTGCCAAGGCTTTTCTAATTTTCTTTAAAATATTTGATGTTTTCATTAAATTTTTAGATTTTAGTTTTTTATTTTAGCTTTATTTTAATTAAAAAAAATATATTTTTAATAATTTTAGTTAACAATAACAACACTGACCCGACTGTTTCTCCCATGGAACAATTTTTGAAGAATGTGCTGGTTGTTTTTTTTTTTTTTTTTTTTTTTTGTGCATTTATATTGAATGAGAAATGGAGCTTTCAAGCTTTAAAAGGGATGCAAAAGCAGATTATTCTGTTTTTGGGTGAACAATCACTTTAACATTTTATCTACAGTGCATGACTGAAATAGATTTACTGTATCTCAGTTTTTCCTCTTCTGTATTTAACTGTCTCTCACAGAATTCAAAAGATCCATATGCCGTTGGTCTATGTTTGTCCATCGTCAAACTATGGAGGACAGTTTGCAGTGGAAATGGTAAGATGAAATACAGCATATGAGCGTATGAATCTTATTCAAAGACCTTGAAAATGAAAGAAGCAGTTTCCAAGGGAAAAATATCAGTCCTATTTGCACATTTCTTTTTTATACTCTCAAACTGTGTCTGTTTGGAAAACTTTAAATGTATCGACACCACTTAATCTGGTTTTACTTTTCCCCACTTCTTTTAAAGTAATGAGCATTCGTGAAATTGTCTAAATCCAGGTCGATATTAATTTATCCTGTTCTTGCCTGCTAGATGTGAAATTGTTATTGCCTTCCACATTAAAAGTCTCTTTAGTAAGTAGTTTGTGCCCTTCAGTTATAATCTCATTAACTGGTCAACTAAATCTGCATTTGTCTTTATTAAACCTTCTCCATAATTGTGTTCCACCCAGAGCAGAACCAACAGCTGTTGATGGAGTGTCCCGATACTACACAACACATGGTCCAGCTGTTGGCATCACCGGTACGTGAAATACAGAGGGAAAGCCTGAAATTGTTCAGCATGTACTCAGAAGCTCAGCACGGAAGAGACATGCTGATCAACAACCTGAATTCAAACCAGTATCTATTTATTGAATGTATTGCATTGTAGTGCACAAAATTATGTGAAGTGAATTAATTATTTACAACATAACACACGAGGAGCCATTTAAACATGACTAATTATGTGAAACAAAATAGATTGGCGTGCCACACTGCTAAGACATAGGGTCAGATTACTAAACAAGGCAAATTAGCGTTAGAGAGCAATTCCATAAAAGCGCCGATGGGAGGGGAAAATTCTGCATGTGATTTACTGACAATGCACACATTAAAGAACACAGACGCAGCCAGATCATTTCCATAATGACCAGCTCAATCTACCAAGAGCAGTGCAAATTAGCGCCTGCTTTAAGACATGCCTTTTGGCTTTAATGGTGCAAATACCAGTCATTTGACGAGCGCAAACTTTAGTTAATCATGTGGCTTGATTCATTTTAATACTCTCCTCCCATAAATTTTGCATCTGAAAGGGAAACTTCAACAAATGCATATTCAACAAGGTCAGGCACAAAAATAACTGTGGCCACGCCCAGTGTTGCCAGATTGGATGGATGATTTCCAGCCCAAAAGCTCACAAAAACCTGCCCACTCTAACAAAAAACCGCCCAAAACTGAACTGTCAAAATAATGTGATAGAATATTGCCATATAACTCAAGGTTGATAACTCCTTATAATGACGACAAAATAATATAAATATAGATCAATTTCCCTGGTAAATGGATCAAATTAGGGCAAATACATTAAAGAAAACTACCCTTATGTTGCTAAAACCTGTCACTCATGAATTATCACATCTGCTGCTCGTGACCTTGTGACTGGGAAAGTCATTTTTTACCCGCACAATCAAATTCGAAACCACCCAATTGTGTGGGAACCTGCCCAATCTGGCAACACTGGTCATGCATTTTCAGCGCTAATTCTTCACTGCGTGTCTTTAGTAAATCCTGACAGTACTGTTTTAATGCCAAAAGACGGTTTACAAGCTGTTAGTAAATCTGGCCCATACTGTCATGATTTTTATTTTTTTTTTTACATTTTAGATCAAGAGTAAAGATAAAAAGTACTTAATTAATAAGTAATAAATCTATGTTTCATAAATTGCGCAGTGTTTAGGCACTACTTTAAAGACGCTCCATGCTTGACAAAAATGTAATGTTTTATGTTTATGAACAGTTATTGTTTGCATTGCTTAATTAAAAATTTTAAACCGTAATTATATAAGTATGTTTAATAAATGCTTCAATAATATTTATTAATATTTATCTGAATCCACTTTGATGTCAATTTCATCTCAACTTCCTGTGCTGTTTATAAAGCAGAGCAGATTTAAGTGTGGTGTTCCTATGATATCTGTGATTCATCTCATTAGCTAGCATGCAGACGACCTCCTACTGTTATAGCATGTTTTATTAAAGTCCTTTTAATGAGCCTATAATGAATGCGATCTGTCCCCTGTAGAATGGCAGAGAACCTGATGAGCTGTGTTTGCTGCGATTCAAGCTCTCCATTGGCGCTTACAGTTCTGGAGAACTTGGCTGCAGAAAATAAGTATGCACAATCAATATATTTGCCCTTACCATACACCATGCCCTGTTTTCATGTGAAGTTGATGAATGCCTGAAAGAGAGATGGCGAAACTGCCCCTTTTTGCGAAATCTTGGGCACGACCCACCGGAGAGTCCATTAGATTCCCATACATCATAGTCACATGTATTAAATCGAGACACATTCAAATTCATTCAGCTCAACAGCTCAGGTCCCTTGAGAACGCAAAGTGAACACATTTAAGACAAAACAATCCATCACATTCACAAATCCCTCCATTTATCTCTGTGAGAGAGATCAGCCTCTTGCCGTTTCTAGTCATTCACCACCTTACAGACAGAATAAGGTGCTCTCGGTGACCAGGAGATGGAATTAAACAGCCACTTCATGCACAGAAGGAAGTGAGAATGGCGTAAGTTTGATAGATAGTCAATGAAAAGTGTTCAGTGAATTCAAGCTGCTCTCGTTTCTAGATAAGAATGGTTAGGCATATTGGTCTTGTCTTGTGTTGTACGCTGGGCTTCAGCTATGTTCTGATTGGATCAGTGCCCACCGCAATATAACGCCTTTTTATCTTTTGCCCCTCTGGCTCTTTGTGCATTCCTGCATGAGGGTTATCTGAGGATTTAAGTCTGTTGAGCTTTTTTAGTTAGTAGTTAGTTTCTTTATTTAATCATTTGTTGTTGTTGTTTGTCATTTTCAGATTTAAGATTCAGTCAAGGGAGAACTTCACAGCAGTGTTTGCCCTTCCTCTTGAACATCTGCTGGTGATGTATTATGAAACATCATTCATAGTCATCTTCTTAATAATTATAATAATCTAAATTAAAATAGTGTATAATCTTCTAATCAATAATACTTTATTGTCTAATTTCTCAGACATTTTCAGATTGTACTTGGCCACCTATAGATATATGGCAATAAATAACTTAGGACTTGTAACACATACAGTAACAAAACAGTAATCTCACATTCATATAATTACAAAAGAAACATTTTCTTACTGATCTAAGAACCTTAATGCATTTCAGCATTTCTTCAGTCTGCATTACAGCATCCTTAATACTAGTATGATGAGAGCTATTTCATATTATGTTTTATTTTGAATAGTAACAGGAAGGTGCACACACAAAAATTTTCTTTTGTCTTTTCTGTATTTATAATTAGAATTCATATTTATTAAAATACTTACTAATTACATAATTGGCTTTACATAATTAACTTGCACTACCATTTAAAAGTTTGGGGTCGGTAAAATTTAAAAAATGTTTCCTAATTGAATTCACTCACCAAAGCTGCATTTATTTGAGCAAAAAAAGTAAAAACAGTATTATTGTGTAATATTATTACAATTTAAATAACTTTTCTATTGTAATATACTTTTTGTCATTTATAGCTGTGATGGCAATTTTTTTTTTTGCAGTCATTATTTCAGTCTTCACTGTCACATGATCCTTCAGTAATGCTGATTTGCTGCTCAAGAAACATTTCTTATTACTATCAATGTTAAAAACAGTTGAGCTGCTTAATATTTTGGATACATTTTTTCAGGAATCTTTGATGAATATAAAGTTCAAAAGGACAGCATTTATTTGAAATAGAAATTTTGTAACATTATGACAGACTTTACTGTCACTTTTGATCAATTAAAAGCATCTTTTATGAATAAAAATATTAATTTCTTTCAAAAACAAAAAAATATTGTATTGACCCCAAACTTTCGAACGGTACTAGTGTATATAATTAAAATCATCCACATTTCAGCTAATACTGTTTTTCCCATGCGCTTGTAGTCAAATATCATGACAGCCGACCACAAGACACTGACTTCTGTGATCAGGACCATGGCTCTAGATGATGTCATCAGTAAAAAGCTAGCAGGATGTAACGAATTTTGGAAATTCTCTCTCCAAGCAATGATAAGCTTGGAGATGATAACCCTTTACATCACAACCGAGCTCCCCAAATACTCTGTCCTTGAGCATTGCTGAATTATGTATGATGTCTTGCGCTGTGAATTTTGATTCCGAGGGTTTGTTTCTAAGCTCCTTGTGCTATCTTGTTGCATGAGCTGTGAAACAGCCATTTCCCACAGACGCTAAAACTGCAAAAGGACATGAATTTAATTTCCGGCACTGTCAAGATAAAGCTCTGTTTTGGTTGCAGGAGCGGTGCGTTGGCTGTGAATATAGAAGTGTCCTCTATCCCCTCCTGGGTTTGATGATCAACTTAGCCTCAAATCCCTCTCAAGTTGTCCAGGTAAAGCAGGAAGTTTAATATGGCGGGCTCTGGGCCAGCCCTCGTCGGAAACATCAAGCACTTTTGTACCCAAAGGGCCTTGGATAGGCAGAATGTTCAGTTAGCGCCTTTCCTCTCCATATGTTGCAATCATGTCTGAAAGACCAAAGGAAAATTGGAGAGAATGTTTTTTTTGGCTCTCTTTTAACATACAGGAGCACGCTGTTCTGGCCAGCAGCAGGTGCTTGGACCTGCTGAGCGATTCCTCTGGAGGCGTCATCACAGTGAGTTGAATTCGTTTTAGCAAGGCCAAGGCAAGCTTTAACTCAACCCCTGATGACTGGAGCCGCCAGAAAGTTTGAACTGTAGATTTCTGCACATTAATTATTGAAATGTTCATCCTGCAGGATGTGGGTTGTTGGGGAGCCCGGCATATCAGCATCTCTAGAGCATCTCTACAAAACATTTACACATATGGCTTCTACAGGATCAGTTCAAAGTTTAAATATATGGATGTCCTTAGATGGTTAACATCCCCAAGAGAAGGATTTCGCATGCACGGAAGTATTTACATAATGATTACTGTGGCAGCCGCAGGCCCTAGCCTGGGGACTATTTTCTCTGACTATGTAAATCAGGTTCCAGGTTGTTTGCTTGGGTTTTGCTGCCTTGGCGCTTCATATCTTTCCAGTCAGGCTGTTTCTCAGAGTACAATTAAGGTGAAGGAACTTTGTCTTTGTCTCCCTTTATATATAATGGAACTGACCGTTTCCACCTCGCGGTCGACTTTTAGTGCTGTGATACAGCTTGAACTGCAATTTTGACAAGCCACCACAAAATACATAGGAGTTACAGCCTAATCCTTTTGAAATGTTCCATCCATCCTGTTGTGGTATCAAACACATTATCTTGTTTTGTTTGAGCTTCAGAGAGCTGCAGGTTGTCTTCTGATGCCACTCAAGAAGTTGTGCAGAATGGAATAGTGAAAAAGTTGCTGAAGATTCTGAAGGTAGAGCTGATATCAGGTTTTAGAATTCAGTATAGTGTCTGTAAGAAAAGAGAGTCAAATTAAATTAGATAAAAGATATTGAAGATGGTAGAGATTATGCCCTTTGCATTAAATTGGTAATGTTAGTCACTACTGAAAAGACAGTCTCAGCCGAGCATGGGAAGTTTTTTGTTTGAGAAAGTCTAACCTTGTCTGTTTGTTTGTTCAACAAAATACAAGAATGTGTAATGGTTAAATGCTTTAGCCCTGTAAAGCCTATCATATTAAATAGCATTTAGAAAAAATCATGAATCTCTCTATTATTTGGTGACATTAAAACTTTTTTTAACAACCACAATCAAAACAAAATTTTTTTTTGTTTGTTTTTTACAAAATTAGATAGAAATGTTTACTTTTTTTTTTCAATAAAAATGCATTTTTATGTGATCAATAAATCCCCTCGTCTTGTCTATAATAGCCTGATTATATCAAACCAATCCTGTATCACAAATAATGCATAAAATGTTAAATTTGCAATACATATTTTTATATTCATTTATTTATTTCTAAATACTGTTTAAAATTTCAGGCTTTACAGGTTAAAGAGTTTAACTTTGGGGGCTGACACCATTACACATTCTTGTATTTTGTTGACCAGGTGCATTGGTTTTTCTCAGTAGAGTATTGTGGTTGCAATGGAAGAGATTTAACAGAAATGTGCTTGTGTGTCTGTCCTTCTGTCCTGTCAGGTAGGAGGAGATATGAGCTCCAGATACTCCATTAAAGCCCTGACAGTCTGTACTGCCTCAATCCCACAAGCCTGTGAGGAGCTGGTTAAGCTTGACAAATGTGAGTTCTGAGGGTCAGAGAGGCAGAGGATTGGATTCAATAACGTGTCTTAAGTTCTGTGGCTTTACGGTGACTTTGTATATGTGTGTGCACGCCACGCACATTTATTCATTCAGGGCTGCGCACTTTCAGAAAACTCCTGGGTGGTATTGAC
This sequence comes from Spinibarbus caldwelli, assembly GCA_039654775.1. Taxonomy (NCBI): domain Eukaryota; kingdom Metazoa; phylum Chordata; class Actinopteri; order Cypriniformes; family Cyprinidae; genus Spinibarbus; species Spinibarbus caldwelli. The sequence continues at coordinate 15,136,690 of CM077253.1, read as the reverse complement.
GAGTTGGTGGTGGGGAACGCAGCTTTGTGTATGGGCCATTGCTTAGATGTGGAAGGAGCTGCCGGTGGTCTCCTAGGCACAGACTGTGTTCAGTTGCTGCTACGCCACACTGCCGGAGACACCAAAAGAGCAGCCGTTCGACAGAATGCAGCTATTACTCTTGGGAAGCTGTGTAAAATAGAGCCCAGGTATAATTAAGTCTGATTTGCCTTTTGCAGTCACCTGTGTTATATTGATTAACATTCATGCTGATGTACTTATACACAGCAGTGATACTCTGGGAAACATGTAGGTGAAAAGTTAATGCCTCCTTATAATTGTCACGTGTATATTCCTGTTCAGTTCTTGTTTTTCCTTATTTGGTAGTTCCTGTTCTTAGTTAATCATCGTTCATTCAGTTCTCCTGTGTTTAATTAATCATCTCGTTTGCTCCTTTGTTTCCATGTCTTTATAAGCCTTCAGTTCCTAGAGTTCTTTGTCCTGTCTAAACGTTGTTTTATGTGGTTGTATTCTCCTGCGTTTTCTCCAAGTGGATTTATTAAAAGACTCAGTTTGTTTGATATCTGCCTACTTCGGGCTCCTTCGTATTCCTCGCCTTGACAACCCGTGACAATAATGAACCTTAACAAGATGATGAACTTTTTGAATGCATAATGAATGAAAACACCTCAGATCTACAGTTTTTGATTTGATGTAGATATTAGCATGTTTGTTGCATTCGTTGAAATTTATTTATATTCTCATCTCATTTTAGGGCTGTTAACGAGAACTTTTACAGATGTGAGAGTCTCTTTAAATATTTACCAATTGGGCCTTTATACTTTTATTGACCTAGAGAACTATTGAGTTTTTATGTAGCGTCCACAAGCTCAGGTCGGAGAAAAGTAGTAGCTCTGTTAGTTAAGTGTTCTTAAGGCATCTTATTTTCCCAGTCAGCATCAAACAAGGACGATCCAACAAAGAGAAGTCAAAATCTTACAGCATTCAACTTTGATGAGCTTTCAACTTTTTAGAAGTAACGCTGAGTCTTTACAGTGAGATTTCAAACCTCTGAGATCAGCGTGCAGCCTGAAAAAGACATTTTAGACAGAAAGCAGTGGAAGGTACAGACACTGGCAAAAATATTACATATAACCGATGAACCTACTTTGTATGCAGAGCAAACTGGCTGACGTTTTCACGCTTGTTTGCATTTCATATTCTTAGCTCTGGTTTTATATTTGACTGTTCAGAGTTCATTGTGTGGTCAAAATGAGAAAGAACCTAATTCTGTTGGTTTGATATATCTCTGTTTTGATTTTTTTCAGGCACATGGAGAAACTCAGAGAGCTCCGTGGTTTAGAAATCCTTCACTCCTGTGTGAGATTGATCATGTGTGCCACTACCACTCATTCGGTTTCTCAATAAGTGACCCCATAACTCAGGACACGCATGCAAACACACACACATAGAAATGAATGCTGTCCTTTGCTTCACAGCTTAAGATGCTCATCTTAAGTGAGGCCACAAATTACTGTCATGCCTTAAGGCCTATCTTGATTATGCAGCTGTTTCCTGTGTTCGTTTTAATTAGAGAGAATTCACATTGACATGTGACTCTGTTATCTGCTGTTGTAGAGAACATGTTGCCTTGGGACGATATTCAAAACGTTTCAATTTCCTTTCATCCCAGATGACTCACTTGGGGAGTGTGTTGCCTTGATTACATTTTGCTCTGTTTGTTGATAAATGGATTAATATTAGCTTTCTTGTGTTTAATAGAAAAAATTAATACAACTGCATTTGAAGATAATTATGGTTAAAGCCTGCTCATCTTTGCAGACTTGATAGCTTCAGAAAGAATTTGATGATGTAATAAGAAAAAGAAATATTGTAACAATTCAAAAGGGTTTAGCAGATATGAGTCTGACAGTGAATCCAGGGTTTGGGACAGGATTTCACAAACAGACTGCAAAATGGAACCTCAACACTTCAGCTTTGTCCCAGAACATGTATAATTGGATAATAAAGGGATAGTTCACACAAAAATGAAAATTCTGTCATTGTTTACTCAACCTTATGTTGTTCCAAATCTGTATGACTTTTTCTTCTTCTGTGGAACAGTTAGCAGCATTCTTCAAAATAGCTTCTTATGTGTTTCACAGTAGAACGTAAATCATACAGGTTTGGAATGACATGAAGGGGAGTAAATGATAGGAAATAGTAATTTTTGGATTAATTAAACCACCCAAGTTTTGGTTGATTAGCCAACATAGACACCCATTCAAAAGTTGTCATGTCTTCTAACAAAATACTTTTTATAAGCATATTGCTAATGTTTTTTTTATATAGTAGTTTAGTATTTAGTATTAAATAACAGTGTTACGTCCCTCGTTAATTAGGTGTTATTTTTGTCTAGGAATATCATTGGACGCAAGAAAAATAATTAGCATGTGTGTGTATTAAGATGGTAAAATGGTTTGCAAAAGAAAAAGGAAAAGACAACAAACCGCTTATTAATCATAATGTTTACTTTTCTTTAAGTGCAATAAAGTGAAATAAAGCAATCCAATAATGAAAATTATTTACAATATTTACAACTCAACTAGTAAGTCAACAAACACTCTGGTGGAGAGGAAGGAGCGAGAGAGAGGTGCTTAAATAAAAAAAAAAAAAAAAACAAAACTCAACAAAACAAAACCCCAACTAACTAAATATTAACCCAAAATAAACTAACTACCAACAAAAGATGCAGAAAAGAACATCTTCAGCGTACAGGACGCCATCACTAAACTATACTCGCTAACAAAACAAAACATACATAATAAGCATCACCTCCTAAGCCTAGTGCGTCTATACTATAAAACTCTACGTGATGGAAATGTAGGTCGCGACCTGCTTACTTGTCTCACAACCCCTCCAACCAGTACACACAGAGTTCACTTGCGATGATGGAGAAGTTTCACAGGAACAGCGTTTAGTATCGCACATGTATCGAACGCTCAGACTAATCACATGAACCACGTCGCAAACATCTGATATTACACGTATATCAAATGCAAAAAATCACAAGAACAAACAAAGAGAACTGATAGCATGGCAAAACAGCAAAGCGGTAGTTAACATCAATCAGTCTCTCAGACTGGTCTCTCGCAAGAGAAAACCGTCCTCACAGAGCGAGCCCTCTCCCAGCCCAGACTTCCCAACATTTAAGTTAGAACAGCTATTAAATTACACGATGAACACCGATTGGCGGCGCGATCCCATACGTCAGTGTCGAAACCAACATCATCTTCTTGAATGAGAACAGCTCCCATACCTACAGCACTAGCATCCACTTCCAATTTAAACGAGCGTGTGAAATCAGGGGCAGCGAGAATAGGCACACTAGTCAGCAACAGCTTTACGCTATCAAAAGCATGTTGACATGCATCAGTCCAAATAAAAGCATTCACTGGACTTAACAAGCTGGTCAAAGGATATACTACAGTAGAGAAGTTTCGGCAGAAATTTCTATAGTAGCCAGCCATTCCTAAAAACCGACGTAGCTCTCGTCTGGTCGTTGGAATCAGAAAGTCAACAATAGCGGATACTTTGGCACTAACAGAACGGACCTGACCTTGACCTACTTTACCCAAATAGGTGATTGTTGCTTTGCCAAATTCACATTTAGCCAAATTAATTGTCAGTGAAGCATCAGCTAACCTTTCAAAAACTGTCCAAAGAACATTCAAATGCTCAGACCAACCTGAAGAATAGACGCATTAAAATAATATAAGAATAAACGCATTACAATTTTGTACTCCTGACAATACAATATTTACAAGGCGCTGAAAAGTTGCTGGGGCGTTTCGTAACCCAAACGCCATAACCCTGTACTGTAGGAAATTATCCAGAGTGACGAAAGCTGAAATTTCTGCCACCCGAGCGGTCAATGGCACTTGCCAATACCCTTTCAGCAAATCTAATTTTGTCACAAACTTAGCAGGCTTAGGGACGAGCAAACAAGAGGAACTCCATGGACTATAACTAGGTTCAGCTAGGTTATTCTTCAACAAATAACCTCATCCTTCATCACAGAGCGTTTAATACTATTTACTCGGTAAGCGTGCTGCTTAATAGCAGAATCACGTCGCTTGGATTTCATGTTGTAATACATGCGTTTGCGTTGGCACATCACTGAATAGCATGGGAAATTCTTGAATTAATCACATAACATCCTATTTCTGTGATTCAGACAAATTACCAAGATTTTCTGGCAAACATTTCAAAATTTCCGAATAGTATTTCAATAATAGTATACTACCAATTCCCAGTTTATTTTAGAGGGCTTTTATAAGTGTGTCTTTGGACCCCAAAGTGATTCCGTTGCCTTAAACTATCGTTCCATTGGTTACTCTGTTCAATGAATATTTATTTAGAAATGCTTAGAAATGGCTAGAAAATGTCAATTTATATCATATAAATGACCACATGATAAATGATCACATTGTTGTAGCATTCAGTTAGCAAGCTAACAGCATACCCTACCACCTTAGCAGAGTTCTAACTGGTTAAGAAATGCTTTTTTGATTAGATCAAAACAAAATGTGGTGATTAAATATGGTGGCATTCCGAACAGCTCCAAGCCAAGATGGGATTCTGCTGAGGAAAAGAATCTTACCCAGTGATTTCAGAGTCATTAGTCACATGGCATTTATGACTGTTGACTGGATTAAAAACAGTTGGATTGACCCTTTGCAAAAACACGCCTTCCTTAGGTACTGTTGCTATCTCCGACAAGCCATGCCGCTCTCACACTACACATCATGTTGTCACGCAGTAAAAAATACATTGTGGAGCATAGAAGAAACTGACAATATGCCGATAGACAAGACAGAGCAGGTTACTTCTGGTATGAAACAAAGTCTCAGCTTTCAAATTTTGTCATTTTTAAAAAATTCAAACAATAACTAGTGTTGTGTCTCTTTAAGCCCGAGACACACTGTACGATTTTCAGCTGTCCCAAACGAAATCTTTCTGCGATCGTGGCTCCTAATCAGTGGTCCTATGTCGTACAGTGAGGGGGTTCAAAGACGGCTGTTGTCACGGTCTTGCGACCAAAAATAGGCTACGATAATTTTCTGACAGTGTCAGAAATTCAGCATGATCATCGCACAGTGTGTTTGCTGCTATGATCCACGTTTACTGACCAGCCAATAAAAATGTGACATGAAATCAATGCAACATGGCACTAAAACATAAAACTGCTTACCTCAAGCTCTTATCCCTTCCTCTTTCGCCGCTTCCACTTTTTTCAGCACACATATAAACTACAACTGCCAAAGTGTGAATCATTATGTTCTTTTTGTTTACCACTAGTGCATGCTGATGACATTGTACTCTTTTAACATGCGTCGTAGCGTACAAGTCAATAGGTCATCATCGTACAGTCTACATGAATGTTGTACTCAAGTTTATTAGATTCACGTCACACAGTGTGATTTGTAATGATTTTGTTATTGCTAAATCGTGCAGTATGTAGAAGGCTTTAATGTGTCGTGACGAATCACTGTATTGCCTCAGTTCAAGCGGCACATGTGAACCGATCGTCTTTTCATATTTACTTAAAGCACGAAATGAACATGAATGAACATCAGAACGTATTTTATTTCAACTGCAGAAAGAAGTCAATACACAACATATTTCAAGTTTAAGTCCACTGAAGTTAATCTACTCTCCTGTCTGATTATTTTGTCGGACAAGATGGTGGATTCGGCGTTACGATTGGTCAGATCACCTGTCAGTCAAACTCTCTGTGAAGGGTCAATTGAGACCTAAGTGCCCATGAGCATAGATAGTATTATATGCTTCTTCATCCAGACACATAAAATGCAGGGAGGCAGAGAGCTTTCTGTGATTGGCTGTTTCTGAGTTTTTCTGTTTACAGAGCCAAGTGACAGGTGTGACTTCTCAAGACACCTATTTCAGTGACATCTGTCATGTAGTAGGGAAAATGTAAAGAATCGCTTACGGTGTGTTTAATATCATATTTCTACATTTTACCTTTATTCACTTATCCAAAGCAACTTACTAAGACAACAAGATGATTCATCATAAGGAGCAATAACACAAGAAGTGCTAACAATACAAAGTTTCAAACATTGTATAGAGTTGCACTTTCTAGAACAGGAAGGGTTTTAAGAAAAAGTGAAACCATATAAGACTTTTTTTTTAAGAGTCAGCAGGATACGGTCAGGTGCTCACAGAAGAGATGAGTTTTTAGCCATATAAACTACATTCATATATTCTTGTATTAAAGACAGAACTAGCCCCCCAGAGACATTTGTCTTTGAACTTTCCAGCAAGTGAACAGTGGTGCAGATAAATAAAATTTCTACCCAACTGTAGTTCTTGGCACACATATACATTATTGACCATGAGTTGATTGACTAAACTTTAATCTTTCTGGCGAAGGAAATGCGTAAACTCACCTGAAGATGAATTGACATGAAAACTACAAGCTCTCTACACTGTCTTTAAGTCTTATTTGAATCTGTTTAATAATGAATGACTCAAATACTACCTTATCATACCAGCTCACACAAGCCAAGGCGCTCATGAAAAATTATATGCAGTCAAACACGATGAGGGTGATGAGGGATTCTACTGGCGCAGAAATCCGTTTTATTTTTCTCAGCTTGCTTTTGTTCACGTGTCAGTAATCTAATCTACTTATAAATGACTAGAGAACAAGGTAAAGCTCACAGTAGGCTCGTGCAGAGAGTGTAGTGTGAGCTCTGTTGGGATAGTATCCTGTGTAGTGCATCTCAACTTCATTATGGTGTTATGTATGTGTAGCTTAAAAGAAACCAAGAGAGAAGATTAAGTATGGGGATTGGTTTCATATTTTTCATTTTTGGACTCACAGGTATGTACACTAAGTTTTTCCTCAGTAACTACCGATAGCACAATTAAGTGATTTTCTTATCAGCAGTAAATGTCATAAGACATGATTGATTAAAGATATTAATAAACTGTAGTTGTAGTATTAATGGTTGTAATTATTATGTTTGTAGTATTTTTTATTTTAATAAAAAATATATAACAATAATTATAGACAGTAAAAAATAAATGTATTGTTAATTGAATATTTAATGTGTTATTATTATTATTATTAATTTAGCATGTTAATTAAATATGTATGTAATACTATAAAAATATATTTTACAGAATGATAATTGTTAATTATTTCACAATTTAATTAAATAATAATTAAAATAATATATTTAACATTTTAAGTAAAATAATTTAAATCATAATTTAAAAGGTATATAAAATCATATAATTATTTCTGTATATAATAAGAAATTATAGTTTTATATATAATTTTTGTTGATATTTTTACATAATTAAAATATAGTCATTTAATTTTGAGACACATTACACCCACCAATGAGCTTTCAAAAAATATTTACATTTAATATATTATAATAATATATTTAATAAATATATTTTATAATAATATAAATAATATATTAATATTATTTATATATTATAAATAATATATTAAATATATTATAATAATTTATTTAATTGTGATATAAGAGCACTATTGATTAGATACAGGGTAAATGCTTCAAATCAATTATTTTTACAATGGGCCCATCCTTATGTGTGCAATTCTGTACTTCTAAATTTTCTGTTCAGTGATAGCAACTTACTCACAGATTTCTTAATTACCCATGCTCTCAGAAAAAAAATAGATACAAATGCTGTCACTAGGGCGATACAATTTTTTTGCTTACCCCTAAATGCATATTAGTCCCTTTTGAAAGGAGGCTTCCTCTGTGACAGCATTTGTACCATTTTTTTTTTTTTTCTGAGAGTGTGCAACCTATTACACATTTGTGTTCCATAAGGAGTACTGAATTATTAATTAGGGCAAATGTTGCAACTCGCTTACTGTATCTGTATTATGTTGCGGAACAATCCTTATGCATGCAATAATTTTAACTGCAACCATCTATATTTTGTGTATTCAGTCGTAAAATTCTAATGGCTCTTGAAACTGTTTATACTATAGGTATTTACGTGTATTGTATGAGGTATCTCACACTCAAAATTGCAACTCTGCTTTTTTCAGTGAGCGCTAAGGAGGAGAACCTGCAAGGCTTTCAGTCCCTACAAACTGAGAGCACAAACTTCATAACAGCTACGCCATCAGAAGAGCAAAACAGCTCCAGAGACAACGGTGGAAAAGTTTCCACTGAAAGCCCTGCTCGCCTGACTATGGCTGTAATCAGTTCTCCAGGGACAGATTTGTTCCATATGCCACATGAGAGGCAGCACTCAAGTACAGTAAATGCAACCACAACCACTGATAAAGATGCAGTTACCTCAAATGGACCGAGTTTTGTCTTAGCTTATGGTACAGGGTCACGTTCCATGGGTGAGGATGGCACAGCAGCCAAGCCGTTTCAGTCTGACGGAGACCTCTCATTGATCTCCAATGATGAGGAGAGGCTTCATCCCTCAGCTGAGGCTGAATTTGAGTCAATGATGAATGACACCATGACGCCTGCTGTTCATCTGTCCAGAGGCAGGGAAAATATCCCTGCTTTTTTTCACGCTTCGCTGGAAAGCAAGAATCAAAGAGTCTTGGAGTCTATTACTCCTTCTCCTGCAAATGGCATTCCCATGGTATCGGCCTCTGATCCAGCAGTAATTGATAACCTTGGGGAGTCAAACGAGAGCGTGGAAAGTTGGGGCGAAAACAAGACTGAAAATTGGACTCTGGAGTTGTTTGGAGCTGATGACCCTCTGAATCGTACTGAAGAGGTTTCTTTGACTAAGAACCATTCAACCATTATGCATTTTACAGTTTCGCAGGCTGCAGGGCTTTTAACCACTGAGCTTGGTCAAAATCCAAGAAATGGATCTGAGCGTGAGCCAAAAGAACAGAAGAATCTGCTTTCACCAAGTTCACTGATCCTTGATACTCCATTACAAGTGAAATCAACCAGCCAAGTAATAGTTAATAAAATGGCAGAAAGCAGCAAAAATCCCAGCACCAATGGACCAAAACCCTTGGGGGTGTCACTACAGCACCCAGACTCAATGTTTTTATTCTCCGCTTCAAAGCTGACCCCTGCAAAGAATCCAGACGCAACCACGCTGAATTATTTTTCAAACATGGTAACAGCTGCTGGCGAAATGCACGTGACAAAACAATTTGTGGCCTCGCAGTTGATATCTGACTCCCTGCATAGAATTGTCTCGGTGAGGGACAGACTAGAAAGCAAATCGATTTTTCACACCAAATCAAGTAAAGAGCGTCAAATTAAATCAACGCTTCAAACCTCACTAACAAGTTTCCTTCATCGTCTGAATAAAAGTGACCTTTCTTTGGCCGCTCAAAACTTTTCGTCTTTACTTAAAACGTCCTATCTTTGTACCAAAGAACCCAGAACATCTAATATCTCTGTGATGGAGAAACATAACAGAATGGATAATTTTCCAGTTTGGCTGAGTGAATTGATGGCCTTTAGTACTGCCTCATTAACCAGCGCTGAGGAAGCAACTACAGTGAGTGATAAGCGAATGTTCATGAAACAGACTCAAAGTTCACTTGCTGCTCCCCGAATCCTTTCACCGCAAGAAGATGCTTCAAAACAGCTTGATCAGTTTGACGAATTATCTACAGCGGCACCTCTTCCACCTCTGACAAAGCTTAAGAATGTGTTTCATTTCTTCAAAGTGAACGATCATCAGCCTCGACAGCCTCTAAATCATTTTCCCTCAGAGAGATTGAAGCCTTTTGTATCGGTTCAAGCTCCTGAATCGATTCCACCTTTGTTTACATATGCAACTGTGAGGAGATTCACAAAAATGGAAGACTTTTCTAAACTTGACTCTACAAACCAAAACCAAAAGGCCCCATCTGGCATATCCGAGAGGCCAAACATGACCTCAAACAGACATGAAATGGCAAACACAACCACAATCAACAAAAGCATGTCACATTTTAGCGTCCCCCCAACACATCAGACGCCTAACAGCTACATATCCACAATAAAGTCCTTCATTACAACAAATATGTTTTTAAAATCCCGAGAGTCTTTTGCCAACACCTCCCTGTTCTCTCATGCAGTTCCGCAAAAGAAGTCCTCACTGCTACCAGCAACTTTTGGTGAGTCACAAAATACAGCAGATGCCAGAGTTTTGTCCATCTCTAAGAAACGTAATAGTGAGTACGCCTTTTTAAATCACTCGATGACAACTGGAAACATTGGTTTGCCATTAGATGACAAACAACAATATCTTAAAAACCCAAGAAGGACTGTGATGCTTTTTTTCGGCAGCACAGTTAGCAGTATCCCATCAGTCCAGCAGCTCGTTGAAGCTCACCCTGGAGAGAAATTCCTCATAGGAACACTGCAGTCACAATCTGGACTTCAGATTGAGTCATACTTAAAGAAGAGAGATGGCACGGTTAAACCAACAACACTGAAACACCATGATCAGAGCAGTCATTCAGTTGTAGACATGAATCAAACCTCTTTCACGTCAATTTCGCACAGGGTTGTTTCAAGCCCAATTCACACTACTGTTTCCCCTGTTGCTCTCTCAGATATAAAGTTTAAACAACATTTGACCCTCTCTGCTTCGCCGTCAGTATTTATTGAGCGGAAGATGACACAGATAAATGGACTCGACAACCACAAAGATTCACTTCATATGTTTGTAAAATTATCAGATGTTAAAGAGCATCCTCAGAACATGACATCCAGCCCAATTTCTAGCATCAGTAGGCACACAACAGCTGAGTATGTGACCTTAGCTGAAAACCAGACTGAATTGTTCTCAACAGTAAATGAGCATTTACAGACAACGCAATTGAACTTTCTTTCTGACGAAATGTCCAGTTCAGGCGCAATAGAAGATGTACAAAAACACCTTGGGCGGACTTCGCTGTCTGCTGTTATTGGGGAAAAGTTCTCTCCTATTGTCCACACGGATTTGAGTTTCTCAAGTACAGAGACACAATCGCTCCCCAAAGGTTCATTACAGTCCGGGGAAGGGAGTGAAGATATTTCACATGGCACCACTCCATTTGCTGAAAGTGACTCAGGGGTATCTGCTGAGTTCATGTCAGACCTGCCAGTGATAAACAGGAAGAGGAGGATTATATCACCCGATTCTCTCAGTGGGTAATGACAGAACTCTTCAATCACTTTTAATGTGGAAAACAATTATTAGCATTTGTGTAGTGCTAGATCAATCAGCAGCGATAGATAGATAGATAGATAGACAGACAGACAGACAGACAGACAGACAGACAGACAGACAGACAGACAGACAGACAGACAGATAGATAGATAGATAGATAGATAGATAGATAGATAGATAGATAGATAGAACTATAGCTAATATGATGTCTTATCATATTAAACAAAACAAAAACAAAAAAATCTGAAATTATATATGTATATATACAGTGCCCTCCATAAGTATTGGAACAGTAAAGACAAAATTGCTCTGTTGGCTGTGGAGTCAAGACATTTGCAAATATGATTAAAAGATGAATATGAGACAAAACTACAGAATGTCACATTTTATTATTAGCCGTTTCAATACATACATGTTTTACCAAATAAAAACAACAGCACTTTTAGAGTTCATCGCACTTATTGATGTGAGCATAAGTATTGGGACAGTTGAACATAAGGCAGATATAAAAGATTAAAAGCTATTATTTAGTTGCAGATCCCTTGCTCACAATCACAGCAGTGAGTCTGTGACCCATAGACATCACCAGACTCTTGGTCTCATCCTTTGAAATACTTTTCCCAGCCTTTAATGCAGCCAATTCCAATTGTTGCTTGTTTTGGGGAGTTTCTGCCTTTACTCTCCTCTTCAGCTGGTGAAATTCATGTTCAATCAGATTTAAATCTGGAGATTGACTTGGACAATCTAAGAATTTCCATTTCTTTGCCTTTATAAATTCCTTGACTGAACTGGCAGGGTGTTTTGGGTCATTGTCCTGATGCAATATGAAGCACTTCCCAGTGAATCTGGTGGCATTTTCTTGAATATTGGTAGGCAAGATGATTTTGTACCCTTCCAAATTCATTCTGCTACTGTCATCATACATTAAGTCATCAGTAAAGTTGAGAGGGCCTGTTCCAGAGACAGCCATACATGCCCATGCCATGACACCACCTCCACCATGCTTTACAGATGAGGCTGTATACTTGGCATCTTTTGCAGTTCCCTTTTTTTCTCCACATTTTTGCTTTCCCATCACTTAGATAAAGGTTCATCTTTGTCTCATCGGTCCATAAACACAGTTCCAAAACTCTTCTGGCTCACCTTTGTGCTTTTTTGCAAACTCTAATCTTGCCTTTCTATTTTTGGTGATGGTCAGAGGTTTGCATCTTGCTGTGTAGCATCTGTAATTCTGTGTCAAAGTCTCCTGAGGACAGTAGATTGTCAGAGCATCACCCCAGCTTTCTGGAAGTTGTTGGTGATTTTACAGACACGTCTTTTAGGGTTCATTTTCACAGCTTTTATGATTTGTCTGTCATCAACTACTGTTGTTTTCTCAGCCGATCAGGTAGTTGTTGGTTGCTGGTGGTTTCCAAACTCTTGATTTCTCCATGCCCTTTGTTTTTGCTATAGCTCTAATTGACTTCCTCTTTTCTTTTAGCATCCAAATTGCTTGCTTTTCTCTCAAAGTCAGCTTCCTCATCTTCATCCTGGTTTGTGTGCGTCATCATCGAATGCAAGATTCAGAATACAGAAGTAATGGATATAACTGATACGACACATTCCCTGCTTTTAATATCTGAAGAATGAATGCAACAGGACACAGCTGATCACTTAGAAAGACCTGTGAGGCAACTGTTCCAATACTTATGCTCACATCAGATAGGGGGATGAAACTCTAAAAGTGCTGAACTTCTTAGCTGGTAAAACATCTATGTGTTGAATCACCCAATAATAAAATGTGACATTCTGTAGTTTTGTCTCATATTCATTTTTTAATCGTATTTGTAAATGTCTTGACTCCACAAACAACAGAGCAATTTTGTCTTTACTGTTCCAGTACTTTTGGAGGGCACTGTGTATATATATATATATATATATATATATATATATATATATATATATATATAAAAATATGTATGTATGTATATGTGACCCTGGACCACAAAACCAGTCTTAAGTGTCAATTTTTCGAAATTGAATAAATAAGCTTTCCATTGATGCATGGTTTGTTAGGATCGGACAATATTTGGCTGAGATACAACTATTTGAAAATATGGAATCTGAGGTTGCAAAAAAATCAAAATATTGAGAAAATCGCCTTTAAAGTTGTTCAAATGAAGTTCTTAGCAATGCATATTACTAATCAAAAATTAAGTTTTGATATATTTATGATAGATTTATGGTAGGAAATTTATAAAATATCTTCATGGAACATGATCTTTACTTAATATCCTAATGATTTTTGGCATAAAAGAAAACTGGATAATTTTGACCCATACAATGTATTTTTGGCTATTGCTACAAATATACCCCAGCGACTTAAGACTGGTTTTGTGGTCCAGGGTATATATATATAATTTTTATTTATTTTTTTCTCAGTTTAGTGATATCAATAAAGAAGTATGTCTGCTGTTGTTGTGGATGGAATGTTACTTTACTGAATAAACTTTAGCTCCACAAGTACAGATGCAATCTATAGAGATGCTAGCATGGTGATAAACTGCAGTCAACATGATTAATTTTCACTGCACTCAATTGGATTTTGACCGTCTGATTGTCTTCTTCCAGTCTGGCGCAAATCTCAGATGATATCTGCGGCACTGGCAACTACACAGCAGAGATGAGTCTGAACTTGGAGAGAGATATCATGCCCGGAGATCTCATCCCTGCCCTCGGAAACCTACGTGTCGTCATCAGCCTCAAAACAAATAACAGCCAGGTGAACCTAGAGATAAAATCCTGCTGCCTCTCGCCCACCGTCAGACTTGATGAATTTAACACCACCTGCTGCATTTTTTCCAGGTAATGTGCACCTCTCAGGTTATTTTAGATTAACTGAAATCACATGGTGCCCTTGAACCAGGCCACATTTCACATTATGGCACCAAATCAGCTATATGGTCAGAGCATGGCTGGATTATACTGATCCCGTCTCCCATATTTTTATGTGGAAGTTTAATACATCAGCATTAATTCCTGTTTATATGACTCAGCTACGTTTTAACTGGTCACCTTATCACAGGGGAACAGCATTATAATGATTAGCTAAGAAACATTCCCTCAAACTATTTAACTTGAGAAAGCTATAAATATCCTGGGCAAAGCATGCCCCTATATCGAGCTGTTAGAGCAGTACAGTAAACTGCTGATGTCTGTGTCCCTGCTGGTGTGTGAAGTATTCACTTTCTGTGAGTCTCTTGGCTCTGTTGCCAATAGCACATTGCAAAAATATCCAGACAGCACAATGTGTACTTTTAGTAAATTTCTGTACTAAACCTTTTATCAAAATAAACATCTGTGAGGTAAATTCTTTCAAAATTCAGTATTTTGGAAGTACAGTAATGTGCTCTTTTTAAAAAAAAATAGTTTTTCAATCAGGGGGTTCATGGGAGGTCTTGTTTCATCAAATAAAATTGACAAGGAAGTAATTTTTGCAAATTACACTGGAAAACAGCAGATAAAAGTTCAGAGGGAGGCAGTCAGTGCTTCCCATTTTGCACACCTTTGCACTATTATATGCCATTTATAGTATAAGAAGTACAAGCAGTATCTAAGAATTTTAGATTAGATACTTATTTTATTTTATTTATTCTTATTATTCTTTATTTTTTGGACTCTAACATCACATCAAGTGTGTTGCGTTCTCATCGTACAGTTGAAAAGTCACATGAGGGGGAGGCAGTGCCTCCACATCGTTATGACTGGCAAGTTGGTAGGTTTTCTGCAGATCCGCATAAATGGGTCAGACTGATGGAAATGTACAGACAATTACGCAATATATATATATATATATATATATATATATATATATATTTACGCAACATACTGTTAAAAAAAACCTTAGATACCACCAAAAAAAGCTACACTAAATATTCTAAATATAAAGCTAGTATAAATCTAAATATAAAGCTACACTAAAAATTGTATTATTGTAGTTATTTTTTAAGATATTCTGGTTCAAATAAGTAAGGCTGGGCAAAAAAATTGCAAGGCATCCCGTCTGTCGAAATCTTCAGACACGTTGACAAAGACTGTTTTATGTACAGCGTGCTTCTTCCTCTGCTTGTAAACCAGGTGCAGTGCATCCAGGTTCTACGTCAGAATGCTGACTCCTACGTCAGCAGCATCACACGCATGCATTGTGGTACTCTTGTGAAAATATGACAAAAAATTGTTGAATAAAGTTATTATTGTTTTCTTTGTGCACATACTATATTCTGTATGCCAATGTTAGTATAAGATAAATTTGATCAAAATAAGCCTTTTTATGTTAAATGATCTTAAAATAACCCATCTCACGTTGGAGTAAATCAAACCACTGCTCTCATTGTTATCATAATTACAAAACCATCAGATATTTGCATATAGCACTCCATCCACAGGATTTAATTGTCATGCTTTTTAGCGCCAGACGTTTCACCTCCGTTTGCATCACCCAGCAAGTTCATTATTTTAGTTTTGTTCGCACTATCAGAGCTAATGCGTCTCTTTGATGTGAACTCCCTCAGGCTGCCTATAGACCCTCATGGCATTAGACTGCTTCCTAGCATCCTGTCAAAGAGGGCCAGCTTCACCATCAGTCTCTTCCAGATGATCAATTACTCCACCGCTTACCTGCACTGTGACCTGAGCGTGTGTTTGAGGAACCATTCTGAGTGCGAGAGGGTGAGTCTGAACCCGGCCTCACAGATGTAAACTTGGGGATCATTTATCACTGTTGAAGAGGTCTCAATATTTCTCCTGAAAGATTTTCTACTTTTCATTACTCTCCCTCTTTTGATGACAGCGTCTGCAGTTTCTTCCCCGGCTTGTTACTCTGTCACTGCAAGACAAAAAGTGAAGTGGTCGGCAATTCGTAGGCTAACAGAATAACTCGTCGAGCCTGTAAACATGTTTAATGTATGCAGAGGTTCAGGGGGTTTATTTTGGCCTCGTATAATGGCTTGATTTCACGATGATGACATTATTGGTTATCCATTTCTCATCTCAGCAGTGCATTCAGAGTCGAAATGCGCATCTCAGAGAGGAAGCAGGGGCCATCTTCAGCAGCACTGGAAACCGCATTTCTTTCGGCCCTGTTTTGAAAGAAGCAGACAATTCATCATTCTCTGAAACAGCAGGTAACTTATTACTAAGTTGTTCTGGTGGGGTAATAAAACGAACTAATGGAAAAATATTTCAGCCGAACTGTCGGTCTGATTTGGTTTGTTAATGCCGTACAGATGACACTGAAGCCGTGGTGGTGATTATCAGCTCAGTGGCCGGCTGTTTGCTGGCGTGTTTGGCTCTCTTTCTTGTCTGGATGGCAAACAGACGTTGTCTGCAAAGGTCTGCCTACTGCTGGTCCAGGGCCCTTTGTGAATGCTAACAGAGCAGAGCTCACTGCAAACCAGCCAACCAGACTGAAATCTGTATTGAGCATTCAATCATTATCTGACAGTTTTTGAATTGCTCATCATTATGTTTAGTTAGCAGCACCGGGAAACTGATGAAACTATTAACATTGTTAAAAGAGGCCCAAAGTGCTCTTGAATACTCATTTGTTCTGTATCATAGTGCCATGCTTTGAATATTACAATAGAGATGTAAAAATTGCAAGCCAGTCAGCCATTTCATTGTGAACACTTATACATGCTATGTAAATGAGTAAATAATGTAAACGGACAGCTGTTTAAAGGGATAATTCATACAACAGCTTGCTTTCATGTTGTTCCAAAACCTTTCTTTCCTCTGCATAAAGGTGCAGTCAGATTTACCTTGGCTCTGCAATTTTTTCCAAACAATTTCACCAACAAAATGCAATACTTTCTGTGAATTTTGTGTGAGGGCAAAAGTTTTCTCCATGCAGATTTCGCAACAGGTGCAAGTTAGTCACACAGACTGTCTAACAGAAAGCTGCATGGTTTGAAAGTGGCTTCTGTGTGAGGTGCTCTTCATACATTGCCACACTATTGACAATTTACTGTGTGACCATAGACACTACAGGCAAAAACACACTCAATTTTGAGATTTTGGTATTTCTCAAAATATATCTGAAAAGTATTTTTTCAGACTAGTGGAAAGAAAACATCCAAAATACACTTTTAAGTGTTTCTTTTATAGCACTTTATCTATTTGTGTCTGTAGATTTCTATTACAATTCATATCATATCTTTAAAGGCTGTTTTCTCAAAATGTGAATCAAAATCTCCAGTATCACTTACACACACCAAACTTTACAGTTTCATCTATATTCTGTAGGTTTTTACAGAGAGGTTTGTTCATATATAATTTGTCTGGATTTGTGCAACATTTTATTCCTAAAAAAACTGAAAAAAAAAAAAAATAAATAAAAAAAAAAAAAAAAAAATATATATATATATATATATATATATATATATATATATATATATATATATAATATTTTTTTTTTTTTTTTTTTTTCTGGTTGTTGGTAGGATTTTATGATTTATGGAATGATAAAAAGGAGATATCCAAAATCCTCTCTCTAAAAACTTTTGAGTCTAATATGTCATCAAAATGAAACGCAAATTTTGAACCTGGCTTCATCCAGTGTTAAGATTTTTGTACTAGAAATATATGCAAATTAGTGCATATTTAATTAGATAACACCTCATTTGAATATTTTAACATAACATTTCAGAAAACGTAATACAAAAAGAGTTTGTAATACCTGATGTAATCAATCAAGTGGGTAAGTATGGTAATATCTTCTAGTTACTTATTTTTACCCTATTCACCTGGGGTGAAAACAAAAGACATTTTGAAAAATAATTGTAAAAGTTAATGAAGTCCAAAACAAGATTCATTGTATGGATAAAAAAGAACAATAAGATATTTCTCAGAATATCCTCTTTGGTGTTCCACGGTAGAACAAAAGTAATTCAGGTTCGGAACAACACGAGGGAT
This sequence comes from Spinibarbus caldwelli, assembly GCA_039654775.1. Classification (NCBI taxonomy): domain Eukaryota; kingdom Metazoa; phylum Chordata; class Actinopteri; order Cypriniformes; family Cyprinidae; genus Spinibarbus; species Spinibarbus caldwelli. Next base: position 15,118,549 of record CM077253.1, on the reverse strand, counting down.
AATAAACAGAATTTTAATTTTTGGGTTTTCTTTAAACCACTGTTGGGTTGCTTATCCTAACACTGCCTAGTTTCTTTGCAGCTTTGAGATTTACCATTCTTTAATGTAGGACATACTGATGTCAAAGATACACATGAATGCTTCTCTTTATGTATCACTACTCCAGCGCTCTCGAAAATTAGACATGTTGTTCAGCTGCTTATTAGGTTTCACATTATGTGTTTCCCTTCAAGTAATCGCCGTTGGAGGAAAAAAAGAAGCAATTAAGTAGTAACAAGCGCACTGTCTTTGAGATGCATCACTTTGTAAATCCCACCGCCAGACTGGGACAACCTAGGGGCACAGCAGATTTACTGGTTTGAAGATCACTTAATAAAAAACATAATGGCTTCTTGTAATTGAAAGTACAATCAAAATGGGCCCAGTGGGAAACGAAGCGAATATGTCACAGAACTGAAAAGAAACAAACTTCAATATTAAATCTTTGAAAGTAGAGAAATAGACCGTTAGAAACACTTGTGGTTGCTTGTTGCGTACTTACTCCTTCAGTAATTAAGGTAATTAGCTTATTGATTCCGTTATCTTATGTGGTAAAAGGTCATTTACAACAGTTTCAGTTGCTTTGCGCACTAGGCGCTGAAAATTACAGCCACCTCATTACAAAGCAGAACATTATGACACGTTTTGACTGTGAATCTTGTCCTTGCATCAATATATACCCATGCAGAAGCTCAACAGATCCCGCATTCGTGTTGAAATGCAGTGGATGGCTCTTTGTGCACTTCTTAAAGGATGAAGTGTCTCTTCGGGTGGCCGACAAAGACTGAATCGCAGCGGCTGAATGCCAAGCTTCTCCTTCAAAGTGTTACAAGAGCGCTGAAGAGGCAGTGCATTGTCACCTCAGTTTAAAAGTGCTGCTCATTGCTTGATTGTTAATTACTGTTATTAGTATTATTACTTTACTTTGTGAAAGCCTGTCATTGGAGGTTACAGTAATTTGCATCACAGTTTAGCTTAGAATAACATTCACTCCACAGGTTTTTGCTAATGTGCCAAGAAATTCAAGACGTTGCACTTGAGTGGTTACTGAACAATGGGAAAACTTCCAGAGAACAACAGTAATTATAATGAAAATGTGACATGCACTTTATGTATCTGTTGAACTGTAAGACAATTAATCTTCAATTAAGTATTTAGCATCAAATGTCTTTTTGGACATTCAGCTGAAATATATTAAATAGAATGAATCTGCTTCCCTAATAACAAACCACAAGCATGCACACATGCCTTGTGAGGCAATTCCTACTGTTATGTAAAAAACATGAAGCTGGTATATCTGGTTATAAGGTGTCCTGCACTTATCTCTCGGCCTCACCTGTGTACCTCATTCAAAACTGGCTTTGTTACATTTCTATTCTAATAATCAGGACTCTGACTCCTCCCACCAAAACCAGCAGAGCTTTTTGTTTAATATGTGTTTCCTTGACCTGGTTTCTGAGTGCCAAGAAGAAATGTTGAAGGGCAGCGTCTTCATTTCCTGAGACTGGAAAACAAAATGACAGCAGCTAGTTCCAGGGTACAGGATTCTTTCAGAGATGGCAACTTGGAGAGATTTACTCATTTTAAAAAAGATGAGTTTGAAAGTGACTGGGAGAAACTGGCTGAGCGCAAGTTTGGTCGTGTCTATAAGGTGAAGGTTAAAGTCTGGCGGGAAACATGTGCCCTAAAGACAACGACCAATGATTACAGGTAAAAGTACAAATGAGAATAGAAGATTAAAACTGTATTACTGTTAAAACTATGAGACTGTAAGTTGGTAGCTGTTAAAATGTATTATATCTTTATCTTTAAATGTATATAGAATTTTATTGAAAGTTAACTGTAGTAAATATAAAATATACTATGCATTGTTTTTTTTTTTTTTTAAATTCTATTCTGTATATTGTGTGTGTGTGTGTGTGTGTGTGTATATATATATATATATATATATATATATATATATATATATATATATATATATATGATTTTATATTTTATGGCCCAGGAACATGACACAAATGTCCAAAATAGGAAGACTGAAGTTCAATTATTTAATATCCATTTATGGAATAAGCAAAGATCCACCTGGTTTAGTGATGGAATATATGAGTAAGGGATCCCTGGACAGCCTCCTCAGCAGTCATTTCTTAATGTGGCCCAAGAAGTTCCAAATGATCCACGAGATGACGATGGGCATGAATTTTCTGCACAGCATGAAACCACCAATCCTTCATTTGAACTTGAAACCAGCCAACATTCTTCTTGATGATCATCTGCACGTGAAGGTCAGATACTACTGCTCTTGTTTTCAAAATGTATCTGAATTTATTTCTGGTAAAAAGAGACTTTATAAAGACTTTACAAGAAAGAGAGTTTGTAATACAGTTGTGTAGTTACCACTTTTATCAGTCTTTAAAAGAATAGTTCACCCAAAAATGAAAATTTTGTCATCATTTACTCACCCTCATGTCATTCCAAACCTCTATAAGTTTCTTTCTTATGTTGAACACAAAAAAAAGATATTTTGAAAAACCAAACCGTTGTTGGTCCCCATTGACTTCCATAGTAGGGGAAGAAATACTATGGTCAATGGGGACCATCAACTGTTGGATTACCAGCATTCTTCAAAATATCTTCTTCTATGGTGAACATAAGAAAGAAATTCATAGGTTTGTAACGACATGAGGGTGAGCAAATGATGACAAAATTTTCATTTTTGGGTGAACTATCCCTTTAATGGCACTTTCTACATATATGGAGTGTTAGGTTGAAATATACAACCTCATAGTGTTGTCATGGTTTCAGACTTAATTTCTCTTTAAAGATTTCAGATTTTGGTCTCATTAAATGGGAGGAGTTTTCTGGTAAGACAGAGTTTATTGAACACCTGACGGCTCGAGGGACCATAAACTATGTGCCTCCAGAGACCTTTACCCAGAATCCTGAACCACCTGGAACAAAGTATGATGTTTACAGGTGAGAGTTCATAACTTTACAGTATGTGCATAAATTGACATTTTGACAGTGAGTTATGATATGCCATGAAATAAATATCTGAACATTCTCACTTTGCAGCATTTCTATTATTATGTGGGAAATCCTAACTCAGCAGCGTGCATATCAAGGTATATTTTGCACCTTATTTTGGCACTTTCCACAGGTTTTTACACAAATTGTTGTGTTGCATTAATCATTCAACTCTGCTGATGATCAAATAAATTAGATTTTTTTTCATGGTAGCTTCATGTAGGTTAATTGTGCAAAATTCTTTCTTATATATTTATTGATAAGTTTTGTCTATTTAATTGTGTTTAAAAAATTTTAAATTATATTTAAACATCCTGCATTTTGGTAATAATGTTGACAGCAAAAAAACAAACAAACAAACAAACAAACATATAAAAGAATACAGAACAAAACAGCTCATATATTTCTTTTGACCACCTGAGGTTGCCAGTCAACATTTCCGAATCATCTTCCACTCACTGTTTATTGAAGAAAATGAGTTTGTAGCGTTCGTTCCTTTTCCTCTCTTCTTGTTTTGAGAGTGCTAGAAGCACAAGTGTTTGCTTACAAGTGCATTATTTGGAGTTTGTATAGTACAAAAATAACACTCCAAGCAATTTGTTCTATTCTTCTTGTCACAGGTCTGAATATGACAGAAATATTAATCAGAGTGTCATCTGGCAAAAGGCCTGGTGTAGAGAAGATCCCTGAAGACAAGCCCCCTGAGTGCGAGGACATGATTGGTATCATGCAGCAATGCTGGCACCAAGACTGCAGCCAGCGACCGGCTTTCTCTGGTAACAAACCTCATTTTTGTTCTTGTTTCTGTTTAATGAAGACTATAATAGTGCTTGATTATATACAGACAAAATGCATTCCAAAAGTCCCAGCAGACATTTACTCAGTTGTCTGAAATAACAATGAGCAAAGAACCAACATTGTTGCATCTTTTATCAGCCTCCCAGTCCCTCTGTGACTGTTTCTTCCTCAGGTCACCTTCAGTAAAAGTTCTAATTAAATTATTTGATGTAGTGACTGCAATAATGAATTTTAATATTCACTGTTTGTGCTCGAGCATTAAAGTAGTTTAATAAGTTTCTGCTAATTCAATTGCAGTGTCATATTGTATAATGAGTTGAATACAACTAATCTTGTACATCAGATTACTAAAAATGCAGTGTGATTAGCACCGTTATATCCCCAAGCGCTTCGATTTTATCTCATACACTGCCCAATTAAGTTGCTCCTCCATAAAAGAGACTAAAAGTCTGTCAATCATTGGCTGGCCATTTGCACATTTTTATCCAAATGATCACTCTTGTGTAAGAGTGCCTAAAAAAGAGCTAGAGCAAAACTGCTCCCCAAAGTGACATTCAGCTGCATCATCTCTCTTTCTCTGCAGAGACCGTTCGGATGACAGAAGTCCTTAGTGAAGTTCTAAAAATCCCAGACACGAATGCAAGGGGTGAGATAAGAAAGCGTCTGCCTGAACAGGTATGGAACGTAAGTGACTCTTCCAGTGTATGTTTAGACCACAGTACACTGTCAGCACATAAGGTGTTAGTTTGAGTAATACTTAGGGATCTGTGAACACATTACACTATTTTCTCCTCTAACTTTGGAAAGGAAACCTGTTAAGCAATGATGGTAAAATTCTCATACTCAAAACTATTTACACCAAACTTTTTTCTTTTTTTCAGACTAAAAAGGGTAATTCATCTTTTTTAAATTTCATAAACACTTGAAATTGTACCAATGCGGTTCAAATTAATAGACTAAGAAAAATAGCTGCTCAGCTTGGTGCAGTAGTTATACATGTTAATCAGACTACAATTGGCGGCAATGTTGTGCGCTTGCTTGATGATGCACAACTGTTTTAGACATGAAGATTAGCTTGACTAGCAAAGCTGTAGCTGGAGACCTACTTTCTTTAATAACAGACCTCAGTTTTGTTCATGTTTCTGTTTAATGAAGACTACAATAGTCCTCGATTATAAGCACACTAGTCCGACTGAAGTTGTGATGCAGTTGCAGCTTGACTCTGTCTAGCATTTATACGATAATCAGACTTCATTTGGCCTCAGGGGGGCGTTTACACGTCACCATTTTTAATTAAAAATGGAACACTTTTTATGCATTTTTCCCTTTTATTTACGTCAGCAGCAATTGGTCTGACAATGCAACTTTTGTAAACAAGTTTTGAAGTGCAGGTTTTCGCAATACTCTTTTCGTCTCTATGAAACTACGAAAACGCAAGTTTGTGAAAACCATGACAGTGAAAAAAATGCACACAAACTTTATAAAATCCATGACAATAACGCCTTCATATTTTTACCACTTTCCGATGTCAGCAAATTGTGTTATTAGTCACACAATAGAAATAACATTCATTCAATTTTGGTTTCTTTCCATTAGCCAAAGAAAACAGCTGACTCCTCAGGCAAGTACTTTGTCCTCAACGTCTTTTCTTCTGTCAGTACAAACTCTCCACACTCTTACTCTATATAAAAACTGTCTTCCATCCAATTTTTTCCCTACAGATGATTCTAGCATTCACTCTCTCCTTGTAAAGAAAGACTTTGAGAGCTTTAAGAAAGTTCTGCGAAAAGAGCACGTGTCTATGGTCTTCCGAGACAACAACTCTCTCCTTCATCACACCGTGGCAAGCGGGGACACAGAAAGCGTGCAGATGGTCCTGAATCTGGGAGCCTTGGTGAATTGCCAGAGTGTAAAAGGCTATACCCCGCTCATCGTCGCAGTTCTGCACAAGTTTTATGAGATCTGCAGCTTGCTGACAGACTGTGGGGCTGACGTCAATCTCAGCGATGGCGACCAGTGGACCGCGCTGCATTTTGCCGTACAGGCTGGCGACGACAGAGCCGTTCGCCTTTTGTTAGACAATAAGGCGAGAGCCGATGCCAAGGAGAAGGATGGGTGGACGCCTTTGCATCTAGCAGCACAAAATGGCCACGAGCATATCGTGAGAATCCTGCTCCGGCGTCTGGATGCCGTGGATGAGCAAGAGCGGCAGTCTGGCCGTACGCCGCTTCATGTGGCTTGCATTTACGGTCATGTGAACATCGTCAACCTCTTGCTCAAAAACGGAGCTGACGTTAACAAACCAGATAACCTTCAATCCACCTCCCTACACTTGGCGGCAGATGAGGGGCACTTCAGGGTGGTCCGTTTGCTGGTTAATAACGGGGCTGATGTGAAAACAGTCGACGAGCAAAGCTACAGTCCCCTACATTTTGCCGCTCTAAAGGGTTACACAGGTATCTGCAGACTCCTGTTGAGTAAAGGAGTCGACCCCGATATCAGAACCTATCAGAATTGGACAGCCATGCACCTGGCAGCCCTGAAAGGCCATCCGGAGACTGTCCTCATGTTGGAGGAGCACCATGGCTCAGTCAATGTCCAAGGGAAAGACGGTTGGACTCCTCTGCACCTTGCTTGCCATCATGGGCAGGAAGAGGTAGTGACGGTGCTGCTAACAGCAGGTGCCGACCCTAACCTGGCCGAAGATAACGGCTGGACACCCCTCCACTTAGCCTGTAACATTACCTGCTTCCCTAGCGTTCTGCAGCTGATATCTCATCAAGCCAATGTGAACGCCCAGAATAACAGCCAGTCGACCCCATTGCATTTAGCCGTCCAGCTCAGCAACATCCCCATCATCAAAGCCTTGCTGATGAATAATGCACAGCGGGATATGCAGGACTCGAAAGGATGTACCGCCTTAACCTTGGCTCAACGGTGCAACAATACAGAAGCCGTGGAGCTACTGAACAGCTAGCACACCGGTGTAGATCCTGGTGGAGAGCGAGCCGTGTTTGGTGACAGATAACTCCACCATTAGAGAGAGTGCAGCATTGATTTCTGCAATTGATTTCCTTCCTCCTGCAAAGCCTGTTCTTATAAACAGTCTTGCTGTTGTTTGTGATTTAGATTCTTAGAATTTAACGCCTTTGTTTGGGTTTGGTTAAGAGCTCAGGTGTGTTCTCAGAATGGAAGTGTTATGAATGAAGGATTTTATGACTAGCAGTATTTAGTGGAAGTCAACATAAAATCGAAATTGAGTTTATCTTGAATAATTCATCACAGCATGTTATTCCTAAGACAATTGTTTGTTTTTGTAATATTTAATCAAAATGTAATAACTTGCTCCATCACTGAAATGACTTTCTGTATCAGTTTAGTCACTTAGGTCGCACAGGCTATTGAATAATGTTAAAGGGATAATTTACCTACAAATTAAAATTCTGTCATCATTTATTCATCCTCATGTTGTTCCAAAATTGTATGAGTTTATTTCTTCTGTGGAGCATGAAAGATATTTTGAAAAATGTTGGTAACCAAAATGTTTTGGTGAGCATTGAGTTTCATTGTATAGAGAAAAAAAACACTGAGGCAGTTCTCAAAACATCATTTTTTATGTTCCACAAAAGAAAGAAAATTAATGTAAAGACATTAGGGTGTGTAAATGATGACTTTTTTTATTTTTGAGTGAACTTTCCCTTTAACTAATTGAAAACTCACATTCCGTCTGGCTCCACTCTGGTGTGTAACAATCTAATCTAGCCACACACATTTTTTCTTGCAGAATATCCCATTTTATTTGAAAACACATCATGTTAGAGGAGTAAAGTAAGTTGTAAATGGTAATTCATGTCGACAAAATTGCCTACCACAAAGTGTGGTATTTTGATACCTGATTATGTATATAACATGATTCAGTGCGTGCATACTTGCACAAATTCCACTACTGTCAGACATGCACATGTGTACAGTAATGTCATGGTGAAAAAATCATAACCATTCATAGCATTCAAATGGCATGTTACTTTCACAAACAAAAGCCAAAAAACCTGTTTGACAACATGCTTATCGCTTCCCAGCAGGCTTCCGCTCACGTTCGACAGCTTTGTCCTAAACACAAAGAGGCGGAGAGGGGGAGGGGGAACCTATGTAAAATGAATGCAAAAACCTCCAATCTATGTCATTATATAGTTGTATATATATATATTATAACTGAACTAGTAGTATGCTAGACATCATTACATAATTCATATTTAAAAGGTGTAAACTTATGACTGAAATGCACCAGTTTTGTATTTCACAAACTGTAAGGTACATTAAACTTGACAGCTTAAGATAAACCTTGTATTACAACATTCAATTCAATAATTTCATATACTCTCTTGTGTCACAGAGAAAGTTGTAATGAGGATTCAGAGCTTCTGAAACAAACATCAGAATATCAATCACATTTTAGCAAGGTTCTGGCTTGCGTTTTTTCCTCAAGTGAATTTTAATAAAACATCAATGCCTTGTGAAGGAATATGAACACATGCAACCCATTATCACAGACTGTGGTTTGCACTGCAGCCTCTCCTCTGTAATGTACATGACACTTTAAATGTCTCATTAAAGTCTGCACAATAACAAAAGCGTCTACAGCATGAATTGATGCAATCCTCATTCATATGCGGTAATATGAAATTAAACAATCTTTTATGTAATAGCATGTTTTTTTCTCATGCGGAGGAACCTTACATGAGATTAGAAAGTTAGGAAAATGTATGGATAAGATAATTTCCTGTCATGGGTCTAATTCCAAGTAAGGAAAAGAAGAACAATTTTGCTCAGCGTGTGCTTGTGTGTTCATGTTTACACAGTAAACCAAAAATCCTCAATTTAATGTAATTAAATAGTTGTTAGTGTTTGGATCCTGAGTGGAATTTGTGAGGGAACATTTTTCTTCAAAGCTTCAAAACATTCATAAAGCTCAAAATATTCCCCGTGGACTATTGTTAATGCACCAAAGAGCATCATATATGTGGATTAGGTTTAAATCTCCGCAGCAAATTTGATAAAAATGAATTTATACACAAGACTGCACATCCAAAGAAATGTGCTAAAAAATACAGTACCATCTCAGAGAGGAGATTGCTAGTGAAGTGTGACCAATTATTGCTCTGTCAGACTTTCATTTGATTACTTTTGGGTCCTTTAGGCAAGCACATAGATAGCTCTACTAATGAGTGGTTGATTAAGTTTTACCCAGCATGCACTGTACCCTCTTCCAGAGAATGACACCATGATTTCACTGTCAACACATTAGCTGTTGCTATAATAGACCATTAAAATGATTTTGTTTACATAATAGTAAGAGTCCACCACTGTTTAATGTCACAAAGAGTGCCATTTTCCATCACATGAACTATGTTAGCTTTGAGGTCATCTGAAAGTGCTAAAAAATAGCATTTAGCTATTTTTATATATTTCAGCATTTATTATATATTTCAAATAAAGTCTTTTTCTTCCAGGCAAGCTAACCAACAACACTGACAACTCCACCTGCATTACACAGATTTTTGTCCAATCAAATGCTTTCTAGAATGAGAATCCCCATCACCTTTCAGTTTTGAAAATATATCACCTACCTGAGGATAACAAATACCACTTATATTTAAAATGTACAGAAAACAGAATCACAGCAATTAAAAAAGAGCTATTAGAAACGAAAGAAAAAAATCTACAGAAAAAGTAACTTCAGATAGTAACTAAAAAAGTTTTTTAATATCATTCATTTAATAGGCATGAACTAAATATGTCAAACTCATACAATAGTTAAAAATGATAAGCTTACTCCAGAGTTGTTGAAAAGAATCAACTGACAGGGTAATATAGGCATGAAATTAATATGAACACATCATTAAAGTCAATGCCAAAGAAAAATATATCAACTTGTTTCATATTTTATTAAAGATCCTCTTTGTTGCCAAGAATCTTTAGATGCTGCTCAGAACATTTTAATAGATCCCAAGAGTCCCAAAAGTAGTCTTTTGCTTCTACATAAGACCATCTGTCATCCAAAAAAAAATTTGAATCACCTTTTGGGGAGCATATTGGCAACCAAAGGTGCTGATGCAGGATTCAGTCCCAAATGTTGTGGTAATTTGAAATAATGGTTTACAGATTATTTGTCACATTGATTGAAACTGCCTTTGTGAAGGGCCTTGTGCAAGATTAATGCAAGAACTGCTGGATATGATTCAGGATTCCTTAGAGATGTGCAAATAGTCAAATTTTATGCCACTGTTGTTAATTTAACATTATAAATGACAGAATGAGGTTAATGTGATTTTTTTTTTTTTTTTGGACAAAACCATAATATGTGAGTTTCACAGGCATCTGTATTCTGGTCAATGATATTCATCTTCATCAGGCTTCTTGATAACATTGTTGCTACCTCATCTGGCACACGACAGCATGTTCCAGCTCTATTTTCACCTAAAATCAGGAAATTCTCAGTGTGTAATTGTGACATAATGCCTCCTCAAACTGAACCTTGACAGGACTCCAGTAGACCTTCATCGCTCAATCTATTTTCATCTTGGTTAAACTTCACACAATAGTCACTTCCTGGTGTATAAAACACCAAGGAGTTTCTCCAAACAACTGGCCTTCAGTGATCTGGGTCACATGCTGCACAAAATGGATATTAGACTTTTCATTCACTTTACTCCACTCATTTTTTTTCCCCTGTCTAATATTGATTAAATAAACTGATGTTCAGTCTGAGCTGGTTTCTTTATGTCTGGGTGTACGAAAAAAAAAGACTTTCTTGATGGCTGAGTTCCTCAAAATCTAGAAATTCTTCCATTCAGGTCTGTCCATGAGCTGCTCATATTTGCCAGAATCGAATCATTGCTTTTGACATTTATCGCATCCAGAGGGCTGGCTTACTGTCAGAAGTGTCATGCCCATCCAAATGTACTCTGCTTGATGTGTATTTTGAATGCAACTTCTAAAAAATGTCAAAAAAGAAATGTTTTTGTAAAATGTTGTGTCATAAATCACCAGTTCACAATTCACATTTGCTTTAAACTGAACATTTTGTCCTTGGCCTGTAGGCCTACTCATTCTGCTTGAAACATAGCCTACCATTCTTCTGTGGAAAACAATAAAATAGGAGTTATTATTCTGTTTTAGATACAATTGAAATGCTTTGATCGCTAGCTTTCTGGTGTAATTTCAGTGTAGGCAGAACATAACATCATTTTACATAATTTTTTTTACATAACGTTTAACATAATTTTATTTGTTTTGACCCGGAACAGGTGGACATGGACTTTTACTACTCTTTTTTTTTTTTTTTTTGTCATTGGAGATTTGTTTAAACATACTTGGCCTAAATTATGAATTCATAATGTAGTTAATTTAATGATATAGTTTTAATTTTAGCCATATGTTCTGCTCTAGTTCTTTTTTTTCTAGCACACTAACGAGCGGATATGGAATGACTTTCCTGAGGTAAACGTAACGTCACGTGATTGTTCACAGGCTGTTTTGTGCATATCTATGGTTTTATGGACGTCTTTTCACAGTCAACTGGACGATTACATGAGAGACGATACACTTCTGTAAGTTGTACTGTTTCTTTCAATATACTCTCATGTTCATTCATGTTTATTTCATTCTGCAAATAGTGAGACCTGAGACGGCTACTACAGCGATCTGTCATACCACATTAAAGAGCGTCAAAACTACATTTATTGCTCATTTATTGTTTTAACTTAATTATGAAATTACTAACATTTAAAAGCGGACACTTTAAATGCGGACAGCTTCATAGGCTTATATATAAGAAATTTCACAAAATTACCTTTCAGATGAATTTCTTTTACAGGGATTCTCCTCTGTTATTGATTATTCAGTAGTTAACATAATTTTCAAAACACAATTTTAAATAGTTGCTTTAGTATTTTACATTAATGAAGCAAAACTATATAATATGATAAGAATGATATCAAAAGTCATTTATACATTCTGCAAAAGTTTACAGAGGAGGCCAGTAGTGGGATAAAATGGCTTTTTGAATAATTTTGTTCTATGTCAACTAAGTGAGCAAATGTTTCTGTTTATTTCCCTTAATAACTCATTGGCTGATTGTAGCCTACTTTCCTGTAAACCGCTTTAGTGGAAGTGTCTGCTTAGAAAATGAATGTATATATGGCAGATCTAGTCGATCAAAATTCCCTTCAAATCAAAACACGGCTTTACTTTGAGCCTAAGGGATGGGAGAGTCACAGTTCAATGCTATTTCCTCAAATAATTACATAATTGTGTGGACAATGACTTCTATTTGCAATTCCTCACAGCATTGCCCTGTTAAATGAATCAGCGCTGTGTGGTTAGACTGGGTGGGGTGTGTGGAGGACGGTCCAGTGGGCAGCAGGAGCACTCTTATTAACACATCAGAAAAACAAACACAGCACCTGCCTGTGGCTCAGCTGGCCCAGTTTAATTCTCTTTAGTTGGGCTCATAGGAGGGGGTAAACGTGCCAAGCAAGTGATTATAGCTTCAGCGCTGTGGGAGCCCTCACACCCTCCCTTCCTTTCTCTCTCTCTCTTTCTTTCTATCTACTTGCCTCCACAACTCATTCTCACCCAACATCTCCAGCCCAGAGATTTCAGTCCCAAAGTATTCAAAGTCCTAGAGATTTAAGTTGACTGGATGCTATTTTGAAGAGACAGAAACATGCTGTACATGCTTGAATAAGAAAAGTGAATGACTAAATTTTAATACTTCAGCTATTTTAAACACACAGCCTCAAATGATTCGTAAATGTTACCCTTCCTCCCTTATTATGTTCTGTTACCTGTCACATCTCCAGAATGACTTAATATCCCACCCACGTGACCCCTTTCAGGTTCTGTCAGGTGCTCACAGCAATCAAGGGCTGTTGATCGCCGTGTCTGACGATGAAACCTGCTCTTGCATTTGTCCTTCCATTGACTCAAGAAAAATAACACTGATTGCTGGGTATCAAAGCACCAATTTAGTTAATTAGAAACTGTCCAAATTCATGACGTTTCTTACACAGAATATCATACTTTGCATTCAGGAATTTTTTGTGTGCAAATTACCAAGCTGCTCTCTGTTGTTAGTGCCCGTGCTAAGAAGTTATTTTCAACAGGTAATTTAGTCGGCTAATGAAGCTTGAAGATTTTTAAGTTCTTAATCTGTTTCTATTGAAAAGCCAAGTGCAAAGTTTACTTTGCTCAAGTGTCTCTCATTTTTCAGAGCAAAATCATTATTCACATGCAACACTTTCACAGCCACCCTCATTTGTGATTGCGATGCAGATAAGTGGTGAAAAATGTTCTTGACAGATTTTATTCGCAAATGTGAAAAAAAATTACTAGTGCCCTACACATCCCTGGTGTTGAGGGTCGAGCACCACAGGTTTAATCTCATTTTAAGGTCGTCACTACTTGGCCCTGAGAGAGTGATCTGTGCTTCACAATCATCACAGGCTGGTAATTTATAATGTGTCACTGTACCTTACTCACTGTAATTTTATTTGTTATGCATTTATATATATTCCACCAATACCAAAGTATTAGTAAATATGTAGGTATGTATGTGTTTTACCAAGTATGTAACTGAATAATATTCAAGACTGAATGTAAATGTGGAAAATGTAAAAAAAAAAAAAAAAAAAAAAGAAAGAAAGGAGAATCAGCAGTTCGCCCCTGGCTGATAGATACTCTAACTGCACAATAATATTTCTCCATTAACAGCCATTCAGAAGGAGCTGTGCACAGTATTCTGATGAAAGAACATTTTGGAGATTCTTCTTAGGATGGCTTAGGATGGTTGTGAGCCAGTTAAAGACTTGCGACTTTAATAGGATACTCCACCCAAAAATTAAAGTTCTCTTATCATTTATGCCATACCAGATGTACAGTATATGAATTTCTTTCTACAGATGACCACCACAAACAAAGAATTTAAATTTAAAGTCCATATAATGCAATTGTATGGGACTTCCAAAGTTGACACTTCAAAATCCACAAAAAACAAACATAATTTTAATCCATATGACCCCAGCTGATGAATCTATTAAAGAAAAATAGTACTTTATTTTTTTAACTATAAAACATTGCTTCTGGCCAACTGTCAAACAAACACACACATGTAGCAGTTGGCCTCATAGATACACTATATTGCCAAAAGTATTGGGTCACCCCCTTCTAATGAACAGGTTTGACTACTTTAGTAATTTCCATGAGTACAAATCTTAATGTTTAAGCATATAATGATATTCTAGGGAATTGTGTGCTTCTCATTTTAAAGCAACAGTTTGGACAGGACCCTTTTCTATTTTAACATGATAATGTCTCTGTGTATAAGGCAAGGTTCAAAAAGAAATGATTGATTTAGTCAGTGTGGAAGAACTTGACTGGTCTGCAGAAAGCCGAGTCCTAATCCAAGCTGAACACCTCTGGTGTGACTTTAAATACAGATCTTGAGCCAAAAACTCATCACCAAACACCAATGACTTGTACACATGGGTACAGTCATTTTAGACACTTCCAAAACTGTTGCAACAGAGATGGAAATACAATTTTTAAATACATGAATTATGTTTCCATCTTTGTTGCCACAGTTTTGGAAGTGCCTTTTTCTGTTCTAAAGAAGTGGGTGTCCCAATACGTTTGTCCATATAGTGCATGTACAAGTCATTGGTGTTTGGTAAAGAGTTTTTGGCTCAAGATCTGCATTTAAAGTCACACCAGAGGTGTTATAATGTATATTGTTTTATTGCATATTATTATGTGGAATAGGCCTACAGCAGTTGTCTTTGATTCTTGTAACGGGTACGAGGTGGAATACAATGATTTAATAAGAAAGATGTGTGTCAGAATCTTGTTTAATTTGTGATAAACTTAGCACTTGATTATTATTGTATAATAAACCTGGCATTGTGACTGACTTTGGAGTCATTTGTTCCTCTTTTGTAAGTCGTTTTGGATAAAAGCTTCTTCTAAATGCATATAGGCTGTCCTAAATGTATAATAATAATAATAATAATAATAATAATAATAATAAAATAACAGTTATTTTATAGATTGTTCCAGGGATTTTGAATTCTTATATATGGATTCTGACAACAAAAAGTGCATCTAAACTACACAAAGTTTGTATAGGCAAGAGTTTAGCAATGTTTTTAGAGTGGTGGTGTGTGCAGTAGTTTGTAGTTATGTGTAGCCAGCAAAAATGAGTGTTGATCATCAGCTGTGTCCACAGATGGGTGCCACTGGGCTAATGTCATTGTGTTGTCCACAGAACATGCATTCATATCAAACCCTCTGTGCCACATCAGTTGAGTCAGCCCTCAGGCCAGAGACTGAAAACTTTGTTTTTTGGCTCCAGTGTTCTTTTACTCCATGAAGTCTACAGGAAATCTGTACCTAAAGTTCTTCCAGGGTTTACAGTGATGTCAGATAGCAGATTTTGTTGGCTTGTATCACTAAAAACATGATACAGCAAACCGTCAGTGCACAATTACTTTATTCATAAGCTTATATCATTGTGCAACATACATGTACATCTCATGAGAACATGCATTACAATGCAACGGCAGGCCCATCACATTCTAAGTGTGTCATCTAAAGCATGAAAATCTACATATATAAACATAATAAATAGTAAAAAAGAAAAATATAAATTTACAGTCATTTTGCTGACATGGTTTTGCACGCTTGGCTGATGCTTTCGTTCATCCACACAATTCAGTCCTCAGGGACTGCATGCAGTTCATCCTTATCCTCCCCTTTCCTTCCATCAGTATTATCTTTACCTCCTCAAGGCCAAAACAAAGAGCTGAAATGGTTAATGCTTCCATCGAGAAGGCTGACAAATGACTGGCAAGGTTATTTTGTTTGAAAATCACAGCATTTTAGTGAAACTGTATTTATTTTCTCCGCTTTTTTTATGTTAAATCCACTTTGCTGTAAACGTGGCACAAATGCTTTGATATTGGTACAGAAATTACAGTTGATTATAGATTTGCTGAATGTATTATTTAAGGTTTCTGCCTGCTGTTAGTTTTCTGAGAGAACATCTAACAAACATTATAAACATGGGACATAACATTGCAGACATGACTGGCATAAATAAGCTTTTCAGCAACAAAAATTACAACCTCCATGCAGTGCATGGCCTATTGGTTACTACAAAGCATCTGTTTGTATCACAGTATGTACTACTATGATTTACAATGCTGTTTCCACCTAACATTTAGGTTTTGAGCAAATAATCAAATCAAGAAAAAATAATACTGACAAACAGATAAGCAAAGGCATTGCTTGAAGTATTATTCCAAACAAGCGTTTTGTCTGTGCTGAAGATACTGCTTTAAGCCCCATCTCCCCAGGGTTTTTATAGTGTTTTTCTTTTCTTTTTTGGGCGATATGATCTTGGAACAAAATATTTTTTATAATACAGACAATTTATATACATTCCTTTAGTTTTAATCTCAGTGAAATGCAAGAGATGTAGCCCCAAGGCCATAGTCCACATGGGATCCAATTTAGATTCTTTATTTGAAGTTTTACAGTGTGTCCACTGCAGATGAGGTATCATTTCTATCCCTTCTGCTCCGGTGAAGTGAGTTCTCTCTCAACAGTGTAAAATCTTAATGAAAGCTTTGCGAAACTCAATGTTGAAAGTGGTGTATATGATGGGATTTACAGCACTGTTCACGTAGCCCAGCCACGTAAAGGCAGTGTAGAGTTCAGGAGGGACTTGGCAGTAAGTGTTCACAATGTGAGTGATGAAGAACGGCAGCCAGCAGATGATAAATACACCTGAAAATAAAACACACAGAGGTAATAATTCATGTTTGGAGTGAGTCATGAGTCGAACACCTATATAAAATGTTTCATTCAGGGGTACATATGTACATACTGAACAATATTCAGTTCAATGAAATCAGTATTTTTAAAGCTGAAGTGGGTAATTTTCACACCATTAGCATCACCAAACGAAACTGCAAAAAATCAATACTCCGCCTGTATGTAATTGGTAGGGCAAACAGATAGTCCTGGCCCGAAAGTCACATCATTGGCTGTGCCAGTGTTGCTGTTGTCAGGCCGGTTTTTGGGGTTGCTAAGTCTACTATTAGGCTACTTTTCAGCTGCTGACATTACATAAATTATATATGACTGAAATGCATGTGTTAAAGTATATTATATTTTACGAGTGAAAAAACTGGGCTAGATCTTAACGGTTTTGTGAGGGAGGGATGCTGGTAGGGATCCTTTGAGGTCCCTGCAAACAGGCCTGCGGTGACCCTTTATGGGCCCACTTAGGGCTAGCCTAAGGGCCCCCAGCGGGCTGCCTGCGCAGGGCCTCTGAGATTTTGCTCATTGGCAAAACGTTGGCCTCTTAGCGCTGGCCCTGCACAGGCACCCCTCACTTAGCCCCCAGGAAGCCCTCACTAGGCCCACACAGGGCCCGCACAATTAATCTACAACAGGGGTGCCCAACCCTGGTCCTGTAGATCTACCTTCATGCAGAGTTCAGGCTGGGCACCTCTAATCTACAACAATACATCTGTTTCTTTATCAGTACTTTCCAGCTACTATAACTTACGTCTTTGGGGAAAACAGAAAATCTGAAATGGATGCAGTCACCACATAACTAATCTCTGTATTGTCAAACATGTACAGTAGTCAAAGGGTTTTCAAATCAATTTATTAAATACAAAATAGAAAACATTCAATTCAGGTTAATACAGCTACATACAGCCAAAAATGTAAACACAAAAGTACTACAAATAAATAAATAAATAAATAAAAAAAGAAAGCAAACAAAGCAATGTAAAGGCAATACAAACAGGTAACATCTCTGCAAAAAACATCAACTCCTTACTTTAGACTGGGCTTGAAATTACACATTTCCCAACCAGGACACAGCAAAATATGCTTAGCAGGTGAGCCATACTGCCCACATCAAAAAATACTATTGTAAATTTACTATATAAAATGTAGTAACATTTCTATAGTAAATACTATAGTGTTTTTGAACCGTACTATTGTAAAGATACTATAGTAAATTGTAGGGGAAAAGTACTATAGAAATGTATAGTAAATTTACCATAGAAAATGTTGTAAAATTTCTCTGGTAAATACTACAGTGTTTTTGAACCATACTATAGTAAAGGTACTACAGTAAATTGTACTAACTTATGAATGGTAATTTTCTGTGGTAATCCTGCTATAGTAATATTGACAAATTACTTTAGCCATTACTGTAGTAAATTTTCTAACACTCCAGTATAGGATACTACAACATATACTAATACAACACATAAAAATTCCTTAAAATGAACACCACCAAACAACATCTTAAGGAGTAATTTTTTTTTTGTTGTTCTTGGCTGCTTTGTTTAACTTTTGCCCGACATTGCTGTCAAGCAGAAATGGGAGTCTGGCCTTGGCACCCCCAGAAAAAACACACACACAAACACACACACACACGTTAATTTATTACTGGTAAATGCACTTTTTTGTGTCTTAGTTACAATTGTTAATGACTCTTACTTGATATATCCTAAGTCTTTCTTGGGATGCACGGCTTAACCGGAGTGCCTTTGATGACTGAACCCCAGTCACTGAATGATTTCAGGCCCATGTCTCTATTGTTGCAGAAAAGCAACGGGAGTTGACTTGACAGGAGTAGAGCCTAGCACAGGCAGTCCTGACTGCAGAAGACTCTCCAGCCTCTGCACAATTCCTGGCAGCTCTATCTGAAAGAAAGGCAAAGATTACTGACAAATACACAAGTCCAGTCTAGTCTGAACTTTGGGTGACTTAACACAGATACAAACAGATGTGGACAAATTCGTTGGTACTCTTACAGTTAATTAAAAAATGCTTAATTCCTCCTAAAGAGTGATGAAATTAAACACAAATGTCTCGTGTATACCATATGCCTCCAACAGGATAATTACCCAAAATATGCAGCTAAAAGTACACAAGAAACCAAGAAACTTGCAGTCTGGAGAAGGCAACCCTTGTGTGTTGGAGGTTGCTATGGGGTGCAAAGATTTTTATATATTTTTTAAAGCATACCTTTAATCTTGAATTATATCCATGCTAGTGAAGTGCTGCTGCTTCTTTTTTCCTCACTGGGCTTAAGTGTTGCCTTTAAAAAAAAGATTAATAGGATAAAACACGTAAATACTACTGATTTTAATGATGTAGAAAGAAAAAAAATGCACCGTTCCCATTTAAAAGCTATGCATTTTTTTTCTGGCTTCAGTGCAAAAGCTGACAAAATACTATTGAACTTTTTATTAAATATCATATTACATCATATAATTAAAGTGAGAAAAAAAAGACTTCTACTAACTGTTACTCTTAGCTAAACATCTTCCTTTCCTATCAGTCTTAAATCCTTTATTTGGTTTTTCTTTTCCCTGCTCAGGTCTTGACATGTTTTCCCTGTCATTGTATTTGGCCATCATTTTGACCAAAACCTGTTAATCATCATAAATACAATGCGTTCAGTAGAATGTTACCGATGCACTGAAGCGGTTTCTATAGCAGCATTCAGACAACACTAAGCAGTTATAGCTACAACAGACGCATTAAAACACTCTAGATAGTTAAAAACTATACTATGCTTACTTTAACCGATAATTCATGAGACAGTAAGAGAACTGACAAGGTTAATAAGAGACTTAACTTACCAATATCCTCGCTAGGAAGTGTGGTCTTCTGTTTGGTTCAATACACACATTTGGAAAGGGCAATTTGGCGTTCCTTGTAACCATGAGAGCTCCCCAATCTCACCAGTAGGAAAATAACAGGACAAATTTGATGGTAATTAAACGTTCTTGCTGCGACGTCGTCTTAAACTTTAAGACGACGTCGCCCGCGCGACTGGTGTGAAGCGTGCTGTGAAACGTCACATACGTCAGTGCGTCCGTAGCGCAAGACAGTGCGCGCTGATAATTGTTGTAGTTAAAATAATTGTTAAAAAGCTAAATAAATAAATAAATAAAAGTTACATTGTTGTTTTCCTTACAAAATGTCAGACGACCATAAAAATGATATCTATCTGTACCGGTTTCGAAAAGTAGAGTGCTAGTGCTACAGAGAGCACCAGCGCTCTTAAGGTTTTCTTTCTACTTAGCACCAGAACACACTGTATTTTGATATTATCTTATGGTTACTCATTGATTATTTCTGTAGTTAATACTACATTATGACATAGTATAAATTAATAAAATGTAGAAATACTACAGTATACTTCAGTATTACTACAGTTTACTATAGTAAAAACTTAATTTTACTACAGTTACAAACTCACTATTGTTAATACTAGAGTATGCTGTAGTATAAATTAACAAACTGTGTGTTATAGTATTTTTTGACGAAATACTATAATACACTACAGTGTACTACAATTTACTATAGTTTACTACAGTTTATAAACTTTGTCAGTACTACAGTATGCTGTAGTACAGGGGTGTCAAACTCAGTTCCTGGAGGGCCGGAGCCCTGCAGAGTTTAGATGCCACCCTAATTAAACACACCTGATCCAGCTAATCAAGTCCTTCAGGCTTATTTGGAAACTACATGGTATGCGTGTTGGGGCAGGGTTGGAAAAAAACTCTGCAGGGCTGCGGCCCTCCAAGAACTGAGTTTGACACCCCTGCTGTAGTATGTTAACAAAGTGTAGTACATACTATAATATACTACAGTATACTATAATTTAAATTAATTTAGTAATCTATAGTATTTTTTCATGTGAGTGGCTACTGCTGCTTGTTATTGCTAATTCCCTCTACCCACATGGCTTTACTTAAGGAAACCTAAACCACCCTAGCACCCCTAGTGGTAAGGAAGAAAACTGCCCACAAATTTCTTGTTAACAGGCTAATGTCTGTAACACCTGAAATATGGCTCGTGAGACCCACTTTCCAGCAGAGTTTAGCTACAACTTGATCAAACTTACCCAACTGTGGTTTTCTAATGATCCTGAAGACATTGATTAGCATGCTCAGGTTTGTTTGATTAAGGTTAGAACTAAACTCTGCAGGAAAGTGAATCTGGTCTGTATGAAACTACAGGTTCTGGAAAGGTCTCTTTTGGTTTGAGCCATTCTAGTGGCTAAAGAATGGCCAATCAATGTTAGTATTCTCCTAGTTGCACTACAGGGCTGCCTACACCAAACCTGCATGGGCCCAAAAGGTACAAAAGTTGCTCTGGGCCCGAACGGGCTGGCCCACACTGGGCCATCACTGGATTAATGTGGGCAGTCCCATAGTGTGGGCTGCTCACAGAGAGCCTGCGGTGAGCCCAAATCTGTGGGTCTCGCCTGGGCAAGCCCACACTGGGCCTGTTTAGGTTTGGTATGGGCTGGCCCTAGTTCAGTGTGTCCGCAAAAAGCCAGCATGGGCCCCCGCAGAGGCATGTTTGCAGGGGTCCTGTGGGCTCTTTTACAAAGACAAATTGTGTTTATGATTCCTACTATTTAGTGATCTACAAACTGAAATTGTGTATAATCCATAACAGTGACTGTAAAATATACATTTTAGGTATGAGAGTAGCATATGTTGAGTTTTGATATTTGGGCTATGGTCATTGACCTAGTTTTGGGTTATTTTTGATTGGCCATTGGGCTATTTTTGTTACGCAGATCTGGCAACCCTGCTGGTTGTGATGATGAAATACAAAGCAATGTGCCACAGTGTTTACCTTCAAGTATTTTAACATCAATAAATCACATACTTCACCATCAAAGTACTGTAAAAGCACACTTACCAAGGACAATAGCTAACATCTGAGTGGCCTTCTTCTCCTTCTGCTGGGAGATTTTGCGTTTGTTAAGAGTCTTGACCGATGTCTGTGTTTTGCCGGTGGGGGAGACCTGGATCTCAAATGCTTTGGCCCCTTTTGTGATATTGCTGGTGTTGCCATTTCTTTCAGGTTTGACACCAGCTTCAGGCGATAGGGGTGATATGTCAGTCTCTCTTAGATTAGAGTTAACCAGCCTGCTGTGTTGTTGACTTGTACCAGACTGATCCTGCTTCCTCTGTCTCTGAGGATTTAAGTTTGTCATTTCATCCATTTGGATGTCGTCCCCATTGTTTACCACCTCCTTTATGAAGATCTAACAAAAATAGAAGTAATTTTGGTTAAAAGTAGTGCTGAAGTGCTCAGGCCTTGATAAAATGAAATGAATTGGTTCACTTTATCAGACAGCTCATTTAATAACAGAATGGTGTATTGCTTCAGTCAGTATAACTTTATATGAAGTCTACAACACTGGATGCAAAGATTAACATTTAATATTTGCTGACATGCTGTCATTTCTCAAATGTCATCTGTCGTGATTACTTCTGTGCATATGACAAACAGTTAGAAGCTCAAGAATCCTGTCAAGAGTGATATTTGGAAAGGAAAAGTGAAATTGGCTGTACCATGTTTTTGTTGTTCACAGGAAAATTCCCACTGGACTTGACGATCACAGTGCAGAGTTTCACATCATCAGGGTGGGTGCATTTCTGAAACACACATGGGAGAAACACCAGACTGTTTTGACAGATTTAGACCAGAAAGGAATTAGTTGTCCTGCCCTAGGTTCGGTTTAAATTTATTTGCAATTATAGAAACGTGCAACAGGAAGGTTGGTAATTCCGTTCAGTCACAGTGATATTTTTTTGCAAATGTCAGCTTATAGATCATGTTTATAGGAAAAGTTTCCAAATCCTTTAACATTTTAAATTAGCTGCTCGGCATGAGGATTGCGGAAGCTTTGCATTTCAATCTACAAAGCATACGTTTTGGATGCAGTGGCCAATCTAAAGATCATTTCAGATCTAAATCCAAAAGTTCAGCATTTTGAAAACAAGACACTTGCTATATAGTAGGATAAGGACGAGTTTTGCACTTCAAAATGAAAGCGCTCCTGTTTTCACATCAGAATGCTTTGGAGGAGACATCGCAGTGACAGAAACCACTGATAGGAGATGCTATGTTTACTTATGCCGTCAGGACACAGTATGAGAACTCCCTAACCACAAATGGCTCTGAATAATGCACTGATGCCCTTGCAGAAGCTTAGGATGGGTAGATAAGCTATCAGTTTCTTTGAATAATGCTATATTGAATTTATTCTGCTGCGGCATGCGCTCCGTGGAGAAGCCTGGAGGTCGTTGCTCCGTGTAAAACAATGCAAAGACTAACCATGTATTATAATAACAGTCATATGAAGCAACGGTCATTTCCTGCATGGCACACATTGATTTGTTGTATGGCGGCAGAATCAATACGAGCAAAAAAAAGAGGAAAAGGTCATTCTAGACACGCTATGATCACGGATCTAAATAAAAATATGTGCTACTATTTACTACTGTCCAACTGTTCATTACAGAGACTGCTACTGCTGTATTACTGATATACAGCTAATGGGAATTGCAGTGCTGATGAATTACTTTGAAATTCATTGACACTGCAGTTTTTAACAATCCCAATTCACTAAACTCTACTGGAGTGCCAAGTAAGTGGAAACTTTCATCGTCCTGCAGCTGTTCTCACCTTTAAAGTCGAGCTCATTTCCATGTCCGTAACTGGGCATGTGCGTTTGGTGTTGACACGTTTCCGTCTCTTTCGCAGTACCACGTAGATCTGCACGTATACTAGCAGTGTTATGATGAAGGGAACGTAGAAGGATACAATAGAGGAGTACACTACAAAGGCAGGGTTTGCGATCACGCACAGAGCATCATCATGAGTGACTGCAATAAAAAATAGAGTGAAAATTAATGACATTGTCTTATGTTTTATGCATTATATAAACAAAATGGAGTTTACTGACTTAGGGCCAGATTTACTAAACAGGGCAAATAAGTATTAGAGCGCAATTCCAAAATAATGGCAATGGGAGGGGAAATTTTTGCGTGTGATTTACTGACAATGCACACATTAAAGCACACAGACACAGCCAGATAATTTCCATAATGACCAGCGCAATCTACCAAGAGCAGCGCAAATTAGCACCCGCTTTAAGACATGCTTTTTTTGGGCGTTAAATAATGGCACAAATACCAGTAATTTGAGGAGCACAAATGTTAGTAAATCGTGTTGTGATTCATTTTAATACTCCCATAAATTTTGTGTCTGAAAGGGAAACTCCTACAAATGCATATTCAATAAAGTCAGGCGCCAAAATAACTGTGTCCATGTCTTCTCAGCGCTAATTCTTCACTGTGCATCTTTAGTAAATCCTGACAGTACTATTTTAAGGCCAAAAGACAGTTTGCGCTGGTGCAAGCTGTTAGCAAATCTGGCCCTAGATAGGCAGAATAGTTGTCTGGGTCAATAACACATATGACTGTACATGTTACAGAAAGTGAAAAACTTATTAAATTTACTTTGTATATTGATATTGATTTTATGTACCCAAGTAAAAAGTAAATATTTCTTTATGTATTCACATTCAAAGGTCTGCAGGGGAAGTCTTTCTGATATCATTTCCTGTTTTATATTTGTTTGTTTTATTTATTGAATGTTGGTCATACCACATGACCTAAAGAGACAAAGTTATTCAAAAATTAATAAGCAGATAATTTTTTTTTTTTGATAAATCAAAAAAAAATGGAATTTTCCCCCTGGAAAAAAATCTAAATTAATTCAGAAATGAAAAACATGCTCATCATAGAAGTGTATTTAAAGGGATAGGTCACCCAAAAATGAAAATGACCTCATGATGTACTCAAGCCATCCTAGGTGTATATGACTTTCTTCTTTCAGATGAATACAGTCAGAGTTACATTAAAAAATGTCCTGGCTCTTCCAAGCTTTATAACGGCAGTGAATGTGGGTCGAGATTTTGAAGCCCACCAAAAGTACATCCATCCATTATAAAAAGTGCTCCACATTGCTCCGTGGTGTTAATAAACGCCTTCTGAAGTGAATTGATGCATTTGTGTAAAAAAAAAAAATCCATATTTAAAACTTTATAAACCGCAATCTCTAGCTTCCGCTAACTGTCGTATGCGTGTTCATGAGAGAGTGGTGTTCCAGCGGGTGATGTAGAACGTAGGTGTGGCATAAGCAGAGGCTAGAGATTACAGTTTATAAATTTTTAAATATGGATATTTTTCTTACACAAATGCATCACAGAAATGCATCAGAAGGCCTTTATTCACCCCCCAGAGCCATGTGGAGTACTTTTAATGATGGATGGAAGTGCTTTTTTGGGCTTCTAAATCTCAACACACATTCACTGCCATTATAAAGCTTGGAAGAGCCAGGACATTTGTATTAGTCTGAAAGAAGAAAGTCATATACACCTAGGATGGCTTGAGGGTGAGTAAATCATGGGGTAATTTTCATTTCTGCACTGAAAAAAAAAAATTGTCGTTGAACCAACTTAAAAAAATTACTTCATCTTGTTACAGGTAATCGGTTTACTTTTTCTCAACTGAAAAAATTACGCTTGACCAAATCTAATTTCTATAGTAAACTGAAACTAAAAATTCAATTTCAACTAAATGTATTTTTTATATGATTATATCACAAATTATCAGTATAAATCTATTTGGATTAACTTAATTTTTTACACATTTTTATATCAAATATCCAGATGAATACAAATCTAAACTGTACCTTGTTTGGAAAAAAAATGAAGCTTTTTACACTCTTGAGAGTGAAACATTTTAAAATGTTTATTACATCACAATGAAATCTTCAACACTCATTGACACAAATTCCACTTTTTGCATAGAAATTTGATGAAGAATTTACAATAGTTAATAGTGAAACTTGCTTTAAAACTGCATGGCTTAATAAAAACACAACATTCCAGAACAGAACATTCATACAACGAAATGAACGTCCATGTGCCATTGAAAAAAAGCCACTCACATTCCAGATGAACTTGCATTAACTTAAAAAAAAAAAAAGAAAAGAAAAAAAACAAGAAAAGAAAAGAAGGACAGTCTCTCACATTTGGACAAATTTGAAAAATACATTAGAATTGGTCAACATTGTAAACTCCTTATATAATTCAATACATCACTTCATTTCATTTTTCAGGGAAATCATCATCATAATCGTCATTCACTCACCCTCTTGTAGATCAAATCCATCAGACTTTGATCATCTTCAAAACACAAATTAAGATATTTCATAATGAATCCTGAAAGCTTTCCTTCCCTTCAGTGACAGTTCATGAAACCAAAACTTGGAAGATCCAAAAAAAGTCATAAATGTGTCATAAAATGAATCCATATGAAATGTATGTGTGTTTATATGTGAATAAGAGCCTAAATTAAATCTGTTCACTGTCGGCATCAGTTTACTGTCGGGATTTGTCATGTCGCGCCGCACCGCATCCAGTGTAGACAGCATAACTGATTATAATGGGTTCTCACATCCGGTGTAGACACAGTGAAAGTCTTATGGGTTTGGAACGACATGAGGGTGAGTAAATCACAGATTTTTCATTTTTGAGTGAACTAACCCTTAATTCTCTGTGTCCATCTGTAGAAAAACAAAGAAAGAAAAAAGTTTCTTTTTCTGCCAGGCAGGGCTGCTTTTTCCTGTACTTGCAGAGCTCTTCACCTTCTCCAAAGTGTCTGTTTTTCCTGCTATGATGAGAGATTTTGAGAAAAAGAATTAGTGGAATTAGTTATAGTATACACATAAATGTCTGAGATCAATACCTTAAATAACCAACACAATTTTCATTAAATCATCTCACGCACTTCATAATAGGGATGTCGCGAGAACCAATACTATGGTACCAAGTCGGTATAAACATTTTAAAATCCTGCCGGTACTTGTTTTTCTTCAGTAGCATAAGTACCGATGGTACTGAAGGTAGCGACTAGTGAGGCTGCAATTCTTCCTGAACTGACAGGGGCAGGCAGAGCATACAAGCACAAAGAAGAACTACACGTGGAAGATGGCAACGATATATGAATATGATTGTGTGAGATTTAAATGAGAGCGTACAGCTCTGAAAGCACGAGCGCTGCGCATGATCACGCACACACATAATGTTACTGACTGTCTGACAGCTTGTTTATTTGTTGTGTATCCATCCATGGATTATCCTTATTAACATTACTTGCTAATATTTCTGCTTTAAATAATTATTGTTTATGTTAATGGTTTTAAAAAATATTTTTGGTCTGCCAGTATGTCAGTGAATTTAAACTAATGCTTGCATTCAGAGTATAGGTGTGTATGTGTGCATGCATGTGTGTGTGTGTGTATTATTTGAAGGCCAAGTGCCACTAATGTTGTGTCTTTGTAATGTTAAATAAAGGAGTTAATGTTTAGGTATTATTGCTATTTTTTTCCCGTGGTATCGACTTGGTATCGAGTATCGTGTACTTTTAGCGGTATCGGTACCGACTACTAGATTTTTGGTATTGTGACATCCCTATTGGATAATATATTAAAGAACCTTACCTCATACATGTACTAAATCAGGCGCGGTCACTTTAAGAGACAATGCATTCATTATAATGATACACATCCGATTTCTTTCTCCACTGTTTCGCTAAAGACATAACTGACAGTTTTTTCGAGGATACTCTCCAAGTGCTTTGAGACGCGTCTCTCTGCGTGCACAGAACACCGCGCACGGGTGCTGAATTGGGCTCTTTCACATCTTTTTTCTGTTTGCATGTTTAAACTGCGATTTGTATTTGTTCGTTCAGGTGCAGGAGGACGCGAAGGGAGGGCTCGGTTCGGTGTTACTGTCCGTGAGACACGGCTCTCTGTGTGCGCTCGGAAGATGGTGCGTGAGTACTCAGTTGAGTTTTTCCGCGTCTTGTTTGAATGCTTTAAACTAGGGGTGCCCAAACTCGGTCCTGGAGGGCCAGTGTCCTGCAGAGTTTAGCTCCAACTTGCTTCACCTGCCAGGAAGTTTCTATTATGCTTAGTAAGAGCTTGATTAGCTGGTTCAGGTGTGTCTAATTGGGGTTGGATCTAAACTCTGCAGGACACCGGCCCTCCAGGACTGAGTTTGGGCACCCCTGCTTTAAACTCCTTTGAATGTTTAAATTGGCATTGGCAAGGCTTAAAAATATGTGCAAATGATAAGCTTTCGTGACGATGCGCAGCAGTGGCCCGTCAACCGTTCTGAGCGTCTTTTTAGTCTGGCCTCAACCAGTCGGTTGAGATCGCCGGGGGCCCCCCTCTCAGCCGTGGGCCCCTATATTCGTCACCACCTTTCACCCCACTAGCAACGGCCCTGACTGTAGTAACAATAAACTCAAATTTATTTGTATAATTACTCACCGATATGATGGAATTGTGTTTCAGCCGCGGTCTTGATGCGGGAAAACAAGATGGCCGTCGATCAGAAAATTCTCAAACCGAACGTCGATGACGTCAGTGGTCACGTGGTTTTCACAGAACGCAAAATTCTTGATTTGATGTGAAGCAAATACTTTAAATTACATCAACAAAAATCACATTTACTTTCAGCTCACTAAACAATTTACTTTAGCTCAATGACAAGACAGAAAAGTAAATTATTTAAGTCGGATCAAGTATAAAATGTTCTTTAGAGTAATGACAAGGCATATGCACTTTTTTCGGTGTGGGTGAATTATCCCTTTAAGTCACTGTGTATGTGTGTTCTTAATCTGTTTTTGAATAATGAAAATTTGAGTGAAAAAAATCTCAAAATTCTCTCCTAAATACATACTAATATATTAAAAAATGAACAGGCACAGAGAGAAAGCATAAAGGTATCAATGCAGAAGCTGACATAACACTTGTATTTAATACTGCCGAATATAATTCTCAACTTCCCAGTCTCTTACATTATGATTTGTTTTGTTCATGCCCACAAATCCCTGACCTCGTCCTCCCAGCATGGGCATTCAAGCAGAAGAATGCTGATTAAACGACTTCCTCTAATATAATTTTTAAATGAAGTGGTGACCTAACTTAATTTTAGCTGCCCCTAACACCAGTGTGCATGCAAGTTAATGACACTAATACTCTGTAAATTCAGCTCTTAAGTGCAAGCTGTTGTGCCATAATAATATTTCTAAGCAGAAACCATTTGTTCAGGTTTAAGACAAGGGGATCCACTTACACAGAGTTTAGCTATCATATTCCTTATGGGTTATAATTCACATGTAGAATAATGCATATAAAATGAGCCAAAGTGGACAGTAGGCCAGAGATAAGCTTAGAGATATAAAACAGTATACTGGCTTTTAAAGCTTCTTTTCATAATGTCTGCCAAAATAACTGAATGTCTTTATTTTAATTCAAGGGCATTTCTCCACAAATACATGCAATGAATTGCCTTTAATTTGATTAATTAATCAGAATATCATTGGATTAAAAAGTGTAATTGACAGCTCTACTAAAAACATGTAATGTACATTGCCGTTCAAACGTTTGGGGTCGGTAAGATTTTTTTAAAAAAATCTCTCATGCTCACCAAGGCTGCATTTGTTTGATCAAAAAATAAAGTAAAACAGTAATATTGTAAAATATTATTACAATTTATAAAAACTGTTTTCTATGCGAATATATTTTAAAATGTATTTTATTCACTTGATGGCAAAGCTGAATTTTCAGCAGCAATTACTCCAGTCTTCAGTGTCAAATTATCCACAGAAATCTTGTAATATTCTGATTTGATGCTCAAAATTGATTGATTTTTAATTTTCAGTGTTGAAAACAGTTATACTTCTGGGAAACCCTGATATATATTTTCAGGATTATTTGATTAAGTTCAAAAGAACAGCATTTATTTGACAGAAATCTTTGGTAACATTATAAATGTCTTTACTGTCACTTTTAACCAGTTTAATGCAACCTTGCTGAATAGAAGTATTCATTCCTATTCCATTCTATTCTATTCTATTTTAAAATTAAATTAAATTAAATTAAATTAAATTGTACTGACCCTGAACTTTTGAATAGTGTTGGCCTGGCAATCTAGTTAGTGAATATTTTTCTTCCCCATACTTACCAGTATTATTGAGTCCAAACAGCAGTGGACATGATATTGCAAAAGACAGAATCCAGACGACAGAAATCATGACTGTGACCCTCCTCTTGGAGCTGTAGCGTGTGTTGTACAACATAGGCA
Organism: Spinibarbus caldwelli; assembly: GCA_039654775.1. Lineage (NCBI taxonomy): Eukaryota > Metazoa > Chordata > Actinopteri > Cypriniformes > Cyprinidae > Spinibarbus > Spinibarbus caldwelli. The sequence continues at coordinate 15,088,557 of CM077253.1, read as the reverse complement.
TGGCTACAGCTGTGTACCTGTGGGAAATACAAGACAAAAATGACTTTTAACGTTGTTATCTTATATGACCTGTATCATATTCCTGCATGCCTCTGCACACAATTTTCCAAATATACCTGCAATCATGTGACCTATGATGTACAGAACCACATATCGGTGCTTCCCATGACCTCTGTAATCCTTTCTAGTCTTTCCTTCTAGTATCTGATTACTTACTATATAAATAGAGAAGATGTTTAGCTTGAACCGCTATTGATCTCACAAGTATTTCTTACTATTCTGATCTCATGTGACATTGTAAGTGACAATGTACAATGAAGTTGTTGTCGTCTATATATAACAACAACTTCAGCACCAAATCTGGTTTATTTTCAGGTGTGCAGAAGCTGACTTGGTCCCTCTTTTGAGCTGAGCTGGCTCGGTCAACATTAGACCGCTCTTATAATGGCAGTGCAGAAACACCTACCTGTCAATACTGATGGCACATAGATTGAGTATGCTCGCTGTACACATCATCACGTCCAGGGTGACAAAGATGTCACAATGGATTGTGCTGAACCGCCACTCTCCCACCACCTGGGAGGACAGACATGGACAACTAAACGCTCTGCTAATTGTAGAACAATGCATCTGAATGCAAACCAACACTGTTTGCTTGCAAATGTGAAATAGTTACTTGCCAGAAGCACTCTGGCAAGCGTTGTGTATTACTAATATCTTTAGATTCTAAATATCCATGGTAACACCACAACCACCTGTCTTTCTCGTCTGCAAGTCTGCGGGAGTCAATTTGCAACAGCTTCAGCCACTATAATAATGTTTAAACCAATAAAATATTGGCATTTTCTCTGGTTTATGTGATAAAACTGGCAGAAAGAAGCAATATAGCACAGGTCAGCCTCATCCACAGTTCGCATCTCCTGAGTTGGCTGGCAGAGCTTTCTGAGCTGCCTCTGATTAATGTGTGTCCTCAGGCAAGCCGAGGGACTCAGAAACCTCTTGATGGTCTTAGGTCCACGCCTCTGGAGTTTGCATCGCTCTCATTGATTAAAGAATTATTTGACACCTCTAATGAAAGCGGCTGTGAGTTGCCGGAATCAGTTCATCACCATATCTCAGATGAAATGAGCCTCATCGCTATCATTCTCAGACATCGCTAGTGATCAAAACATGTCCTTGCACTAATATTGGGAGAGAAAGAGAGAAAGAGCGAGGTCTGTAGAACAAGCATGTAGTGCGAAGAGAAATAGAAACTGTCTAAATTGCTGTGCATAGAAAGAGCTAATCAGTATGGAAGATTGTTTCTGCCACGGATTAAAAATCGCAATTTATCTCATAATTCTGACCTTTTTTCCCCCACATTATCTCACAATTTGGACTTTGTTTTTCACAATTCAGAAAAGAAAAGTCAGAATTGTGAGACAACTCACATTTTATTTATTTTTTAAAGCTGTTTTTTATTTCGTAACAGAAACAGGGTACTATAAATCAGAGCTGTGTGGCATTCAGAACTGAACTGAGAATGCATTTAAATTTCTATTTCTATCCTGAATTAAGGAAAAAAAGACTTAGAAGAATTAGAATTCTTAGAAAAAGAATTAGAATGAACTGTATTCAGCATCCTAGAGAGGACAAGCGGTGTGAAGAACGGATGGATGGAAATGTTTTCCTCTGCAATATGAGTGAACTATGTTAGAATGCAAGCTGACATTTCACTGCAAGTTGTACAGTATGTGTATGTGACAAATAAGTTTTTGAATTAAATTTGAATAAATTTTGAAATCTTGAATCTGGTTAGTGCCAGGTACATTGTTATGTCAGTAGTTATGATGGACTGTTTTTATGAGTGAGGCACTGGATCATTTCCAACTCAACACACTGTGAGGCGTGGCCAATTCAATTCAAATTCATATTAATGAACTGAAAAGAGAACATTTCTTAAATTGTTATTTTGGCCCAACCCTGCAGCTAAGCTAAAGCACTTGATTTTATTGGTCATTTCTTGCTAGTATAATTAGGTTATGACTCATTTTCATTCGTGTTCTGAAGATATTCTGAAGTTGTTTATGGAAATTTGAAATGATGATCTCATCGGCCCTAATAATAATATTGAGTACTTTCATATTGCAATGCAACAACAGCAATTTTTATTTAGCCAATAAACATTTCAACCATCTCACAATGGCGCTCCTTAATGTTCTGTTCACGCGTATAACTGATTCAAACTAAAAAAATGATGACCTAAGCTATTGACTGAGATTACAGTTACTTTTTGCTGCCCTTTAGGAGAAAAACAACACATCACAAGATATCAAAAGGCTAATTTAATACAGTGCATTATAATAACACTGTAAATTGGATGTGCTGCATAAGAAGTGTCACTTTTGACCCATTGTTCAGATCTCAGTTTAAAAACACACAATCAACCAGCTTGCATTATTCTCAAGTCAAGAATTATGGTCTGAATGTACATTACAAACCTATGGATTTTACTTGATATCTGACAGCTTTGCTAATATGTATGGCTCAATGACATACACCAGGGAGGCTTCTCTTGGTTGAAAATAACTACTAACCCGTGGCTAGGATCAGATTTTTTAGAATTAGACATGTGCTGGTGGCTACTGCAAACTGATTGGCTAGAATGAGGTTTAAGACAGTGCCTGCAGCTCTTCTTAGTTAATTCTTGCCCAGATTGACTCTAATGAGTTATGAAGAAGATGGCGCAAGAAATTACAGTCTTGTCATGTGAGAATAATTTAATAATCTGTCCTAAACCACAGATGGTTTATTGTTAAATCATTTTATCATGCGATCACGCTGATACCTACCTCAAGGTAAACCACCCATGGCATTACAAGTGTGGCAACTAGCAGATCAGCCACAGCCAGGCTGACTATCAGGTAGTTGGTAGTGGTCTGCAGGGCTTTCTCCCTCGAGACGGCCATACACACCAGCACGTTGCCGAAGACAATGACGAAAATGAGCAGCGTGAGAAGCATGGCATAATAATTGTACTGGTGCCGCCCCCTTTGTTCCGTGCCATTGAAGCCCCGGGATCCATTTTCAAAGATGCTTTCATTATAAGCATACTCTGTTAAGACTTCCATCAGATGGTTGAAGCCAAGCCGAGACCCTAGAACCAAAGACATGAGACTTTTTAATGAAAGAAATCTAGAATTTAATTTTTTTAAGTCACGAGTTGTTTCCCGGTGTGTGTCTTATCATATCAACCAGATTGCACAGCGAGTGCCACTAAGTTTTGGCATGAGAAATCAATTTCTTATTGGAACACCTGAGCAGAAGCTTTCACTAGAAAGCACAGGGCCGTGGCCTTGCGCCGCATGGTACACTGTGTAAAGTCTATCCTTTATTTATGGGTGATCATTCGCACAGCTGTCCTGAAAAGCCTGTGTTTGAACTCTGGATGTGACTTGACTAGCTAGGACAGAAGTCTCCACCCTCCCTACTGTTTCCCTTGTACGATGTCCAAGAAAACAGACAGAAACATAAGCAGTATCAGCTAAATAATAAGTGGACGCAGGGAGGTGAGAGCGTTTCACAAAATATCACAACAAACAGGCTTGTAGTATATACTGTCTCTGCAAATTGAGAAAAAAGGAAACTGCTCAGTGAGCAGTTGCTTTTCGTTCCATATTTAGCAGATTTTGCAAAATTCGTGTGAGCTCAGCACGAAATTTATTATAGCCCTAATGTAGAAATGGATGAAATTAATTTGCATTTCATGACAAATGAACCCATTCTGGCCATCTAAATGATATCAAACTCAGAACAAAGGTCTACTTGTCTTCTCAAGTTATTTTGAATGTCATGAATAGATCATTTCTTATGGCTTTGATATAGAAGGGACACGGTAAATCTTAAAGAGATAGTTCAGAGGATTTCTATTTTTTTCCCCCATGAGTTCCAAAACAATACTGGACCCCATGAACTTTCACTGCATGGAAAAAAAAAAATCTTATTTTGTGTTCCTCTGCAGAAAGAAAGTCACACAGGTTTGGAACGACATCCTAGAGATTAGACATTTTTTAGGGGTGGACTATGTTTACCATCAAAGTTTTATAAATGCCTGGCTATATATTGTAAAGTCCATTTGAACACATCACACTGGTCATTTTACACTGCCTAGACTTATGTTATGTAAATCAGAAAGATACATAAGGGAAAAGACAGATGCAAGAACGCTTGAACCATGGCGCACCTCGAATGTAACATCACTCAGGGTCTGAGCAGTGCCTCGTCGGCAGATGTGCACGTAAATGAACAAATGTGCAATAGCAATATGTCGTCACTTAAATCGTTCAATATGATAGTAAAAAATGCATTCTGTTGGAAAAAAACCCATACAAAACACCATCATCACAGATATAACCCACTCTTGTGTAAAGGGACCACCACTTATTGGTTTTTCCACATAATTGCCTCTTTAGCCTTCTCAGTGTCAGTTTTGATCATGAAAGCTGTCTCAGAGTTGACACTCCCTGCAGAGGAAGAAATATGCATCACAGCTCAACTAAATGATGCTTTTTCATTTTTCTCATATCAATAATTTGTGATTGTGTTTATTTGTTGGGTTTGTAATGGGATTTTGAATCAGAACAATTCAGGATGTGCATGTATCTTTAGATTAGTTTTTGATCATTAGATGAAAAAGCACAAACACAACTTGTGTTATGTTATAAGTGTCCTATTTAGATTAAAATGTAAAGCATTTGATACAGTATAATTATTGTGTACATACATGCTGTTTTGTGAAATAAGATATGCATCTGCTGCAAAGGTTAGGGTTAACATTATGGTTATGGTTAGGATTACTGCGGGACCCAAAAAAACAGTGTACTTTATGAATATCAGCCACCCACTGTCCCACACTTCTCCCCATTGTTTCCAGTCTTTACTGTTTCTATCAGTACAGATGTCTATCTATCTATCTATCTATCTATCTATCTATATTTTACAATTACACTGTATATGTAAATTACATACTGCATACTATTTATATTGTGATAGATTTTAACTTATGTATGCATAATTTGATTAACATAATTGCATACGTAGTGCAGTTTGACCTATATAATAGATGCAATTAAAAATGTACAGTATATAGAGAGTAGTTAAATTCTACTATTCTAATATAGTGTGAGACCTAAACACCAAAAATAAAACTGTAAAATGAAACCATTCTAAATTCAGACTAATTGAAAACAGTGACAATGTCTATTAAAAGACATGGGTTACAACCCTATTTCCTCTTCCTTACCCTCTTATTCCCTCTCTCTCTCTCGTTCTCTCTCTGTCAAACACACGCTCACACTTCATCGTACGCATAGAGAAATTACAGCAATCTTGTTTAATTAATAAGAAAAGATTAAAACCAGCAGTTCACACATCCTCATCTAAAACAAATGCTTGTTTTTCCTCACTCAGTGGAATAAAGTTTTCTGAAAGTGTCAGCATCAGCGAATATCTGTTAATTAGCAGCTCTACTACGCTTCCTAATTATTCATGAGCAGAAAAAACTAGTTCACAAACAAGAGAAAATGCCGTGCTGTACCTTCAAAACCGCAACTTTCATCCAAAGAGCGGAAGTATCCCGTTTCTTAGATTTTAAATCCACTTTTCTCCATCGGATACACTTGTCCATCCGAGCGACTGTAACTGTATTCCTCTTCTGTCTTAATTACAGCTCCACGGGTGGATACAACCACTGTAAACCGGCAAACACGACTACTTCCACGAGGAAATTTCATTTTGGTGATTAAAAGAAGCTGAACATGATGTAAATATGCTTTTCCTGGTTTTGTGGAGGTGTTAAACTACACTTAGCAGGAGCAACCCATATCCGTTTGAGTCCAAGCGGAGTGTGAGCGCAGCATCTGAGCGCGCTTTACGCACGCGGTAACCTTCAGCATCCACTGAGGGACAATCCAACAGAGATTGAGAAGGTTGGAAACGAGGCGGGGCTGTTACATAAACATCAGTAAGAATAAAATACAAGTGCTGCATTCTTTAATCACAATCGCCTTCTTTTCAAAATCCTGTAACTGATCTAATTAATAGTATTGCTTTCATTTCCCTTTATAAAGAAATTAATAATTCGTAATTCCCATTTCAAACTAAAATCTATCTATTAGTATATAAACAGGCTACTTATTTTATATTTTGGCTTTAATTAAATATTTGTTTTGAATTCAGATATTTATAATTAATTGGAGCACTATCTTTTTGTTTCGTCTCTAGTAGACGATATAGTATATTATTACGGCAACACTTTACAATACGCTGGCACTAATATGCATTAATTCATGCTTAATTAATGCACAGATAATCATGACTTAATATATAACTCATGAAGGATTAAACCATTATTAATAATTACTGCATCAGCAACAAATGAACATTCTGTGTGATCCATAGATTAAGTAATCAATAAATTGTTATTAGTTAAATGTGTCATAATGTATTAATTCCCTAATAACATATTATATTAACTAATAGTGTAAATGCATGAATTAATCACCACAATGGGTCGAAGCCATGCATTTGAACTTCCCGTTGTCTGCTTTAATTAATCATTAGCTACTGTTATGCTGTCATTTATATAAAGATATAATTATGTTATGATTTTACTTGTTGAGGCACATGACTAACTAACTAAAATCAATAACCACAATGACATATTACTTAACAGTTAGTTAATAGTTCTGTGCCTCAACAAGTAAAGACATAACATGATGATATCTTTGCAAATAATTAGCTAATGATTAATTAAAGCAGACAACTGGAAGTTGAAGTACATAGCTTTGACCACTGTTGTAATTAATATATAAATTTACATCATTAGTTAATATAATATGTTATTAGGGAACTAATACACATGGCACATTTAACTAATAACTAATTATTTATTTCTTAATCTCTGAATCATATAGAATGTTTATTGGTTGCTGATGTAATAATCATTAATAAATTTAAGGTTTAGTCCTTCATGAGTTATACTTTAACTCGTGATTATCTGTGCATTATTTAAGCATGAATTAACGCATATTTGTGCACCAGTATTGTAAAGTGTTACCATTATGATTTATATTAATACCTTTTTTAAAGTCACCATTATCAGAATTGTCCAAAATAAATAAATTCATTAATTAAAAAAAAAAAAAAATCAATCCCTTGCAGCACCAAACCTTTTTTGTCCACTGGCACAAGGTCTGGGCAAGCGTTTGTTCCAGCATCCTGTCACTCATAAAATTGCAGCATTTAGCAAACAACAACTATTCAATCAATTCCCGAAGGACAAATTCAAGTCCCGGTCCACATTCTATTCCCATTTGAGAAGCCATTTCGCTAGAATATACGTCACAACAGGGAAGAAAAGATGACTGCAGTTTCCATTTCATGTGACTTTAAATGGCTTTTATCTGTCATAGCTCAATCTCCTGATTCTTACTGACAGCTGTTAGGTGACAGATTTTCTAAAAAACTAAATTACGTGGCACATTACATCCAGATATGAGCAAACATCACTGGTACTCACAGAAGATTAGTTGTGCGTCTTGTCTTGGGGGCAAGGATTGAATTAGATGCCTTCAAATGGTCTTAAAGACTTTGGACACAAAAAACCAAGCCCCCACTTCCCCTACAGCAACAGAAAGCAGATTTGAGGACTGGATCTGAGTGCATGGACTTTAGACATGGTAGACAGAAAAATTGATTTGGTGCCAATGTATGGTCTCAACCATGTGTGCTAGGGCTGCAAGAGTTTAAGGCCAATGCAGTGAAACCATGGCGAGGTTATAAGTGGTATTTGAACTTATAACCTCGCCATGGTTTCACTGCATTGTACAGCACTGATATGGCTTTAACGACATAGGAACTTCAAATGTATACATGTATTTATAATCACGTTTCAGGTTTGTAGTAGGTCACATACTGTATGTGCACCACATTGCCAGTGCCTCACTATAGTCAGCCAGAGGATAAGCTATTACTCTCCTTAGAGAATGATGACAAGATGTGGGTAAATAAAACCCTGTTGCCTTAGAAACTGGCAACAACAAATGCCCTTTGGTTTTTTGATATTTCTCAGAAATCAGATTGATTCACCCAAAAAAATAAAAATTCTGTTATCTTTTACTCACCCTCATGTTGTTTCTTTCCTCTGTGGACCACACTGACTTTCATTATATGGACAAAAACAAAAACATTCGTTCTCAAAAATATCTTCTTTTGGGTTCTACTGAAGAAATAAGCTCATACGAGTTTGGAATGGCATGAAGGTGTGTAAATAATGACAGAATGGTCTTTTTTTGAGTGAACTATTCTTTTAAGCACAGTTGAAAAAATAAAAAAATACACATGGTTGAGCACAGTTCAACTAGCACTGTGGTTACAGTTTGTTTATACCAAAGCCCTATATCGTAAACTATTCAAAAAGCGTCTTACAGCTTTCAAGTTGAAAAGTTCAGCGCTCAAACAGCCTGGTGGAAAATGTAGGAGTCAGCATTCATTTGGCTCTGAAAGTCAAATGTGAAAGTGACTTCTGGTCTTTGCCGTCGGCACGATCTTTCCTTCCAACAAGGTAATTCAGACCAAAAATATGTCAGTTATTCAAGTAAATAGAGTAGGTGTGAAGGAAAAGCCTTCTTTTTATTGGCTTACCTGGAACTCTATGCATAAATTCATGTTGTAAATGAAAGGACGTTTCTTGTTAGACCAAAATGTCAGAAGTTTGTGTACAAATTAAAGGAATAGTTCACTGAAAATGAGGAGAATACTGCCAACATTTACTCACCCTGTCATTTTAAACTTAAGTTACTTTTTTATTACTTTCTTGGTACTTTTAAGATGGTCTTTTTTAAAGCTTGGCAGTCCCTCACCCCCATCCACTTTCTTTTTCGCAACAGAGCAGCTCAGACAATTTTCAAAATATCTTCTTTTGTGTTTTCTACAGAAGAGTTTGGAACAACATGAGAGACAATAAATGATCACAAAATTTACATTTTTGGTTGACTAGCTTCTGAAATCCTCATAATAAGTACATGTAAACAATAGGAGTCATTTGGCAATAGAATTTACTTGGCATAAACTGCCAAGGGTAAACACTGGTTCATGAAAATATAGCTTTTTTTTTTTTTTTTTTTTGTGGTGTTTTTGATGCTGATATATGTAAGGAAATTCACCTGGATATGCAGAGCTCCATCAAGAATGTAACAGTGAATTCTGGGGTAATTTTTAAAGGTCAGCTTGTTTAAAATCTTTCCAGTGGATTGTTTTGGAGACTCAAATCTGAAAATGCCATCCCACAATGATGATAAATCACCATGCACAACACAAAGCCGCAAAACTTTCAGAGACTAATGTCCTTTAAAGTGTATGAAGGACGGCCTTACATTACTTGCGGCTTGCTACACGACTATTTGCTACATGACTTGCTGCCATCCCTCAGGAGAATACAGTATAGTCTGATCAGGAACATTTCCTCCACTTTAAGGGCTGTACTATAACAATGCAACCTCTCTATTTAAATAACTGACCCTGGGTTCCGGCTACCATTATAACCCAGCTCAGACTGAATGGCCTCTATTAACTCCTGCTGATGAGCAGGCTTATATAGAATGCTAAACAAATCACGCCGACTTCAATAGCAGCCACTATGAAATGTGACTTTAAACTTTATGTCAAACTATTGACGGCCAGTGAGCGTTATGAAAAGACTTCTTTAATACGTAGACTTGTGTTGATGCTGTATATTCCCAATGGTGAAAAGCTGCAAGAAGGTAGTCTGGCTGCATGAGGCTGAAATTCTCAGAACAGATGGTAGAATTATTTTTTTCTTTTTCTGACTCAGTGGATGTGAAGACTTGACAATGGCACATGCAGAACTTGAGAGCTGTCTGTCTGGCAAGTTGATGCAATGAGCTTTTGGCCAAGACATCTTTGGAAAAGGTGCACTGAAGCATGATTTCTTTCCCCGCCTGTCTTTGAGCAAACTCTCCGTCTAGTTTATCTGTGAATGGAACTTTAAAGCACCATTATTCAGTTCAGTCAAGTCTGTGCTAAACAGCACACCAGCAAAAGCACGTTAAATGAAGCCCATTTATTACATATACCGTATTTAAAGGGATTGTTCACCCAAAAATGAAAATTCTGTCATTAATTACTCACCCTCATGTTGTTCCAAACCCGTAAGACCTTCGTTCATCTTCGGAAAACAAAATAAGATATTTTTGGTGAAATCCAAGAGCTTACTGACCCTGCATAGACAGCAACGCAACTGACACGTTCAAGGCCCAGAAAGGTAGTAAGGACATCGTTAAAATAGTCCATGTGACATGAGTGGTTCAACTGGAATTTTATGAAGTTACAAGAATACTTTTTGTGCACAAAGAAAACAAAAATAACGTCTTTATTCAACAATTTCTTCTCTTCTGTGTCTTCGGTGCAGGTTCACAACAGTACCATGATGCACTGTGGCACTTAACTCCAGTCCTCATTCACTTGAGGACTGGATGCACAGAAATTGTTTGCACATTTTTTCATGATTTCACATATTTGATCTATCACTTTCAGCCATCAGAAGCATTAAATATATTTTGCCGACATTGCTGGACAAGCCGTTTTTGATTGACAATGATTTGCACCATTTTAGTTTACTACACTGTTTTTTTAAAATCCTTTTTAAGCTGATATGGCAATAAATCATACTTATTTCACTCTATCAAACTTTTTGTGATAATACACATAGAAATGAAAATACATTTAGCCTGTTTTGCAGGAATAATTGACCCTTGATAGTGTAATAGAGATGAATGACATACAGTATGTTAAAATAATTCCAGTGTTTGGCTACAAGGTGACTTAAATGAATGTTTGAGCTGAGACTATGAACAATATTACTCATCTTCATAAAGATGACCACTCAAGGTTGAGGTCTGACAGGGCCGTGGTGACCTTCAGTATTTAGCTAAACAGGAAGATTGCTATCTTATTGCAGAAAATGATTCATCATAATGAATGATCATATTTCAGCAACTAAAACTGCAGTTCTTGGCATTAGACTCTATAATCCTAAATCAACCATTTCCATCAGTAAGTGCATCTGGGACATAACCTACAATATTAATGAATGGTGCTATATATTAACAACATGCATCCAGTTCATGGCTTCATTATTGTACATTAAGTGTGAGCAGTTTAGATCCTCACTGTCTGTTTACAAACAAAGAGGTTATAAGAAGAGATTTGATGAAGGCATAGGCTGATATAATGCAAATCCTGTTCCTGTCAATTAATCATTCTGCTGACAGAACAGAATAAAATGGAAGGACTGATAGAAGGATGAGATTAGAAACAAAATTAATGAGGCAAATATTGATTTCTTTGTTTTCTTCTTGGTTTTTCACATTCACAGATTTTGCTGGTGATGGACTGACTGATAGCTGGGGGAATATATATATTATAATTTTATTTGAATTGAGTTGGCCATTAAAAAAAAAAAAAAGAATTAAAAATAAAAAATGCATTAAAGATGACTTTTACCTTGAGAATTTTAAAACTCAATAGCAACATATGGAAGCATCACAACTTTTATCCTTCAATATGTCACGCTTGTGCTGCATTGTGTGACTGGTGCCATATTAAATATACAGAACAGCACTGTACATCTTGTTTTTTTATTCATGTACAGTACCCAAGGCTGAACTTTTAACATTAAAAAATAAATAAATAAATAAATAAATTATATATATATATATATATATATATATATATATATATATATATATATATATATATGTATACAATATAGTGATTTTATATAGAGCTATATCTCTATAGGCTACGAAAGAATTTGACTCTTTCTGCAGCTTACATCCTTATTCAAGTAGGTGGTGACAAATGACCACTTTTTTATGGAATCATTTAAATCATTCACTCAACCAACTGATGTTTAATGGTCGGTTAAAAACAAATGAGCAACAAATGAGAACATATTAAGGAAAACAAAACAGGAACTAAACACAGTAAAAGGGAAAACAGGAACTATGGAACTCAAATTGAGTCTCTGAACACAAAACAGGCAAAACGTCACACTTTAGACCTTACTTCTTTTTTTTTTATTTCACTTTCCTGCATCACATGTTTTTAAGCATCAAAAAAGGCTTTCTGTATTAAAAATGCATGGTCTCAATTCAAGTTAAACTTTTTTAACTTTAGCAGTTCTTATTTAGAATGCTATATTATGTTTGAAACAGAGCAAAAGCGAGAGTGAATGTGAAAATGCATAGATGTGCAACGGTCAAAGACATCCATCTTGCACATTTTTTTATAGAAAAACAATGGAAAAGCAGCACAGTGAATGCAAAAATTTGTTGTGTGAACAACACCTAAAACGCTGCTAGTGTTTCCCTTTTTGAATCTGTGTTGTGCTTAGAATCAGAACAGCTTTCTTCACCACAACAATTAAAGATGATTTGATCTACTTGCATTTCTGAAAAAGCATGAGACTTCAATCAATCAGTCAATCTATCAATCAATACTAAGTTATTCATCAACCAAACACAGCCATATTCCTTGTTATGTTCTCTCATCCCACACTAAACAGCATTAATTTGCTAAGGGTGGCATTCAAAGGGAGATCATGGATGAGTTTTTGATAAGAGAACATCTGCCAGGCATCCCAGATCTCCCTCATCACATCCAGGTCTTTGACCCAGAACGTGGTGATCTGGCTCTGACCATGCATCTGCCTTTTTAAGCCTGTTAAGCTGTGCTGTGCTGTCAAGGCTGTGAGCCTGCTGCTGCTAAACGATAAGTAGGAGTTAGATAAAACTGTGCAGAGGAAACACTTACGAATCTTATCCTTCTTTTCTGTGATATGCAAGAATGAATCGGAGACAGCAAAGCTCTTAAAAACGAAGATGGGGATGGGCTGATCAAGATAATACAAAGCATATAAGATTGATTATTTCCACTTATTAGTTTGAGATTTTTTTTAAAATCTAGATGAACCTGAATGTCTTTTTTGTTCTATTGATAGAGGAACATTAATGCATGCAAATAGCAGGCCCAAAGTGATGTCTCTGGCTTTGACAATTTATCTGTGCAAGTCTGAAAACTCCATCTCTGCCACAATGTAAAATTCAACCTCTTCTAGAATGTCATTATAAAATTCACAACTGACTGACTCACTATTCCCCTCCACCGGTTGGCTATGGGTGACTGACAGGTGTTGTCATCCATTTTTATAACAAATCAGACAAACTGCTCTGTTGAATAATGCTTCCCATACATTAACTTATTTTCTCTTTCTCAGCGTCCCGCAGAGCGTTTAATGGTTTGTGTGTCAGCAGGAGAACTGCTTACATAGATCTTTAGTTTTTGACAGAAGAGGAGAAAACTTTCAAGGTTCCTTTTGAAAAACAACAACAGCTGAATATTACTCATGTGAGATTAATCATACACTCCAGAAAAGAAGTTCCTATGTATGTCTTGAGGAATAACATTTTCTTTGATATTTTGATTTATAAGAAGTCACTGTACTACACTGTACTACAAAAAAATACTCTTCAGTTCAAAAACAGCTTTTCAGCATTCACTGTTATAGGCAAAAATACAGCATGTATAATGCATACCGTGGTAAAATATAACATACTACATTGAATTAGTTCTGATTACTGTAGTTATTTCTTTTGAAAAACACATGCTGATTTTGCACAATTCTACATCATGGTGATGGAAAAATGAGATGGGAGCAAACATTATATTCAAAACTGATATTGCTTTTTATTTTGTATTTGCTTGCAAAACTTTTGCATTCCCTAGAGAATCTTTGTGTTTGCTCGCAAAATGTAAAGGTTTTGCAAAAGAACTCAAAGTTTCTCTGGGGAACATGATAATTTTGCAAGAGAACGCAATACTTGAATGCAAAAGCATTGAAATATACTTTTTTGTCTCCCATCTCGTTTTTTATCACTATGTCACTGTAGGGCCTCTGTACATTCAAGCTTGCATTAATTGTATGGACAAAGTGGAGGACTTCATAAAAGGATTCAGGCTCAGGCACTTTCTTACCTATTTCCATCTGGAGCTTTTTCCAGACCAATTTAAAAAAGATACATTTAAAAGCAAGATTGCAAAAGGTACTCGTTTTTATAAAGTAAACCTTGAAAACCTTGAACCTTGAATTTATTTTTCGTATATTATTGGAGAAAATAATCATTCATGCATATGTCTAGCAAAATGTAGTGAAATTTATGCTTTAAAAAGACACAAAACAAGTCTAATCCTCTTTTTTTGTTTCTCAAGTAAATGTATTTATTTGATTGTTTTCATAAGAATGGTTAAACGTTATTAATCTTTTACCGGAAATCAAAACGGTGAAACTAAAAACATAACAGCCTGTGGTCCAGTTGATAATACTGATGCTCCAACAGTTTTCACACACACACATGGGTGAAGTCTGGCAGGTGTGTTGCACATTTAGAATATATCAGTGGGATACTGGCAGATGGGATTGAGAGGGCAGAGTTTGGGAACGCTATGACCTTCAATGTTGTGAAAGCTGGGCATGCTCAACACTTAACGTCCCTGTGTAATTGGGAGGCAGATGAAGCGCTCTGTGCCATGATGTGTTCATCAACTGCTGTTTGAGTTGAATCACACTTTTCATAGTTCAATGAACCCAGTAATTACTGAATAGCAAAATGAACTCCTGTGAAGAGCAGGGCAGAAAGCATCAACTCGGCTGTGTCAGAGAAATGCTGGGCAGTTAAGATCTTGTTAAACATATTGGGCTTCAAGATGGACTTGAATATTTCAGTGAGGTCGGTGTAAGTACATTGGGAGGTCTGGCGATCAGTTCTGTGGTGACATTAGGGTTTGATGTGCCATGATGTAAAATACACTTTTGATGGATTTTTATTTTGTCAGTTTCTTCCTGAATGCTTAAAGTAGGTTTACAATATGTAGAGTAAGCTATCCATAGCATTCAGTTCATCTGCCGTATCACCATCCTGAATTATGCAATGTGAAATTTGCCACTGGTGAAATATACATTTAAATTCACATTTGCTTCCAAAAAATTTCTACATCGTGAGAAATTAAAATAAGATGAATGGCTGTCAATGGAAAAATATGCTTTTTGTAGCCAGATACAGTGTTGTTATATATGGAAGCCCATTTCCAAAATGAAATAAAACAAAATGCAATGCAATGCAATAAAATAAAATAAAAAGTTGAATGGCTGTCAATGGAAAAAGATGGTTTTTGCAGCCGGATTATTTTATTTTATTTTATTTTATTTTATTTTATTTTATTTTATTTTATTTTATTTTATTTTATGGTGGAAATGGGCTATAAAATAAAAAAAATAAAAAAATAAATAAAATAATAAAGAATGATTGAATAAAAGGTAATTGCAACTTTTTATCTCACAGTTCTGACTTTTTTTTCCTCACATTTCTGAGAATACCGATATATAAACTCAGAATTGTAAGTTAATTTAGAATTACGAGATGTTAACTCAGAATTGTGAGATGTTAACTCAAAATTGTAAGTTAATAATTGTGAATTGTCAGAATTGTAAAATATAAACTTGCTATTGCGAGAAAAAAGTCTTAATTATGAGATCAGAAGTTGCAAATGCCTTTTTTATTTTTTATTTTGAATTGTGAGATGTAAATTCAGAGAATAAAAGTCAAAATTCTTATTGAGCTTATATCTCATAATTCTGATTTTATATCTTGGCGTTCTGAAAAAAATTTCAATTACCTGTTTTTATTTCTTCATTCCTTGGCGGAAACAGACTTCCATAGTTACAACATCTACTAGCAAATTATGCTAACCAGCCCCTTTGACCCCCTAAACTGCTGTATACATTTCAGTATCATTTTATGTCCTCATACACATGGCTGTAACTCATATACACAAGGGATTTCTGTAATTCCTCCAAGTGCACAGGTTAGCAACAAATTGATTGTACATTTTGGGCTAGGATATCCAGTGTGATGATTTTTAGAGCACTTTGGTCTAATTAGAGGTATTTGAGCACAAGGTGACTGACTGAATGTTTAATGGAGCTAAAGGTCACATCCTCTGACGGAATCTTATCCTATAATACCTTACTGAAACAATTATAGGACTCCAGCTCTGAAACAGGGATAACCTTTCCTCAGAGAGCACTTGATCCTTGTTCACCTTTTTTGAAATATTAAATAATACATTGGAAATTTAATACCTCACTTGGACACTTGATCTATCATATGAAACTCTTCCATACGAGACGTTGACAGATTTTTAAAGTAAACAGCAAGTTTTTTGGGAAATGAATGTTGCTTTTGGCTATTTATTGTCCATTTAAAATGATTCTCTTCTTTATCTGTTCCTGTTCCAAAGCTATAAACCTCAGGTGCATGCATTCATACTGAGCAGGGCAAATCGGCTCTCCTGCTAAACCTACTGGGCGACTGTACTCCCAAAAAAGCCAGGACAGAAAGGTTAACACCAGCATTGAACCATTGCTCAGGAAGCTTAAGAATAGTTTCCTCCCTGCCAATATCCAAAACTACTTAGTTCTGCACCACAAGGGAATCGGAGGCAAAGCAAAGCATCCCTGCCAAGTGTTTAAATTGCTTGTACTCCTTTGAATGGATTGAAATCCAGCATTTTTATGTTAGCCAAAGTTAATCTCTCAACACTGATCCTTTCAAAGGGAAAACTGGTTTCACATTCACTGGTCACAGTCATTTTGGTTGACGTATTTAGTGAGTTTCAAAGCCACTTATAATCTATATGTTGTTTTTTTCTGTCTTTGAGAGGATTGGGTTTTTGTAGCGGGAGTTTGGTGAAACCTAAAGTCTCAGTGGAGAGAAATGTTCTTTTAGTGAAATGCTAATAAATAGACTCATTTACATATTTCTTTCTTCTTCTATAGTCATTTGTTTGGGTTTTGAATAGCTATGCATTGGGATTCCAGAAGCATATGCTACAAAAACACGTTCTGAGATATTATGACACGTTCATGTGGATAAAAATAATAAATCTAAATTGTCAGGACACCTTACTGTGACAAATGATGTTTACTGAGTCATCAGTGCAATAATCATAAAAACACTCAACAGGTGATTTACAAAAGCAAACATTATTTTCAATTCTATCAGAAATAGTGCAACATCAGGCCATGAGAAAGAAAACCAACATGGCTTATCATGTTATGTTGTGCTTTCATCCTTCCTTACAGGCTGGGAACCTTAAGGACTAGTGACACTAAATGGTGAAGATAAATCACAAATCAAAAATAAACACCTATAGGGTTACATTTCCTTTTACAGAGCAGTCTCATGCATGTAGTCTACCGAAGCTTCAAGAAACACAATCTGAAATCCAGCTGTGAAAATGTGACAATCCAATTAATTGCTCATTTCTGGCAACGAAGTGGGTGCATTTCACCAGGATAACATGTATTTGAGAATAACACGATTGCACACAATGAAATTTGTGCAGATAGCCTAATGTTTATTATAATTGTCCAATTATGTTGAATCTGTACTGTAAACAGATTCAATTTGTGCTACGAAAAACCAAATTGATATCTGTCATCCAAAAGAGTAAAACCTCAGATTGCTTTTAGGAACAATCTGTCCCAGCGCTTCTACTGTCATTTATTATTCTGTGAGGATAAGCACAGACTCTGCAGCAGGGTGTTGAGGTAAAGATATCGCAAACCATCACAGTCCAAAAAAGAGCTGATGTCCACCGAGTTAGTGGCCCATATAAAAACTGATGTAATATGCTTAAGATAAGCTGAGAAGTGATAATGCAAGCTCTTGGTTTAGGCATCTTGTCCTCTCAAAACACATTTTTCACAATTTTGCATGCTATTTGGCTGACAACCCTAGTAAATGAAAGCAGCACTTCAAAGGCACCCCTAAAGCTAGATAGTGTTGTTTGACAGATGTGATCATTATTAACTAATTTCTTCCTCATTACAGCTGTTGGCTAATATATTCAGTAGTAATTGAGTAGTTTTCGTGTACACATGTATAAGCCACTACTTCAATGCTACTGCAGCTTTGAAAAGCTATAGAATATTATGACAATATAAAGCACAAGTTATACACTGTAATATAAATTATAACAATATTCATAATACATGCTTTATATTCTGTAGAGAGTGAGAGAGATTTATAATGTTTCAAAATTTCTGTCAAATTAATGAATGCTTTATTCAACAAAGAAAACTGTAAAATAAAATAAAAATGTATATAAAAAATTGAATACAGTAAACAGGCGTTTAAAAGGCTTTTTACTGTGTTTTTGATTCAATAAATGCAGGCTTCTTTTAAAAAAAACATTAAAAAATTCTTACCAACCCCAAACTTCTGAACAGTATGCACACTATATAGTATACTATACACATTATATTACTTTTTGTATATAAATACATACAATATGAAGATATCTAGATTTGATAGATTTGGGAGATATTGGAGACCATGCTAGGCTCTACTATATAGTATGAAGTGTAATAAAATAATCATCAAAGAAGGAATCTTTCCTACTTTCACTCCTGCTGTGATGTCAGCTGCTTGTCTGAGAAAGTCAAGGCATAACAGTCTGAAAGTTTCATAATCTTTTATGGATTTTAATTGGTCTCTTCAGTTTGATCAAATTGGCTTCAGCTACACTTGAATCATAATAAACCTCTGTACCCAATGCGCTCGAATGGACCTCATACTGACCACTGCTTTCACTGAATGATCTTAAAGAAATGTACCTTAGTGGCAATTAATGAAAATTTGTCATCAAGAGCAATATCAGTTTCCCTCAAGGAGGGCTTGTTATTTTTAATCATGGTACTTAATGAAATTCTGGCGTGATCAATTATGCACACACTCCTGCGGTCTCCATTGCTGTGTAGTTTAATGAGAGAGGGGTGTTCTTATGATTTTGATTTCGAATGTGGCTGATGAAATTTCTAACAATTTTGATCTCTGTTGGTGTAAGTTAGTCTCTAATGATGGTAAAGTCTCTGTCTTGTTTGTTCACAAACTCTGTCATATGTCCACACAAAAACGGTGTGTGTAATTGCTGTGATACTGGTGACACCAAACAAAGCTGCAAAAATAATTGCTTTTCAAACTACTCCGCCAACATTTTGAAACCGTATTTATTTTGTAGTGGACAGCACATTCCAGGGCCCAGTTTATGGAAGGGCCCCTCTCTGACCACTTTTCTAAATGTGTGTTTGGACTATGCAAATAAGTTCCACAGGAGGAAAGAAGGGTGGGCCACACCATGTCCCCCCACTCTGATGGAAATAGCCAGCGCTTCGTGTTCAAGGCTGTCGAAACGGATTCATGCTCCTTTCCCCACTGCATTGTTACCAGCACAACCAGTGGATGAAGTCACTGCCACCGGACTGCTCACTCAACCACAGAGAACGTAACTATCACCTATCCAAACCTCTTCCAGAGATCTTGGCATTGTTGTATATTATCAGTATATGATTTTTCTAATTGACATTAGATGTTATACACTGTAAAAAAAATTCCGTAGTTTTTACAAAACAATTCTGGCAGCTGTGGTTGCCAGAATAATTTTGTAAAAAATACAGAAAAACTGTAAACACATTTACAGAACAAAACTGTAAAATTTACAGTATAAAACTGTAATTTACAAACAGGGAAATTTGAATGTAAACCACTAAATTCAACAACACACACTGCTATTAAAATCTGTTTAGTACCTTAAACATACTAACAACCACCATAATAATGCAGGTGGTAAAAGAGAAAGCCACATGAAGAATCAAAGCTCATCACAGGTAGCTTCGCCACAAGTAGAAGTATATACTAATATATAGAAGGTGCACAGAGTCATTCATGCAAACACAAAACACCATCATGGTAACACACGATACTTAAATAATGCAATAAACTTTCATTAAACAACAGAAGATGTAACATAAAGCCCAAATGTACATAACTGATAACAAAGCTATTAAAAAACATGATTATTTAAACAAAATACTTTCAAATGTGGAGTGTCACGCAGGGAATTCTGGGAATATCAGTTTACAGTTTTTGACTGTAAATTATACATTGATTTGTTATTTTTACTTCTAAAAACTGTTTTTCCCTGTATATAGTACAGGAACTCGCTGTTAACATATTAACAGTTTTTTTTCAGTAGCGTTTTTAGAAAGTTTTACAGATAAAATTACACTTATTTTTTTACAGTGTATGGCTGATTGCAATTTATAACAAATCTTTCATGTATTTGTTTGATGCATAATAAGGTTCTTCACCTTATTTCTTTCAGAGTAGCAACAGATTATCTTTACAGATAACGTAGCTCTGACATAGCAACATCCAACATAATCACTTGCCTCTTATGCACTTTATTCCTTTTTCATTCATGGTATTCATTTAGTAGTTGTTGATTACTCATGTCTATCTTTTGTTAATAAAATTTATTTTATTACACTTGTGTCTTCCTTGTGTTGATAATGCAGTAAGGTTCTACAAGTTAGGTATCCCACCAATCTTTCTTATGTGATGTACTCCTAACCACACCTTAAGTGACACATGATCCAAAAATCATAACGTCACCTGTGATTGACCTCCTTTCACCTCCTTAGGTTGGCGAAAGCAAAATTCACTACAATTGTATGTATTTATCAGAAAGTGAAGCTAGTTACTTGTAGTGGTTGTGGTATGATAGAGGTGCACTGCATGTTTTGTGGTTCAAACATCCTTCTGTTGTGTCTTATGGTGCTAAACTACTGGGCAAAAGTTTTAAATAATTAAGATTTTTTCATGTGTTTGAAAGAAGTCCCTGATGCTCACCAATGGTGCATTTATTATATCAATACAGGAAAACAGTAGTATTGTTAAATATTATTACAATTTAAAACTGTTTTCTACTTACATTTTAAAATGTAATTTATTCCTGTGACTGTATAAAGCTGAATTTTCAGCATCATTACTCCAGTCTTCAGTGTCACATGATCCTTCAGAAATCATTCTAATATGCTGATTTACTGCTCAATATATTATAAATTATTATTGATGCTTGATTATTAATAATGGTTCTTATTATCATCAATGTTGAAAACAGTTTTTGTTGCTTAATTTATTTTTCTGGAAAACTATTACTTACTATTTTTATTAATAGAAAGTTCAAAAGAATTTATTTGAAATAGAAAACTTTTGTAAAATGTTAAATGTCTTTACTGTCACTTTTGATCAATTTAATGCACAGTGTTGAATAAAATGATTAATTTTTATTAAAAATTATAATTAAAAAGTATTATAATTAAAAAGGTTTTTATTTTTAAATATAACTTACCCCAAACTTTTGAATGGTAATCACAGTTTTGACAAAAATATTACGCAGCGCAACTGTTTAATTTAGTAATATTATAATATTAATAAATGTTTCTTAAGCACCAAATCAGCATATTAGAATGATTTCTGAAGGATCATGTGACACCGAAGACTGGAGTAATGATGCTGAAAATTCAGTTTTTCCATCACAAAAATAAATTACATTTAAAACATATTGAAATAGAAAACATTTATTTTAAATTGTAATAACATGTTACATATAATGCAGCCTTGGTGAGCATAAGAGATTTCTTTCCAAAACTTTAAAAATTACTCCATCCTTTTAGTGTAAAGTGTGAGCTAAAAAGTTGGCATAAAATACATAATCAGTGTGTTTCACAGCTTTCCTAACTACAAAGATTTTATTATAAAAGGGAAGCGTCTTGCGTTTCAGTGCTACAGCTGTGAAGAGTCTGCTTCTCCGTATCTGATTTAGCACTACATTGATGTCCAGGTGTTCATTACACTAACAATAGAGCACATACGTCACCATGTGCTGTAGTCCACGCGGCTTCTGTGACACTCATTACCAATGCGGCCTGGGTTGTTAATGCTCTTTTTGTTTAAGGCAATACTGGCCTGAATTTTAAATACAGATGAAATAAATTAGAGAAAGGCTTAGGTGTTGATTTGTATGTACTGTACACGTTCTGCTGATTCGTGCCTTTTGACGTTTTGAGCCAGTTATTTCACTATTACCTTGCAACAAAACCATTTACATACACAATTACTGTGCAGATCAACCAATTCCGAAAGTATTCCAGAGTCACAAACTCCTTCAGGCATCCACAAAAACAGAGCAACATAACAGATTACTACGAACATTGTTGTTTTCCCACTCTGAGATGTTAGTATGCAGAACGTGCTCATATACAGTGGGTACGGAAAGTATTCAGACCCCCTTCACTTTTTTCAATTTTGTTATGTTGCAACCTGATACTACAATTGTTTAAATTCATTTTTTTTCTCATTAATCTACACTCTGTACCTCATAATGATGAAGTGAAAACAGAATTTTAGAAATGTCTGTAAATTTATTAAAAAGAAAAAACTGAAATATCACATTTACATAAGTATTCAGACCCTTTGCAACAACACTTGAAATTTTGCTCAGGTGCCTCCCATGTCTCTTGATCATTGCAGAGATGTTTCTACACCTTGATTGGAGTCCGCCTGTGGTAAATTAAATTGATTGGACATGATTTGGAAAGGCACACACCTCTCTGTAAAAGGCCTCACAGCTGATAATGCATATCAGAGCGAAAACCAAGCCACGAGGTCAAAGGAACTGCCTGCAGAGCTCAGACACAGGATTGTATTGAGGCACAGATCTGAGGAAGGCTACAAAAAAAACTCTGCTGCACTGAAGGTTCCCGAGAGCACAGTGGCTTTCATAATTCTTAAATGGAAGAAGTTTGCCACAACCAGGACTCTTCCAAGAGCTGGTCCCCAGCCAAACTGAGCAATTGATGGAGAAGGGGCTTGTCTAGACTGGTGACCAAGAACCTGGTGGTCACTCTAGTTGAGCTCCATGATCATATATGCAGATAGAGAAACCTACAGAAGGACAAACATCACTGCAACACTCCACCGATCTGGGCTTTATGGCAGTGTGGCCAAACTCAGTCCTCTCCTCAGTGAAGATACATGAAAACACACTTGGAATTTGCAATAAAGCACCTAAAGGACCCTCAGACTCTGAGAAACAAGATTACCTGGTCTGTTGAACCTCAATTCTAAGCATCATGTTTGAAGGAAACCGGCTCTTCTCATCACCTGCAGAGTACCATCCCAAAAGTAAAGTGTGGTGGTAGCAGCCTCATGCTGTTGGGCTGTTTTTCAGCGGCAGGGACTGAGGAACTCATCAGAGTAGAAGAAAAGCTCAATGCACCAAAATATTGAGATAGCCTTAATGAAAACCCAGTCCAGGGCATTCAAAACCTCAGACTGGGCCGAAGGTTCACCTTCTAACATGACAATGACCCTAAGCACACAGCCAAGGCAACACAGGAGTGGCTTAGGGACAACTCTGTGAATGTCCTAGAGTGACCCAGCCAGAGCCCTGACTTGAACCCTATCGAACATCTCTGGAGAGACCTGAAAAAGGCTGTCAACAGACGGTTCCCATCCAACCTGACCAAGCTTGAGAGGATTTGCAAAGAAGAATGGCAGAAATTCCCCCAATCCAGTTGTGCAAAGCTTGTTGCGTCATACCCAAAAAGACTCGAGGCTGTAATTGCTGCCAAAGGTGCTTCAACTAAGTACTGAGTAAAGGGTCTGAATACTTATGTAAATGTGATATTTCAGTTTTTTCTTTTTAATAAATTTACAAACATTTCTAAAATTCTGTTTTCACTTTGTCATTATAAAGGACAGAGTGTAGAGTAATGAGAAAAGAAAAGAATTTAAACAATTGTAGTATCAGACTGCAACATAACAAAATTGAAAAAAGTGAAGGGGGTCTGAATACTTTCCGTACCCACTGTAGGGGTGAAAGAAGGTGAAAGTGCTACAAATAGAAAAATTCGCCACTGTGGTCTTAAGCAAGCCGCTCATGATGCCCCCCATCCGTGGTGACACTTTGACAGCAATTTTTCAAAAACAGAGTGACACAACGAAGCTCGAAAATAATCTTTGCGTACAAGCGGAGGGCAGTATGAGAGACCGTTACTAACTTTCTGTGAAATTGATAGAGTGTGGAACAGAGAAATAAAGTAACGGCAGAACATCCTAGAGGAACGCTTGAGTGAAAAGCATTTCTAAAGGATCTGACAGATTCTATATTAACAGTGGGATTCTGTGGAAGGAGGTTTTTAAAATGATAATGTCTCTAAGAGCAACAGGGAAAGTGCTTTTATGGATTCATTTCTTGTTTTTAATTCAATCAAGTAAGAACTCTGTCATCTCTCACAGCAATATTCTCATTAGCGTAGATTTAAATTAGATTAATTCAGTGTTGAGGCTGTAAACTTAATTCAGCTTTCTCTCAGAAGAGTCTGTTTGCGTGAGAAGCCGAGGCGTGTTTTAGATGAATGTCTTATTTTATGTTTTATGGTTTGCGATGAATTACTGCATTAGAGTAATTTAAGCTTATGTAAAACTGGGGCCCAAGGGCAGTCACCATGACTTTGAGCTCCAATTACTCCAAGTCTAGAAGCCCATTGCCTTGCTGTGGAAAACCTGACATTGACCACAGGCTGTAGGCTACGTAATTCACTTTTTATTGAAGCTATAAATTGAGAGGGAAAGGTATTTCATGTTTTGATGAAATGACATTGAGAAGTTAATTAATTATAATGTTTACATTTGATTATAAAGTCTGCATGAAATCAAAATTTACAATATTCATTTTGTTAACTCCCATTGCTAGTCTTGAGGTGAACAATTAATCCGTTGAAAACAATTGGTAATCTTTGGTAATCTTTAATCAGAATCTGAAAATTTGCTGCTGCTCTGGAATGGCGTTCCTTCTCTGTTGACATCAGTTTGACAACTTTGTCAGAATATCCTTAACCACACCTCTCCAACCATTAGTTTGGAGTGGAGAGGAGGAGAGGAGGAGCACAAAAATAAAACCCCACTTTCTATTCCAGGGGTCGGCAAACCTACGGCACGCGTGTGGCACGCAGAGGGATAAACGCTGGCATGCGAGCAATAGGGAAAACTGCATACTGACGTACATTTTGATGTAATAACTTCTCATAGTCACACAGCCTGTTAGGAGCTATAAATACTATTAAAGTGTGAGAATTAACTTGCGCTAGTCTACGGATGCGCGTGTGACCGCTGCACATAGGCGCTTCAGATCAAAGCCTCAGCGTCTAACAGCGTATGATAATAAAAGTAGGCGGGGTTTACCGTTTACAGATGCTGAGCGCGAAGCGTCAGTTTAACGCTGAAAGAGAGGGAGGTAAGATGAAGCTGAAAATCATTTAATATTAGTCAACTGTTTTATGATAGAAATGTTAAATGACCGACAGCTATATCCAGTGATGCAAACTACTTGAATTTTTTTTCTTGTTCTCAGATATGGCCATTTTGAGAGGGAGAGAGAGAGTAATATTACAGTAATATTTCTGTTTTAAATAATATTACTGTATTTAAAACAGTAATATTAAAAGATCAAATTCAGTAATCACCACATTAATGATGCATAGTTTACATAGGTAAGCAGATGAGGCTGGAATATGAATGCAATCCACTTAACGGTTCAGTGTTTTACTTCTAATGGTTTTCTATGGGAAACCATTTAATGTGAAACTTTGCACATTGTTTATATTCTGGCTTATATTCTGGCTATATAGGCCTATACTTTATCCTATCACAGTAGGCTTTGTGGGCTTAAAATAATAAATAAATAAATAAATGTTCTTTATTTATGGTTCCATGCAGAACCTTTAATATCCATGGAAACTTTCTACTGCATAAATGGTTCTTTATAATGATTTATTTATTTATTTATTTATTTCACACAATAAGGAATATATATATATATATATATATATATATATATATATATATATATATATATATATCTTTTAAGAACTGTTTACTGAACGGTTCTTTGGGGAACCAAAAAAATTCTTGTCTATGACATCCTTTGGAACCTAGTGTTTGGAATTGTTCACTTCAAAAATAAACATTTTCTTATAATTAACTCACCCTTATGTCGTTACAAACCTGTATGACTTTTCTTTTCTATGGAATATAAAATAAGATATTTTAAAAAAATAGCTTAGCATTTTGTTTTGCCCACACAACTGTTAAATTGATAAAGCTTCCGCTAAAACAAATAGTCCACTGCAATGTACAAAAACAATTAGTTTTACAAAACCAAAATCTGCAGTAATATTTAAAAACATGAATATTAAAGTGCTCAGAATTCATTTTCACTGCAATTGATAATTAAGATGCAAAAACTGGGGCAGCTGCGTTTGTATGAAACGGCAGAGCGCGAGTCCGCGGAGTGATACGAAATATGAAAGTAGCGGCGGTTTCATTTTACAGTGAAGCGTGGACTCATATACAGCGTTTCCATGGAGTCGACGGTGAAAGTAAGCAAATAGGTGAGAAAATAATTTAAGCGGTGAGAAGATATTTTCCCCTTCAACACAACACCCCAACAATAATGATGTCCTTTTATTCAGTAGCGTTTCTTGCTAGAGAGAAGAAAACAAAACCCTGACTGAGGCTCCAGCGGGTCGAATCAGACTGAACTCACTGAGGTGCGTCGGGTTTTCTCCCTGGCCTGCAGTGCATCAGATCATCTACGCCTCCTCTGCTTTTTGGTCGTGATAGATCTTCTCAGTTTCTAAGAAATAGATTTCTGCCTCTTGCTTATTCTCTGCCATTATTCAGTCTTACAGATCTCTGAGTTGAAAATACACCGCGTCTTAAAATGAGTTCAGTAGGGACTCGCGCTTTGTAAGGAATGTTCTGAGAGCGCTTTAATCAGCGGGACTCTATTTGCCTTTCTTCTGTCCCTAATCTCTGAACTTTGAGAGGCAATTACCATACAAAACAAAGAGTCATTTTTAATTTAAGAGGAGTACGCTGAGAAGCACAGGTCTCCTGTCATAAAGAGCCCCAGAAGGACGCATCAAAGGATGTTGACACAAGCACGATCAAAATCGCTGAGCGAGGTAAGAGACGCCCGCAGCTCCTGAAAATCAACCTAAATCAATTTGTTTTCAGATGTTGTCTCCAGGGACCACTTTACAAATGTCAGCCTGAGGCCAAAGCATATGACAGGACTTGGTCTCTGTATGTGTGGAATGAGTGTATTGGATGATTTTTTATTTTTTTTTTTCCCTGAGAGTGATTATTCTAAGGCCATGACCTTACAGAACAAAAGCTGTCGTTGTAGATCCATTAAACGTGTCGTTTAACACTACAGATCACCGTGAGAGAAGTCGCTTACCAGCAATGATTTTTACTGGCGTTGTTTGTCGTGCTCAAAATAAAAGCACTGCACTCTTGTGGTAAAATAATTCACAGCAGAAAAATGTCTGCAGTTGTCGGTTTGTAAAATGTTCATGAGTATGTAGACACTTATGGTTAACTAAAACCATATAAAACATTTTCGTTACTTGAAATAAAACGTTAACTGAAATAATATGTATAAAAAAACTTAAAACTAGTTAGTTGACAAGGAATCATTTCTCATTTTAATTTACTTTAACTTGATGTACTAAAATAACTAAAACTAACATGAAAAACAGTTAATAAAAACTATATAAATATTAAAAACTAAACAACTAAATTACAAAAACTTTAACAAAAATTAAAATGAAGCTTAATTTTAATTCTCTTTTCCAGAAGACACATGGCAGATCACTGCTGAAGTGAAAAAAGTGAAATTGAAAAAAAGTTATAGAAGTATAATGTTATGAAAAATGCACAAAAAATACTATTTTCAAATTATATATATATATATATATATATAGGACCATTTAACCTTTTTTGAAACATGTCCATGATTTTATTTTTTATTTTTTTTTTTTTTCACATACCAACTGCAAAAACCTTTACCAGGTTTCACACCATTCCGATTAAGTAAAAATTGTTAAAAAAAAGTTTTAAAAAATTTTTAAAAAGTAAAAATAAATAAACAAAAATGTGTAGCAAACTTTGCATGTTCCCAACATGCATCAAAGAGTTATCTCATCACTTCATGATGCAATCCGTACTTTATGAAAGTTTGGTTTTTTTCACTGTTTGTGTTGTGCAAAATGTAACAATGTTGTAACAAATGTTGCCTCTCGTTTGCCACTCTAATTTAAGAATGACCCAAATACACCTTTTATGCAGCACATTTAATTTTTTCTGGACATTTTCTAGTTGGTAGACATTAGTGGAACGTGTTTTGAGATTACATTCACATCAACTTCACATCAGTTGATTGAAAAATTGTACTTAGTTCTGAGAGTTTATTTAGCATCAGTTATTTTCTATGAATTTCTTCCATTTGTAATTGTGGGATAAATAAAAAGTAGCCTACTTTTTGTGACCACAATAGTATGCTGATGTAGGTCTGTGACACTGTGTGACACTGTCAGATTTTGAGAAGTTGCTTTTGTCTTAACTGTTCAAAACTATTAATTGAATGTAAATACACTTAAAGTAATGTTAATTTAAATCCTCAAAATGGTTCACCAAAAAAGTATATAACAAAAGGTTAATTATTAAATGAATAAATGTGCATTAAACGTCTACTTCAGTCAACTGCAGTTACACTGTATGAACTACAGAGGGAGACAAAGACCATAGTTGAAAATAAACTATGCCCTCTTTATTCATTAGTGGCATTACATATACATTTCGTAACTCTAGAATATTTGTTCACAATGTGTAATCATACGGACCAGCTATGAAATTACTTAGGAAACATAATCAGCGTTATAAGATTTTTTTTTTTTTTTTTTTTTTAAATTTTATTGATTTATTTATTTTTTTGTAAATGACATACTACAGGTGCATCTCCATAAATTAGAATGTCGTGAAAAAGTTCATTTATTTCGGTAATTTAACTCAAATTGTGAAACTCGTGTATTAAATAAATTCAGTGCACACAGAGTGAAGTAGTTTAAGTCTTTGGTTGTTTTAATTGTGATGATTTTGGCTCACATTTAACAAAAACCCACCAATTCACTATCTCAACAAATTAGAATACTTCATAAGACCAATAAAAAAACATTTTTAGTGAATTGTTGGCCTTCTGGAAAGTATGTTCATTTACTGTATATGTACTCAATACTTGGTAGGGGCTCCTTTTGCTTTAATTACTGCCTCAATTCGGCGTGGCATCAGTTCGAGGTGATCAGTTTGTGGCACTGCTGAGGTGGTATGGAAGCCCAGGTTTCTTTGACAGTGGCCTTCAGCTCATCTGCATTTTTTGGTCTCTTGTTTCTCATTTTCCTCTTGACAATACCCCATAGATTCTCTATGGGGTTCAGGTCTGGTGAGTTTGCTGGCCAGTCAAGCACACCAACACCATGGTCATTTAACCAACTTTTGGTGCTTTTGGCAGTGTGGGCAGGTGCCAAATCCTGCTGGAAAATGAAATCGGCATCTTTAAAAAACTGGTCAGCAGAAGGAAGCATGAAGTGCTCCAAAATTTCTTTGTAAACGGGTGCAGTGACTTTGGTTTTCAAAAAACACAATGGACCAACACCAGCAGATGACATTGCACCCCAAATCATCACAGACTGTGGAAACTTAACACTGGACTTCAAGCAACTTGGGCTATGAGCTTCTCCACCCTTCCTCCAGACTCTAGGACCTTGGTTTCCAAATGAAATACAAAACTTGCTCTCATCTGAAAAGAGGACTTTGGACCACTGGGCAACAGTCCAGTTCTTCTTCTCCTTAGCCCAGGTAAGACGCCTCTGACGTCTGTGGTTCAGGAGTGGCTTAACAAGAGGAATACGACAACTGTAGCCAAATTCCTTGACACGTCTGTGTGTGGTGGCTCTTGATGCCTTGACCCCAGCCTCAGTCCATTCCTTGTGAAGTTCACCCAAATTCTTGAATCGATTTTGCTTGACAATCCTCATAAGGCTGCGGTTCTCTCGGTTGGTTGTGCATCTTTTTCTTCCACACTTTTTCCTTCCACTCAACTTTCTGTTAACATGCTTGGATACAGCACTCTGTGAACAGCCAGCTTCTTTGGCAATGAATGTTTGTGGCTTACCCTCCTTGTGAAGGGTGTCAATGATTGTCTTCTGGACGACTGTCAGATCAGCAGTCTTCCCCATGATTGTGTAGCCTAGTGAACCAAACTGAGAGACCATTTTGAAGGCTCAGGAAACATTTGCAGGTGTTTTGAGTTGATTAGCTGATTGACATGTCACCATATTATAATTTGTTGAGATAGTGAATTGGTGGGTTTTTGTTAAATGTGAGCAAAATCTTCACAATTAAAAGAACCAAAGACTTAAACTACTTCAGTCTGTGAGCACTGAATTTATTTAATACACGAGTTTCACAATTTAAGTTGAATTACTGAAATAAATGAACTTTTCTACGACATTCTAATTTATTGAGATACACCTGTATACATGTGATTTATAAGTGCATCTACTATATAGTCTATGGAAAGTGTGACTGTCTAAAGTGTTGAAAATCTAGCATGCTTTCTCCAAGCTTTAATTTAAAAATACAAAGTATTTATGTGTTTGTGTGTGTGTGTGTGTTTAGCACTCAGATGCCATGCCATATGTTAAGGCTGGGGGGAAATGACTCAAAATAATAAGCAGCTAGACATTTTTTGGAATGCATCACCTGGTTTAATATACATGACAAGCTTTGACAAGTGATGAGCAGCTCCTTTATAACAAGGTAGAGCAAGCGCAGTGCTACTGTGGTGGTAACTGTGACCTATATAAAACAATGCAAAAGGCAAAGTTAACAGTGGCAAGCCGGCACCAATAGAAATAATACATGAAAAATCCAATTCTATAAATTCATTACAGCAACAGTGAAAAAAGGAAATACAAACACACAGTTAACAGCTGAAAGATTGTGTTAGTAGTTCCAACAACTGTTCACAGTCAATCTGAAACAAGTGTGTAGATTTATAAAGCAAATGTTTAAGGTATACAGATCTCACTGCTGCTACTGAACATCACTGAACAATAACAACAGGTTGCAGTACGGCTTCAGTACAAACTGCCATTGTTGGAATAATGTAATAATTATGCCATTCAGTCTAGTGCTAGTATTAATCCCAAGATGCAAGATCAGAACACAAATTGACTGCAATAACCAATGTAAACACAAATGACAACGTGTGTTCAATCACACTGCTGTACACATTATATCCTCACGTGCCACCGTTTCACTGATTATTGATTGCAAAGTGGCAAAGCTGATTTTTTTTTTTTTTTTTAATAAAAAGAAGTAAAAACCCTAAATACTATAATGGGATTCCTTGTATAGAAAATACGACAATAAAAACCAAGTCTAATTGGAATCCAGACTTCATCTATTTCTATCAAAAGAGTAAGAACAGCGTATACCAAAGAGGGAGATGCTCACATGGGCATTGTGACAGTAATGATTGACATTTGGTTAAGAAAAGTGCATGTATAGGCAGTATGATAGCTCTTCAGCTCTGGGCTGCTGTATTTGTGTCTCTACTAAGGCAAAAGTTGAGGACAGACACATCTCATCAGTCTGAGATTAGACGTGTCACTGCTGACCTCCACTGAGACAGCGGGAGATAATGAACCAGTCGAGAGTTTGTTCCACACATCACATTATCAAGACAAGAGGGATTTGATTTGGCAGGTTTCCTGGTTGCTCAGAGCAGCTCTTGGGGTGTCAGAACAAGATCAGTGCCCATTCTTCATTTTAAACCGGTCGTTATTATGAATCATCAGTACCTGAAACAGAAAGCAATGACCAGATTTGGTTAGCAAAGATATATTGTACCATAAATCCTAATATAAATATAAATATATATATATATATATATATATATATATATATAGTATTTAAATTAGATTATTAGATTGGATTATTAGATAAATGAATGATTATTAGAATTGCTATTCCACAAAGATGTTTTTGTATATAATTATATATATATATATATATATATATATATATGATGATGTTATATATATATATATATATATATATATATATATATATATATAATTATGAAATTAATGTAAATTACAATTAATATTAAAATTAAAATAGTAGTATTAAAGATTACAGCAATGAGCAGAGGAGTGGCATGTGTTTGAGTGGATGGGAATGAAGATCCGGTGATGTTAAGAGAGGGTGTGGACAAGGACAGAGAGAAACAGACAGCGATGGTGGAAGGGTTTTAGTCAGCTATTCGGGATGAGCGGGGAATTGTTGATGGTGTTTCTAATTAAGAGGTAAATTCAAAAATACCGTAATGGGGTGAGACTTTTATTCCGTTACAGCAGGGCCCGGGTTTTCTTTATTTTCAGAGGGAATGGCTAAGTAGTCTGTCCTGTAGACACATGGGTACAAAAGAAAAAGGCAAAACTAAGAGTTGAGGGTGCACTGCTGCACCAGCTTAATCAGGACTCCTACCATCACCATATTAAAGGGACTGTTCACCCAAATTATATAATTTATTTATTTTTTATTATGTTTTTTTACTCATCATCATGTCGTTCTAAATCTGTATGGTGTTTGTTTCCATGTAAGTATTTTTTTTTTAAAAGTGATAATTTTAAGGAGATATTTCTACCTCATCTAAACCTAATGTATTTTGATTGACACATTTATTTTAAATAATTACAATATAACAAAATAACAATTTATTGTTGTCTTGAATAAAACAAAAGATGTTACCAGATAAAGCATGTTTTAGGTAAACATTTCTTTTCAGTGTGCCATATAAAGACAGTTCATAGTGACTAAAGGCTCCAAAATATGCTAATTGAGCCATAAAAATATAATAAAAGTAATAATTTAAGTCCAAATGTAAGTCATTATTCCTTAATAGACACTATGTGGTCATTGTATGACAAGCTGTTTAATGATTCTTCACAAATGTCTTTTTTGAAGAAAAAAAAATGACACCATACAGGTCCGGAATGTCATGAGGGCAAGTAAACAATGACTATTTTTGGCTGACTTATTGCTATAATACTCAGCAACTGAAGTTTGGGGATCTCCATGTTTTCTCCTGCTGGCAGAGTGAGGACAGCAATATAATCACATATTCATATGACTAACAAACAAATCAAGAAGAAATGACTGACAACAAATTAAACTGTGGTAACAAAAGAGTAGAAAGAAAAGAGAGGGTTAAATGGCCCAATGCTGTGTCAAATGACAGGAAGAAATGAGTATTAGTTTGGAATCTGATTACAACAGGAAAGGCTGACGGGTCACTACTTTATTTCCCATATGCTCTGGATGACTGATGGGATTGGGTCGCACTAATGCACGCTTTTAAAGCACTTATGCACTTATCTGTGTGTGTGCATGTCTGTGTTTGTGTGTCATGGTAGTCTATCATGCATCCAAACAACTCAATATCTCCAGAATACAGCGTTAAATTCATCACTAATGATTGAACCGTCAAGTCAGTCGATAATGATTGAATGTCATGTGTGAGTAAGAATATATTTTATCCACCTGTCAAACAGGCTGTACATACGCTTACATTTCCATTAAGCTTGGAGTGCATTGAATAATGTAGTAAATATATAAGTAAAATGTTGATGGATGTAGGAATAGTTCACCCAAAAATTAAAATCTGTTGAAAACTTATGCACCATCAGGCCACCCAAGATATAGATGAGTTTGTTTCTTCAACAGAACTGATTTTTAGAAATTTAGCATTGCATCACTTGCTCACCAGTGGAACCTCTGCAGTGAATGGGTGCCGTCAGAATGAGAGTCCGAACAGCTGATTAAAAAACACAATAATCCACAAGTAATCCACACGACTCCTGTCCATCAGTTACCATCTTGTGATGTGAAAAGTTGTTTGTGAGAAACAAATCCATCAAGAGTTTTAAGTGTTTCCAGTAAAAATCTATCGTCCTCTACCCATAATATTGCTTTCTTCAGTGAAAAAAAAAAGAGGGGGCTTTCATCTGAATCAGGAGAGAAATATGCACAAATCAAGCACTGTTTAAGTGAAAACAGTCCAAAACAATTCTAAACAAGTATGTCGGTGGATTTTGATGTGAGACGACAACAGAGGATGGGCATTCTCACTGGAGGAAGCATTATAATGAATTATGGACTGGTATTTTGGCAAGAAGTGACAGTTTAAAGTTAAAA
Source organism: Spinibarbus caldwelli (assembly GCA_039654775.1). Lineage (NCBI taxonomy): Eukaryota > Metazoa > Chordata > Actinopteri > Cypriniformes > Cyprinidae > Spinibarbus > Spinibarbus caldwelli. Next base: position 15,054,364 of record CM077253.1, on the reverse strand, counting down.
CGCCTTAATGATGGATTTCTTTCATACAAACACACAGCTTTTCACTTTACAAGACATTAATTGAGGTGCTGGAGTTGTGTGGATTACTTGTGGATTATTGTGATGTTTTTATCAGCTGTTTGGACTCTCATTCTGACGGCACCCATTCACTGCAAAGGATCCATTGATGAAGGCAAAATTCTCCAAATCTGTTCTGATGAAGAAACAAACTCATCTACATCTTGAATGGCCTGAGAGTGAGTACATTTTTAGCAAATTTTAATTTTTGGGAGAACTATTCCTTTAAATGGACCCCTTAAACTTGTGAACGTAAGACTGTAACTGAAGACACACTTGATAATGTAATACTCACGCAGTGTCCTGCACCTGCTCCTCGGATTTGGAGATCTTCCTGTAGCAGTAGATCATCTCCACCAGCAACCAGAACGTGAGGAACACCAGCAGCACATACATCATGATCTCTGAGTACAGCGCTGTAGTGTATTCACTCGCTGAGAAAATGAAAATATGCAAACAGAAGGAATTTTGAACAATTAATTGAGCAATCAGAGGAGGCCTGTCGCACTGATACTGTGCCACTAAGGATGTTTGTGATGAATTCATCCAGAAAGTGACTCAGAAAGTCTCAAGTGTACTGAAAATGAGGACAAAAGTGCACAATGGATGAGTGGGCAAGTCAAAATATAGCTGAACTGCTGAAATGCATTAGGAGAGTTATTATAGCTATTTCAGGTCACCAGAAACTACAACCAAGTGCAACTATAAGTCACCTCAGAGATGAGCAGTCATGCTTTGCATCCAGGTGGTACATTTGTGAGTGAATGGCTTCATATAACAATTTTAACCACTTTTTTTTTTTTTTTTTTTGCTTTTTTTGTTGTATGAACAGGCATGCACAGAAGATCTGTAGAGAATCAGAATGAATCAACTGCTTGTAAGAATTAATGTAAATCATTTTTAAAATAGCAATTAATTTTATTTAAGTTGATTTTAATTTAAAGGAATAGTTTTCCCAAAAAATGGAAATTCAGTCATCATTTACTCACCCTCACACCTTTCCAAATCTGTATGACTTTCTTTTTGGAACATAAAAAATAAGATATTTTGAAGAATGCTGGTAATCAAACAGTTCTGGTTCCCATCGACTTCAACTGCATGGATACAATTGAAGTAAACGGGAACCAAAACTGTTTGGTTACCAACATTCTTTGAAATCTTATTAATGTTCCAAAAAAGAAAGTCATACAGGTTTGGAAAGACATGAGGGTGAGTAAATGATGACTGAATTTCCATTTGAGGGTGAACTATCCCTTTAAAGTTCAGTTAGGTGTTCATTAAGTTCATTTCCGCCTGACCCTTTAGAAGACACATTACAGTAAATCATTTGCATGCAAACACAAAACCACACAACGGAACAAACATGCTCAGATACTTCATGTCAGCTTTCCCTTGGAGGACAATGAGACTCAAAGGTAATATGACATACTGTAAGACATGTAAATTGTCTTTTAAAGATCAACGCAAAGTGTTGGTGTGATCAGAGGTTCTCAGATTTACCCTTGAGAGCAGAATCCCACCCACACTGATCTGATTATTTTAATAATTTATCAATGGACTGTTCTGCATTTGAAAATGGGTTTTAAAAGGTGAGAACCACTGTATACATCAATGAGAGTGCAGCGCATGTGACATTTTAGAGAAAAATTAAGTTTGTACAATTCTACAAAATCTTCATGTACAGTTTATGTATTTACAGTCTCATTATGTATGTCTCATGCACTGCAGTTAATAGAACTAAAATGGCATGTAATGTAAAAGCAGAGTTGTACTGTAAGTGTGTGGTTCTGGAAGGCTGCTTGCAATTCAAAATATCCTCTAAACCCACCACTTAAATACAACATTGTCTATTTCTATCTGCGAACCAAGACACTCGCAGATAGAGATGATGCATTGCGATTGCATGATTAAATATAGACAAATATACATTAGGTAAAGTATATTAGATTGAAGTGAGAGGAAGTACTCTGCATTCAGCAATCTCAGTCATCCAGAGAATAGCATACAAACCAGAATCTTTACATTACCCCTTACAACAGATAGAGAGGTAAGTGGTTGCTTAGATAAAGCCCTGAAAACAATTTCCTGCCTTCCAATAAGTAGGCTTAAATAACAACAAAAACAGAACAGAACACAGCATTACTAGAACAACACAACACATCAGGACACAGTTGAACCATGTTGAAGGAAGGACACTGTACTGAGGTCAACAGTGAGTTTTAGGTTACAGCATGTTTGGAAAAGGCCTGCAGCACAACCATCCAAATCACACTGAAGAGATGAGGTAATCAAATCGAATATGGCTAGACGAGATAATGTAAGTGTCCCAGCGGTGTGTTTGCTCACTTACCTCGCATTTTTACCTTCAGTTCGATTGTGATTTTCTTGGTGGTGGAATACTTGAATGAATTGAACTCAAAGAAGCGCGACACCTCACATTCGTATGTGCCAGAGTCATTTGCGGTGATGTTTACGATGCTAATGGAGATGTCTTGTAAATCCTTGCTGCCGTTCCACAGCAGACGGCCCTTCCAGTACATTTCTGCGTCCTCTGGCTCCTGTGGCTCACGATCAAACTGATAGATCTGTATGGGGGAGATAATTAAAAAAATCAGATTTTTAAATACACAAAAATGTGCCAAAAAAGCTAAGAGGTAATCTCACAAGCATTTTTCTGTAATCTGATGCAGAACCGTTGTAGAACCAGTCTACTTTGGTCTCAGCAGAGATTTCCTCTCGTTTCATGCAGTAGATGCAGGTTAACTTCATAACACCGCCTACGATGGCCTCTGTGTCTGATGCCACATCCACACACACCAGCCTGACCTCCTGAACTGCAGAAAACACACAGAGTATTACCACACACACTGCATCTTTCATCAACATGTAGGACATCCAATCATGCTCTTTGGAGTGAAAAGTTAACACCTTTCCAAAAATATAGCTTCAATTTTCATATACTTTATGGAGGTCAATTAAATCTGAGGCAGAGATTTCTCAAGGGAGCACCAGAGAATGAGAAAGCGAGACAGATAGAGATCCTTATCCATTACAAGCTCCAATTCCAGAAAGAGCTCACAGCACACCCGACTCCCGCTCAGACAAAAACATACTTTATTGCTGCAGACACATGCTCAGTATTGGCGGCAGAGAATGCCCCATTGAGCAGGGGCCGGGCCGAGGCCTCAGTGATGTGAAGATTGTTCTGGAGTGTTCGCTTGACTGTGAACATAACCTCTCTGCCATTGTTGAAATGGAGACCATCTTACATAACTCACAGCCTCAAGCACAAGCTGTCAAGACTGATCGCACCTTTTCTGTTTGAAGGGTCATATGGGCCAATGGAAACGCCAAATGTAGTTGTCCATCCCACAAGCACAGACAATGTATAATAATGACTACTTGTGACATATTTGGCCACTAGTCAAAGAATGCAAACTTAGTGGTAGATTAAATTCTATTTTAAATCTCTTAATGTTCTGATGACATCAGACTGCCACAATTTGTGAAGAGAAGCAGTGTGAGTCATTGACGCGTATGGGACTGTTTAGAGCTGAATCAGTGCCATCTCTGTATGGGATTGTATTTTTTATGTATTTATGTATTTATTTAATTTTTTTTTAAAGATATGTCAATTTGTGACTCAAACACTGTCTGTACTAATATTCTGATGGAAAATTAACTGGTTTAAATGGTTTATGTACTAGGAGATACAGATGTTTAAGAAGCTCAGAGAGGAAGTTAGTGATAATAATTCTAGAAAAAAAAAAAACAGAGGGTCCCTGCAAATATTCAAGCTGTTTGGTATATATATTTACAGATTTATATATCTAAATCTAAACAGTATTTATCAAAAAGCAAATGCAATACTTGCGAAAAATGCTAAATAATAAACAAATAAATATTATTTGAGTTCTGATATGCTGATATCCTCTACAGCATATATCACAATCATACATTATCTTAGAAATTACTTTAAATTACAAAAACTCACATGCTTATTATTAATATGATCAGTTTAACGCATTTAAATGCTATTGCATTTCTGAAAAATGAAAATAAGATTTTGCAAAACACTCAATATTACTATTATCTCTCTAGCATTTTCTTTCCTTATTTTAAATGACAAATTGGTGTGTGTCGTTGTTTATTATTCAAATTATTCATTTAAAATTTCAAAACACTTACCAGCAAATATGAACAGCAATAGCAAATGCATCATAAGCCTCATGTGAGTTGCCATGCTGGGAGACCTAACAACAGGGCGGCGTCTCAGATTGAGTCTTCCTGTAAATACAGAGAGAAAAAAGAGAAACCGACACGAACTTGATTTTGAAGAGGATAAAAGGTTTATATAAAATTTAGATTCAGATATGAACTCATATAGAATATGGGTTCAGCACCACGGACAGCGCCCAATCGCGCGTGGTTGTTAATTGATTACATTACATTTTACTTCAGATGTTTTGCATCACTACACAGAGAGACTTAAATAGCAAACTAAATGAAACAACTCGGAGCTGACGCCTCGTGTAGGTTTACTGGACGGAATGAAATTTGTCGTGCTTCTCAAGAGAAAGTTTGAGCTGTCTTACCGAGATACAAACATCCGTAAACGTCTTAAACTAGAAGCGGACGCCGCTGTTCCATGGCGATGCTCGTGCATCTAAAGACCTGTAGATCTTAATGATTCCTGTAGAAAATTTGCGCGAAATAAAGAAATCCAGCGCCTCCACAACGAGCTGTTTCAGAAGACGTCAGTGACAGAGAAGTATTACTGTTTCCTTTTGTTTCCTTTTGCATCCACATGAGCAGTACAGATGCTCCATCGTCAAACCTCCGCAGCTGTAGAATGAGAGACGCCTGTCTGTTTTCTTACTAAGTAGCCACTTACTCAAGACAGACATGCTCAGTGCGCATGCGCCCCTGGGACTACTTTGAAACTGACTTCTACAAACGCTGTTCAGCAGTGAATCTCTTAAAACGTTAAACATTTTAATCACAATATTGGCTGGCCAAAACAATGGTTACATGTTTTTGCATGTCACCTTTGTGTGTGTGTGTGTGTGTGTGTGAATATTGATGTGATTCACAATTGTTTTATTGTTTAATTTTGCTGAAAAGTACAGTGGCACAGTAGTGCAGAAAACAACAAAATTAGCACAACACAACAGAAACATGCCACTACACAGCAAAATTAGTCCTATGTGTTTTGTTGTGGAGATTTTGTTATGTTGTGGAGAGTTTGTTAAGTTGTGAACTACTGGGCCACTATAGAAAAGCCTATAATAGAATGTTTAATGGCAGGTTTCATTGTGACAACTTACCCCATACAGTATGACAACATTCCCCTGCTATTATTAATAAATATTATTTAAAAGTTTTCAGTGAACTGTATATTTTCTCCACACAATATCAGTGGAAATGTTCAGTATTGTCTACACAAAAACTGACGTTGAAGAACGAACCCACCTTAAATTGTATTAACTGATCTAAAAATGTGACTAGCACAATCTCCCCTATACTGGATCATTCTACTCAAAGCCAATGCCTGATAAGTGATTTGTTTTTAGATGGCAGTGGACTCCTCCTGTCCTGGCAGAAAGACACAGATATGAAGCCAAAGCTTTGTCAGAGCCCACAAATTTAACACAGATCACTGAGTTGTACACTAGCATCCATTCTTCAGTCATCAGCTCTCATCTCTTCTCCCCTCATAAACAACATCCATCAACCCCAGCGAGAACAGCACATCATGAGCTGTATGCATCTGTAGGCTTCAATTGTCTCTGCTTGAGAACAGCATTTCATCATTCAAACCCACACGCTGGTCTACTTAACCTACGCGTGGTCGGGGAAACAGCTTCATCGCAATTACTGCAATTATTACATGAGTCACACCGAATCTAACCTTTCCAGTTTTCAATCACCACATGGATGATGACTGTTGAAGAAACTGACAAATGCAAAATGGCATTTTGAGCTAAAAAAAAAAGTGGCATATGTTCAAATGAGACCACAAAATTATAGCACCAAACTTGTAGACTGCATTGATATTAAAGGAATAGTTCACCCAAAAATGAACATTTGCTGAAAATGTACTCACCCTTAGGCAATCCAAAACAGAGATGAGTTTGCTTGTTTAGCATCACATCAGTTGCTCACCAATGGATCCTCTGCAGTGAATGGGTGCCGTCAGAAAGAGAGTCCAAACAGCTGGTAAAAACATCACAATAATCCACAAAAAAATCTGCAATGTTTTTAAGAAACAAATCCATCATTTAAACATTTTTAACTTCAAATCATTGTTCACTGATGAAGATTTAAGCGAAAACAGTCCAAAATGGATGATTTTGATGTGAGAGGACAACAGGGGATGGACTTTTTACAATGGAAGTATTATTATGGATTATAGACTATAAAATTTTTATTTTTGCATGAACTATGCCTTTAAGTTAAAGGGGTCATGAATTGCCTTTTTTATTATTTTGTACTATTCTCTGAGGTCCACTTATAACGTTATCAAGATTTTTTTTTTTTTTTTTTTTTTTACATCAAATACATCATAATTTGAAGTAATGGTCTATTTTCTGTCCTGTTTTTAACCCCCCTCATCAGAATGCTCTGTTTAGCAGTGGCAGATTGTAGACTCGGAAGTAAACGCCCACTGCTATGATTGGCTAACAGTTGTGTCTGACAGTCTATGATCTTCACAGATGGACACTGCTGTGATTTAGGTTAAAAATGCATGAATACTCAGCACATATCAAACGATCTGTTTCACAGAAAAATCAATAGTAATCACGTAATGAAAACAGTTACTCACAGTTGTGTGGTGTGACATTTCTGTCGGATCCAATATAGTTGGCACAGCATCGTCTTACAGTTTCAATCTTTCTGAAAATCCTGCGTTGAATTGTGCCTTGTTTGTAAACAAAATCCACTGTACAATGAAGTGAACAAAGGACCAAGTTCTTACTGAAGCAGTCTGGCACTTTATTTAAAATAAAGTTAATCAAATAAAGTTTATCATTTGGTTTCTGCATAGACCTGTGTTTTCCGCTCTCTTTATTTACACTACGTGCGCGAATCGGTGGGCGGGGCCAAACAGGCAATGATGAAGAATCAGTGGGCGGGGCTAAACAGGCAGCCATGTAGAAGCAGGAGTTGATCTTCTTCTGTGGAGGCGGTGCTTGTCCACACTATTACATTATAGAGTCGTACATTCCACAAGCTGGGGTTTTGGCAGACTGGCTTCAATTAAAGCTTTTAGATGAGAAAGTTTTGAGTTCTGAAACTTATAGTATTTTTTTTTTTTTTATAGCACAATGACCTCTTATGTATCAAAAGATCAAGGGAATTTTGATTTCTCAGTTTATGATCCCTTTAAAATGCTTTCAGCAGGATATATAAATATTGCACATGAGGACAAACACTTAATGGAAAATATCTGAGTATTAGGATTTTTCCAACACTCCAGTAATCCATTCTGTTTGAAATGCATATGCAAATATGTTTACACTCACTATGGTTTAGCCGTATGCAACAGTATACATGTACTCCCATCTTGCTTTTCTATACAGATAAAACAGATTCCTCTTCTTTACAGTACCATTGGGAAGAATATTTTTTTGAGATTAGATCCCTGTTTGGATACTAACACAAACATAAGATTTGTGTCTAATCTTACAGTAAGAAAGACGACGATTTAATCTGGCTAAAGTAGTAATGTATGGGAACCCAGTGAATCTTAGTCCAATGGTCAGGATTACAGATTTCATCATTGGGATTATGGCTGCTTTATTATGCCAATCTCTCAGGAAGAGAACACATGGCTCACAGAGCTAGAAATTATTTCTACACAGCACAGAGACCATTTGTTTCCACCAGTGCCAGACGCTTTCCAGTCTATTCCGACTCTTGATGAAAAAATGAAACAAGAAGTGAATTGTGGAAGGAATTGAAAGGGATGTCTCTCAGCGAGGTTCATCTGTACAAAGCGGTAATACAATAGCAGGAGTGCGCTGCTTAGCGAAGGAGATGTTGCCGGCGGGCTTGGTCTCGGCACAGACTAAAAATGGCAGACCTGCTGGTTGCTATACCCACGATGCAGGGAAACCATGGCAACAGGAACGCAAAATGACAGTGTGGACTGGAGAGAGCAGGCCAGTGTAATGCTTTCATCCAGCCATGGAGGATGAAACCCTGTGAGTCTGTTTATTAATATCAGTATGTTAATATTTATATAAGTAAATAAAAACTAATCTATTTTTAATATAATATAATAGTTATAAATCTGGGATTCAAAATGTAAAACTGGGGTGGGGGTTGATTTTTAAATATTTAAAATTAGAAATGGTGTGTCATAAAATGAAGAATAAATGTTTTGAAACAATAAAACATTATTGTCTCATTATTAGCTTCAGTATATGAACATTTTACACTGTATATAATATAATATAATATAATTAATATAATATAATATAATATAATATAATATAATATAATATAATATAATATAATATAATATAATATAATATAATATAATATTCAATAAATGAATAATATTCAAAATAATAAAGTGATCTCTAAACGCAAAGTCCAAACATTTAAGACTTCATTAAAAACTTGGGGTTCCTAATTTAAAGCTGAAAATAAAAAAGTTTTGGATATCTATAAATGTAAAATATGAAATGGCATGTCATAAAATTAAATAATAAATAAATAAATTTTAGGTCACTAATCAAATAAGCAAATTTCTGAATCTTAAAATCTTAAATCACGATCTTAAAATATTATGATTAATTAGTAATTGAACTTTCAATTGCAAACTTAAACTATCATTATAATATCATTTGTAATGAAGCATTATTAAAAATAATCCAAAATAGACACAGTTTTGCTAGGAGTCAATTTGAGCTCAAACAAAGATTGCCTTTAAGTCCAAAACTTTTTTCCCAACATCGAATAACTATATCATCTCAGAATGATCTCATCTTCACAGTCATGACCTGCATGATTCTCAGAAAAAGACCTGTCTGAATGTCTGAAACGCTTTGCATACTGAGTAGGTCAAGAGACACTGAGGCTCTTATATGAGTCTGCAGAAAGTGAGCAGGCAGAGCAGTCTCTTTGTTTGCTGCTGAAGTATTTACCAATGAAAGGATTCCTTTCAAATTTTTAGAACAAGTTTCTACAGGTGACAAAGATGATGTTTCATTCTGACTGTGCTATTCCAGGCCTTTATTGCAAAGAGACGTGTTCTTTTTTAAAATCCAGATAAAAATATCAATATCAATCAATTTTCTTTTACTTTCTACTGACAAAAACTACATCTTCACCAAATTTATGCTTTGAAGCTTAAATGCAATCACAAACAAAACCTGGCACATGCCTCTTGTAAATGATTTCCATCAGGGAACACTTGCCACATCCTACATCCTCATCCTACTCCATCTCTGTTTGAAATCATCTCCCATGAGGAAACACTCCAGCTTTTTAAACACCTACTGCTCAACCACCTCTCCGTACAAACCTCCAAAATATCTCTTCTGACCTCCTCCCATCAATCTCACCTCATAAATCCATTCTTGACCAGTGGCTCTGCTGCATCAGATTTCAAAACCACCCTTTGGACATTATTTTATTATATTTTATTATTTTGGATCTATTTGAAGTTGTAATTAATGCACCTTACCAGTATTTGGTGTACTGATGAAATGATCACCGAGTTTTAGTAGACACTTTTGGTGACCTACAAGCCATTTTTATGCTCTGATATGCTTGTGGCAATGTTTCCCATTTCATGGTCTGTTGCCAAAGAAAGTAAAGCAATTTTTTAAAGTGAAAGTGGTGACGTATTGTCAAGTATGGTGACCCATACTCGAAATTGGTGCTCTGCATTTAACCCATCCAAGTGCACACACACAGCAGTGAATAGTGAACAAACACACACACACACACCGTGAACACACACCCGGAGCAGTGGGCAGCCATTGCTCCAGCGCCCGGGGAGCAATTGGGGGTTCGGTGCCTTGCTCAAGGGCACCTCAGTCATGGTATCGAAGGCAGAGAGATTGCTGTTCATTCACAATCCCCACCTTCAATTCCTGCCGGTGTGAGAATCGAACCGGCAACCTTCAGGTTACAAGCCCAACTCTCTAACCATTAGGCCACGACTTCCCCAATTTATATAATGATGTACACAAAATAAATAACCATGTAGAGTTCACAATCGTTATCACTGAATAACAACCAGGAGTGAGATTACACAAGCAATCATCACACATCACTGGACTCCAAAACAGAAATGCCTGTCTAGCACTAAAGGAATCATGTGCTACATTAAAAAAACCTTTCAAATGAAATCACTCTGTTCCAAAGGGTCTTTGGCCCTTTATTTACTGGTGTAAACCATGTAAAATAAAGAAACACATTTCAAGAGATCTAGAGCAATTTCAGATTTACTATATGAATTTTTGCTCAGTCTATTAAACTAAGTGAAGTGAGTGAAATATGGCAGTCCCTTTCTATGAAATAATTTTGCTTTCCTCTGAAAATGGAGTTTCATTTTGCCAATCCAACTTTGTCTAATGTATTTCAGTAGAAATGTTATCCAAAGGTGATTGTAAGAAATAAGCTCGACTAAATTATATCATAGAGTTAATTTGTTTTTCGTTCTCTGTCAAATTTAATGTAGACAGACGCCATACTTGCTCTTTACTAAGAGGCATTATCAACAGATGTTTCTATAAGATCTACAAATGGATAGACTTTCCATTTAAAACATTTATATGCCATGAATAATAAATGACAACACTTACAGGAGGATGCTCCCTTAATGGACATATCAGTGGATCTTCAGCACTTTCCGAGAAAAATAATTCCACAAATAAAACAGTGGTTTGTTTAATAGGCAACACTGGACTGTAGACCAGAGATCTGACTATGAGTTCATTACTCAAGTAGAGTCCTCTCAGGTATTGCAGCTGTCCATTTGTAATAAAGAGAGCCAGGACAGAAATAGACATGATCACAGCTACCTTCTCCAGAAATACAGCATGACAACCTGTTCATTAATAATGTATATTAAACAAACACTCATAACAAGAGCAAAGCAAAAACAACTACATTTGCATTTCCTGAAGGAAATACAATGCTTGCCGGGCAGCAAAAGCTTTTTGTTATACAAATAAGTAAACTCAAACAGATTGATATGCACAAATAATAATATTATTATTGTTGTTTCTGCTATTTATATTAGTTGAAGGGATAATAATATTAATAATAATAATAATGACAACAACCTCAATAACAACAACAACAGTAATGACAATGACCATTATAATTGTTTTCACTACAATAATAATAATAATAATAATAATAATAATAATAATAAATGTTGTTGTTGTTGTTCTTAACAACAATGATAATAGTAATTGTTGTTATTATGATTTTATAATAATAATAATTATTATTATTATTGTATTATTTTTATTAAAAGCAACAAAAGTAATGGGCACTTTTGTAATTGTTGTTATTATTATTATTTAATAATAATAATAATTATTATTATTGATGTCACAACAATAATTAGTATTATTTTTATTAAAAAGAACAAAAATAATGAGCATTGTTGTCATTGCTGTAATTTATATTAGTTGCAGGGATAATAATAACATAAGTTATTGTTGTTCTTAACTACAACAATAATAGTAATTGTCATTATTATTATGATTTTATAATAATAATTTTAAAACTTTAAATGCTACTTTTCTTAAAAGTATAAAGTTCCTGAGCCTTAAAAATGAATGGTACATCTATGAAAAAAAATTTAAGCATCTACAAAAAGTCTGAATGTGAGACTATTATTCAGTATGAGGGCCTTGCAAACTGCATCTACTTCAGCAGCAGTACACTGAGTCTGACAGGTATGTTAAGTGGAAAGTCCGCTCTGGATGCTACGTGGATACACTGTTTGTTTAATCTAAATCGATAAAGGCAAACGGCACACAGCCAATGGAACTTTCTTGAGCGTATCAACTCAAGGACAGAGAGTTGTAACACTGATAGCGGGTGATGACAGCTACCGCTCATCCTCCCTCCCAATCTATTCACACTCTGTTCCCCCTAGAGGAAAACAGTTTAGCCCAGCTCTGAGCTTGAGCGTGCTTGAACCGTTAGATTATTGACTGGAAAAGCACAGGACGTTGAAGCCCAGATAAAACATGAAGTGCATAGCATTTTTAATTAGTAACATTTTCCCTGGTTCTCATACTGACTCGCAAGAAATGAGACACTTTTTAGCATAAATGTACTGAAACAAGATTTTTAATAAACCGATAAAGATTCACAGTTTTAAGGTTATAAGTTTTTTAGCATAACACTGCTTCCAAACCAGGGGTGTTAAACATAATGAATGGACAAACTGATTGTAACTTGAAAGCTTTGTAAGAATAAGCCACGATGTAAAGGCAAGGAACAGATTATTTTTTATAATAATCTCCGTTTTCAAACATTATTCCTCATGCAGTCACACCCTTTTCCTCATCTTCGTCCATACGCTTGCTCTGCTTCTTCTTGTTGCTGGACTGTCCTGCAGCAGGTGTCTGTTTCTCTGCTCCTCCGCTGTCTGGTTTGCGTTTGCTGAGTGTCTGGCTGTCTTCCTGAGCGAGGACTGTGCCATGAGCTGGTCTGTCTTCATTAGGACTCGCTCGCTGGCTTGAGCTCAGTTTAGAAAGTCTGTCTTTCATCTCCTTCAGTCTCTGATCCACCATACACTTCTGCAGCTCCAGCATCATCTGCTGCTCCTGCAAGCATGGGGAGTGTGAGAGACACAGACAGGAAGAGTGAGAAATACATTTTACAGTGTAAATGCATTTGGCCCTCTTGCAAATATAATGGGGCTGTATAGGGGTCTCCATGAGGTGAGTCAGACTGGCTGTTACCTGAAGCGGTTTGTCAAACCTTGGCGCTTTCTTCTCCAGTGGGCTGAGTATGTGTGTTGCCCTGTGGAGTTCAGAGGACAGCTGCTGGTAAACTTCATCAAGTCTGTTTATTTCTCTTTCCACACACAGCACCTGAAGCACAGGTAGATAAAAAAGATGAGATACTTCCATAGACATACACTCTTCAGAATAAATAAAACAACATAACATACAAAAAGTGCTTTCACTCACTGGGACTTGAGTCTTTAGGCCAGTTTGCCCTCGTCCTATGCACAAAAGACCCAAAAATTGTACTAGTGTTCAGGTGTTTGCCAGGCTAAGAATATTTTTTGTTAAAAATCACTCTCAAAATCTCTCACCATCTCCATGTCGCTCTTTTAGAGTTGGTTTTAGTTTTTGGAGGAGCTGTTCCAACTTGAAGTATTTATATACTTGAAGTCTAAAATCAATTAAGGTTAATGTTTTTAATGTTTTAATATATTCTTAAATGTCAAAAACTCACCTTAGATTGGAAACTAACCTCTCTGCCAGCAGGTGCTCTGTGAAATGGGTTTCAGTTGGTATTTTTACACTGAAGAAGTCTTCTATTAATGTTCCAAAGGCCTCTGGTGTGTTTTCTTCATCCATCTAACATGTGAGTGAAAGTCAGTTTTAGCTCTTCGTGGATTTCAAATTTATTTCAAACACACGCCTTACCTTTCCTTTCCTCTGGTCCTCAGTGAAAGAGTGATGAAACAGCTGCATACTTAATGCTGAAATGGCCAAATGGAACGCTGTTATGAATTCGAGAGATTGTGAGCCTGTAAAAAATGGAAATGCCAAAAGAAAAACATTTAATGTTTTTTGTTTTTAACTTTGTTGCTTTTTATGTTTGGAGAACTGCAGATGTTACTGAAAGATGATACTTATGTCTTTATCTAAGCTTTTTTTTCTCTTACAATTCTTTTTTAATAAATTCTGTCTTTTAGTCAGCAAGGATGCATTAAATTGATCAAAAGTGACACTAAAGTCTTTTACTAGTTAAAAATAACTATTTTAAATAAATTCAGTCACCATACATGGATAAATTTCATTCTAAAATATATTAAAATAGAAAACAGTTGTTTTAAATTGTAATAATATTTCACAATATTACTGTTTTTTCTGTGTTTTTGATCAAATAAAAGCAGCCTTGGTGCAATATAAGAGACTTATTTCAAAACAAATTTTGCCCTTAATTAAATCAAGGTAAAAGAAAGCGGTAGACATCTTTGACTACAGTAAATAAATATTTAAGGAAGACTAGAGCAGTCTCTCTTACCTGAGGTTATATAGGCCATTGAGTGTAAGAGAATGGAGATGAACTGGCCAGCATGTTGAAGCTTTTTCTCTAGGATGTACAGAATTTGATTGGCTGTGTCGTAGTAAAAGTCTTTATGGCAGTAGGCCAGCAGGTTATCACAGTGAGAAACTGGCACCGTCCTGGCCAATAGCAGCACGACAGGGGGGAAGGAACAAGCTCTGCTTAATAAATGCAAAACATGGCAGCCAAACAGGAAGACAGCGAAATGGTGTGGGGAAAGGCTGTCAAGGGCAACAGGGATCAGGTGCGACGGTTCACCCTCTGCTCGGCTGATAATTACTGAAGGAAAAGAAAGCAGATGTAGGTCATTACAAAACTCTGAAATGAATAGAAGACCTTACATGGCATACAAACAGTTAAATTAGATAAAATAAATAAATTAATAAAATACATTTTTAAATAAATGAATAAATTTTTTATATTTTTAAATTGTTATATATCAACATAATTCTAAAAGTGCATTTCTACTTTAGCTCACTGAATCCAAATGCACAAATGTGTACCGACCGTCCTCTGTCTTGGGCGTGTGGGTGAGAGTCTGGAGCGATTCCTTTATTTCCTGCAGTGTTTTGGATAGAGGCGTCAGAGACACAAACCTGGCCAGTTCCTCTTCACTCACGCAGGGGATGGTGCTCTGCTGTTGACCTGACAGAAGAGAGCAGGTACTGTGAGCACAGCAGGAGCCCTGGGTCAAATACTGCAAACTGGTTTTTAACAAGGTCGAACCTGGATCTGAGGAAGCTGCCTCTGTATCTGCTCCCACTTTAAATTCTGACATGTCTGCAGGAGAAAACTGTAAAATGATACAGAAATGCTTAATGGGATAGTTGAAAAAAATTCTGTCATTATGGGCTCACAGCTGTAAGCTGATGCATTCATATTAGATTCAGTGTATGATTTGTGAACAAATCATTTAAGATTGATTATGTGAACTGATTCACTGAAAAGAGCTGACCTAAAAGCAGTGTTATTTTAGTATTATATATATATTTATATAGTTTTTATTGATATTTTAAACTTTTGGTCACACTTTATTTTAAGGTTCAATTCTCATCATTAACAAAACATTAACTACCACTTGCCTCAATAAACTTTGCTGCTTATTAATAGTTAGTAAGGTAGTCATTAAGTTAGGTTTTGGGTAGGATTGGGGATGTAGAATATGGTCATGCTGAATATGGGCTTTATAAGTACTAATAAACAGCCAATATGTAAATAATAGGCATGCTAATAAGCAACTAGTTAATAGTGAGAACTGCTCCCTATACTAAAGTGTTACCAAACTTTTATTTAATTTTAGTTTTAGTAATTTTGATATTGTTATAGAGTTTTTGTTATTTTTTTAATAATTAGATTTTCAATTTAAAAGATTTTTTTTAGATTTTTTTAAATTTTTCTGTTTAGCTTTATTTTATTTTAGTTATAGTGATTGCTGCTACTAATATTTACACTTTATTTCAGCTTTATTTCAATTAACAAAACAAATGTTATTAATTTTAGCTAACAATAACAACAATCTGATCTGATCAAAAATTATAAAATAATTATTTTGAAACATGCCTCACATTTTAAGAATAACGTTTACTTACATAATTTTCTTTTTTACTGAATTATTCTTTTAATATCACTATTAAGTGCATTCATTGGTTATCCATGGCTTATCTGTGTGGTTTTAATGGGTTGAAATAAGTAACCCGAGTGTATCCGGTGTGAGGTTCACTCACTCGAGTGTCTCTGTGGCTGTTTGTTGCTGCGCTGTCCTGTTGCTGCCAGACCTCCTCGTTCATCCTGCACAGCACTCCCTCCAAAGATCTCAGCACGGCTTCCATCAGCCCCATCCACGGCTCTGGTGCAAACACAAATACTTTCACAGACCTGAGTGTATATACACGTGTAAGGCTCAAGTTAAAGCAAACTTCTCTCTCACCATGAGCAGTTTCTCTTTTCATCAAAACTTCATTGTCTAGTATTTTTTTCAACTGGTTCAGTTTTGAAGGTTCCATATTTTCTAGTGTGTCCTGAATACAAGATGACTAATCATGTTATACTTTTTATTTCCATTTTTTTATGCATTTCTTATCTTCAGTTGACTTCCTGTTTCTGTCTTACCCTCAGAGCATCAATTTGCTGGCACATGTTCCTGTAAAACTCCTGTGTGTCTTTGCGGTGCTTTGCCAGCTGGGATGCCAGATGTAAATTCTGATCCTCTAACTTGTCATACAACGTTTTCACATTAAACTCCTCCAGTTCCATTAGTGTAGTTCTGAAACCTTCACATCAATATGTGATTTGACAGAATTCAGAAGAGCTTTTGTGTATTTATCAGCTGTCAGACATTTCAAATGATTGTCAGTTACCTCCTTTGCAAACAGCAGGTTCCTCTGATTCTGCTCCTTCGCCCACCCCTCTCAGACCTAGTGGCTCAGAGCCGTCCACACTACAACACAACACAAAGCACACTCAAAACTGCACCATAATCAGTATGCTATTGATTGCTTTACATGCTGCAAGTGAATTTAGGCATCACACCATTATAATGTACAATATGAAAAATGGATATTCATTTTGAGATATTTTGAGATAAGAAAATATTAAGCAGCACAACTGTTTTCCACATTAATAATACGAAATCAGCATATTAGAATATTTTCTGAAGGATCACGTGACACTGAAGACTGAGTAATGATGCTGAAAATTCAGCTTTGTCATCACATAAATAAATTACGTTTTAAAATATATTGTAATAGAAAATGGTTCTTTTAAATTGGAATAATATTTCACAATATTACTGATTTTATTGTATTTTTGATCAAATAAATGCACCCCAAATATAAAATGTATATTGGTCAATATTTGATTTTTGATTGTACATGCTTGTTTCTCACATTTTAACAATACCGTTGCCATTTTCTGACACTCATAACTTTAACATTAATAACATTTATAATTTAATAACGCTGTTAAATGTAATCTTTAACAAATCTCAAAATGAATATCCATTTTTCATACGATACATTATAATGCTTTAATACCTAAATTCATATGTAGCCTTTAAAACTATTGATTTTAAGTGTTTTATTTTAAATTTGATTTTAGAAAAATAATAATTTATCATCCATTTATCAGTTATCAGCCATTAGACACAAATATATATATATATATATATATATATATATATATATATATATATATGCTAAGTTATCAGAATTGTAATATCAATGCATCCCTAGTATTCTTGTCCCAAACTACTTGTGAATATGCCTGTGACAAACACCAAGAAATCTCAGCGATAAACAGCTGACTTACCTGTCTGTATTATAAACATATTCAATAGGAACACTGGGTTCACCCAAGCTGCGCCACTTGGGCTTTGGCCTCCCTTGAGCGATGAGGTTGGACCGATTAGGCCTCAAGACAAGAGCAAAGATTGTCAATACTATTATCAGCAACACCAACAGAGACAATATCCCTATGGAGAAACACCAAGCACAGCATGTTAAGCATCCCTGTTAGCAAGAAAAATGCCACTTTCAAATTTCAAATGCATGCTATTTTTTTGCTGACTCGCCTGTGATGAGCCTCCAGTCTGGAAGCAGGTTTAAGCTATGTTGTTTAACAATCCCATGTTGCACGAGCTGTGCGGGAGTCGTGGGTTGGAACACAGCCGTTGTGGGGTTGCACTCAGAGCCCTGTTCACTCACGACCACTATCAGACTCCAGTCTGGCACTGCGTTATCCAGAAACACATACTTTCCTGGCTCCATGAATACATGCGCAAATCTAGTAAGACAAATCACATGCAGATCAGCTGCATATCTGTGTTAAAAGCTACATGTGGTATACCTATAGTCTTACCTGCTGGAATTCAGCTGTGTGTGTTTAACAAGATGCTGAAGACGTCTAAATGCCCCAAAATCCCATCCAGGGTTACTGCTGAACAGGTGGTCTTTCTGGTACACCGGAAAGTGACTGTAGTGGCGGTCTAAATTCACAGAATGACATTAAACATGCATACCACTAGGTGTCTTCATTATTAGTGTTGTATTTGACAAAGCCATACCGGTGTGGTTGATGGTGAGCTGAAAGACGAGCATGTCGTTTGGGGACAGACATGCGATGGGATTTGGGATCCGTGGAAGAGGCTCGGAAACCTCATTCTGATCAGCGTGTCGTTTCTTTCTGAAATCTCTCTCCAGAATTTCAACTGGTTCTGAAAAGGATACTGCAAGCTTTAATGTATTAATGAAGACATAACGTACACTTAGACAGTCATCATCACAAAATAAACCCAGACAAGGTGTTATTGTACCATCTTGAAGGGGTTTCTTTTGTGTTAATGGCCAGCTGACTGTAAATGATGCTGCTTATTTAAAAGCTAAAAAATAAATGTGAATTACTGATTTAAAATTTATTTGACGTCTTGAGAATGCAGCGGCATGGAACTAGCACAGAATAGGAAATAGAAAGAATAGAAAATCCGTGACAATCCTCAAATATACACAGACCAATCAGAATTAAGTATTACAGAGGGCTGTGTACTAAAAAAAGTATTACTTATTATATTATATTATTGTATTACAATAAAGTCCAGTTTGTTAACATCAGTTAATGCTTTAGGTATCATGGACAAATAAAACAGTATTTATTAAATATAAATGTAAACTACTGTTCAAATGTTTTATGTTCTGGACTATCCTAATGAAAGATATATAAGCTTATTATTAAGTGTAGGTTTGGGCTTGCACTGTACTTAAAGAGGCTTGGACAAAATGTTTGAGTCTGGAGGTCAGAGAAACACTGGCAGCTTACCTCTTACTAAAGAATCAATGAGCACAAGGTCTTTTAAAATCCAACCAAACACTCCCTCAGGAGCAAACTGGATGAAGTGGATCCTTCCAATGTTCTTGACATGAACATCAGGTCCTAGTACATTTATCATATTCTGAGGGAAAAATGAAACAATGTTATATTTAGTATGAGTTCACATCAATAAGCACAGTATAATAACTGATACATAACAATGAACTGTCTTTTTAACAGGTCTAGATCTCACCCTGCTCCAGGTTTTGCTTTCATCTGCGGCTTTGATTCTCAAAAGTAGCTGTCCGTCTGTATCCAGCCTAGCAGAGAGCACCGGCAGTGTTGACACACATGAAGAGTTACACAGCTCCTCCGCTGACACATACCTATCGCAGTGACAACTGCAGAAAAACAACATATAAATGTCTCGTTATAAACAAAACGGTCACACTTTATTTTAAGGTCCAATTCAACCATTAACTATGACTTTTGCCTCAATAAACTCCTAATTTGCTGCTTATTAATAGTTAGTAGTGGTTAAATTTAGGTATTGGGTTGGATTAGGGATGTAGAATATGGTCATGCAGAATTTAAACAGCCAATAAACAGTACTAATAAACAGCCAATATGTTAATAATAGGCATGGTAATAAGCAACCAGTTAATAGTGAGAATTGGTCCCTATACTACAGTGTTACCAACAAAATCATTAGCCATGAATCATTATATGAAACCATAGTGGTAAAGTTTTAATAAAGTGCAGCACATTATGTAAAGAATAATGTACAGTTAGATGACTCAGATGGGGTGGTCGTGTATCATCCTGAAGAGGTTTATTTTACATCAGTGACCAGCTGACTGTAAATGATCCTGCTTATTTGAAGTCTACTTACCAAATAAATAACTAAAAAAATATAGACAATATTGATCTAAAAATATTTGATTACTTGAGAAGACATGGAACTAGCACAGAATAGGAGATTGGTTATCAGTAACAACAATCGAATATACACTGACCAATCAAAATTAAGTATTAAAGAGACATACGGTAATAAATTATAATAATTGTAACACTTACTGTACATAAGGTTAAATTTGTTAACATTAGTTAATAGATTAGGTATTATCAACTAATTAATAACTTCTTAAAGCATTTATTAATTTGAATAAAGTTTGTAATTATATTCATGTTCATTGTTAATTTATGTTTGATTATAATACACTGTTAATTTATACAATGGTTAAAAATATTAATGTACACTAATTTTCAAAGGTTTTGGGTCAGTAAGATTTTTTGATGTTTTTGAAAGAAATCTCTTATGCTCAACAAGACAAAATTTACAATTTATAATAACTATTTTCTATTTTAATATATTTTTAATGTAATTTTAAAATGTAATTTATTCCTGTGATGGCAAAGCTGGATTTTCAGCATCATTACTCCAGTCTCACATGATGCTTCAGAAATCATTCTAATATGGTTATGTTGAAAACAGTCAAAATACATTTTTCAGGATACTTTGATGAATAGAAAGTTCAAAAGAACATCACTTATTTGAAATACAAATCTTTTGTAACATATAAATGTCTTTACTGTCACTTTTGGTCAATTTAATGTGCCCTTTTTTAAAAAAGTATTACTTTCTGTCAAAATAAATAAATAATTTACCCCAAACTTTTCAACACCACTCTATATAGTAATTAGTGTAAACATCAAAATAAATAAATACTATAAATGTATTTTCATTGTAAGTTCATGATAAAGTATTAACATTATAATACACTGAAGTCTCACTCCTCACTGGAACAGTGAACTTACATGCCCATCTCTACATCCAAAGTCCCACCCTGAGGTCCACATGTGACGTTACAGGAGTAGGTGGATGGGAAAACACATTCCAACGTAGAGGCCAGTCTCACTTGACCTGCCCCACAGCGCTTATTCACCTACACACAACAAAGAGCTCCCTACTGTCGTATCACACAAATACACTGAAGAAACACAGAGCTTTTCTTCAGTGCACACATCTCACCTCAGGCTGACAGTCCAGTTCACTGTCTGCGGTGGAGCTTTTGAAGTCCAATTCATTGTAAAAGACAAAACCGGTCTTACACAAGCATGACCCATCTGAGTGCTGAAACGAACGGTTTTTGCCTATGCAGGTACAAGAGGACGCCCCTATGAAAAGAAAAAAACAGATACATGCTTTAAGAATGTAAAAGGCTGTTGATTTTGTAATCATGTAATCGATAAAAATGTAATAAAATCTAATTACAAGTATTTCATTTTTGGAATCTGATTACATAATTCAGATGACATATAATCAGTTATTACCCTGCATCTTGCGTTTTTAAAGGCAAAAACACAGTCTGTATAAATGGCTCTTAAGGATTGAGAAAGTGTCTCTTAGATTCCCACAACACAGTCTGACCTGCATCCGAGGTGGCCGAACTCCCACAGGGGAAACAGGCTCTCTGGGCGTGCAAGTGATTGAAGGTGCCTGGTGGGCATTTGTGACATTCCTCGAGTGATTCAGCATTAGTGTGGTTTCCATATGAGCCAGGCGGGCAGGGAACAGGATCAGAGCTGCCTTGTGGACAAAAGTACCCTACTGGACAAGGTTGATCACCATAATGGTGTGAGCCTAGTAAACAGATCATTAAATTAGTAAACATAATCAGTCAATGCTGCTATTGTTTGTATTATGGCAGCTCTTCAGTGCAGACCCGGAGGACAGTGATGTCCTGGAGGGCAGAGGAGGCACTGGAGGTGAGGGGAGCGACTGGGCCGATAGGTACCAGCCCCACATAACACACAGCTGCTCTCCTGAGACTTCCTCAACCCACTGGTGTTCAGCGGCATCCAACCGTCCGGACAGGACAGCATGGCAGCGCTGTTGGCTGGGCAGTAATATGGAAAAGCACATCTGCAAAAACAGATAAATCATTTTGTCTAATTAATATAAGTTAGCAAAAGTAAAAATAGAGGAAAGGAATATCACAATTAATATCCAATATCGAAAAATCCCTCATTGCAATTTATTGTACATCCCTAGTAGGTTGGTGCTTACACTTGCTGCGGTGAGCTGTAGGTGTGAGATCCTTCAGGACAGAAGTATCCTGCAGGACACGGTGTGGGCTCTCCTGTCTGGGGTCTACAGTATGAACCAGCTCTGCAAGGGGTCTCTGTCACTGAGCCTATATGATGGATCACTTTATTACACTTCACAGTTATAATATATGCCTTTTAGGAACTTTTTAGTGCATTTGTAAATTTCAATCATGTAGAAACCACACTTACCTGCAGGACATTCGTAAGAAGCTCGGCATGGGATGCCTGCTGTATTAGGCTGGCCTGTGGTGCGAGGGTCTGGGCAGTAGGTACCAGGAGGGCAAGGCTCACACTGGCCGACAGCAGCTGCCCCTGCCTGTGCCCTCATGGTGCCTGCAGGGCAGGGCACTGGGAAACCTGTCCCACTGCACCAATGACCCGGTGGACAATGGAAGCTTGAAAAATCAGTGAGCCCTAGGGAGACGGTTATAAGTTTACTGATGAAAGGAACACAAAGTTAATGTAGATAATCCTTCTGTACATTAAATGAAGCAGGTATATGATTCTATATAGCATGTCATATAAGAAACACTACTGTTCAAAATGTTGGGGTCAGAAGGATTTTTTAAATATTTTTGAAAGAAGTCTGTTATGCTCACCAAGGCTGCTTTTATAATATTGTTAAATATTACTACAATTTAAAATAATTGTTTTGCATTTTAAAATACTTTAAAATGTAATTTATTCCTGTGATGTAATGCTGAATTTTCAGCAGCCATTACTCCAGTCTTTATTGTCATATGAAATCATTCTAATATGCTGATTTGATGCTCAAGAAACATTTCTTTTTATTATCAGTGTTGAAAACAATTTGAAAACAGTTGAAAACTGCTTATTTTTGTGGAAGCTATGATGCATTTTCAGGATTCTTTAACAAACTAAAGTTCAAAAGAATGGCATTTATTTGCAATAGAAACCCTCTGTAACAACATATTAGTCTTTACTGTCATTTTTGATACATTTATGCTGAATAAAATAAAATAAAAACATCTCACCGACCCCAAACTTTTGAATGTTGGTGTACATAAATCTATGATTATATATAGTATAGTATGTTATGCATGGTATGCCAAACCTGTGGAGTTACAAAAAGTGCCAGGGGGGCAGGTGAGACAGTCTCCTTTGCTTCCTGCCCCAGACGTGGGCCTGTATGTAAACAGGGGGCATTCTCTAGGCCCCGGCCGCCCCTCAGACTCATAATCAGCTATGCCATCACAGTAATATCCTGGTGGACACATGTATGGGATGGGATCACCTGTAAGAAGACAGAAAGAAAAATAATGCTTCATTATTCATTCAGATGGATATAATAAGCTACTATACAAAGTATACAATACTGTATGGACATCTGTCAGGAATTAATTGTTAGATTTAAAGTACAATTGGACATACACACAGCACATGTGAATTCCAGTATAGCAACTGACGTACCCTCTTGGCACCAGTGTCTTGGAGGACAAGGCAGACAGTCATGTATAGTACTTGCTCCAGGGGTTTTTCTTATAGTGTTGGCAGGACAAGATAAAGGTTCCTCTGTGCCTTCAGGGCAATAAAAACCTGTCCAAAAACAGGATCAGGAGTAAACACACTCTGGACAGCTACAGTGTGAACATCTCTTGATATTTGGATTGTATAAAACAGATCCTTGATCACTTTATTAATGTATCAAGACCTTGTTCTCTGGATTCATGGAAGGGTTTATAGGAAGATGAATAACGTAC
Source organism: Spinibarbus caldwelli (assembly GCA_039654775.1). Lineage (NCBI taxonomy): Eukaryota > Metazoa > Chordata > Actinopteri > Cypriniformes > Cyprinidae > Spinibarbus > Spinibarbus caldwelli. The sequence continues at coordinate 15,030,386 of CM077253.1, read as the reverse complement.
CAGCAGGACACAGTCCAGCACACTGTGCTCCCCACTCACACTGGTCTCTGTTGAGCAGAAAAGCGGTCTGAGGGGTGAACTCTGAACTGCCAGAGATGCACAGGAATCCAGCAGCACACAGGCCTTTTACCTGGCCAGCTCTGAGGAATAATCAAACACAAAAACTCAATCATTTAATTTTCATTATTTTCAGAATAAAATGTGATGCATGTACACTGCTGTTTTTGGGATCAGTAAGGTTTTTTGCTTTTTTCAGCAAAGGCCACATTAATTTGATCAAAAGTGACAGGAAATACATGCATAATGATACAAAATATATATATATATATATATATATATATATATATATATTTCAAAGAAATGCTGTTGTTTTGAACTCCATACAATATAAGCATACAAGGGGTGACAAGGGTTTTTTTTAATGGTTGAACATACTGTACAAAAGTTTTTTTAAGGATTATTTTAAGTATTATTAATACTTTTATTAAGGAACGATGCATTAAATTGATCAGAAGTGACAGTAAAGCAATTTATAATGTTAAAAAAAATTCAAATAAATGCAGTTCTTCTAAAATTTCTGTTCATTAAAGAATCCTGAAAAAATGTAAGCTTGCAATGTAAAATTACATTTTTCACAAAAATATCAACCAGCACAACTGTTTTCAACACTGATAATAAGAAATGTTTCTTGAGAATCAAATCAGCATATTAGATGATTTCTGGAGGATCATGTGACACTGAAGACTGAAGTAATGATGCTGAAAACTTTGCCATCACAGAAATAAATTACATTTTAAAATATATTATAACAGCTATTTTAAATTGTAATAATGCTTCACAATATTACTGTTTTACTGTATTTTGATCAAATAAATGCAGCCTTGGTGAGCATAAGAGACTTCGTTCAAAGACATTAAAACTTACCCAAACATCTGAATAGTAGTGTACAAATAAACAATAAAATAAGAGAGAGTGTGTAAAGTTTAAGTTTATTTTCTAAAAGTCTACAAGGTCATAAGCGTCCATGGTTTAAGAAACACTCTTATAAGATCTGTAAACATACTTGCAGAACTTTCCTGGTGGACACGGCAAACACTCTCTCTCCTCCTGCAGACCCCCGACCTCAGGTGGGGTGTATGTGCCATTGGGACAGGGTTGAGGAACCATTGTGGCTGCAATTACAAGCAGAATCAGATAATGTGCATGTACTAATGACACCACAGACACAATAGAGAGTTACAGAAATATAGATTACCTGCAGGGCAGTAGGAGTGTGGTGGGCAAGGCCGAGGATCTCCGATAATTGCCTCCTCACAGTAATAGCCTGGGCGGCAGGGGATGCAGTTATCCAAGCCCGGATTTGGCTGGTACTGTCCCGTGGGGCAGGGCAAGGCCAGGGGTGAGCCCAAGGGACAGTAATGACCCTGAGAGAGCAAAACCTGTCAGTCAGGTTGCTAGGCACAGATTAAAAAGAGATAGAAGGGTGTGAAGGAGGCCGAACCAACCTTGGGGCAGAGAAAGGCGTGCGGGGTGGTGGAGGAGAAGTCTACTGGGCAGTAAAAGCCTGCAGCACAGGGTCCAGTTGGAGCATCCAGGCCCTCACTAGCACAATAATGCCCTGCTGGGCAGGGAAGACAGCTTTCTATGGAGTAACCCCCTGTGGGCGGATCAATATTATGAACACAAAACACTGCATGTTAGTAAATGAAGAAGGTAAATGATAAAATATCAATGTGCAAAAGGTTCCAGAGAATATGGAAAGGGCAATATTTAGAAGCATGTGAATTATTTAAAAGTATACTGCTAGAGTGAATTTATAAGAGCAACTAAAGTTGAATCTGTGCAATAGTGTGCTTTAAGCCACACAGCCTATTGTATTTGATAGCTCATTTATTTTGAGGTGCTATCCTGGTAAATTATTCATATGCGTCTAAATGTTGCTCCTCTTGATGCATATAATAACTGCCCTTTTGAACTGCTTTAATATTTTTCCTTAGTGGCTCTATAATAGGTTATATTAAAATAAATTTGTGGGTCTGTACACACCGGTGAGGTTACGAATGCTGCCTGCTGGGCAAGGCAGAGGCATTAGGGCTCCAGAAGGGCAAAAGTGACCCTGCGGACAGGGGCCATTCCTGAGGTAGCCAGTTGTATTCAGAGGAGCAGGATTTGGAGACCCTCCTTGGCAGAAATAACCCTGCTGGCACTGGCCTACAAACAAAACAAAAATTAGTCTATATGATACAGTCACAGACTAAAACCAAAGTGTTTTGATATCAGACCCTGTGGTTGTGATGTTCCAGGTGAACTGCAGTAGAGGCCGGTAGGGCAGGGCACACAGGCAGCCTCCGAATGACCCCTGGTAACCTGTCCCAGTGTGCCCACAGGACAGGGTACAGCTACAGCAGTGCCTACAGGGCAAAAATGACCTGATGCAACACAGGAAAGATAGCAGATTGTGAGCAAACATCATAGTATATACACTACTATTCAAAGGTTTGGAGTCAGTAAGATTTTTATTAACAAATTAATATTTTTAATCAGTAAGAACACATGAAATTGATCAAAAGTGATAGTAAAGACATTTATAATTTTATCTTTTACACTTTCTATTCATCAAATGATCCTGACAATCATGTATCATGAAAATGCATCACAGTTTCCCTAAAAATAACATCCAAAAGTTTTTTTTTTAATGTTTTTTAAAGTCTCTTTTGCTCACCAAGCATGCATTTATTTGATCCAAAGTACAGAAAAAAACAGTAAAATTTTGAAATATTTTTACTATTTAAAATAACTGTTTTCTATTTGAATATATTTTAAAATGTAACTTATTCCTGTGATCAAAGCTAAATTTTCAGTATCATTACTCCAGCCTTCAGTGTCACATGATCCTTCAGAAATCATTCTAATATGCTGATTTGCTGTTCAAGAAACATTTATTATTATTATTATTATTATCAATATTTAATGCCACAGCCATATCACCCTGCAGCCCAAGACCAGTTGCCCACGAAGCTAAGCAGGGTTGAGACTGGTCAGTACCTGGATGGGAGACCTCCTGGGAAGACTAGGTTGTTGTTGTTGGAAGAGGTGTTAGTGAGGCCAGCAGGGGGTGCTCACCCTGTGGTCTGTGTGGGTCCTAACACCCCAGTATAGTGACAGGGACACTATAGTGTCAAAAAGCACCGTCTTTCGGATGAGACGTTAAACCGAGGTTCTGACTCTCTGTGGTCATTAAAAATCCCATGACACTCATCGTAAAGAATAGGGGTGTTAACCCGGTGTCCTGGCCAAATTCCCTCAACTGGCCCCTGTCTATCATGGCCTCCTAATAATCCCCATCCACTGAACTGGCTCTATCTCTCTCTCTCTCCTCTCCACCTGTAGCTGGTGTGTGGTGAGCACATTGGCGCCGTTGTCCTGTGGCTGCCGTCGCATCATCCAAGTGGATGCTGCACACTGGTGGTTGAGGAGAGACCCACCATATGATTGTAAAGCGCTTTGGGTGTATAGCAATACACAATAAAGCGCTATATAAATGCTTCATTTATTCATTTAAAACAGTTGAGTACATTTTTTCAGGATTCTTTGATGAACAGAAAGATCCAAAGATCAGCATTTATCTTAGATAAAAAGCTTTTGTAACATTATACACTATACCATTCAAAAGCTTGGAGTCAGTATAATTTTTTTTTTTTTTTTTTTTTTTTTTTTTTTTAGGAAAGAAATTATAGAAATTAATACTTTTATTTAGCAAGGATGCTTTAAATTGATCAAAAGTGATGATAAAGACATTTATAATGTTACAAAAGATTTCTATTTCAGATAAATGCTGTTCTTCTGAACTTTCTATTCATCAAAGGAACCTGAAAAAATTCTACTCAGCTGTTTTCAACATAATAATAATAATAATAATAATAATAATAATAATAATAATAATAATAATAATAAATGCATTTTGAGCAGCAAATCAGAATATTAGAATGATTTCTGAAGGATCATGTGATTGGAGTAATGATCCTAAAAAAATCAGCTTTGAAATCACAGGAATAAATTACATTTTAAAATATATTCAAATAGAAAACAGTTATTTTAAATAGTAAAAATATTTCAAGCAGGCTTGGTGAGCAGAAGAAACTTCTTTAAAAAAACTTTAAAAATCTTACTGTTCAAAAACTTTTGACTGGTAGTGTATTAAGCAGCACAGCTGTTATCAACATAATAAGAAATGTTTCTTTAGCAGCAATTCAGCATATTAGAATGATTTCTGAAGGATAATGTGACACTGAAGACTTGAGTAATGGCTAGTGAAGTAATTTAAATATGAAATAATAATAATATTTCATAGTTTTTACAGAATTTTTGGTCAAATAAGTGCATCTCTGGTGAGCATAAGAGACTTTTTTCAAAAACATAAAAAAAAATGACTGACTACTAACTATGATGGAAAAAAGGATTTGCAGCAGAATGGAGAAACATAATTACTCATGAGCCATCATAATAACCTCAGCACAGGGCTAGACTCACCCATGGGACACAGAGACGGCTCCTTTGTGCCAGAGGAAGGACACATAGTGCCTGCTGGGCATGAGAAACAGTGGGCGGCACCAGGAGCACTGCTGTATGTGCCAGGCTCACAAGGCACTTCCAAGGGAGTACCAATGGGGCAACTGTGTCCACTCGGACAAATATAGCCCTGCAGTCCATCTACCGGTCGAGCACTACGACTGCCGTTGATACACACAAATCTGTGAGGGAGAAATAAGGCTGTCATAAACTATATTTTCAAAAGAAAATCATTGCTTTATAAGCACACACCAGGTTTTAGATGCCTGATGAATAAATCTCCTCAACGAGCCAGTCGCAAAAGCACTTCATCGCCACTCCACTGTATCTGTTTTCCAAACCAACCACAACTGATAGAAACTGGATCCACAAAGTTGTTTTAATAAGTTATCTTTTGAAACCATTTCCTGACTCATTTGCACTTTATGTAACATTTCAGTAACAGAGAATATCAATAATAGCTTCAGTATTACTCAGTAATGGACAATAAATCTTTAACATCTGAAATCATGCCACTAAGATCCATTAGCAATGCATAAGTGCACCAGGCTGGCACAACTCAAGTGGGTGTGGGTGTACTGTTGTCAGATGACTGTGTTTAGCAACTGAAAAGCATAGATATAATTACCCAGCATCACAGAGAGCTGCTTCTGATGGATGGACCATAGCAGTCTGCTCACAGAAGTACCCAGGAGGACACGGCTGACACTGCTCCGCTCCACTCAACCCTGGGGAGCTGGAGAATGTTCCGGTGGGGCATGGGAGAGGAGAGCCAACGCCGGTTGGGCAATAATAGCCAGGCGGGCACATGTTGTTGCTTGTAGATTCAATCTGCAAATCACACAATTTAAATGAGTTTAACCCATTGTGAACACACAGTGTCTTTATTAAGAAACAGAACTGGTGATATATACTACATTTCCAGTGCCGTTGGGACTTGTGGCACCCGAAGGGCAGTGAAATCCATCCTGGCAGTGGCCTGAAGGCTCTGAAAGACCATGGCGAGCACAAAACATGCCTAGACAGACAAATTACATGAATTAGATGTAGATGTAAATACATACCATTCAAAAGTTTGGGGATAAATTATATTCATATGATAAATTAACGAAATAATGATCTGATTATATAATGTAATAATGATTAGTAAGGTTTTCAATAAAATAGGTATTATAATGTGTAGCTTTTCGGGGGTCTTTGGGTTGGCTAAGTGTCTTTTTGGTGGACTTTGGGTCTGTAAAGGTTGCAAACCCTTATGAAAAGAGCTAAACAGCTCCTCCACAGTGTTGTTAATTTAAATAAAGCTGAAATATAGTATATAATAATATAAGTATTACATGAAAAACTGAAATAAAACTAAATTAAAGTACTAAAATTACTACAACTAAAATGTAAACACATACCGTTCAAAAGTTTGGGGTTGGTAACCTTTTTAAATGTTCTTGAAAAAAAGGCCCACTAAGGCTGCTTTTATTTGATAAAAAAAATACAGTAAAAACAGTGAAAATGTGAAATATTTTTAGAAATTAAAATAGCTGTTTTCTATTATAATATATTTTGAAATGTAATTTATTCCTGTGATGCAAATCTGAATTTTCTGCAGCCATTACTCCAGTCTTCAGTGTCACATGATTCTTCAGAAAGCTTACTAAATATACTGATTTCTTATTATTATCATCAATGTTGAAAACAGTTGGCCTGCTTAATTTTTTGTAGAAACTGTGATACATTTTTTTCTGGATTCTTTGATGAATAGAAAGTTCAAAAGAAAATAATTTATGAAATAGAAATACTATAAATGTCTATAAATTACTATAAATGTCTTTACTCTGTTTTTTCTTTCATCGGTTGAATGCATTCTTGCTGAATAAAAGTAGAATTTCTGTCAAAAAATGTATATTACTGACCCACAAACTTTTGAAAAGTAGTCTACATATGTAAAAAAACAAAAAACAAATTGTTGTCATGCATTTTCAGTCTGACCTGCAGGACATGGTAGACATTCATCAATACTGGCTGTCCCAGACTGTGGCTGCACTGTTCCCGGAGGGCATGGGAACTGAGTGTCCTGTGATGTGCCCGTGGGGCAGAAATGCCCCGGTGGACATGGAAGAGGCTCTGCTACTGCTTCTCCTGTGTTGTAATGCAATAGGATCTATTGTAATAGATTTATAAGGGCACAGAGACGGTTTTAAACTAATTTTCTTGTAGACAGAATAAATAACGCACCCTGACAGTAGAAGCCTAATGGACATGGCTCACAGTTTTCTCGGTGACTGTTGCCCATGACAGAGCTGTAAGTGCCTGCAATGCAGGCCAGGGGCTTGTGTGCGCCTGCAGGGCAATAGAAACCGGCAGGACAGAGGCTCTGCTCTGGACTGCTGGAACCCCAGCCACAGTTGTAGCCCGCAGAACAATCACCTACACGGTACAATAGAATTAGACAATAATAAAATATGACTCATGGTTGCATCATAAAGCTCCAAATTCTGACATAATATCAATGGTTTAGCGGTATTGTAATGGTTTTCAGCCAGAGGTCTGTGAAACTAACCTTTTCCATAAAGGATAAAAAAGCAAATCAGGGTGCAAAGAAAAAGAAAAAAAAAAAATTATTCACACTCCCCTTATCTGTGAAAAATTAAATGATGATTAAAATGAGAGAAAAAGGGCATGCAGAGCATTTTTGTCTTTGAGATAAATTGAATTCAAATGATAAATTTACTAAATAATGATCTGATTATATAATGTAGTAATGATAATTAAGGTTTTCACTAAAAAAAAATCTTATAATGTATAGCTTTTAGGGGTCTCTGGGTCTGTAAAGGTTGAAAACCCTTATGAAAAGAGCTAACCAGCTCCTCCACAGTTAATTTAAATAAAGCTGAAATAAAATGTAAGTATTAGCTGAAAAACTGAAACAAAAGTAAACTGAAGTGCTAAAATTACTAAAACTAAAATACATATAAATGAAAGCTAAACACAAATATTTAAAGACAAGAAAAATAATGACAATAGCACATTAATAAAAATTAAACAAAAAATAAATAATATTTTTTATTAAAAAATAAAAAATAAAAGCTAAATCAAAATATTAATAAATACTATAATATTATATAAATAATACTAAAATAACACAGAGCACCTGCTTTTGTTCCCAAAAGGCAATATGTCCCCGGTGGACACAAAGTGCCAGTGCTGTTGTCAGTAGGGTTGGGAACTGTGGCCTGCACAAAACAGAGAAATCCAGGGGCACAGGGCCCCGAGGGCTCAGAGAGCCCCTCTGAACCGCAGAAATGGCCCATAGGACACACCAGGCACTGCTCTGCAATTATACAAAAAACAGACCCTGTAAGCATAATATAAACAAAAAAAATGCATTTAATCATGTTCGGTTGCTCAGTTCTTGCAATACAGAACAGAATAAAACACCTGCTGAAATGAGGCCTGGGGAATCACTGTATGTGCCTTTGGGACATGGAACTGGGTTTCCAGACTGAGTCTCATTAGGGCAGTAAAAGCCTTCAGGACAGACCAAAGGAGTGCTGACCCCCATAAAGCCTCTTGTGATGTTGATGCAATGGAAACCTGGAGGACAGGGTTTACACTCGCTCTGTCCCTTCTGATCCTGAAATTGACCTGCGATCAAACAACAACAGTACATAAAAAGAGTAAGTAGAATCGATTTTGCATTTGACCTCTTCTAGAAATGGTAGTAACTTCCTACCTTAAATACATTTCATTTAAATGGAGCCCTATAAAGTCAATGGAGCAGACAGCATATCTCCAAAATAGAGTATTACGGTACCTCCAGGGCAAGGCATGCAATCATCTGTGCTCTTTCCCCCACTATCAGGGCGCCGGCTGCCCACTGGACAGGGAGTTGGCACAGAACTACCAATTTCACAGTAGTGACCTGGAGGACAAATATCACCATACACTGCTGACACGGGAGCTGAAGTCGGTGATCCCTCCCTGCAGTAAAACCCTGTAGGAATACAACATGCCATATTAATATTCATCTTCAAAGAAGTCCTGTGAAGGCCTAAAAAATGTCTATTCATATTCAAACCTGGCAAGCAGGGGCCACTGACTGCGGTCAGGCCTGGCTCTGAGCAATAAAACCCTGGTGTGCAGTTTTGGCATTGACTTATGTCTGACAATTGACGCTGATTACTGTAAAACAATTTAATTTTTATTTTTTAAAATTGCATTTAATAGAATTACATTTTTAATTAAATGTAATTTACATTACAATTAATTTTATATAACGTACATCATAGGAATATATGATAACGTTCTCCTTTTTAGATAACGTACGTTATATGAACATTATATAATAATGTTCTCCTTTTAGGTGCTTTTAATACCGTATAATTAATATTTTAAAACATTTTTCAGTTGTTTTGTATTGTAATGTGTCACATCGATACCTAAATGTGCCCTTGGGACAAGGTCTTCCTGCAAAACTTCCAGCTGGACAGTAAGACCCAGTTGGACACGGTATTCCAGTCTCATTATCATTTGGGGAGGGAAGGACGGCTCTTCCAAAACACAAGAATCCAGCACTGCAAGAGCCAGTTGGTGACACATTTCCTGGACAGACAAACTAATATCAGCTCCACATTTCAGACAAAGCAGGATTAGCATGTTCTCTCTGGGGAAAATATAATCATTGTTCATGTGTCATACTTGACCCCATACAATAGGTCCCAGGGTCACATTGAGAGCATTCAAAAGATTCAGCCAATCCAGACAGGTTCCCATAACTCCCTGGAGGACATGGAAGCTGATTAGATGCCCCAACTGGACAATAAAATCCAGGCTGACATGGGAATGGGTGCTTCATACCTAGTACAAGAGAAACATCCTTACGTAAAGGCATAAAGAACAGATACATATTTCATCCATTAATTGATTGAAATAAATTACCGTTTTCAGGACAGAAAAAGCGGGCAGGGCACACCTCACATCTATGTTGGCCTAGACTGGGCTGGAAGCTACCTGGGAAACATGGCCTCTCCATAATGCTGCCCTGTTAGAGCAGTAACAATATGAGTATGTCTTATGAAGATCACTGTCATTTTTATATTCAATTTGAACATTTTAAGAGATTTATATACCTTAAAATTACAAATTAGGGCATTAGATTCAAATTAACAGAAAGCCATTTCACTAAATTCATGCCATTTCACTTTTGTTTTCATACTTTTACAGTGTTTTTGTTTGGGTCATTCTCAAAAATCATGAAACCCGGAATAAAAGACACAATTATATAACTTTTTATTAAATAATAAAATGGTTTAAATATATAAAGATTAGCCAGGTGCCTTGTTCACTTGTTCACTAACTGATATATAACTTCTATGACTTTTAAAGGTGCATATATATATATATATATATTTTTTTTTTTTTACTCATACCATTTACCGGGATAGGCGAGACCTAATAAGTGAGCCAAAATGCAAAACAAAATATTTTAATAACCTAGATTAAAGAAAAGTATGTTCCTTTATTTAATGTCACTACTGTCATCGATGTTATAATAAACAAATAATTAAATAAATACTTATAATAATTAAATAACTACAATAAATTTGCTTTAAAGTTAAGCAATAAAGAAAAAAAGAATAATAATATAAATTTAAAAGGGTTGACCCTGTATTTAATAAAATAAAATTAAAATAATTTAACATTTTCCACTTACCCTTTCACAGAAGTGGCCTGCACCACACACATACTCTGGTGGTCTGGATGTGTTCTGTCCTCCAGGGCAATAATAGCCCTCAGAACACAGACCAGATGGCTCGGATAGTCCTCTTTGCCCACAGAAATATCCTGGTGGACATTCAAGGCAATCGTCTGCACTGGATCCCCCAGTAGAGCCTAGTGAGTATTAAAACAGTGGAACCGTAAAGCTTCCGGAAAAGTTCAAACCATAAAGTGACTCAGAAAGTGATTTATAAACATCCAGCCACAGCACTTTAAAACATTTAAATTGGTTAATGGCAAGTAAAATGTTAATAGGCAATAAAGACAGGAAGGCAAGAGGACATCTATTGCATTACGTATATAAAGAAAGATCTGTAGAATGTAACTATGAAGAAATACTACTAGATAATGTAGATAAATTGAAGATTTACTGTTATGAAATTCCTTGCTTATTAATGATTTGTCATTTTAGCCCTATTTAGCAAGTAGTTTACTTACTCCTTATAGTGCCTTGTGGACAGGGCAGGGGTAGTGGTGTGCCCCGGGGACAGTAGTGTCCAAGAGGACAAAGCATAGCACTGGGATTTGAGGAGCCAGTGGGACAGAAGAATCCAGCAAAACAGAGGCCTGCAGGAGTGTGCAGCCCAGTCTGATTACAATAAGAGCCTGAATCACAGGGCTGAGGAAGAGATGAACCCACTGGGCAATAAGACCCTGCAGAAAAGATTCATTGAGCTTTAGCCATCAGTACATAATAATCATGATCTTATATGGACAAAGATAAATAGCCCACCATACTTTGAAATAGAGATGTCTGATTTGTGAGCAAATCGTCAATGAAAATTTCAAAAACCTAATCTAAATGACTAATGAATGACATTGTTACTCTTAGAACAAGGTACTCTTTCAAGGTTTTAAGTAAATAATGGCATAAATTTTGGTCTGTTGCTCACCCAGAGAAAAAAAATACATGACTTCAAAATTTGGGAGTATTACCCACAAGTCATATAAACAACGTTTATAATGGTTTATGGTAAGTTTGCAACTTTTTTGAAGCTTGAAAGCTCCAGTCTCCATTCATTGTAACTGCATAGAAAAGAGCAACCAGCACATATTTTAAAATATCTCCTTTTGAGTTCCACAGAAGAAAGTCACACAGTTTTGCAATGACATTAGTGTGAGTAAATTATGGCTCTTTTGGGTGAACAATCCTTTTAATGACATATTTGAATAACAAATATACCATTGTGCATTGTGTACCTGTAGGACACAGGTCTCCTTTGAAGCCAGTGCATGTTTCTGTGATTTGTAGAGGTGATTCTGACTCGGTTAAATCTAATAGAGGTCTGGGATCCAGATCGGTCCAGGCTCCAGCACCATCTCCTTGAAAAAGTGTCAGTCAGTTTTAACAGGCTCATCCGTTACTATCTAAATGATTTAGAGCCATACCATGAATCCTACCTGAAATGTGAACTGAGCAGGTTATGTTGTGCTTCAGAAAGCAAAGATCATACTTTTGGAGTTGGGATGAAGGTATGAGGTCACAAAAACAGGTCTGCTGAGAGGGTGTGGCCTGTGGTGCGGCGGTATCTGCACCGCCGATGCAATAGTGACCTGGAGCGCAAAACCCTGTAGAGGGGCAAGTATAGGCATCACTTCCCATCATCATTCAGCTGAATTATTTTGTGGTTTACAGTGTAACATTTGTGATCTGTGCCAACCTGAGGGCTGAGAGGAGCCTGGTGCAATACAATATCTGCTTGGAGGGCAAGGGGAGCAGTCATTAGAAGAAGTGGCCCCTTTGTCCTGGAGAATGAATCCGACAGGGCAGGGTAACGGAGCACTGCTCTGTTCAGGGCAGTAATATCCTGCTGGACATATATCTCCATACATCTGAGAGACTGGGGCAGGCTCTGTGGCTCCAGATGAACAGAAATGACCTTTTATGGAGGGAGAATGAGATGTAAAATTAAGATCCACACCAGCAGAACAGGCTCTAATGGGAATTTCTGTGGCATTGACCTGCAGAACAGGGTCCGGTGGGCCTGATTAGTGCGCTGGTGTTACAATAGAATCCGGGAGAACAAGGAGAGCAGTCCAGCTGAGACTGCAACCCCTCAATCATACTTGCAGTGCCTGCAGGGCAGGGAAGCGGGGTGGTGCAACCCTCCAGACAGTAAAAACCTAGTAGAAGAAAAAGCACAAGTAAAATAATTCACTTGTTTAATAATTAAAATCATTAAGATTTTTTAAAAATAAAAATATGCTAATTTTAATTTTAAAAAAATCATTGTATTACTATAATATAAAAAACATTCTGTTTTGTGGTAATGAAAGTCATTATTGAAAATAAATGATAATAGTAAAACAATTGTCCTGAAAATAAAGCCAATGGAAAATTTAAATAAAGACTTAATTACTTTATGAAATACATTTGAATTTGGGGAGAAATATGACCCAGGCATTTCTTAACAGTCCAGAAACCTGTCAAGAAAATGTCTAGGTCATATTTCACTCCAAAATCAAAAGAAAAAAAATAAGAAACTATTAGTAGTAGTAGTAGTAATAGAATTTTGGACCATTAAGATTTAAAAAATTAAAATAAATAAATAATAAATAAAAAAATTAAATATAATAAATAAGCATTTTTTTAATTTTGAAAAAGCTGTATTAAAGGAAAATTGTATTTAAAAATACTGTATTATGGTAATGAAAATCACAATTTGCAGTGAGAACAGTAAAAGTAAAATGTCAAGAGATAGATATAAGCTTAATGTAGAGATTATTAAGATTTTTCTTGAAGCAAATAAAGCCTGTTTTTATAAACAAAGTATTTTTAAAAATTACATGTTAATTTCTTATTTTAAAATTCATTGTATTACAGTATTGTTTTACTGTAATGTAAAAACTATCCTGCATTACAGCAAAGAGAATCATTACTGAAAATTATGGGAATAATAAAAGTAAAATGTCAAGATAGTCAGGGTAACTATAAAAATGTATGGTAAAACGTGTATCTGTCCAAAAAATCTTGCAAACTTTAGTTAATGCAAAATATGAATGTAGAATTTATTTTCTTATTTTTTTTCTTTATGATTTTGCAGTGAAATATGACCCAGACATTCCTCAAACAGGCTGTGAGAGACTCACCCATATAATATTTACCTGGTGGGCATGGTTTGCAGGAAGGCTGGGATGGCAGAGGCTGATAAGTACCAGGCAGACAGATGGCAGGCTGGACGCTGCCATACGGACACGCGTGACCAGACGGACACTGACGGTCTGAACAGACAGATCGTAAAGGTAAGAGACTGGCAGTATATAAATAGACGATGTCTAGACATCTCATGGCAACAGTACTAAATAATTCAGACAGCACTAGGGCAACCCTGTAGAGATGCTGTGGTTAGTCATGAAGATAAATGGCAAGAGGAAGTAGACACCATCTCCCTCTATTTATGAAACCCGCTCAGTGCTCTGTACATCCAGTACCCCAGTTTAACTGATGCCCAGAGGATAATATGGATTTCTGCCTCGTCAGTATTACTTCCTACCGGGTTGATGTCCTGTTACAGAACCTGCCGGACAGAAACTGCCCTCAGGACAGCGGAGCTCCGCAGAGCTCTGACCCCAGTCTGGACAGTAGAATCCAGGGGTACATGGATGACAGTCTGTCTCAGACACAGCACCACGCTGGCCCAGGAAAGAGCCTGTAATACAGAACAATAAGAGATTATTTAGTTAAACAGCAATGAGAAACAGACACAAGATTATCGTTAAACATTAACAAAATACTGTGGAGCTGAATGTTAGGTACACTTCTGGAGGTGAGATCCTTGTTGAAAAAAAACAGCATATGCTGGTTAAGTATGTTTTGAAGCAAGGCAGCTGGATTGAGCTGGTTTAAGCTGGTCCTTAGTTGGTTATAAACTGGTTATGAGCTGGTCCTGAGCAGGAACTAGTTGCTTAAGACCATCTTAGGGCCAGCACATGATCATCTTAAACCAGCTCAAACCAGCTGCCATGCTTCAAAACCAGCATATGCTGTTTTTTTTAAAACAGGGATAGTAATGCCTCTTCAAATCATTACAAGGTTTGCAACATAGCCCAAGGAATAATCCAAGAAACAGTTGAAATAATAAATGTGTAAATTTTGTCATCATTCACCCTCATGTCTTTCAAACTTGTATGACTTTCTTTTTTCAGTGGAAACAAAAGGAGACGTTTCAAATTATAATAAAAATAAATTTGGGGTCTCTTAGGCTCACCAAGACTTAATTTATTTGATTAAAAATTATAACAGTAATGTTGTAAAATATTATTTCAATTTAAAATAAATGTTTTCTAACTGTATTTTAATATATTTTAAAATGTAATTTATTCCTGTGATCAGGCAAACTGAATTTAAGGAGCCATTACTCCAGTCTTTAGTGTCACACGATCTTTCAGAAATCATTGTAATATGCTGAATTGATGCTCAAGAGACATTTCCTATTACAGTTTTGCTGTTAATTTGTGGAAACCGAGAACAGCATTTATTTGAAATAGATATTTTTTTGTAACAATTATAAATTTCTTTACTGACATTTTTTTTTATCAATTTAAAGCATCCTTGGTAAATAAAATTATTAACTTCTTTAAAAAAAACATCTCACTGATCTCAGACTTTTGAACAGTAGAAGCATGAGTTTAAGCATGAAAGCGTATAGTATCAAGCTCCAAAAAAGACAAAAAAGCACAATAAACTAGTACATACTGTACTGCTTGTGCATTATATTCCAAATCCTCTGATGTCAAATGACAGCTTTGTGTGAAGAACAGACCAAAATCTAGGTCATTATTCACTTAAAATGCTCCATTTTGGAGCATGAAAACCCCTCACCACTCTATGATTATTCAATTCAATTCAATTCAAGTTTATTTGTATAGCGCTTTTCACAATACAAATCGTTGCAAAGCAGCTTTACAGGAAATTAAGCTTCTACAATATATTTATATATTGTAGAAACTTAATATAAGGTATTATAAGGTTTTGTATGGAAAAGAGCAGCTTGAACATTCTGCTAAACATCTCCTTTTTGTCTTATAAAAGAAAGATAACCATACAAATTTGAAATGACATGAGGGTTAGTAAATAATGTCAGAATTTTCATTCTGAGGTAAATATTTGGTTCAAACTCTACCTGGCGGGCAGGGATCTGGTCGTGCACTGCCAACTGGGCAATAGTGCCCCGCAGGACAGACATCCCCAATGAACTGAATCTGAGAATAGACGTCTTCCATTGTACAAGCCCCAGGTTCTTCACAGTCTAAAAAAAATTAACTACTATTACAATGTTTACACATTACCATGATCAAACACTGGGGTAGGTGGAGAAAATGACCTGTGCTGTTGTAGCACTGAGGTGTAGGGGTGTGTGATCCATGAATACAATAGTACCCTGGACTACAGGGCCCAGAGGGTGAACTCAGCCCAGGTTCCGCACAGTACTGTCCTGGTGGGCACAACTGACACATCTCTACAGATGCTGCTCCTATTCAAACACCCACAATGTTAGTTTCATTCATCCATATTTAACAGCACAACTATGCTACATATGCTGGAATAAGACCTTCTAATGAGCCAAATGTGCCCAGAGGACAGGGCTCCATATGGCTGGCACCCGCTGGGCAATAGAAGCCAGCTGTGCATCTGCCTCCCGTGGAATCTCCAACTGGCTCTGAGCGCGAGGCACCCTGGTTACACACATAACTGCAAAATCCGAGAGATTAGCATGAGAAAACAGGCCTGTATTATTCAACAGGACATTTGAGGGGACATTGTGCAGTTGAGCTGGCTAATAAGCTCACCCTGGAGAACAGTTGCCTGTAGGGGTGTCCAGGCCAGAGGAGCTGCAGTATTTACCAGGGGGGCAGGGGATACACTGATCCTTGCTAGACAGGCCTAACTGACCATTAAAAGTGCCTACAGGGCAGGGGAAGCTCACTCCATACTCTGAGCCTGTTTAAAATACAATGTATAGAGTAAAAAGAGGGTTCAAGTGTCCTCATCTTGTACTCACAGTAATTTTGCCAATACCTGGAGGGCAGTAATATCCCTTAGGACAGGGCACAGGAATAGAAGTTCCACCTGTTACTGTGTCTGAACCAGCACAAAAATATCCAGCCGGACACACCGAACATTCTGCCTATGGATATAAAGTAGATATAGTATTTATCTTTAAGCTTTCAGTGTTTTTTTCCCTTCTGTTCCTTCAACATCATTTCTATCCAATCTTTTTCTTTTTATCTGAAGATCACATTAAACATTTTTACCATGCCGCCCTTAACCACTTATTTTTGCTACTTTTATGTATAGATTTTATCGTTTTACTTGCCCCAGACTCACACTTTCAATCTTAAATTATGAAATTCCATCATAAAAAGATTAATCATTACATTTTTAAAACTATGTTGATTTAAACAGACATACTCATAGACTTTTATTTTATTATTACGTGAAAAATATTTATTGCAATTTTTAAAACACTGCAGTTCATTCAAAAATAATAAATGTTACATAATAAATGTTTTTTTAAATGGTATTATCAAGAACTTTTTTACCAAGAAGAAAAGTGGCAGAAAAGATCATGATCAACAAAATATGAGATATGTGTTGAACAAAGAATAATCAAGGTAAATATCAGTTGTAAAGTGAATATTTTAATTGTGCATAATTTCCCATTAAGCTATAGTTTTTCTATAGTTATGCCAAAACTGATATTTAAATGTGTGTATTTGGATATATACCATGGTATTAAATATACTATGACATATGTAGTCTCTTTTTTTTTTTTTTTTTTAAAATACAAATATAATTATAGCCACAGAATGCTCATTTGAGATGTGCTGGAAATCAGTGTTATTTTGGTATTATTTATAAACTATTATAGTATTTATTAATCATTTGAATTAGTTTATATTTTAATTTTTTTTTATTATTTTAAATTAATTTTTTTAGTAATTTCGATACCACGACTGAGGTGAGACCCTTGAGCAAGGCACCGAACCCCTAATTGCTCCCCGGGCGCCGCAGCATTGGCTGCCCACTGCTCTGGGTGTGTGTTCACAGTGTGTGTGTGCGTGTTTGTTCACTACTCACTGCTGTGTGTGTGCACTTGGATGGGTGAAATGCAGAGCACAAATTCCAAGTATGGGACACCATACTTGGCCACACGTCCTTTCCTTTCCTTTCCTTTCCTTTCCTTTCCTTTTGTTATGTGCTTTTGTCACTTTTATTATTTTTTTTCCCATTTAGCTTTAATTTATTTTTATTTCAATTTTAGTTGCAGTAATATTAGTATTTCAACATCAACCTTATTTTATTTCAGTTAGTTGCCAAGGTAAGTTTCTTACATTTTTCATATTTATATTTTCAGACTTTTAATAGCTTTAGTTTCAGTTAACAAAAACAACACTAATGGAAATTACAAAGAAACAACTTTTCATGTTACAAATTTCAACAGGGTGTAAAATCATGCCTCTCTCTCAACTGACCTGCCCCTGGAGGTTCTGGTACGTCCCAAGCGGACAGGGGATCTGGGCAGGGCTCCCAGGTGGACACATATACCCAGGTAAGCAGATGAAGTGGGCAGGCTGGCTGGAATTTTGCCCCTGTGGGCAGTAGTATCCCATCTGACACAAATGAGAAGGTGAGGAGAGCCCCCTACTGGAACAAGCAAATCCTACAAAGAAAATGTCCAAAAATCAGTAGAGACCAAATGATCTAAAAATAATGTCAAAAGAGCAGTACTGACCTGGAGGGCAGGGTAGACAGTCAGACAGATTAGTGTTCCTGCTGCTGTTGCTGTAGTGGCCTGCTGGACAAGGTTCAGGGGACGAGGACCCTACGGGACAGTAGTGTCCTTGAGGACATCTACCACCTGTTCCTCCATCCACAGGTGTGGGGGACACAGCTCCTGAGAGACAAAAGTATCCAGCCGCGCATGGTCCAGACACAGCACTCTGTCCAGGAGACTCACAGAAGAAACCTGATGGAAAGTTTGTGGGACATTTTTCAGCCGAGTTTTGACAGATGCGGAAAGCACAAGGGGCTGTGACTGAAAATGGTGTGACTCAAATGGTTCGAAGAAATAGGGCAGCATCACCCTCTGAGAATAAGAGATGCGTAACACTGAAAAATGACTTCATAGGAGTTCAGTCGCTTGTAGAAATGGTACCTGGAGGGCAGGGTAAACAGTTTTCACGGCTGATCATCCTTTTATGGGGATTAACAGTCCCTGCTGGACAGGGGTGCTGATTTTGTAGATGGGTGCCCGTAGGGCAATAATGGCCCACTGGGCATTCAATGCCCTCAGAAGAGGAACCATTGGCAGGACAGTAGTAACTGAAAAGTAGTAGTAAGTGAAAAGATTAATAAAGCTAGTGATGTGACATTTTTAATTTTTACTGTACAGTGGATGATTGGATGGTGAAGTATATGATTTTTTTTTTTTTTTTGTGCCACTAGCGCCACCTTAACAGAATGCAAAATTAGTGATAGGTTTCTGAACATTCCACCATCTGCTATTGGACGACTGATAAGATAGCACCACACCCACAAACATGCAACAGTGCCTGCCCACTTTTTCTTCTATTTTTCCCATAGCTATTTAAAAAATATCTTCGTTAAAGAGCCATGAACCAAGTCAGCAAGCTATGAGATGAATCACAACATTACACAATTTGATTTTCAGTAAAAAAATAAATAAATAAAAATCAGACAAAAAGACATGACTGTGTACTTAACTTGAATGAGGGAAAGAACTACAATCCCATGAAGCATTGCAAATGACAATCAAATTAAAAATTATGGAGAAATATAAAACTATTGATTAGTGTAGGGAGATTGACTAATGAGATATTTTAGGTCATCTACAGTGCTTCATGGAAGTAGGAAGAGCTCTTTTGGCACAATTTGCTTGTTGTGATTCTCTGATTGGTAGATATTTCTTTGCAGAATCATGGGTAATGTAGGTTTTACCAGAAATTCCGCAGTTAAACACTTTTTTATTTAAATATGTTGAAATAATGCGGGCTGATGGCTTCAACAAATGCACATACCATCGATTAACAACCTTGTAGCTCATAGTAGGTCTGTCTTTAAAGGTTTATAAGTTATTGTTCAAAATCAGTTCCCCAATAGAGAAAATGAATGGGACTTTACATCTAGTCAATTTTACAGTATCAGGTCTGATGTGATGTTTTGAAAACACTACAGGTTTGGGAGAATTAAAGGGGTCCTATTATGCTTTTTCACTTTTTGAATTTTAGTCAGTGTGTAGTGTGTATGTTTGGGCATAAAAAGATCTACAAAGTTACAAATCTCAAAGACCACTCCAAAGGGAGATATTTCATTTTTAAAAAATCCCTTTTCAAGAACTACAATGAACGGCTCGTTTGGACTACATCTTTGTTTTCTGGTATTTGTGATGTCACAAATTGGCCCATTAGAATATCATTAAAATAAATCCCGCCTCCGGAAATTCGAATGGCTGGGGGGTGGGGATAAGGCTTGGTTAAGCACTGCACGTTTTAAAATCGAAACCCGGTGCGGGTGTTTTTATATCACTGTATTTGAAGGAAACCGACTGTCTTCAGAAAATTTTGGATGTCATTTTCATTTCATCTTGCATGTAATATCTGATAAAGCAGGGTTTGTGAGCGGAGCTCTGCTTTGTGTACAGCATTACCGGGGAAACCTCGCTTTCCCCCGCTTCAACAGCGCCTCCTGCTGGCAGAGAATTAATTTGCATATATATGCCGCCACAAATAGAGAGTAAGTCTGAAACACATCTCCATTATTGGTTTTGTTTGCTTATTTATCTGTATGTTTATTTATTTATTTATTTATTTTAATATATAGTATGTTCAATACGTTGTTATTGTTCTGCTTAATTTGAATTATGCCACAATGCCTGATATTTACTTTGTGATTTTTGCATTGTATATCTTTGATTGAACTGAATAAAAAAAAAAAAAGTCCGAAACACTATGGTATGAATAAATTCAACTGTATAACAGTTGCACTGCAATTCATGTTATAATGTTAGAATTAAAGAACAATAAACATAATACATATTTCCGCTGTTGCACTTATCTGTACATAGTAAATGCAGTTATTTTTAAGCAGTTGTTGAAATCCTATCTAATATGTGATTTAGCCAAAAAAAAACAAAAAAAACAACAACAATAATGTTTCCACTCTAATATGTCTTGCAATATCCATGTGTGCAAAGGTTCTGTGCAATCCTCTTGTTCAATATTCTCAGGGTCTGAATCTAGCTCAAATTGATATGGCAATATTGATGGCATCCTTAACTATACCGGTGTCATGAGAAATGGAGTCCCCCCTCGAAATCGGGTCCGCTTAGGACCCCAAGTGATACCATTGCCTAAATAAATACATAAAGATATTAATGTAAAAACGTATGGCTTATTATATAGTGCATAAAAGAACAAAATAGTGCATAATGAAACAAATTAAACGTAATTTCTTACACTTGATTAACTGCTAATTAATAAATAAAAGTAATAATATCCTATTAAGTGAAAAAATTAAAATCATTAATTAGTTTTATTTATAAAATAAAACATTTGACATTTAACACTTAATTTATAACATAATAAAAAAAAATAATTGTGAACATATGAAGGATAAGTGCAAATTCCTGTATAAAATAAGCTATGCAGTTAATCAGGTATCTGTATGCTATGCTAGTACATAAGCTAACGAATACAGACGTTAATTATCATTATAACGTAGTTTAAACAGCATTTATCATTACATGATTCTGTAGGAATTGTATTCAGGCACTAAAGAGAGTACTTATTAAAAGTAATTTGAGCCAGTGGGATCGCTTGGGGTCCTAAGCGGACCCGATTTCGAGGGGGGACTTGATTTCTCATGACACCGGAGCAGACGGAACTTGCTGCTTTGGCAAGGGGCGGGGCAGTACTGAAACACCGTCTAAGCTGTTCGCCAATCACAGCATACTGGGACAGCTAACCAATCACAACACATTTCGTTTTTCGGAAGGCGGGCCTTCATCAAACCCGGAACTAATCGAGTCGTTTGTGTCAGGCTGGGGACAAAGGTAATGTAAATTATGTGAAAAATAATGCGATTTTCGAACCACCAAGCATGAGACCATGTTCTAGTATACTCCCAAAACAAAATGTAAAAGAACAGAATAGGACCCCTTTAACGTATGAATGTGGAACTTCTAGATGTCTCTGCACAACCTGGGATAGCAGAAAGTATTTTACCATTGTAAAAAATGATACACTTCACCTTTAAATGTTAAAGATTCTTGTATATGTATAAGTGTATCTACCCCTGGGGACACAGGCTGCAGCTGGCCTGTCTCTCTCTACTGCTGATGGATCCTTCTGGACAGGCTTGAGGAGCGCCTGAGCCTCTAGAGCAAAAATAACCTGCGCGGGAGTGCAAAACAGGATGAGGTGGGCCGGTTTGAGGGGAAGGTGGGTGTTTTTAATCTGTCTTGAATTGGAGGATCTGTCAATTACCTGTCGGACACGGTCCTCCTCGGTGATCGTTGATTGGGCTGTTGGGGAGTATGGCTCCCTGTATGCAGTAAAAACCTTCCCAGCATTCTCCACTGGGTGAAGTCAGCCCAGATATGTCACAATAATGGCCAGCAGGACATGACAAACACTCTTCCTGTAAGAAAATGGTATCCATGGCCTTTACAGAAGTGATTGCTGGCAGTTTGACTTGCGTGATCTCATGTTGTTGTACTTTTAATATACAGTAAATAGAGAAATTCTTCTTACCATTTTGATCAGTTTGGTTTTGTTACTGAAAGTGCCCTCTGGACAAGGCTGAGGTTGAGCAGTGCCTTGTGGGCAAAAGTGACTGGCAGGACAAGGTCCCCCTCCTTCGAAAAAAAAAAAAAAAAAAAAAAAAATATATATATATATATATATATATATATATATAAAATTAACATAAACTTTATATCTATAAATATATATAATAAAGCATAAGCAATTTGATATTGCTTTCTCAGAAAAATAAATAATAAAAAATACTAAAAAATTAAATATTTTATTTGCATCTTAGTGCTTCCATCCAGAATTTTTATGCAATATCTCAATATCTCTTCAATTCTATCTTCAAAATTCTCAGAAAATCCTGCGGATAGAAATTCAGTTACCTGCAGACTGCATGTGAGGTTGAGGTGAGATGTTTCCATGTGCGCAGTAATATCCTTCAGAGCATTTTCCTGTGACAGAGGTGGAGTTCTGAAGAGAGCAGTAGTGTCCTCCATCACATTCCCTACATTCAGAGAGGATGCTCAAACCAGAGTCAGGACTGTATGTCCCTGCTGGACAGGGCCTCCAGTCATAACCTGTGCCTTCAGGACAATAGAAACCTAAGGGGCAGACAGATAGCAGCCTAAATATGACTGCTGGATTTGGGTGAAATCAGTCAGCATGTTTATCTAATGTGTCTCTCCACTGTGTGGTGCTGTTTGCAATTTAATTGAGTTTCTTGAACCTTTCATATACTTAGATAATAATTAATTGACTCTACTTTCACTACTATTCTAGTATCATCATATAATGGATATATATTCAAAATAGCATACAACCATACTATAATTACTACCTCTGTAGTATATAGTATAGTATAGTAAAGTAAATGTTTTGTATTAAAGCAGAACTGGAACTGAAAGTAATCAGCTGTGATATAAAGCCACATTAATTTTTTTAATTAAAAAAAAAACTATTTTTTAAATCTATTTTATATATTAAAAATAAATATGTGATTTATTTGAATTAGTATTTGATCTGATTTCCCAGTTTAGATCATATCAGAAAAACAAAAAATGTTCAAGAAGTTCAAAGGATCTACATCACATGCTGACATCTAATTAAAAAGATATAGATAAACAGAACATGAATTAATTTATTTTATGCATTAAAAATAAATATGTGATTTTACTTGAATTATTATTTGATCTGATTGCTAAGTTATTTTTACAAAACTTAAAAAATTTCAAAATCACAAAACTGGATGCCTCTCACAGAATTAAATATGCAATGGGTTGAGATCATGTGATAATGTAGCACACTACTGTTTAAAACATGAACAGTTGCATAATGCATACTGTTTCACATACTTTTTTTAAAAGTGTAGGCAGTATATACAGCGCAGCATCCAGTAAGCAGTACACTAGTACTCCATTCCAAACATAGCCAACGAGAGACCAAAGCACCAACCAGCTGGGCACAGCAGCCGGGCTCCATCCACACAGTACCAGCCAGCTGTGCAGGGCCAGCACTGAGAGGCTTGAGTGACGGTTACAAAAGTCCCAGGATCACATGGCACAGGATGAGTGGTTCCTGGAGGACAATAATGACCCTCTGGACAGATGTGGCCAGAGACCCCATCAATAGGGGTAGGAGTCTCAGCTTTCTCGGCACAATAAAACCTTTTGGGGACATATGATGCCATAAGTTAAACTAGGCATCTGTATTGCAGTGACAGTGTATGTATTACTTGGCTCATACCCATCAGAGCAGAGTCCACTGGGTTCAGTCAGACCAGTAGAGGCACAGTAATACCCTCCAAAGCACGACCGGCACTCCTCAGCGCTCCTTAGTCCTGTACTGTTAGACCACGTTCCCAGTGGACAGGGCACAGGACTGCCAGTGCCTATAGTAACAGACAGAGGCCTTCAAAAAACTGTTATGAATGAAATCAAATCAGTATTACATCCATATATATTACATACATATGCTGTATCATGTAATAAAACAGAATTAAATAAACTGCAATATATATACTAATACAAATATAAAATTAAATATTATATATTTATTTATTTATGTATATTCTATATCATAATTCTATTTAAATTCTATTATACATTTTATAAAAAATAAAATATACAATAAAATATATAAATATGTGAAATTATGAAATCTGCTTATCTGTATCAGTCAGAATTTTAATAGCAGTACATGCCTATTATTCAACTGTGTTGTTCTTAGTACAAAATATCACATAAGACAGGCATGATAAAGGCTAATTTTAGTTGGTGAAATTACTGAAATACCTTTCGGACAATAGTGACCAACTGGACATACTATCCCTGTAGGACCATCCATAGGACTGGGTGAATGGGAACCCTCTCTACACCAGAAACCAGCCAAACACAGTCCTACAAACAATCATTTGAACACAGGGCTTGTAAAGCAAAAATATAGGGCATGTGTGATAATATCACAATTCAGACTTTTTATTGAAATATCCTCAGTCTCACCTGTAGGTTCTTCAAGTCCAATATCTGGACAGTAATGTCCTGACGGACACAACAGACAGTCATTCTGGCTGTCCATGAGCTCACGAGGGTTATAGGTGCCAGCAGGGCATGGAAATTGTTCAGCATAGCCTGTTCCTTTAGGACAGTAATGTCCCTTTGGACAAGGCTGCAGGACAGACATGTTTGCAGCCCCAAATGTCTCATCACAATAAAAACCTGGTGTAGGAGAAACATAAAAAATAGGATACAAGCTTCAGTACGTTTTTCAGAAATAGAAAAGTGGGAGTGTGTCACACAGTTTGCTTTAGATGACTGCAGCTTGCCTGATTCACAGATTGTACAGTTCGCCTGCTTCTGCTTGTCCTGATATGTCCCAGTGGGACAAAGAATTGGGACAGGGCTTCCTGAGGGACAGTAATGACCGACCAGACACGGCAGAGCTAGGTCATCTGTCTGACCAGCCGGGCACCAGTAACCTACAAAAAAAGGAAAAGGACAAGATGTAGAAATTGTTTAAATGGCACTTTTCTAGTCTGGGTTTTGCGCAGCGATGGTTCTCACCCTGCCTGCAGGGGGCAGTAGGAGCCTGAAGGCCTGGGGTAGCGCAGTAGTAACCCACTCTACAGGGCTGACACTCGTCCTTGCTCACGAGGCCCACTGCTGGGGAAAAAGTCCCGGCTGGACACAGCTGTGGTGCACTGGAGCCCTTGTCTGGGGAAAACGATATATATTCATAACTAAAATAAATTCAACTGAGGCTGGTTTTAAATCAGCTACATCTGAATGATGTAGTTACCACAGTAAGTTCCTGGAGGGCAGATGTTGCCTGTGATGCCATCTGTAGGCCTGGATGAAGTGGCTTCCTTTGTGCAGTAATAACCAGGAGCACACGGTCCACTCGGCAGGGCTAGACCTGTTTCAGAAGGTCAGGTATAAACAGACCATTTTGCAAAAGCAAATATGGAAGCTGTAGCTTTGCATCAGGTGATTACACACCGGTTGCATTGCAGAAAGCTCCTGGAGGGCAGGATAGAGGCTCAGAGGTCCCAGCAGGGCAGTAAAACCCCTCCTGGCATCTGCCTCCGGTGGAGGAAGCAGGGCATAGGCAGTTAGCGTTAGTGTAGTTGTCCAGGTCAAAGGGCTGAGCATTCCAGGCAGCAGATACACAGAACCAGCCTGTGTGATGATTTCATTGGTTGAAACTCAATATTTGGTTGAAATATTGATTGTTTTACTCAGGTAATGCACTCACCAGCTTTGCATTTCCCAGACACAGCGGACAGGTGCTCTTTCTCACAGTAGTGGCCTGGAGGACAGGGCAGGCAGCTGTCCAGGCTGTGGGTCATCGGCTCGGGGTTGTAATAGCCTCGTGGGCAGGGGAACTGGGTGGCATGCTTTGTTCCTGTAAACAAAGATTAGCATGGCATATTACTGAGGTGAGAATTATTTAAAGAAATATATATATATTCTTTAATAAAATTTATACTTAGTACCACTAGCAGATTTTTGTTATCGTTTAAAGCATAAGTAAAAAATCTGCAAGTACCACAATACAAAATACAATTTAACACATGTATTCTCTCAAAATAAGTCTTAACATTAAAGATCCACTTATATTAAAATTCTGGCTGATCCTGATAAGCCAATAATTATTATTTTCTTGCTATGGTTGATATTAAACTGCATACTATTTAGTCAAATTTCAGATGATCAATACTACGAAAAGTCCCATAGATTTTTATTGAGGGGGTCAAAACTTTTGCACAGTAAGACTAATACAGTATGACTATCCTAGGACAACATGTTAAATCCTGCTAACATCATGTTAATCATGTTAAAAACTTGCTAGAAACATGCTAACCATGCTAGCAATGTGTCAACAACATGCTAATCATGCTAACAACATGCTATTAACATGCTAATCATGCTAAAACATGTTAACAACATACTAGTAACATACTAATACTGAAACATGCTATCAACATGTTAATCATGCTAGTAACATGTTGACATGTTAATCATGTTAAAACATGCTAGCAACATGGTAATCATGCTATAAACAGGCAACATGTTATCAACATCTATTTAATCTATTTAACTTTCCAATAACATTCCAACTTCAAGCTTTTAAAACTGATTTAAACTTTGAGACAAGGCTTTTTCAATGCAACTTCAAAGTTTGTTCTTACTCATCTAGTTATTAATGATTTGGTGCTCAAGAAACATTTCTTATTTTTATCAATGTTAAAAACAGTTATGCTGTTTAATATTTTTGTGGAAACTGTGATTCTTTGATGAATAAAAAAGTTTAAAAGAATTTAAAAACATTTATTTGTAATTTTGAAGCGGAATTTTTTGGTAACAATGTAAAAGTCTTTACTGTCAATTTTGATAAATTTAATGCATCCTTGCTAAATAAATGTATTAATTTCTTTTTAAAAAGATATCTTACTGACACCAAAACTTCTGAACAATAGTGTAGATAAACAATCTTTTGACAATATAATAATCCCAATAATACCAATATTGTGCAACTATATTTTTGTTATCCTAAAAATTTCAGGTTTTTTTTGTTTTGGTTTTTTTACTGATACACTCATTAGAATGTTATTTTCTTGCATTGTATGTACTACTTTTTTCCCCCATTCATATTTCATTCTGTCTCTTACCATCAGGGCAGTAGAATCCAGGAGGACAGGGGTACAGAGTGTATTTGCTGGTACTCTCTGGGCAATAGTATCCAGCATGGCAGAGACTGCACTTAATCTGTCCTGTCAGGTTGGTGTAGGTGCCCGCAAGGCAGGGAACAGGCACGGCACTGCCAGCGGGGCAGAAGTGCGCTTGAGGACAGAGACCACCTTCAGAATCAGAACCTGTACAAACCATATCACCACAGTCAATAGTAGAATACAAACAGACAATCAGCTAACAATGCCATCAAGTTAATAAACAAGGTTGAATGGTCCCACCTGTGGATGACGATGCTCCAGCAGGGCAGTAGAACCCCTCTTGGCAGAGTCCAGATGGTCTACTCAAGCCCACTGAACCACAGAATTGCCCAGCAGGACACAAAGAGCACCC
The DNA here is from genome assembly GCA_039654775.1 of Spinibarbus caldwelli. Taxonomy (NCBI): domain Eukaryota; kingdom Metazoa; phylum Chordata; class Actinopteri; order Cypriniformes; family Cyprinidae; genus Spinibarbus; species Spinibarbus caldwelli. Next base: position 15,002,691 of record CM077253.1, on the reverse strand, counting down.
CGTGTTCTCAGTGACATACAGACTATAAAGACAAAAAAAGAAATCTGTTCATCATTTCGTTCACTCATCCTGGTTTGGTAGGACCATTTGACCCTGTGAGGTACGGTACCTGTTTGAAAAAGTGCTAAGTGGGCAGGGTAAAGGAAGGCTGGTGCCCTCAGGACAGTAATGACCTACAGGACACGGCCCACCCACACCTGTGCTAATATTCGCATCAGGGTTCTTGAAGTTTATGCCTGCAAAAGTCACATGAACCACATCTGCTTAGATGCCACAATCCAAATCAACAGAATGAAGATGATAATAATCGATGTAATCAGACATACCTGCGAGGCAAAAATACCCAGCCTGGCAGGGACCGGTAGGTTCAACCAGTCCCCAATCTTCACAGTACATTCCTTAAAATGATAGGTGGGTATGATGAACATACAACTACACCAATGCTATTAAAACTGCCAAAGGTGTAAGTAAAGCAGGGACACTGCTCTCACCAGCTGAGCACAGTAAACACTGCTCTACTTGGCTTTGTCCTGCTTTGGGGCTGTATGTGCCTGGAGGGCAGGGGAGGATGTCCTCCACTGTGCCCCCCAGGCAGTAATGTCCCTCTGGACACAACTGGAGCTCCTCCCCCTCCAGACACAGCCATCCAGTGGGACAGTCACTGCATTCTACAGCACCTGCATTCACACACATTAATAATATACTGATCACAACTTACTTTATTATGCTTTGAGTTGACATTGTGAATGACTTGACGTGTATGAGCTGAAGGCAAAGAACAGACAAGATGCAAAGAGGTCTTTATGAAAAATGTAGTTATAAATAACAATACGAATTTCCATATTAATACTAAGTATGAAAAGTATGCACCACACTGGTGATGATAAAGTTTTTGGACACACTATAGTATCATAAAATTGCTACAAAAAGACCCAATCATAAAATGCACGAACTAATCATCTAGCATAACTAGAGTATTAGGCTAGAATATTAATGAAAATAGCATACTTGGATGCATACTTCAAAAATTGAGGCTCTTTTGACCAGTAATATTTTCTATTACAGTATTTATTAATATTTTGAATTAAGTTTTATTTTCATATTTTTCCATTTTTTATTTTAATTCTAGTTTAAGTTTCATTAATTTTGTTATGTGCTTTGGTCATTTTTACTAACATTAGTTTTTTGTCTATTTAGCTTTAATTTCTTTTTATTTCAATTTTAATCATTTTAATACTTAAAATTATTTTATTTCAGTTAGTTGCTGAGGCAACTTTTTAAATTTTCATTTAAATCATAAAGCATGTATGGACGGATGCAAAATTAAAAAAATTAAGGCTCTTTTGACATACCATTTTTAATATACTATGACATTAATCCTAATCTTCCATTAAACTATATATAATGCATAACATTCTAATTGGAATTCAGAATTTCACAAACTGCACTAAAATTACGCCATTAAAAAGTGTTTGATGTTTTAAGTCTGACAGAACTCTGGATATAAACTCTAGATATTCAGGTTCAGGAACATGTATACCTGTAAAGTAAATGTAAAGTATACCTGTGCTATTTGAGTGTGTTCCATCAGGGCAGTGCAGAGGGGAAGTACACCCCTGTGGACAGTAATACCGCGTCGGACACCGGTTTCCTGTTACCCCATCGTCAGGCATGGCCGTTTTAGCACCACCCGCACAATAAAACCCTATATGACAGAACAGAGGACAACTCTGGTCAATTTTAAAAACAAAAGTCAGTCTGGAGGAATCTGAGATTATGTCAGTTTGTACCTGGAGCACATATTCCAGTGGGCTGAGTGAGGCCAGAGCTGTTGCAGAAGAATCCAGCAGGGCAGAGCCAACAGGATGACACATTCTGGGCCCCCAGTGCATTACTCCAGGTTCCAGGAGGACAAGGGTACTCATGAGGGTGTCTAGTGCCTGCTGGACAGTAATAACCCATGGGGCATATGTCACCATATCTGGAGCTAATCTGTAAAAAAATGAATGAATAAATGAATGAACAGATCGTTCAGTTTAGATTAAATCCCACTGATCAACATGTGTGATGAACAGTATGCTGTTACCGGAGTGGCAACATGAGATCCACCAGTGCAGTAAAAACCAGGCTCACAGGGTCCCTGAGGAGCAGTCAGTCCAGGAGAGCGGCAGTACTGACCAGCATCACATGGGCCGCAGTGCTGCAGATCCTCTGCCCCTGAACTTGCTGTGTATGTACCCTTCATATGAAAACAAAAAGTCAGATGAGGAAATCCAATGAACATACACTGCCATTCAAAAGTTTGCCATCAGTAAGTCTTTTTGAGAAAGAAATTAATACTTTTATTCATCAATGACACATTAAATTGTTCAACAGTGACAGTAAAGATATTTCAAAAAGACTGCTGAAAATTTAGCTTTGCCATCACAGGAATAAATTACATTTTAAAATTATCAAATACAAAGTTATTTTAAATTGTAATAATATTACTTTTTAACTGTATTTTTGATCAAATAAATACAGCCTTGGTGAGCACAAGATACTTTTTTCAAAAAAAAAAAACTTTTGAACAGTATTGTATAACAGATGAAAAATGAGGTTTCATACTCACAGGGGGACATGGGTGAGCAATTAGCGATCCAGCAGGGCAGAAGTGTCCAGGTGGGCATAGAGGCTGCTGGGATAGGCCTGTCTTGTTGCACAGTCTTCCTGATTGGCATTCAATGCATGAGTTGTAACCTCTTCCCTGATGGAAAAGATGGAAAATGATATTGAAGTTTAATCAAATTAATTCAATGAATGCAATACAATGAAAATGTTACTTAGTTTAAATGCTCTAAAGGTGTGACTTACTGGTTGAAAAGTTCCCAATGGGCACGGTTCGGCCCTTACAGCTCCTTCCAAAGAGTAGTGTCCCTCCTCAGCTTCATGTTGGACTGGTGTGGCTGAACCTCCGGTGCAGTAATACCCCGCAAAGCATGGACCAGAAGGGGACGTAGAGTTTGTTCCTAAACAATAATAACTGAGAGGACAACAACAAAAAACATAAGAACTGGAATTCAAGATTTTAAATTAAATAGTTTCACATAATAGTTCACACAAATATTATAATTCTGTCATCATTTACTCAACTGTTGATTCAAACCTGTATAAGTATCTTCTGTGGTGCATAAAATATATTTTGAAAAATGTCTCTTTTTTGCCAATACAGTGGAAGTCAATGGTAACCAAAACAGTTTAGTTGTCAGCGTTCTTCAAAATATCTTCTTTTGTGTTCCACAGAAGAAAGAAAGTCATCTAGGTTTGGAACGACATGAAAGTGAATAGATGACAGAATTTTCTTTTCTGAAAATGCTTAAAAAAGAAAATTGAATGCTTATTTATAACATGAACAGTTTTTATTTTTTTGAACATTTTGCTCTTGCAGTCATACCCTGGAGGACAGCGGACACACTGCTCTGCATGTTGGAGACCCGTGCTGTTACTGTAGGTTCCTGAAGGGCAGGGCTGTGGGTGAACTGAGCCCGGTGGGCAGAAACTGCCGGCAGGACACACACCCCCTTCATGACCATCAGGAGGAACCTGTCAAGGCAAGAAAGTTTGATTATTAAAAATGAATCAATCAAAGGAAAAGTTAAAGTTATTGTTCACCCAAAAATGAAAATTCTGTCATTAATTACTCACCCTCATGTCATTCCAAACCCATAAGACCTCGTGGTCACATGTCAAATGGACTATTTTAATGATGTCCTTGCTACCTTTATGGGCCTTGAACTTGGTAGTTGCATTACTGTCCATGCAAGGTCAGAACGCTCTTGGATTTCATCAAAAATATTTCAATTTATGATTTGAAGATGAACAAAGGTCTTATGGGTTTGGAACGACATGAGGGTGAGTAATTAATGACAGAATTTTCATTTTTGGGTGAGCTATCCCTTTAAAGGATAAATGAAAAGTTTTTGTGTAATAATCTTACTGGACTCGTAGACCCCTGTCTACAATAGAATCCTCCTTCACAGTCCCCTGTGGGCTCAGATTTGCCTAAACCGGTGCAATATTTCCCCCCACTACATGGAGTACACTGTGACGCTTCACTCAGGGCTGGCCGGGATCCAAATGTGCCCTCTTCACATGGCTCTGGGGCTGAGCTACCCTCAGTACAGTAGAAACCCTGACATTTAAAGAAGAAACATTTAAAGACATAAAAAAACACTATATATACACATTACATCCAAAGTTTGGTGTCTGTAAGTTTTTTTTTAATGTTTTTAAAAGAAGTCTTAATTTAATACACTTTTTTTTTTCAAACTATTTCAGTAAATATTCTGTAAAATAAACGCAATAGACTACCAGTCAAAGGTTTAGGTTCTGTAAGATTTTTGTAGTATTTAGTGTCACATGATCCTTCATAAATCATTCTAATATGCTGATTTGGTGCTCAAGAAACATTTCTCATTTTTAATCAATGTTGAAAACACTTTTGCTGCTTAATATTTTTGTGGAAACGGTGATAATTTTTTTTAAGGATTCTTTAAAGAATAGAAAGTAAAACAAAAAGGTAACACTTTACTTACAGCCTTTATGTTTAATGCATTGTAAAGTGTTATTTAATGGTATAATGCATTATAATTATTCATAATGTGCATTGTAATACATTATATCATGTCATAAATAATTATATCTGAATTTAAAATGCATATTGATAAGTGTTAGAATCTATTAACTGTGGTTACAATTATTCATGAGATTGTACAATGCATTATAACGCATAATTAAAGCATTAAAATGACTTTTGTAATGTGTTATACATAAAGGCTTTAAGTGAAGTGTTAAAAAAAACAATGCTAAATAAAATTATTAATTTCTTTCCGGAAAAAAAATAAAAAAAACACTCTTACTGGCCCCAAACATTTGAGCGGTTGTGTATGAGACACTGTGAAGTAAATATGTTATGGCATGCTAACATTCTTAGTCATATTTACCAGAGGACAGACTGTAGGAGTGTGTGTGGCCAGAGTAGGACAGTAGTGACCAGGAGGACATTCCACACAAGCTTCACCTCCATGTCCATACAATTCATTCCTGAAGAAGCCAGACTGGCACGGAAATGAGTTTGGATGTCCGGTACCAGGAGGACAGAAGTATCCATCAGGACAGTTTCCTGTCTGATTGGAAAAATAAATAAGATAAGTGAAAGTTCACCCAAAAGCTGCTCTTTTCCATGCATTGGGCTTGACAAAGCTGTGGTCATCATTCATTACATTGCATACAGTTGCATCTCAATACATTAGAATGTCGTGGAAAAGTTTATTTATTTCAGTAATTCAACTCAAATTGTGAAACTCGTGTATTAAATAAATTCAGTGCACACAGACTGAAGTAGTTTAAGTCTTTGGTTCTTTTAATTGTGATGATTTTGGCTCACATTTAACAAAAACCCACCAATTCACTATCTCAACAAATTATAATACTTCATAAGACCAATAAAAAAATTTTTTAGTGAATTGTTGGCCTTCTGGAAAGTATGCTCATTTACTGTATATGTACTCAATACTTGGTAGGGGCTCTTTTTGCTTTAAATACTGCCTCAATTCGGCGTGGCATGGAGGTGATCAGTTTGTGGCACTGCTGAGGTGGTATGGAAGCCCAGGTTTCTTTGACAGTGGCCTTCAGCTCATCTGCATTTTTTGGTCTCTTGTTTCTCATTTTCCTCTTGACAATACCCCATAGATTCTCTATGGGGTTCAGGTCTGGTGAGTTTGCTGGCCAGTCACGCACACCAACACCATGGTCATTTAACCAACTTTTGGTGCTTTTGGCAGTGTGGGCAGGTGCCAAATCCTGCTGGAAAATGAAATTAGCATCTTTAAAAAGCTGGTCAGCAGAAGGAAGCATGAAGTGCTACAAAATTTATTGGTAAACGGGTGCAGTGACTTTTGCAGTGTTTTCAAAAAACACAATGGACCAAGACCAGCAGATGACATTGCACCCCAAATCATCACAGACTGTGGAAACTTAACACTGGACTTCAAGCAACTTGGGCTATGAGCTTCTCCACCCTTCCTCCAGACTCTAGGACCTTGGTTTCCAAATGAAATACAAAACTTGCTCTCATCTGAAAAGAGGACTTTGGACCACTGGGCAACAGTCCAGTTCTTCTTCTCCTTAGCCCAGGTAAGACGCCTCTGACGTTGTCTGTGGTTCAGGAGTGGCTTAACAAGAGGAATACGACAACTGTAGCCAAATACCTTGACACGTCTGTGTGTGGTGGCTCTTGATGCCTTGACTCCAGCCTCAGTCCATTCTTTGTGAAGTTCACCCAAATTCTTGAATCGATTTTGCTTGACAGTCCTCATAAGGCTGCGGTTCTCTCGGTTGGTTGTGCATCTTTTTCTTCCACACCTTTTCCTTCCACTCAACTTTCTGTTAACATGCTTGGATACAGCACTCTGTGAACAGCCAGCTTCTTCGGCAATGAATGTTTGTGGCTTACCCTCTTTGTGAAGGGTGTCACTGAGTACGTTTACATGAACAATACTCCGATTTTAATATGATTAAGACAATACTCTGATTAAGAATGTACCATGTAAACAGAGCTTTTTGATTACCTTAATCTGGCTAAAGTCATAATCGAAGTAAACACAAATCGAATTAAGACATGTGGAGTATTCCTATTTTAGTCACATTACTGAAGTGCAGTACAGACATGTAAACACTTTAATCAAACAATTACCGTCGTGTAGGACTTTTCGCCGCATTTTGCGACAGGATATACACACGGCAGTGATCAACCGTTTGACGGCAAATAAAAGAGCTTCAGCACCGCCGTCGTCTGTATGAACGTACAAATAATTAACTGCACTTGAAGCTTTCATAAAATTAAAAATGAAACACCCAAAACTGTATATGGCATCATCACGAAGACGAACTATATGTTTATACGTGAAATTCTGGAGAGGACGTCGGATGGCGTCGCGTGGTGATGTAATGACGTGTGCCATTAATCGATCTATGTACTATAACATGTAAAACGGGAACATGAAAGGATTATCCTAAAAGCAACTCATGTAAACACCTTAATCATAATATTGTCTTATTCAGAATAAGGTAAATAATTAGATTACTGATGTCCATGTAAACGTAGTCAATGATTGTCTTCTGGACAACTGTCAGATCAGCAGTATTCCCCATGATTGTATAGCCTAGTGAACCAAACTGAGAGATCATTTTGAAGGTTAAGGAAACCTTTGCAGGTGTTTTGAGTTGATTAACTGATTGGCATGTCACCATATTCTAATTTGTTGAGATAGTGAATTGGTGGGTTTTTGTTAAATGTGAGCCAAAATCATCACAATTAAAAGAACCAAAGACTTAAACTACTTCAGTCTGTGTGCAGTGAATTTATTTAATACAGGAGTTTCACAATTTGAGTTGAATTACTGAAATAAATGAACTTTTCCACGACATTCTAATTTATTGAGATGCACCTGTATATGACATTGTATAAAGTGCCGTTTGGAAATTCTTCTAGATAATTCCTTTTGTATTCTCCATAAAAAGACATTCAAATGGGTTTGGAATGACTTGAGGGTGAATATTTAATATTTAATTCAGTTTTTTGTCGGGTTGGTGGGGGCTGGTGAATTATTACTTTAATAGACTAAATAATCACCAGACAGTTTTAAACAGCTAAAACAAAAACTACAGGGGAGCCATACTGGTTCAGTAATGGGCTCTTCCTGGGGATTCTCTGTGTAGCAGTATTTGCCCTCTGGACACTTTGTGCAGTCTGATGGGTCACGTAGTCCTGGCTGTCGACTGTAGGTTCCTTTGGGGCACGGAACAGGATTAGGATCCTGAGTAGGGCATAAATAATAGAAAAGAAAATAATTGCTATGTTTCGTACCATTGATCATCTGACACGATGATCAACGATGTTCGTAATGTTTCTGAGCCTTGAAATGATACTCACAACACTTCCACCGGGACAGTAAAAGCCTATTGGGCAGAATACCGCTGAGCGCTGGGGTTCTCGATCCAGGCCCTGTGAGCAGAGGAAACCTGGGGGGCAGACCATTACTCTGAGCATGGCCTCCTCACTGGTGGTTTCATTGCTGCAGTAGTGACCCGGCAAACATGGCTGACACTCCACTGATCCCTCATCCTAACAGACAGAGATCCAGAAGAGAGGCAGACAGATTAATGAAATGGTGTATTCATTAATTACAATGAGACAACATGCATTAGAATAGAATTAGCTGTCCGGCTTACAGAATAACTTCCTGTTCCACAAACTTTTGGGTTGATTGTGGACGGATGAGGACAGAAGTAGCCAGCAGGACACACAGAACAATCTTCTGCTCTCCGGCCCCCCTTTATCCGACGAAATGTTGCCCTGGACACAGGAAAAGTCAAATCCACTGAAGTCTTATCTGGCATTATTTTCGTTATTTCAGCCAATGGGACTGTTACTCACGGTGGACAGGAAGTGGGTTTGGATGTACCCTCCTTACAGTAATAGCCTTCTGGACAGACCTGACAGTCCTCTTTCCCACCATTACCAATCTTTGTGCTGTAGGTGCCTGGAGGGCAGGGATGCTGTGAGCCATATAATGTACCTGTAGCGATAAACACACATACAGTATATCAAAATGCAAAATGACTTCAATATGACTGTTCAATAGTCTTAAAAAATGGGTTTGACATAGAGGGGGTTCAGAAAGGTAGTAAAGATATGGGTAGAGAAGAAATTGTTGAATTAAGTCATTATTTTTGTTTTCTTTGTGCACAAAAAGTATTCTCATAAATTCCTAAAATTACGGTTGAACCACTGATGTCACATGGGCTATTTTAATTATGTCTTTATTACCTTTCTGGGCCTTGAACGTGTCAGTTTGCATTGCTGTCTATGCAGGATCAGAAAGCTCTCCGATTTAATCAAAAATATCTTAATTTGTGTTCCAAAGATGAACAAAGGTCATACAGGTTTGGAACGACATGAGGGTGAGTAATTAATGACAGATTTTTCTTTTTGGGTAAACTAACCCTTCAAAATGTTTTTCTTCAAGGTGCAAGAACAATCAGATGTTTCACACAGCTTTAGTACCTTCAGGACAATAGTGTCCAGAGTTGCATCTCCCAGAGGGAGTGCCCACTCCTGCTAAACAGTACCAGCCTCTTGGGCACGGCCGGCACTCGCGCTCTGACTCCAGTCCACTGCGATCACTCCAGGTACCAGCTGGACACTTGTGCTGAGTGGGGAACATAGTGCCCACAGGACAGTAATGCCCAGGAAAGCAAAAAAGTGGAGGCCTCTGGACGCCACCAGTGCCTGTAAAAGCAGAAATTGTTAAATAGTAATTAAATAAAGGTAAATAAAACTTACAAAAGCATAAACTACATGGCTCTAAAGGTAGTCTGGCACCTCGAAGACAAGCATAACGTGCGGGACACTGCTGACACTGGGAGAGGTCAGTGAGGTCTGTGCGGTTATTAAGGGTACCGGGAGGGCAAGCGCTGGATGGGTCATTTGGTCGGGCAGAACCTGGTGGACACACAAACCTGAAAAAACAAACAAACAAAAAAAACGTGGATATAAACTGTAACTTTAGCCTGATGGTCAGATGCCCAAAACCTGTAAAACCAACTAAATGGACCAGCCTGATGAGTCCAGCTTAGGCTGGTTTAATTTTTTTTCTCAGGTGCGAAATGTACTAACCCTGGCATACAATTCACATCAGGAAACTTCAGTGCAACTTGTGTGCATGCTTTGCCAGCGTAACAAGGCCTGCAGTCTGCGAGTGCATCCTGCCCCTCCAGAGGGTTGAAGGTGCCTGGTTGACAAGGCATTGGGTCGCTTGTTCCCTCTGGACAATAGAAGCCTGGTGGACACTTTAAACAGTCCTTTACACCTATGATGAAAATAGAGACAAATATTAACACAATGGTAGATTTATAGGGATGTGCTTTAATGAGAATGAAGGCTTTAAGAAAAAAATCTTACTCAGTGCCCCCTGATGTGGGGTGAAGGTCCCTTGTGGGCATAAGATCTCACTGAGTGTGCCTGCTGGACAGTACCTCCCACGGGCACAAAGCAAGCCGGGACCTGCAGAACCTACAAATCAAGGAGGGTTTCAAGTTTTCTGGCTTTTAGTCCATGTCTGTTAGCCCGAGGTTAGTGGACTTCTGAAAGTTGACTCAACTTCATACACATGTGTAAGAAAAATTTATAATAAGTTTTTTTTTTGTATGATTTTAAGATGAAAATTCATCATAAATTAAAAAATAATAAAATTAGAAAAAATTCTTAGTATTTACGTAAGTACATTTTACAAATTATTATTAGAATATTATTCATACATTTTGCTGAGCAATGTATATTGTGTTAAAATGTAAATCCAATGTGTGTACATTATACAGTCAAACCAAAATTTATTCAGACACCTCAACATTTCTCACATTATCACAGTTTATTCGCTATAGTTTAGAAAATGGTAATAAAATATGACAAGTACTCACAGTTAAACTGTCAGAATGCATCTTGATAATGTCAAATAACTTTGTAAGAAAGGTATATAACAAAACATGGTCAGGTCAAAGTGTCAAATCAATTTTTTTGGTCCCAAATTTTTATCAGTTTTACTGGTAGTCCAACGTATGAAGAATTTTTGGTATAACGTCACAGTTTACTTTATTTTGCAATCCTCACTTACATAAATGAACTATAGTGTCCTGCACCCACTAGTAAAAAAATATCAAAAATTATATCTTGTGCCTGAATAATTTTTGGTTTGAATGTGTGTGTATATATATATATATATATATATATATATATATATATATATATATATAATTATTATATTATTATATGTATAAGAATGACTAGAGATCAGAAGAAAAACAATTACTGAATACAAACAGCACTTTATTATGATTAGCTGTAGTTTTACTCATTTATCTGCATTTTAAATCTGTCTGTTTAGGTCTACAACAATAAATTAAATAAAAAGAAATGGAGATGTCCTTTGGCTTAAACACAAAGCTATGATCTAAACCGTCGCAAACAACTTTTCTGTCGTCTCTGCACTCCAGACCCACATCACACACTCTTACAACAGATCATACTCAGGAAACAGCTGAAGGCAGGAAACCGTTCAACAGCAGTGGTTCATGTGGATTTAGGAAAATTAACGTTGCAACTTACTGCAATCTTCGGTAAAAAAAAAAACACAAAATCATAACATTTAACTATTTAGGTTTCTACAAAAACAGTATTTCTACAGAAGCCCAGTCATCTTTCAAAAATAATGTCATGACAACAAAAAGCAAAAGGTAGTCTATAATATGCATATGTGTGTGTATGAATGCGATCATGCATATGTGTGTTTTGGAATCACGCCCTAACCTGCAGGACAGAAGCGACCCTCTGCACACCTCTTGCAAGCTGCCCTACTTGTCTGACCCAGTTGTCCTCCTGCGGTTCCAGCAGGGCAAGGTGACCCGTGCGGCACACCCGTGCCTTCCTCACAGTAATACCCTTGTGGGCACAGAAACTGAGAGCTTGGCCTCCGAGACGTGCCCTCCAAACAGTAAAAACCTAGGAGGAACAAAACAATTCCAGCTATTATCATGTACATTACGATTATACAACATTTAGTTCATGTTTGTCTGTTTGCGCGTTTCCAGACAGAATGTCAGTCTTTGCGTTAGTTGTAGGGATTTTTCTGACTCTTTCTGCAGGTTACATTGTTACACCAGTAGGTGGCGACAAGTGACTGTTTCTTTATGAGTAATCATTGAATCAAGGAACTGATTCATTAAAGACACTCAAGAACACTTTATTCAGAAATGAAACGGCACTACTGCATGATGCCTGGAGATGTGTATCTGTTCATCGTGCTTTGACTTTGTTTGGCACTATTTCAGTTGCCAGAGCAAAAACAGACTAAAGTTGTGTTCACATTAGGAAAAGCAGCATTCTGTTGGTCACTGCAGCTAATTTGCATTAAAAACTTGAACCCACTGCAAAATCTGCTTGGGGAAATTCCAATTCCGCAAAATTCATGATCACACAGTTTCCTATTGGAATCACTGGATTTTGCCAGTGAAATTTTGCAGAGGAATGGTAAATGTGACTGCGTGTTTAGAGAAGTATCAGCAAAATTTCGCTGGCAAACAATCCATTCTCCACTGTCAAAAGCTTAGTGATGGACAAAATACTGCTCACACAAACCTCACATTTAAATCAAACAGCTTTCTGTTGGAAGTGTTCCCCCTTTATGTCAAATTTCCAATTGCACTGATACCTATTACAATGACTGGATTTAACCCTCAACATTTCGCTGAGTATCAGCAAATGTGACTGCATTTTAACCGCCAATACTGTGTTAAAATGCAAGTTACTCAATATTAACTTTTTGTTTACTGAACTGTTGTATAAAAGCCATTTCAAATAAGTGCTCTTCTTTCTAATATTTACAGCCCATCTGGTCAGTCAAACAAACAGTGCTCTTACTCTTGTTATATTGCTTAATTGTAACATTAGTAAATAGACCCACATGAAAAAATGAATACATATGTAAACCTGTAGGACAACACAGGTACCTGAAGGACACATAGCACAGTCCCTTTCTCTCTGCAGCCCCTCCTTTGGTCCATAAGTTCCTGCCGGACATTGTATCGCAATATTTGCAACACAGTAATGCCCTGCAAAAACAAATGTTAACACTCAAAATGTGGCATTGAATGTGAAAAGCAAGCAGCCCAACCTGAAACACTGACTCACCTGCAGGACACACAACACAGTCTGATCTCTCTCCGTCTCGGTATGTCCCAGGGGGACAGGAGATAAGCTGTCTTGACCTCTGACCAAGATGAGACTGTGCCCTTGACCAGACTGGAGTCACTGTACTCCTGCAGGCTGATGAACCATTGCATTTTTTACAGTCAGTCTGGCCTGCCATGTCTGAATAATGGCCCAAGGGACAAGGAAGAGGTGCAGACATCTTTTTGTATGGACAGTGGCTTCCTTGAAGAGGAAATTATAGGGATTTACAAGGAATTTTGTGTCTGTAAGCATGTACGCCTGTTGTGACATTGACGCTTGTGTTTATTTTGGCTTTAGCAGGTGCAAGCAAGACATCAAATGCATGTGAATTAAACATGGGAGTCCATGTTTACCTGCAGGACACAGCTGACATTGAGCACTGCACAGAGTGGAATAGTAGCCTTCAGCACACTCAACACACTCCGTCTGGTTGAAGTTTGGTTCTTCTCCTGGGCCACACTAAAATGGTAAAATGAACAAATACACCAAAGTTTATGCTTAGTTTGAGTACAATTTACAGCACTTTAGTTTGTGCACACCTTCATTTGAAAGCCCTCTATGCAAACGAAGCCAAAGGGGCATGGCAGGCACTGGGTGAGTCCCTCTGGAGAATACTGTCCTGAAAGACACGCTGTAAGGTTGCCTGATGCACTGTCACAAGAGAAACCAGCGGGACAAAGCTTGCATTCCACACGGTCTTCTGTGCTAACCAAACCTGGGACACAGGGCTTTAAAAGACAATTACAAACACAATAAGGTTCACTTTACAATAAGGTTCCATTAATGCATTAATTGACATTAACTAACAATGAGCAATGAATGTTTTTACAGTATTGTTAAAATTAGTTAATAAACAGCTGTTCATTATTAGTTCATGGCAGCTCAGGTACATTAAATAATATTAACAGATACAACTTTTGATTTTAATAATGTATTAGTAAAAACATGAAATTTAAATTAACAGTAAATAAGATAAATTAATAATGCTTTATTTATTTACTAGGGTACCTGGCAGTCCTGGATGCTGCTTTTTCCAGTATAAGGGTTAAACATGCCAGTGGGGCATTTTCTGGGTGCAGACACATTACCAGGACAGCTGAAATGCAAGAAAAGGAAAATAAAATATTGTTTTTTCTGGATATTTAATACAATTACACAAAATCTTCTATAACCATAAAATCACACTTACAACTGCCCTGCGGGACACTCAAGACAAATCCCTGATGAAAAGTAGGTTCCCTCTGGGCATGATATTTGAGTCTGATTACAATAGATTAAACACTCTGAACCCTCAGGCCTCAGGTCACCTCCTGCATCACCATATTAAAAAAATAAATAAATAAAAATTACTAACTGCAACAGTTATCAATAAGTACACTATATCATTAACCAATATTCAATCAGTAACCACATTTAATTTATTCAACACATTATATGTAATAAATTTCATCTCATGTTGATGGTACCTACCTGATACAAAGACATTCCATCTCTGTCTAAAGCCAGTCCATGTTACGCAGAAGAAAAATAAAAGACAATACTGGTTCATGGTGAACGTTTTAAGCTCCCCGTTTCATTGCAGCGACTTCTGTCCTCAGTCGCTCTATAGCCCCTTTAAGTCTATCAGTGAATAGGGACACCTCAATAATTGAAAGTGAAATTCAAGCCATGTAACTCAATTCCAGTCAGAAGCCAGTGATACACTTACTGGACAGAACTGTAAACTTCTAGAATATCAGTCTGTTTTTTAAACCATGGACTGAACAGGATCTTATTTACTGTACCTTTCAATTTCTTAATGTTAGAGGAATAAATATTTTACACCTACACGAACTTACATATGTATTGATATTCTGAGAATAAATAAACAAACAAAGAGGGGACAAAAAAATAACAATAAAAGATTTTATTTTATATAAGTATTATTGTAATGAGAACTTTCCATTAATGCCTCAAAAAAATTATATATATATAACATGTATTTATTTATTTTTGATTCTTTACATTTTTCGCTTTGATTCTGAAATGAAATAACCTGAACATTTTTTTTCAAGATGTATGCACTGTTTACATTTGAAAACAAAGAAAGCGTTAGAAAACCAACAAACATACATAAAAAAAGAACACACATGTAAAACAAAGACAGTACATGTTAAAATAGATTATGATGGAGTGACACTGTTTTTTGTGGTAATGCGAAGGCAGGATGTTTCCTGTTCCTTTACGTTCAGATGAAACTTCAAACCTCCGCAGCTGTGCCAACCGTACTAACCCCATGTTTCCACTGCAAAGCATGAATGTGATCCAGTTTACTGCAGCAATGGGCTGATAAATTAATCAAACTGCTGAGAAAGTCACTTTGATTCATTAACATGGATGTTATCAAGAGTCAGCCTGTGAACTTCTTTTAATATCACTCATGCAATTTCCATTTAAACTGTTTAGATATGTGGAAAATGTTAATTAGATAAAAACAACAATGTGTAAATAACTTGTGGGTTACCCTGCATTATTTTATTTATAATAATGATTACATAAATAATGTACATTTTTTAGTTAAATGATCAAAGAATACCACAGTGCCATGCAAATCAAGCTGCAAAAGACCCAGTCACATTTTGCCATGCATTGCAATGCTCCAACAATTTAGTTAACCACATTTTCCGGAGGCAGGTGCTGTTCATAAACAAAGCCCTCCTCATGGGGAGGAGCTTCATTTTGTTTGTTTGTTTTCTCATGCCATATACAAGAAAACGTATCTTGAATGAATGCCAAAACATGTTTCTAATTCCTGTGATGCTACTTTTACAATTCCAAGGTAATGTCATGGAGATGCTATATTATAATTTTTATTTATTATGAATTATGGAATAAATTATATCTAAAATATTAGTAAATACTTATAATAGTATTTAATAATAGTATAATAATAGTATTTAAATTAATATATAAGTGCAGTTTCTAGTTGCTGTTAACTTGGCTCTTTAACATGACTCTTTACAGATGCTGTGAGTGCTGGAATCCAGTGTGAGATTCAGAATGCAAGACTCCAACAGCCGTTTACTTTAAACTGTACCTACAACTGTTCCAGTGGCTTCACTCGTGGTTACTGGACATGGGAAAAAAATCCAGCATGTAGCAAGTGCCGCTGGGAACAAAAAAGATCGAAACTAAGAGATATATGCACTGAGAGTTTGTACATACCTCATCTGATTATGGAGCAAACACGTTATAACTATTCTTGCTTTTCTGAAGAGAGTGACCGTCCGGGTCTTCCTCGTAAAACAGAGCTTCTGGTAACACTGCAAATTCATGGTAAGAGGTGTTTGAGTTTACTGCTAACAATGAATAACCTATAAAAAAAAAAAAAAATGAATAGTTAACCCAAAAAATGAATATTTGCTGAAAATGTAGTCACCCTTTCCAAGATGTAGATTAGTTTCTTTGTCAAGAACAGATTTGGAGAAATTTAGAATTACATCACTTGTTAACCAATATGCAATGAATGGGTGCCATCAGAACGAGAGTTCAAACAGCTGAATAAAACATCACAACAATCCACACAACTCCAGTCCATCAATTAGTGTCTTGTGAAATGAAAAGCTGCTTGTTTGTAATAAACAAATCCATTAAGACATTTTTTTTTTTTTTTTTTTTTTTACTTTCAAACCATTGCTAAAATAGTATCCTCTATCCATAATATTGATTTTTCCAGTGAAAAAGTCCTCTTGTCTGAATCAGGAGAGAAATATGCACAGGTCAAACACCATTTACAAGCAAAAATAGTCAGATATGTTGGTGGATTTTGATGTGACAACAGGGAATTGACTGTTTCACTGGAGGAAGCATTATTATGAATTATGGACTAGAATTTTGTCTAGAAGTGATAGTATGAAACTAAAATGCCTTGATGGATTTTTTTATTTTTATTTTTTTCTTAAAAACATGCAGCTTTTCACAAAACGTTAATTGATGGACTGGAGTCTTGTGGATTATTGTGATTCTCTCATCAGATGTTTGAACTCTCATTCTGACGGCACCCGTTCACTGCAGAGGAGAAATTTAACATTAGATACGATGCTAAATTTCTCCAAATCTGTTCCAGTGAGGAAACAAACTCATCTAGATCTTGGATAGCCTGAAAGTGAGTAAATGTTCAGCAAATTTTCTTTTTTACATTAACTACTTCTTTAATTAATCCCATGCTTTTTTTTTTTTTTTTACAATTTCTGCAATCATGCTTTATACAGATGAATCTGAAGAACAAGTAACACCTCCTAAAGGACTAGTGGGTAAGTCTATAAGTTATGGATCTGTAAGGATAGTTCTACTCACTGTACTATTTCTAAGGGCATTATTGGTTTGTATTATTGTTTTGAATGTTGTTTTACTGGTCTAGATCCATCTCTGAGAGTGAAGTTGTATAGGGGTCAGACATCAGAGTCGGATGAAGTGCTTACATCATTATCCACCATCGAAGTGATGGCAGGAACCTCACTCGAACTTCACTGTATTGCCCTTGATAACAAACACTGTGAGGTGCAGTGGGCCAGAGAAAACAGTACCCTCCCCTTGACTGAAATAACTGACACCATGCAGTGGACTGAAATCAAAGCAGAGGATAGAGGACGATACAGGTGCCACACCAAAGGGACTTGCACTGACCAGGCTATCACTGTGGAAATAGAGGTCATCACATCGGGTGAGTGCTTTTACGCTTCCAAAAATACATCAACCCATTTTCAGATTCACATACAACACAGTCCATCAAGTCAGCATTTTGCCATACAGATGGATTCGCCTGGGCCAAGATCTTTGCAGCTTTTGCAGTGTCTGCAGTAGTTATCCTGACGGCCCATCTGGTGTATTTGTGCTACAGAAAAGGATGTAAGATCATGGATTCTGCTAACAGAGTCCATGAAAGGTAATGCACAATTTTATGTATAAAATTAAACATGATGAAACAGCAAAAATATAAAATCTCTTTCATTAGCAGTATCTGGTCTTTTGTAGGGTTACATCCAGAAGTGCTGCGGTGATAAGGCCAATCACTCAAGGTCTTTCTCAGTTGATATAAATTATAAATATAAAAATACAATAATATATGTTTATACACTAATTGTCAAAAGTTTGGAATAATCAACATTTTTAATATTTTTGAAAGATGTCTCTTATGCTCACCAAGGCTGCATTTATTTGATCAAAAATACAGTAAAAACTGTAATATTGTGAAATATTATTACATTATTTCATTAACTTCTTCTATTTTAATAAATTTTAAAATGTAATTTATTCCTGTGAAGGCAATTAATTACTCCAGTATTTAGTGTCACACGATTCTTCAGAAACCATTCTAATCTGATGATTTGCTGCAAATTAGATGATTTGTCAGTAAAATTGAAAATAAATAAATAAATAGGCCAATAAAATAAATGAATACTTTCATTCAAAAAAGATATATTAAATTAATCAAAAGTAACAGTACAGACATTCATAATGTTATAAAACACTTCTATTTCAAATAAATGCTGCTCTTTTTAATTGATCTAAGCATCACAGAATACTGAAAAAAAAATGTGTCACAGTTTGTACAAAAATATTAAATAGCACAACTGTTTTCAACATTGATAATAATAAAAATATCAGCAAATCAGCATATTAGAATGATTTTTGAAGGATTATGTGACACAAAGACTGGAGTAATGGTGCTGAAAACTCTTTGCCATAACAGGAATAAATTACATTTTAAAATATATTAAAATACAAAAGATTTTAAATGGTAATATTTCACAATATTACTGTTTTATTGTATTTTTAACAAATAAACGCAGTCTTGATGACAATTAGAGACTTCTTTCATAAACACGAAAAAATTACACCAACCCCAAACTTTTGAGCAATAGTGTATCTGGATACAGTCATCTGACTGGCAGTACCATTCAAGAGTTAACTGGTCCACATAACATTTTTATTTTTAAAATTTAATCCCAGACAGCCAGAGTGATCATGAAGTCCCTTATGCTGACATTGTGATCTCCGTAAGAGGATCCAGCAACCCGGATCTATCTGACACCTTTAACCAGACTTCAAAAAACCAAAGACCGGTGAGAATTAATAATATTGTAATATTACAAATAAATACAATTATTTAAGGATTTTCACAGAGTTGTTTAATATCATGGAACCAGATGTGTGACAGTGTGAATGTGTTTTGCAGAGATGGAGGGATGAGGGCAGAGCAGGGCTACTGCACGCTTCAGTTGACAGACTGCACATCCACTCTAAAGAGGTCACTAGGAAATTAAGCACAACGTCTGAATATGCTGTAATTACCTACTCCTGTGAGGCTCTTAGTTAGTTACTTAAAAATAACTGCATATCTGATTAACAAAATAGAAGGCGAAATGTGAAAATCGTGAATAGCTGTCTGCCTAATTTCTGTTGTCTGCAATTAAAAAACTGTAAAACTTTAAATGCATGTGTGGACTTGTGTGTTTGTTGCTTTTATAGTCTTGAAGGAAATAATTACTGCACTACATTTGCTTTGCAGCTCATAAAAATATTTTTACTGTGTCAGCTGCTTTGCTTTTTTGGACCAGTAAGGTCTATATGACTTAAAATAATGGAGTCTAAACTCCAATTTCACAACTGTTTTTTTTTTTTTTTCTAATAGTAAAATCAAACCTCAAACACCAGGGGCCTGTACCACGATGGTAGATGAACAAATTCAGAGTTACAGGATTAGTTTCGAGTTGACAAAACCAAACCACTCCAATCTGGCTTTACTGGTACCATGATGCTGATCATCGACTTTCTTTGTCAACTCAGGCTTTGATCCTGACTTTGTGGAGCACGTGCTCACGAATGTGTGACATCAGTGGCAAACAGCCAATCACAACACAGAGTGATTCACTTGTCGCGAGAGAGCCAGCGAGATTCAAAACTCTTTTGTTAAAGGTTTAAGAGATTAAAGAATATGAGGAATGCATTTACAGTACTTGTCCATGAAAGAGGACAAATAAATGAAATTATCTTGCTCTATTAGTGCAGTCACAATTGAAACTTGTGAAGTTAGTTTATATAGTTGATAATATATAGCAACAGAGACTCAAACATGTAAGGTCACATATAGCAATTTTTAAAGTGTTATCTATTGATTCTACCACTTATTTATATTACATATGATCTGTATATATTAATATTCATTTAAAAAATGCTTTGTAATAATTGTTAAACTAAAAGTGTTTGTGTATAATGGATTAATAATAATATAAATCATTTTGAAATTATATAAATCATATGTAATTGTAATTATCATTAAACCCAGACAATTTTGTTGTAATTTTTTAAGGTACTCTATAATGACCTTTAATTTGTAGAAAGAGAAATTGGGGGAGTGACTTTTTTGTGTCAGACATGTGTCACTTTGCTCACATCTGGTCCAATTTCAGTTTGAGATGTCTTACTCAGAACATAACCTGCCCTGGTTAGCTGTAGAGTGTAAGTTACTATGGCAATGAACGCAGGTAAAAGCCAAGCCACTTTCATGGTACCTAAAACCCAGGATTGGTGCAAACTAAACTGAAACTTACCTGGCTAGCCAGCTAATCATGGTACAGGCCCCAGTTCAAAACTCTCTAAATTATTTTTATTTTTGTCAACATAAGGGGGAACATGACTCAATTCTATTCTATATACCTTGTTTGTTTACTTATTGCAGGGAACTGAGGCCTAGGCTAGTACTGATAAAAGGTTAGAAATTCCTTTCAATGTGTTCACACTTCACACATTTAGTGAGCTTTGGACTCTGAAAGATGGTTATGCTATTTATATGTCCAAAAACATTATCATATTTACCTGCTTTTGTATACTGTTAGTGTTTTGATACCGTTGGAAAACTACCTGCAGTATTGGCTATTAGTGATTTATTATTTCCCATTACTGTTTTAAACAGTGCCCAACGTCTAAATCAGTGAGAACTATTAGAATGATTCAGACTGAATCGTGAATCGTTTGACCTATTGATTCGCGGGCATCGCCAAATTGCAAAGAACTGATAGTAAACACGAGACGATTTCAAAAATATTGTGAGCGGAGATGTTTCTCAGGCTCAGAGTAAAACGAGTCCAGCTAATGATGTCTTCGATATTATGGGATGCCGTTATCATGGCGTCATTTGTTAGTTATGAAATATGAA
Organism: Spinibarbus caldwelli; assembly: GCA_039654775.1. Lineage (NCBI taxonomy): Eukaryota > Metazoa > Chordata > Actinopteri > Cypriniformes > Cyprinidae > Spinibarbus > Spinibarbus caldwelli. Next base: position 14,981,668 of record CM077253.1, on the reverse strand, counting down.
ATTAAACTTGTAAATCATAATGATTTACAAGTTTAATTTAATATTTCATAACTACAAACAAATGACTAGCTACATTAATGCTACAGAATAGCCTACTTAGTATTTCTATATAAAAATGCTGCTCTCAAAGCCACTAGACATGAACTTTTTTTATTATTATTTTTTTAATTTATCTCTAGACCACTTTAAATTAACGTTACGTAAGGATAAGGATATAGTGTGAGACAATACTAATAAAATTTACCCTCCCTGAAAGACCAGATACAGTGAAAAAGCAATAATACTACCTACCATTATTATTAATTGCGTGTGTAATACACAAAATATATCCTATTCATGTTTTGCCTTTTGAACATAATCACAATAAAGTTACTTGAATATGAAATGTTTGACCCTCTCCGCTTACGGTAGTTGGAACCAGTGCCAGTTGCATAGCAATGGTTGACAACATTCGACTCGTTTTGAACGGTAAGAAACATCACACCGGTACACCTGGCGAAATGATTAAATATATATTGACTAACGTTACCGATATAACAAAGCAAGAAAATATGGGCTTGATAGCACAAGTGTTACAATAGGCTATGTCTTTCATTTTACAGAGAAAAAAGCCCGTTTGTCTTTCATTTAGATGATTTTTAGCAGAACATATATAATGTCAATGTCACTATGTGTATATCATGCAGCTAAACATCTTAATGAGAAAATCATTACATTAAATTATTTTTGTAATTATGTGGAAAACATTAGTCTGCAACGCCATTAACGTTTAATGAACGTGTCTTTTCCCTAATTAAACTCAGACCTGAGAGCTGTATAAGATGTCTGTTGCATTCTCCAACACAAACCTGCGGATCCCTAGAGGCTTCGGGAATTTATTGGATGGTCTTGCTAAAGAAATGTTGAGAGACCAGCCTGAGGACATCCCAACCTTTGCTGCTCTCTACTTCACAAACCTTCTTAAAGCCAGAGAAGGTGACTGAGATGTTTTCCTTTGATAGTTTTTGATGACATATGAATTACTCATATATGATTTAGTCATTATTTGCTTATACAGTGTGCCTTTGTCCAAGCCAAGGCAAAATTGATTTTGTTTGTAAGGGCTAGTATTATTAGATTAACTATATTGTCGATGCATGCTTGAAAATAATGAATGTACAAACAAATGCATGTTTTGTTCCAGAAAGTGGCCTAGACCTAGCAGAGTGGGGTGCAAAGTTGGAAGACAGGTTCTACAATAATCACTCATTTAAGGTATTTTAATAATTAATTTAAAATATGAGACAACCTTGTTGGGAAAAAAACAGCATATGCTGGTTAGATATATTTTGAAGCATGGCAGCTAGTTTGGGCTGGTTTAAGCTGGTTTTGAGCTGATCCTAAGCAACTTCTGCTCAGGACCAGCTTAAACCAGCTCAAACCAGCTGCCATCAAAACATACCTAACCAGCATATGCTGTTTTTTTTTCAACGGGGAACACTCTCTGAACCTTTAGATTATACTGGTTTCTTCTAACATGATGTTTGTTTTTCTCAAAACAGGGCACAGCAATAAAAGGAAACTATATTACACCTAAAATAAACACAAGGTCTGTGAATGAGAAAGAGTGATTTTACTCTTTCACTTCCCCTAATAGTTTTCCAGATGAGAAATGAAGCAGTGTGAGATTTTAGATGGAAATTTCCTGTAGTTTTGGTATGATTTCCTTGATTCTGGTTGTATGTTCTTGCAGCGTAGCAGTTTTATAGCAGAATGAACCTTGGCGGGTGGCTCTCTGTTTCTGAAGCAGAGCTTCGATCATTTGATCAAGCAGAGGGCGGCTTTCAGGGGATTGATTGTAGTGTCAGAGCACAGATATACATCTGGGTTGTACATTAGGATTCATTTATTACTTCTGTTGTAGTTGTTTGTGCTTTTATTTACTTTCATTATCAATCACTGTTGCATATAAAATCCTTGCCTTCTTACATGTCAATTTTCAGAAACAACGCTGGCCGTTCTGAAACTTTGGGAAACAATGAAACCCTAAGCTCCCCATTAAAAGATCTCAACACTAATAATTCAGAGGTAAAGGAAAAATATGAGTTAGATAAGAAGCTCGATGAGGAATCCGATGAGATGGAACATGGACCTGCTGCAGATATTCCCTATGTGGGAACGGCAGATATTGATATATGTGCTCAAGAGCTAAAAGACACCAGCGGGATTCCAGAGCAAACATCAGAGGTACTGATGAGATTCCAAAAAAAGCTGTAGATATTGATATCTGCAGATCAGAAATGCCTACATCTTTGCCTGCCTTTGGTGGTCTCTCAAATGTGGATGTATGTGCTGAAGACATAAACCACTGAATCTACTGAGAACATCAGTGACTCGGAAAGCCCAAAACTGAATGAAGAACAGTTTGAATCACAAGATGAATCTTTTGTTGAAACCCTTTCACATATTGAGCAGGACGTAGGCAAACAAGCAAAGGAAATGTCTGGTGATGATGATAATGATGATGGTCATACTGAAGATGCTGAACATGGAGTTTTAGAAATGGCTGATAATTTATTAGAAGACACTGATCAAGAGGAGAAAAGCACTGAGCAGATTTATGTGGAGGAATCAGTTGAAAATGCAGTTGAAGCAGATCAGGAATCAGAGGAACATATTGAAGAAAAAGATGACTTACCAGACAATGAAAACGAGGAAGAGACTAATCATGAGTACAGCAGCATCAATGACTTGGTAGAAGATGCAGCCGATTCCAAATCTGATATCAATAGTAGATCATTAATGGAAATGAAAGACGCATACATTGACTACAGTGATGAAACGTATGACAGTAAAAGCAAAGTCATAGATGTTCTAGATGAACACGACACATGAAAGTGAGAATCAGGAGAATCCTGACAGCAGTGAATCAAAGGTAAAGGATTTTTGTTTCTTTCTTTTCTTTTTTTTCACCCCCTTTCCATTTGGTAAACAAAAAGTATAGTATTTGTGTTAAAAATATGAGTTGCGAAATATGTCGTGATAGAAGCCTTACACTAGAGTCGGGTGAATAATCAAATTTTATTTACGATTTTATATTTACGATTTTGGCTTCCCATCATTATGAAAAAATATGCACTGAGTCATTGTTTTGCAATGATGCTCTCGTTTTGTCTCGTTATAAATTCAGCACAACCGTGTGCTTTCGCTCCTCCCTAAATGTTTAGTTGTTTTCATTATGTTGTGGAAGTGTACTACAACAACATTGATCATATTTATTTTAATATTTATAATATTTTATTTAAATGTGTGTGTCTATATATATATATATATATATATTTATTATTAAGTATTTATTATTTGTTTTTCTTTTATATTATAATTGAAGTTAAAAAAAGGAAAGCCATCCTCAAATTTTTTTTTTTAAAGTTCAGTAAATGCAAGATGTTTCCAAATTCTATGAGTAATCGTGTTAAATAATCGTGATGCCAATATTGAGCAAAATAATCGTGATTATTATTTTTGCCATAATCAGGCAGCCCTAACCCATCCTTATCTTGAATGCAGACTATTCCTTTTATTGTACCAAGTTAGTAAGTAAAAATAAATAATAAATATAAATTCTTCAAGGACTTGTCAGATCACCAGTATGGCTCTGTGCCTCTCTGGAGAACAGTGATTGAAGATGTCCTGAAATAGTCCAGCTGGCGAGTGCAAGACTGCGAGAGGGTCAAAAAACTCAAACTATACATACATTCTATATCATATAAACACTATGCATAGACCCAAACAAATGATTGCAACATTTCATAAAGAGATATTCAGAAAGGTTTATATCTTTTAAACCAAGAAGTCAGAAGAATATCCATATGCTTCTTTAAAGGGGTTCGAATGAGACCGATTTGGTGGTGTTTCCATGGAAACATTTTACCGACCATTTATCTGAGGGAGAAACTGATCTAGATTTTGGAGTTGTGTGATATTTCCAAAGAAACAGAATATATACCCTATTAGCTGCTTCACTTTTCAATCCTCGTCCAAAGTGGAGTGTTTTGAGTTCTGTAGGGGTTAGTTAGAGACACACACACACTAAAGCAAAGCTCTCTTCTTCTTGTTCCAATGTAGGTCATCTAACCTGACCTATATCAACTCTTGTCCAATGACTTTATACGCTGTAGGAGGAGCAAGGGAATCGTGTAAGTGCTATTTTCAGGAACAATATTCATGGCTATCATCAATCTCTGGCACGACTGTAAAGTCACCTCATCTTCTTCTTGGAAACTCAGTGTTTTAACACTTCGGTGCTCTGTGAACCGACTTCATTAGCTCCCAGCCTTACACCTCCAGCAGATGCCAAGAAAAGAGAACTGATACCATTACAGCACCGAGCTGCATCTCCTCTCTTTAATCTTGGTAGGGTAGGAGGCAGGAGATGCAGCAGTGTTCCAGAGAAATAAAGGGCAATGGATTTACTGTCTGTTTGTCTTACTCTACAGTATATTGCCACAGGGTGGAGGAGGCACGGACTGTGTGGGACTGACTGAGATGTGGGGAGCTGCTTCTAGTATTTTCGTAGCTTGTGATGATAGCCCTCAGGAATATTTTGGACTCTGAATATTTAAAGTTATGTTATATAATTGGTTTGGACCATAGTGTGTCTCTTTTCAATCATTCTCTCCACTGAAAATCAAGCATCTCTGATCCTATTGGTAACAGGTTTCAGGAAAATGAGAATAATGGCGGTGTAAACATCAGCATTAAACAAAATATTTGGAACGAGCAAAGACCTGTGTCAGTGTCAGAGTGATGATGCTCGAGAGTCGCATGCTTTCTCTCTCTTGCGCGCTCTCCCTCTCTCTCTCTCTTTCTGTCCTCCCACCCTGAGACTCTGAATTATAAGGATAGTTGGAGGAGAGGCGTATTCGTCCAAGGCATTTTGCCCTGTGAGGAGGTTTACGCTCTGTTGCACTTACACAAGACGAGATCACGTTTATAAGCGTCTGTAACTGCGCGTCATGGATTGTCATATCGTAAGTAGAGACCACTTTAATCGTTGATTTGTTTTTTGATGTTGAAAGTATAGAACTGATTAATAGGCTATATTCAACTAAACTGAATCAGTTTGATAATAAATTGAAACATACTTTAACTTTTTCTTATTTAGGACCGAAAAAAGCTGGACTTGTTTGTAAATGCTTGTTTTTGTATTTTGAAACTTTATGTCGGCGGTAAATTCCATGTCCAGTACATTTAGGAACTATTTATGGGTTTATGTCTTCAGAAGTATATTTTGTGCTCATTTCACACTTTTTAACCGTTTACTCTTTATTCCTAAATATGCAAATGAGTAAGCGTTTTACAGTTTTATGCTTTAGCCATTAGGGTCTAAGGATCCCCCTATATTTGTCAATATCATTAATATTAATAGTATTATTAGTATTAATTGAATTATTAAAATATACAGTCTACAAACTAAATAGTAGAAACTTAAAAAATAAATGCGTAGCCTATATGAATGCGTGAATGAAAATTAATAATAAATAAGGTAGACTCTTGGTGGCGCTATATACAGCAAAAATAGATGTATTCTTTGTTTATTTATTTATTAAACAATATGTTGATTAATAACTTTCTATTAAACATGGCCGACTAAAGCCAAGGAAGAATATAGGGCGTGGCTATAATGCCTGGTAAATGTATGTAGATTTTAATTTTTGTATTCCATGTTTGGTCTTAGCTGGGTGTATAAGGATATTTGCATATTTAAAAAGTCAATCAGCTGTTCAGCAGCCATTAGTGGCCAATTGCCACAAAACTTTTTGGGTCTACAGTAAGGATCTGAAAAAGCATGCAAAGTGGTATTATAATAGTGAAAAATAAGAATCTAATTATTGTGCATGAATTGGCGTTAACAAATATCAATAAAAATACAACAGCTAGTGTTTTAAAATATAAACAAATATGTGAGCTTATGGGCTAAAAAGGTCCTTGTGCTGGTACCCCAATCATTTTGGCTTGCTGTTTGTTACGCATATGCAAAAGTATTGGGCGAATGTATCATTTAAATGGACTGGTATAGAGATGGGAAAGGCTTGTGACTGCGCAGTTTCATTAGAGGTGATCCATGGGTAAGCATGCACTAAGCCTCAGAGGCAGCAGTAAAATGAACAGATGCTTATTTATAGGGGGATTGTGGAACGCCTCTGCCTGTGGCCACATATGAGCATGTTGGCAAAATGCTTGGTTAATATGAAAAGAGGTTCAAAAGTGGGTGGACACGCTCCTACCAGGGTTTTACAATGGACTTCTGCTCATCACCCTCACACAAGTGGTTTAAAGACTGCCAACCAGCCTCTGCTGAGCCATTTTACATATGCTAAGTTGTTGTGGTGGGAGAAAGCATGTGGTTTCACAGCTTCAGGAAGACTTAATGAGACAAATAACATCACATCCCACCACACACACTGCTTGATGATGTGTGCTGACATGCTTCACAGAGCGCAGGAAGCTGGTCACAGTTGGTCTTTGTAGCATCTGGGTGGTTATGTATTTGAAATCATTGCATTTATGTTTCTGTTTATTTTATTTTCACAGTTTCAGGTAATAGGTTTCTTACACTCTTAAAAATAAATGTTCCTTAGGGTTCTTTGAAGAACATCCATGGACCCTTTCCATTTCTCAAAAGGGTCTTTAGAGTGGAAAAATGTTCATTTTAGAACTGTTCACTGAAGGGTTCTTTTGGGAACCCAAAATGGTTCTTCAATGGCATTGCTGCAAAAACCCATTTATTTTTAAGAGTGTAATGGAGAAGAGGAGCATTCAGTTGGAAAGACTCAGTTTCTGTGGAGCTGATGAATAATGATTCAATGCAAGGGGGCTTAAATGGGCAGGAGATACATCATGTAAACCCACTATGGTGGTATATAAGATCTTAGAGGATAGTCTGAATCATTCTAAGCAAGAGTGAAATCAATACAAAATACACCCAGTGTCTGTTATGCTAAATTTATCATTTATCCTTCATCATTCAGGAGGAATGCAACCAGCCACAAGAGGAAGAGGATATCATGGACATCCCATTGGATGACCCAGAGGCCAATAAGGCGGCCGCCAAAATCCAGGCCGGCTTCCGTGGTCATATGACCCGGAAGAAGATGAAACCCGGTGAAAAGCCCAATGAGGAGGTGAGCAGCAGTGGTGAGGCCCTCAACGGGAGCCAAGGGGACTCAGGTTAGTCATTGTCCCCAACAGCCATAGTCAAGAGCTAGACTCAACACCCATCCCACATGGTGCAGAGGCCTCCAGCTATTTTGAGCCAATTCAGTTTGGCAAGACAACCCTCTCAAATCCTCACAGAATTTGGCTTTGAGATCTGAAGTAAACAACTAGAGCTTTGAACTTTAATGAGAGTTCAAGAGCATGTTGATTTGCTTTTTTTCTGTACTGTGTACCAAAGATTTTGAATAAAAAAAGCAGGAAATATTGCGCCCATTATAGTAGATGAGCTACAAAAGAACTCAATCAAATCTAAAATTAAATAAAATGAAAAATCCATCAATTATGTTTAATGAGTCATGTCTTTATACTGAGTAAACATAATAAGACATGCTCAAGGGTGCTTTTTAATTACTCTCTGAGTGCTTTGGATAATTATTTTCATAATGAAGTAATTATTGATGAGCACATCTATCTTTGTTAAAAGATTGCAGCCGTATGAAAAGGCCATTCACCGATTTACAGACAGCCAACGGAGTCCACAGAGTCACTCTGTTGTCTCTAATATCTCAGTTTGTTGAGACACAGATCTCTCAAATCTAATTTCTTTTGTGGGTGGTTTAAGCCTCCACAATTCCAGGACTCAATATTAAAGCCTCTCTCAGATTTATCCCCCCTTTCAATTTTCTTTCGGGTGATGTGTTTTGTTCTGCACAAAGTTGCCTAGTTTTCTAGAGATACCAGAAAAACTGTTTCCCCCAACTCAGTATGTATGCAAATGGTTCTCGAGCAGTTGATCCCCGGAGATTCTACTTTGAAGCAACAAATAGGCCAGCGCTGACGGAAAGACCATAACGTCAACGTTCTCACAAAGCTTCCATTTGAACTACCTTTATCAGTGTCGTCCTTTGATGCGGAAAGTGGGGCAAGCAATGAGAATGAAGGTGTCCTTCCAACCTCCAGCCCAGGCCCAAATATCTCTCCTTCGGCTGTGCTGCTCCACTCAACCCCACCTCTGTGCCGAATTTAGGCCTTTCCCAAGCAACATCAACCCAGTTCTCGGTTGCTAAGCATTTTAAGCATGGAAGTGTTATTTTTATCCTCAGGTGCATCTGCATCGCTGAAACGAGGCTTTGCTCCGTTTTACTCGGACAAAAATAAAAGATCGTCTAAGATCAACTCATATTCTGCCAAATCAATCAATAAGTAATGCTCTGTCGCATACAGTATATTTTGTGAAGAATGCAAATGTAGCTATCGAGCACTGCAATATACTATTTTCTTATTCATTATTTTTGTCTTGTTCCAGCACAAATATCTAAACATTTCTAAAAAAGGACTTAAGATATTAAGTGTTATTTTGTGAAAAATGTATCAAAATTAAATGAGTTTATGCCTTAAACAGTGTAATTATAGTATTATAGTTTTTGTTAATATTTTGAATTAGATTTTGTTTTCAGATCTGTTTTTATAAAGTTGTAGTACATTTTTGTGTTTTTATATATATATATATATATATATTTATATATATATACATACACGTATATGTCTATATAGTTTTAATTAAGATTTAGTTTTTGGATTTTGTTTACTTAGTTTTAGTTATTTTAGTACTTCAGCGAAAATGAACTTTTCTATATTATTTCAGTTAATGTTTCTTTTATTTCAAGTAATAAAAAAGTTTTATAGTTTTATATAGTTTTCCCTTAGAATTGAGTTTATTTTTTCATACCTCACTGACAGATATTTTTTCTTGATATTCTTTCAGATATTTTTTTATGAATTTTTAGATATTTGTAATGGAAAACAAAATAAAAATAGTAAGTAAGAAAATCATTTTTTGCAGTAGGTGATGTTACATCATCGCCTGTCACTTGGTAGTTGACTGACAGCTGTTTGTTGCCAAACCGAAGTGCAGTAAATCTAAAACAACATGTGCATTTTGCAAGCAGGGGGAACAGACGGAGTAGAGACAGACGCCACATCTGGACCAGAGCAGTGAAGACCCTTCTCAAGGTGGACGGCTTATAGGACGCTTTCTCCAGGGATTTTTTTTTTGTGTCCAAAAAAGTAGTAAAATTAGGCTGGATATGTCATCTGATGTGTGAACTCTTTCTATATTTTCTGCTTCTTATCCAATCCAGGTGAATATCTGCTCCAGCATGCTTTTGCATCCCACAAAAGGCATCTGTATACTGTATATCTGATATTTGTATAAATCGGAGAACGGATGGCGTAGAATTTAACACATGCTTCTTCAATCAGAGAGTCATGTAGACTTAAAACAATGCATCATGATTGAGTTTTCTCATTTTTGTTGCTTGATATTCCTTTCCTGTGGTAGTATGTTTATGATTGCCTTGATTTGACCATGTAGCCACCATCACAATAAGATGTGAAATTTGTTTATCGTTCACGAAATAGAATGTTATGAGTTGTTTATAATTGTGTTGACTGACTTGTTTGGTTTGCAACCTGTAATATATGTTGAAAATGAAATCAGAGCTTCCAAAGCAGCATATGGCATGACAAGATTGACTATAATTTATTTCATTCTGTTTAATTTGTAAAATGATTGATACTAAGTCTTTTAAAGTAGTGCGTATCATTAGAAATATAGAAATTGAGTTGTGAAAGCTTAATGAGTGATAGCCAAGATCACCTTGCATGTTGATATCAGCATCAAGCTCTGTATCAGTTAAAAAAATTAATAAAAACTCAGAAATGTGTGTTGCCTGCATTGAAAATGATTTTGTGCGGTCAGGGGCTGATCATTAGTCTTTGGAAGTCCTTATATAAAGAATCCAATAACAAACAGGCAGTTATATATATGCAGCAGAAATTGAAATATTAACCTACACATCAGTCTCATTAGTCCTGCTGGAGCTTCTCACTGGAGGGCTCACAGCTGGAAGGCTGTGCTAATGAGACCTGGACAGTCATTTATCAAGGTCAAATTGTCACATGCCCTGCGCTATACTCAATATTGCATGTCAAAACAGCATTTAGGTCTATAATAGCATTAACTGTTTTCGAATCTGTTCCAGTGTAGTTTTTCTGATAAATGTGCATATGCCAGAGCTATAATGAAAGAAATCTCAAAGAAATATTGTTTGAGAAAATCATTTATAATATGTCTAATAAGTAAACAGAAATGTATGTGAGGAATTGTGGTTATACTCATGTCTAAAGGCCATCCCAACATGCATGTTTTAATTAAAAAAAGAAAGAAAATTGCGTTCACCGGGAAAAATTCCAGAAAACGATGTTGTTATGGCAAATATAAATAAATAAAAATAAATAAATACTGGACCTTTAAAGTTAAATCTCCACAGTGCTCGGATGGTTACTTCGGAAATGTAATAATTTACAGTTTACAAGTTACCCTATTTAAAATGTAATAAGTAGTGTAACTATTTCAATTACTTTATTAAAGTAATGTAAATAATTACATTTGATTACTTTTCTACATTTCTAACAAATGTTTTCCACTTTTAGTCATTTTAAAACATTTAAAGCAGGCGGGGTTAACCTTACTGTAGTACTCAACACTGATTACTGTCAGACTTTCAAAATCCTTCTTCACTTGAATTAAGATGATAATCCTTTCATTTTAAAGCACAGCCACCACAAAATCAGACTTTAGCATCTCTTCTTACTTTGAGATGATTCTGAGGTTAAATACAGATTTAAATTCACAAGATATAGTTTAATAGTTATGATACGTTTTTGAAATCAAATCTTTGCTCAGCTATGACAGGAATGCCTTGGGGGGGAAAAAGAGTTAATCTTAAAAAATAAAGCAATCTAAATAGGAAATAAAACACTTATTGAATAAGCATGTGTCCTGTTCTGTGTCCTAAACTCATGAAATATTAATAATATGTCTCATATGCAGTCGATGCAATCTGGAAATGGAATCAATTAAATCTGTGTATGTGTGTGAAAATATTCAGATGTAACCCCCTTTGTAACTGTTAACATTTTCATAAGTAACTGTAATTTAATTACACAATTCTCTCAGTAACTGCAACAGATTACAGTTTTTTTTTTACATTTTTTTGGGTAACACTTTAAGGTGTCCTTGTTGCACATGTTACACGTACAATAAATTATGCATAATTACATGCAAGTAACCCTAAGCCAAACCTTAATCCTAACCCTAACCATATGTGACCTTGGACTACAAAACCAGTCATAAGGATCTTTTTTTTTTTTTTTTTAATTGAGATTTATACATCATCTGAAAACTGATGTACGGTTTGTTAGGATAGGACAATATTGGCTGAGATACAACTATTTGAAAATCTGGAATCTGGGGGTGCAAAAAAAAAAAAAAAAAAAATCAAAATACTGAGAAAATCGCCTTTAAAGCTGTCCAAAAGTTCCAAGCAATGCATATTACTAATTAAAAATTAAGTTTATATATATTTACAGTAGGAAATTTACAAAATATATTCATGGAACATGATCTTTACATAATATCCTAATAATTTTTTGGCATAAAAGAAAAATCAATCATTTTGACCCATACAATGTATTTTTGGCTATTGCTACAAACATACCTGTGCTACTTAAGACTGGTTTTGTGGTCCAGGGTCACATATTACTCAGTACTTAAATGTATAATTACACTGTAATAAGCACACCTTAAAATAAAGTGTAACCTTATTTTGTAATTAAATTATGTAATTCTGTTACATGTAACTAGTTACTCCCCAACACTGAATCTGCAGTACCGTAAAACTGGTAATAACGAATCAGTGTCAGAATGAATCAGAATCATTGAATACCCAATTTGGTCCATTTCAAACCCAAAGCTATCATACGACTCGTGCACTATATTTAAATCTTCTTCTGTTGTACGATAGCTGTTGGCGAGAAAACGACCAAATTCATTATACGCTGATTGATTATTTGCTCATTCATTGTTCACTAATTCATTATTCATTGATTTGGACCAAATGTTTTCAGTCAGGGTGAACCAGATCTGTCTATGCTATAACGAATCATTCATACAGTACCTGTTTTGTACTTCAATTGCATAGTGTTTGTCACACAAAACTATCAAATGACTTCAGAAGACTTGAAATGTAGTGCATGAGTTGTGCACTATAAGCTTTTGTTTCCTTATTGGAGCTTGAAATCTCCAGTATCCATCTCCAGTATCCATCCAGCATCCATTCATACAGGTTTAAAATGACATGAGTGCGAGTAAATGACAAAATAAGCATTTCTAGGTTAACTATCCCTTTAAGAATGAGATGTTTGAGAACATAAAAAATGAATTTGTTTCCCCATGACAATATTAATCACTCAACCATTACATAAAGAGCTGCACTTAATTAGTCTGTGTACTGCAGTTCCTAATTAAAGACATACGGCACTCGGTTAATCTTGTTTTTCAATTGTGTCTCAGCTGAAATATCATGAACATTTATTACACGATGAATCACATTCCACAGGTTAAACAAACGGGAGTGACTTCATAAATCCTGCTTTGAAGGTTTTAATATTTCACAGTGACATCTTTGATGTTTTGTGGCCTAACTTTATGAAGTTGATTTCCTCAAATCTAGTGGCTTTCACTCCATTTTCGTACTGACTTTTAACATTTCTAAACTTGGATAGGCAGGAGGAAAAACTGGACAAGATGTCCTCCACACAGCAACAAAGACCTGCCATAATTGTCATTTTTTTTGTGTGGCTCAACTTCTTTCCCGGGTGTGAAATGAGCGTTGGAAGTCAGTCGCCCACGTTCCCTCCTCCGCACGCAGGCCTCAGCTTCAGGGGCTCCAATGTAACCTCCCAGAATGAAGTCTGTCACTGGCTCCATGACTTACAGTCTCCTAACAGCATTTTTACAGGTTGCCTATGGCAACACAAAGTGCCATAAGACTTTCATAAGTTCTTTCTCAGACTGCTGTGTGTGTCCCATGATTCCTGCCTCTACAGACTGCTGCTGACAATGCAGTACTGCCGACCTGACAGCTGCCTTATGCCAAAAAACACTCGGCTAACCTGCACAACACAGACACATTATGTATTTTTAGCCTGTAAATGATCGGATTACACTTGAAAATGTGTGCCTGTGTGTTTTAACACATAAAAAGGAGAGTGTATTTGCATATCTGTGACAGCTAGTTTCTGTTTTGCCTCTGAATGCTGAAATAACTCTACACATCTGAAATATCTGTCTTAATCTCAACACTGTTTGAACTGTTCGGTTTTAGTGATTAATTGGCTCTTATGTATTTTACAATAGCATTACTTCAAAGCCTCCAGCAGAGGGAGCCTGTATATAACAAGTTCAGCTCTCGGATTCACATTCATGAAGCTATTACATTTATTTTATGTGCATTTTTAAAAACGTGTTTTTTTTCCCGAAAGCATATAAATGCTTTTCCCCCCATGTACATATTAAATAATTTTTGGTAATTTAAATAAAGTTAAAATAACAATAATAGACCTCAGTATTAAATGAAAAACTCAAAAAAATTTGGCAACTAAATGAAATACAATAAGTTTGGGATGAAGTGGTCAAATTACGAAAAATAAAAATTGAAATAAAAATTTATTGAACTTAAACAAGTATAAAAATTATAAAAATGAAAAAGCAATAAAATTACTAAAAATAAAATTAAAATGAAACAGGCTAATTGTAAATAATTAATAAAAAATAAAATATTAAATACTATATAGTATATAAATAATTCTAAAATAATTACATTTACTAATTCTATTCGCAAACTATTTTTCTTAAACAGGAAATGATAGTTAAAACGTTAGTAGAATTTGACCTGTATGCTATGTTTCAAGTCTTGTGAATACACTCCACACAAAATGTAGAGTATACAGCTTTGTGTGATGAAATAGGTGAAATTTTTAATATTTATTGCTAGAAAAAACATCTATCCAATGAAGCATCCTACAAAGCCCCTAAAGGGACATGATGATGAGATAAAATTCAGATGGGAGGAAAAATTATATTTTAATGTTTTTGTGTTTTCTTGCAAAACCAACTTTCCTGAGAGTGTAACGCAGGAGAACGTTTTTAACAAATTAAATAAATTAACTTGTTTTTTTCGCATAAAATTTTCTGGTATCTCATAAAGTCCAGTGCAATATAGTAGTGTCATAGTACTCGAGACTGGTCTTGGTCTTGAGACCGGTCTTAAGTCCATTTTTTGATTGTCTTGGTCTTGTCTCGGTCTCGACCGCATTTGTACTCAGTCTTGTCTTGGACTCAGACTAAGAGGACTCGGGATTTTGCTTCAAGAGCGGACAAGAACACAACTGCGGGGATATCACTAAATTGTCTGATTTATTTACAACCATCATTAATGTGATTGGATGTAAAACTTCCTGCTTCAAATGCAATCAATAACTAAATAAATAACTAACAAAAATAAATAATTTGATTTATACCAGTGGATCTCAAAATGTTTGACTTCACTGCCGCTTATTGTCCACAACATTATTTGAAGTCCCCCAAACAAACACTAAGAAATATCTTTGATTTTTACCTGTTTTAGTTAATTTTAATGCTTGTTTTGTATTATTTGAAACAATTTTAAGTCATCTTTAGGCCCCATTGGAAGTTTGTTGAGGCCCCATAGTGGGCCCCGGCCCCCTGGCTGAGAACAAATGATTTATACTGTTAAACATAATACATTATATATAAAAATGTCACCAAAATTAATACATACACCAACAAAATTCAAGATATTGTTGTAAAAAAGTGCTTGAGAGTATAAGTGCTTGAGTGTATGAGATGTGGATTTTTACATTATAATATGATATGATTAAGCAATATCACAAGAGCAAGAGAACTGTTTTGAAAAAATATATATATTGCATTTATAAAAACATTCAGTAAACTATTTTTAACATTATTCTGAATAGTATTTATGCATTTGTAATTCAGATGCAGCTTCTGTGCAGTGCATCACTGCAGTGCAAAGATGAATTTTTTTGTTAGAGATTTCATTTGATTGGTAACAGCTCTGTAAGTGTCTTATTACTGTATTTAATGATTAAAAATAAGGCATTTCTCAGGCAGTAAATGTGGATCCTTTAGATGAATTTGAACAGTGCTGGTCTGGTCTTGGTCTTGACTCGGTCTCGAACTGCCTTGGTCTTGGTCTTGTCTTGGTCTCAACACACAATTGTCTTGGTCTCGACTTGGTCTCGGATTAGGTGGTCTTGACTACAACACTACAATATAGCTTCAAGAGGATATTCTCCAGCGGAGACGTGTGAGGATCTTTCATGCTTTCAGTGCACTATTGACCTTGGATGTTCCCACTGACTCTTCTTGACAGATTTCTTCACAAGATGAGAGAGTCTGCTAGGACTTTTATCCTCCGGAGGACAAAGGCTAATGCCAAGCTTTGTGTGAGTATGTTTGTGTCTCAGAGCCCTGCTAAAGCTTTGATCAGCCAGAACAGAGGAGACCCTTGAGGATAACAGACTGTATGTTCTGTGAAAAGCTTTTTCTTTTTGACATTCTTTGCCATTTTGCATACATCATCTGCTCTTTTTATTGAGTGGAAGGGTAACATTTCAAAGTCTGGATCATCAATTTTTTGCTGTCTTGGGTTAGCATGTATTATCAGAAATGCAATCTGTTGTTTTTATTTAATTGTTTTCATTGTGTACTAAACAATTAGTTGTGTTTGCTACTAGCATCACTATTGCTCATAATTGGCATTAAAGGAATAGTTCACCCAAAAATGAAAATGTGCAGAATATTTACTCACCCACAGGCCATCCAACATGTTCATCAGAACAGATTTGGAGAAATTTAGCATTACTTGCTCACCAATGTATCCCCTGCAGTGAATGGGTGCCGTCAGAGTGAGAGTCCAAACAGCTGATAAAAACATCACAATAATCCACAAGTAATTTACACAGCTTCAGTCCATCGGTTATCATCTAAGCTGCATGTTTATAAGAAACAAATCCATTATTAAGACCTTTTTCATTTCAAACAGTTGCTTTCAGCTAAAATAAAGAGTCCACAATCCACAAAAAAATTCTTTCTCCATTGAAAAAGAAGCCTCGTCTGAATCAGGAGAGAAATATACAGATCAAGCACATTTCAAGTGAAAACAGTCCAATACAATTCTAAACAAATATGCTGGTGAATTTTGATGTGAGAGAGCAACAAGGGATTATGAGCTTGTATTTTGAAGCAACAATTGAATCAGTGTTTTAAAATGCCTTTTCACTTCACAAGACATTAATTGACCCATCTCAAAGAGCTTGATTGACAGGCTATCTGACCAATCATAATGCCGAATCCGTCATTTTGTCCGACAATCAAATCAGACAGGAGCTATTGATGGATTTAAACCTGAAAAATTGTGTGCATTGACAGTATTAAAATACCTTCTGATGTTAATTCACGTTTATTTTGTGCTTTAAGTAAATATGAAAAGAGGATCGGTTCTCGTGTTACAGCGATCTGTCACGACACATTAAAGAGCCACAAAACGGGATTTATTGATTGAATTTCTTAAAAGGGTGGGTTTTTGCAAACGGTCAGTTGATAGACTGTGGATTACTTATGGATTATTGAGATGTTTTGCATTTATATTTTCTAAAAAAAAAGTTAAGAATTTTTTTTTCTACACTCATAGTGAATATTTGCTGCTGTCTGTGGGGGTCTGAGAAAACGCCCAGTCAGCTGAACACAGCATCAGCTGACCGCTGCAAGACAATGACATCAGCTTCTAGACAGACATGTGATGGCTAGGCCACAATTCCTGGCACATTTTCATTCATCAATAGAAATAACACACTGTTACAATTTCAAACTGAAAACTTCAAACTAAAATCAATAATTCTATTTAAAATATACTTGTAATAAAATAATAAATTAATTAATACATGAATGAATTAATATTGGAAAATAATATTATAATATTTTATTGAGCTAATAATTATAATATTTATTATAATAAATTAATTTGAAGTTGGCCATCTACAGTAAATCTATTGTAAAATGTCTCTATAGGAATTGTTTAAAACAAAGCATCCAGCTCTTGTGCACAAAGGTCTTTTCGCTGAAGATTGATGCCTTAGCAACCTGTAGGTCCTCTTTTCATCCGTTATGGCCTGGTGGGTCAAAGATATATGGGGTTTACAATGTGCTCATGTGGGAGGGCCTGGTTAGGGGTGGCAGAGTAGAGAGTTTTTTTTTGTTGTTTTTTTTTTTTCGAAAAAAGCACTTGTCCCTGAGCAGTTGTATAGTATATATATATATATATATATATATATATATATATATATATATATATATATATATATATATATATATATATATATATTATATAGTAGTTGTATAGTATATATATATATATATATATATATATTTTTTTTTTTTTTTTCTTTCAATGGACACCTTGTCATTTTTAATTTTTATATTATTTTAAAATGCCTTTTTTTTAACAACTTTTGTTTGATTGATTTATTGATTATTCATTTAAACTTTTTATTTATTACTTAATTTATTTGTTTTTATTTTCTTTTTACCTTTTATATTTATTATTTATTATTTTTCATTTTTATTTTATTTATTTATTATTGTTTATTTATTTTAATTATACATTTTTTTATTACACTTTATTACACACATTTTTTTTTTCTGAACTTTTACTCCTCCTAGCACCTCCTTTTAGCCACTTGGGATTCCTTGGCACTGTGGGTGTGTTATGTCCAACAATTACACTCTAATATGTATCTTGTGTCATATGTGACTGCTCAGATCTGCCATGTAACAGCAATAAGAACAAAAACACACATCTCAAACCATCTCACACTTAGTGCCTCTACTGCGGCGACAAGCACACACATGCACAAATGCACACACACAAAGGGCCCCTGAAAATAATCACTGTGGAGAACGTTATAAAGCGAGTGAAGCACACACACACACACACATACGAGATCGCACATAGAGCTGTTGTTCAGGCTGGGGTCCCGAGAGCGGGGTTCAGAGCAGCCAGTGTCCTGTCTGGCAGGAAGCACTCTGCATTCTCAGCGACGTGCCTTGAGTGGACAAATCATGCTGATTGTGTGGGAGAGAAACCCAGTGCTGCTCCCAAGATGAAGACAGAGAGGGAGGCATCATGCAAAGAGACAGCTGTTCCTTCACTGTTTCTTCTCCTATGGCTTTTCATCTTTTCTTTGGCAGGTAAGACAACATCATAACTTTTCTACTGTGCATGTTGAGGGAAAACTTTCTAAAGAAGAGGAAGAAAAGTGTACATCATTGTCACTTTCACTTTTCAGTGTGTGTTTTGTTTGTGGGTGGCTGGATGACATATCACAAATATAGCGATCAGTCAAGTGAATTAATTAGGGCACTTGATGAAACTGTACTTTTGAAATGCTTTTAAATGCGTTTTAATGTCTTTTTAGGATGAATGTAATAGTAAGGAAGTTAAAAGGCAAATGGAATGATTATATGACACAAACTTTAAAAAAAATGCACATTGCAAAATTTTTTTTTTTTAATAAATAATCACACCACAGACCAGCTTTTAATAATAATATTGTCT
Source organism: Spinibarbus caldwelli (assembly GCA_039654775.1). Taxonomy (NCBI): domain Eukaryota; kingdom Metazoa; phylum Chordata; class Actinopteri; order Cypriniformes; family Cyprinidae; genus Spinibarbus; species Spinibarbus caldwelli. The sequence continues at coordinate 14,962,907 of CM077253.1, read as the reverse complement.
TTAATTTCCATCCATGCATTAGATTTATTTTAAAGGCCATATTTGTGCAAAAAGTCTGTACAAGTTCAGTACAATCACAACAGCATGTGCTCGATGACGTCACATTTTCTTAAAATCAGGTACAGATGTGTCACGGAAGGGGACGAATGCAAGAACATGTCCTAACTAAAGCTTAGTCTTCCTCGGAGAGCTTTGATTAGCGGAATCACTGGGCCCCACTGTCTACATCTCCCCATCCACAAAAGAGCATGTCTCTTGCACAGCTGCCCCTGATTGGAGGAGAGCGAGCCTACAATCCAGACCTTTGTTAGCTCATCCTGGCAAGAGCTCAACACTGAGAATTGTTGCCACAGCGATTGAGCCATGCCACACTGACTCGCGCTGCCCTGGCAAAGCGGGCAAGGACATGTTGGCTCACTCAGGAGCAATAAACACAAAGCTGTTTACCAGCAGGTGTCTCGCTGGAGAGTTCAGGCAATGTGTATTTGCGGTTCACACTGCAAAAATTGGCTGAAAATAAGAATTAATAAATCGAGGAAATAAAATGAGAAGACAAATTTTTTAATTCAATAATGTACCATATGTTTTTATGATGAACATTTGATAAGATTTATAATACAAAATGATACATATTACACACACACACACACACGCACATATATATACATTACCAGTCAAATTTTTTGAACAGTAAGATTTTTAATGTTTTTTAAAGAAGTCTCTTCTGCTCACCAAGTCTGCATTTATTTGATCCAAAGTACAGCAAAAACAGTAAAATTTTGAAATATTTTTACTATTTAAAATAACTGTTTTCTATTTGAGTATATTTTAAAATGTAATTTATTCCTGTGATCAAAGCTATATACATAAAAATAGCTATTAAATCTTTTGATTGATTGACTGATTGATTGATTATGGACATTTTAACTTTTGATTAATTTATTTATTTGTTAATTATTTTATTTACTTTTTATCTGTTATATTCATTATTTATCCATGTGTATTTGCGGTTCACACTGCAAAAATTGGCTGAAAATAAGAAATAATATAAAGACAAATAAAGACAAAATATTTAGTTTAAAAATGTACCATATGTTTTTATGATAAATATTTAGTAAGATATTACTATATATATATATATATATATATTGATATTGATATTGATATAATATTACATTTTTAATAATATAGAAATTATTGTATAGAATTAGTCACATTTTATAAAAGTATTTGAGAAAAGAGGCCCTTGAAGTAAGATGCTGTTCTAAAATTCAATTTAATATCATTTTTATTATCATTTAAATATCATTTTTAATTGTACATTTGAAATATCCTAATTGCAAACTGAATTTCCTCCCGTTTTCCCAACTCATATCTACATATTTCAAAATTAAATACTTGAAAATAATATTTCAAATTGAGTTGGAAAAAAATGCATTTCGAGTAAATTTTACATTGAAATTTAGTAATTCTATGTGGTTTTAAGAACATTATTAATAAAGCATGCTTAAATCAAATGTATTAATTTGTCAGAAATGTTTATCTAAAGCCACTTCCAGTACATTCAAGGTATTTTGGTAGGATGTTGGGTAAACTGGGGCAAGTTGTCACACTTTTTACTCCAGTCAGTGAATATTGATTTGTACAGTGTCGTGAAAAGCTATACAAATAAACTTGAATTGAAATATTTAACTGAATATTGTTTTGGGGTTTACTATATCTTTTTCCTTACTGCTCAGGCTCATTTAACACATATTGACCTTTTGTGACAACATGCCCCAAATTCTGGAGAGCCACTTTAATGTGTCTGTTTGTGAATGTATTTTCTGTGTATTTAGGTGTATATGGGGTGAACATCAGCTGTCCGTCTCCTCTAGTGCGAGGCACACTAGGAGGCTCAGCCCTTCTCTCTGTGACCTACACCAGCACCAGCTCCGACCAGCCTGTTATTAAGTGGCAGCTGAAGAGGGACAAACCTGTCACTGTGGTCCAGTCCATCGGCACAGACATCATCGGGAACCTGAGGCCCGAGTACCGCGGCCGAATCCTCCTGTACGAGAACGGCTCCCTGCTCCTGCATCACCTGCAGCTGTCAGACGAGGGCACCTATGAGGTGGAGATCTCCATCACCGATGATACCTTCACTGGGGAGCGAAACGTCAATCTCACTGTGGATGGTAAGACAGACATAGACATTTCATTTATGTTAAGAGCAACTTTCCTTATAAATGTTGTCCTCTTCTATCACAGTTCCAGTGTCCAGGCCTTTTGTTCACATGGCGGCCTCATCCGTCCTAGAGCTGACTGAGTTCTTCATACTCAACTGCACTCACGATAGTGGCACCAAACCCACATATAGCTGGCAGAAGGGCGGGAAATCTTTGACCAATGACTCGCGCCTGCTCCTGTCACATGACCAGAAGATTCTGACCATCTCTCGTGTTGTGATGTCAGATGATGACATCTACAGCTGTAGGGTGGAGAACCCCATCAGCAGTATGAAGAGCCTGCCTGTCAAACTCACTGTGTACAGTAGGTGTTGAGACTCCACTGTCACCTTCACCCTTGAACTATGACCTGAAATGAGTTATAGTAAATGTTACTATGTTACATAAAGGATGAGAATGCAACCAAATTGGAAAGTATTATAGTAAAAATAACCAAAAGATACATGACATTTAAATTCATGCATTTGGCAGACATGTTTATCCAAAGTAACTAAATTTGCATTCAAGGTATGCATTTACATTTTAGAAATTTTTGCTTTCCCTGGGAATTGAACCCATGATGTTGGCATTGCTAGCACTACATACTAAGCTACAGGAAAGACTTGATACTATATTTAATCTAATGGACGCGTATTAGTACTGTAAATGTACATATTAGTACCTAAATTGTACATTTTAGTGCCTTGTCATAGGGGGACTGCACCACTGATAGCTTTTCTACTTTTTTTTTTTCTTCTTCTTTTTTTTTGAGAGAATATGTAAAAATGACATAAACAAATAAATAGAGGTGTTTAAGTGTAGGATAGTATAAAATAATGTGAATATTGTACATTACAGTTTCAATACAAATTATACTTCAAAAACATATATCCAAGGCTTTAAGCATTTAAAGGGATATTCACCCCCAAAAAGTTCAGGTGTTCCCCTTCAAAAAATCATTATTTAATCATCTTCATGTTGTTTCAGAAATTTCTGTGCAACTTAAAGGAAATATTTTATGTAGCTCTTTTCCACTGAACAATAGCTCACAGAGACCACGACTGTCAAAAATAAATAAATAAAAATACATAAAAAACAATAAAGTTGTCCATATGAATTGTACACCCTTCCAAGTCTTCCGAAGCAGTGTTGTTGTTGTTAAGTAAAACTATTAGAAATCAGTTTTAGTAACTGAAATAAAGCTGAAATAAACCAATATATAAATATTACATGAAAAACCTAAACTTTAAAAACTTAAACAGAAATTGCAACTAACTTAAATATATATATAAGTTAGTTGCAATTTCTAACTTCTGTTTAAGTTTTTTAAATTTAGGTTTAGGTTTTTAACTAAAGTTTTATGTATATATATATATATATATATATATATATATATATATATATATATATATATATATATATATATATATATATGTATTAAATCTTTATAGAAATAAAGTACATAAAAAATTACTAAAACTTAAAATGGAAGCTGAAAAGTTAAAAAATAAAAGATAATTAAAAATATAAATACTATAATAGTATTTAAATAATACAAAATAACACTGTTCAGAAGTCTTTTATAGTGTTTTACCATGAAAAAGAGCCGCAGATTCTTCAAAAACTGAAGAAAAATAAATAATTAACAGCATACGGCTTTGGAACAACATGAGTGTGAGTAAAGAATGAAAGAATGTTCATTTGGGTGATTGGAGTGTTTATGAAAAGAGCTGATGAAGGAGATTGTTTATGAACAAGTGTTTTGCTCCACTGGAGCTCAGCTGATCCTCTCATCCATCTACCTCTTCACTTGCACACATTTCAATCAGAACACTGAGCCCAGCAGGGTCCTGCATTCCCTCTGCACAGTCTACCCTTTAAAAAAGCCCCCAGTTGCCCCATTCATTCTTGCACTTGGTATTCCTGGCAACCTGTGCAATCAATCTTCCATTTGAGGTCTCCTTAATTTGAACCTTGTCTACAGAGTAGTTTGGTCCTTCAGAGCCCAGTTTGTTTTCTGGCGAGGAATGATGTACTATGTCACCCTGTATTCTCCTTTAAATTTTGCAGGACGGAGTTCTCTCTATATCATCCTCTCCACGGGAGGCATTTTCTTACTCATCACCTTGGTGACTGTGTGCGCCTGTTGGAAACCCTCCAAAAAGTACCAGCTCTATTGTCCTTATCCATTCTCTTTGATAGGTCTAAAGTAAGCCACAATAAATCTCACCAGCTCGCTCTGTTCTTGTAAGAAAAGTCTTTGTGCTTTAAATGTTAGGAGGTCATCATAGAGCTGATGAAAAACAAAGACCAAAGCAACTGATTAAACTAGAAAGTCATTTTTTAGGCATTCATTTAGGCTTCTGTTTGTACACTACATGAATAATATTGCATTTGATATTTCAATCACAGTCAGGTATGCTGCTAATCAAAATACATCATTGTTCAATCTACAGAAAAAGGCAAGAACTTGCCGGACAGAGCAGACAAAATGTAGCAAAGCAGAGCAACGGCGATCATGAGGGTAACGGCAATCATGTTGTTCATTGTTGTTGAATTACTCAACATTAATCTCAATGTTCTTCTATGAAAAACATTTTAAAGATGCACTCAGTTATTTTTTCTCATTAAAAATATTACTTATAGTAAAGATATTTTTTAAATTATTTGCAGTATACATTATTTTTTCATCTAATGTTTATAATTTATTTTATTTTATTTGAGCTTTATTTTGATTAGCATTTTTGTTTGTTTTTGTTTTAGTAATAATAACAATAACAACACTGATGTAAACTCACATTAAGACTGAGTGAACATTTGCATTTTTATTTTGCTTTTCTTATATATTTTTAAATAACATGCTTTTAATTCTTGAATATTCTCTTCACCGTAGTTGATATTGTGCCTGCTAGAAATTACCAGAACCGTCGGAACCCAGGTGGACTATATGTCCTCAAAGAAACAGTAAGAAATTACTACTACCACTACTACTACTAGTATTATTATTATTATTATTATTATTATTATTATTATTATTATTATTATTATTATTATATTGAATTGTTGTTGTTTTATTATTATTTCCAGGATTTCCCTGATGGAACAGACGAGTCTTCCTGTAATTATATCAACCCAATTGATCCTCTCAGCCCACCTTGTTATCCCAGCATGGCTCCATCTTCTGCACACTCTGCAGATGCTTATATGCATTCAGGAAGAAGATACCCGCGTACCCCCGTCCCCTCTCCTCCATCAACCCCTCATCCGACTCTCACTCCAACACACATGGGCAGCTTAACACGCAAACCCCACCCTCCAAGACTAAGCCCTTCCCTTCCACATACAGAAGAACTTCCGATCGAACCAGAAATCAATATGCACCATCACAGCCTCCCGCGATGAGCAAGACCATAGAGAGTTTTGAATGTAAAATGTCAAGGATAATGTCAGATTATGAGACTATATATGTGGGTATGCTCATTTTAATTAGTCATCTTTATTAGTGTACATTTTAGTATTTTATGCTTTTCAAAGGCTAGGTGAATGAATGGTGTACAAGACCAAAACTTGTATTTGTAAAGTAAGAAACTAATTTACCAGAGGAGTACATGGATGTACTGAATGGTTTAATTTTTTTATTTTTATTTTTTTTGGATACTAATAGAAGAATTAGATTTTTATCAGATTCATCTGTAGTTTATACCTTAAACTAAACCAATATAATACTTTAAAAAGAAAATAAATACTGTTATACTGTTTCATTTCAGCTATATTGACCAATATTGGGATCTCTTAGGATTTACTGTAAATATTACTTTATGTCAGTATTAAAATGATTTTATTCTTTTTGTTTGTTTTAATGTTTTTTTTGACAAAAAAAAAAGACAAAAAAAAAGTAAATGTCACTCAAATAATATTCCTTGCTTTTATAAAGAATATTCAAAAAGACAAAACGACACAACCCTTTAGGTACACAATTGACAACTTACAGGTTTTAACCACCAGAGGCTCCCACATCACTATCAATCAATAAAACATCTGCGTTATTTCAAAGCCTGGGCCACAAACAGCCAGACAGGCTCTTCAGCTTCTCCCTTCTCCTTCCCTTTTCCTGTAGAACAATAGAAATAGTTTTTAATTGAGTCACTTCAACTTGATTTACAGAGTAAATAAATTATAGCATTTTCCCCCTTATTATAGAAAGTTTTACCCGAAGGTTTTGTTAGCCAAATACTTAAAAGAGCATGTTGAAATAGTCTATATTGTATATAAATCTTAACATTTAATCTAAATATTTAGTAAACGCTGATGCCGTCAGCGCTGTACATGAGTAAAGCTTGTTATTCTAGTCCTTTCAATCACAACACGAGCATAAGCAGCAGCTTACCTCACTCCTGGGACAGTTCTACCAAACGCCAAACCAAACACCCCAAGTTAACTACAGCTTGATTTTTTTTTTTTTTTAAATCTCTTTTTAAGTAGCTCTAACAGAACATGGAGTATGACAGTCAAACAGCAAAGTGTTATTTACCTTTACCTTAACCGCTGTCCAGCATTAGATGGACAGGCGAACTCGTGAATTGGGATTGGTAGGCCTATCTATTAATGTAAGCTACATGCTAAGATCTAAACTTAGATAACAATTAGATTTGTAATAAAGTTTTTTATTTGTACATTTAATATTTTTTCTTTATTGTTTTTACACGTTTTATGGGGGTGAAAGACCATGAAACTGTCAATTATAAATAAAATATTACAGACTATATTTATTGTGCAAGACTGAGGTTGCACATTAACTTGTAGTGGGTGGCTGGTTTTATAAAATGGTGAACATGTTATATCTTTTATTTTGCTGACACCAAACCTGTGCATTTGATAACATTTACATTAAGGATTTATACATTGGCTCTGGCTTTCATTTAAATAGACATTGCCCTGTTGAAAAAAAACAGCATATGCTGGTTAGGTATGTTTTGAAGCATGGCTGCTGGTTTGATCTGGTTTAAACTGGTCATGTGCTGGTACTAAGCTGGTCCTGAACAGGAGCTAGTTGCTTAGGACCAGTTTAGGACTAGCACATGGCCAGCTAAGGACCAGCTCACGCTTCAATGCTTCAAAACATATCTAACCAGCATATGCTGTTTTTTTCAACAGGGTGGTCACATTGTTGTGAAAGTTTAAATATAATAAAGGCCAAATATAATATGAAGCCTGTCTGCTTTATTTAAAAGAAGAATGCTGGTAAAATTCATTCCATGTTGAAAGCATGTGTGATATTTTGGAAGCAACCTATGAGTTTATAATGCGTTGTTAATCTGTTGAGCACATCTATCTTGCAGTTAGACAACAAAAGTAGTCACACTGTATAACATTAGGTGTATGATCAGTCAACCAATCAAATGTCAGGCACTGTAAACCTTAAGGCTTTCTTTTCACAATAAATCTGTCTTGGAAAAACAAAACAAAACAGAAAATATATAGCTCTTAGTCCATAAATAGCTCATTCACCTTGTTTTCAAATGCAGAAGGATGCATATGAGGATGCAGCAGTTAAGTTTTGAGATAGCAAGCTGAAGATGATGTTAATAGTGCTCTTATTTGAATTATATTCTATTAACTCGAGCAAAGCACTTAACTGCATTATTTAAATTATTGACGTTAGGTTTGTTTTAGCTTCCACTCAAGGGTTAGCATTTCTATCACTCTTTGCATATGAACGCTAGTACTTGACGTGGTGAAAAGTGTTGTGTGTAAGTGGTGATTATGCAGAATGGTCGCAATCAAGGTTCATGGGAACATTTTGAAGTAGATACTCTAATCAGACCAGAAAACCCCAAATCAAAATGTCTGATTTCAAATGCAGTAGTATTAAAAAAAAATCTTTCCACTCACTCTTTAACTTTTTCTATACTGAGTAAAGAATATTGTGAAATCGTGTGTGTTGGACTGACTTCAACATCATTAGGCAGCCAGTCTTTCGCTGTGTTCAGTTATCAGCCGTTTGGTATATTTTGTGTGGATTTTGAAGTCAATACAGTGTGGTTGCTTTTCTCGTCTTTCAGGTAAGAAAAACAGAATACGAATCTTTCAAGAAGACTTTCGAGTTTCAGACACAGAGAGTGGGTGAAACATTAAGGATGCTGAAAACTAAAAGGAGAAGATGAAAGGACCCTAATGGAGGAGTTTTCCATATTCCTACCCAGATCTGGCCCGGATACACATCCATAAACTGAACAACCATAAAGCCTTTTATTATCAGGATAATGTCTTCCCCTTAGATCCTTTATTATTGAAATATGACCGGACTCCTCTCTTTTGTCCCATGATTAGCAGCAAGCATATGCATTTCTGATTACCCGAGGTGTGATTTTCTTTCTCACCTAGTTACATAAGCTTTTAAATTTATGCTTTTGAGCAGGTCCGTTTTAATCCGCCTTTGGTGATGCTGCAAGTTAGACGTGAACTTCATTGGCCAAATGGTTAGGAAAACAGGTTTGATCTCTTATTATCCACATTAGCCCTATCCAGACTTATGTTCTTATCAAAACCGTGCCCCTGTGTCAGCACTAAAAGAGCCTCTCTGGGCAGCCCAGACTGCTAATCTATTTCCGCAGAGGAGTGTAGTCAATGGCACATGAGACTTGGAGAATTAATACATAGGAAGCTTTTCTGACCCCATGGGATGAGATTAGAGAGGAAGGAGGCTCAGAACAGGTTTGTGCTTGTCTCTGCTGTTCACACTTTCATCCCTAGTTTGATCCAGCCACAATAATAATGTTCATGATCCAATGTTTTTGTAAGTGGTTATGTCAGCTGACCAGAACATATGTTGCTCTGAGTGGACACATTACGTTGACAGAAATGTCATTGAATTCACTCACAATTACTTTCACACAGCCTCAATTTTATAGTAATTGCTGTTTTTATGTAAATTGTTCTTAGTTTTCCTTTAGCAATATAAATGTGTTATTTTTCTCTACTAGAGACAAACGAATCTCTTCAAGTTCGAGCGCTGAAGCTGCATATGATACAATGGACCATCATTTTTTCAGACATAAATATAGACTCCATGGTGGGCTGCTAAATTAAGCGGGATGAATGAAAGGACTAAATTAAATAATTACAACAGCAACAACAGACATCAAGGAGGTTGGGCACTTTTTCACCGTAGTAACTGTTCCCCCTGACAACGGTGGAGAGTGACAATTATATTCAGGGTCCTTCAATACACGTATGTTTCCCTTGCTCACTTGCTCTATTTGGCTCCATTGAGCACCTGGGACGGCTGGGAACGCTGCGGGGAGAACCGGGAGCTGTTGACGCCGCACAGGCAAGACTGCTATTTTCTGACTCAAACATTCTATCTGCAATGCTACAAATAGAACATTTCATTACGTCCAGATTAAGTTACATAGTCAGAAATAAACACGGCCTGCTGTATCTTCAAGAAAGTTTCCAAGAAAGTCTCAGGTGACACTATGTCTGATTGTTTGGCAATCAGAGTAAATTGAGAGTTATTAAAGTTGTACTTCTGCACAGATGTGCACTATAAAGTGTGTTCTGTGGATTTGATTGTCTTGTGAGAACACTAAAGTGGCTTTTAAAGGGATAATTCACCAAAACGTATATATATATTTTTTTATTTACTCCAAACCTCTATGACTTTCTTCCTTCTGTAGAACACAAAAGAAGGTATTTTAGAATGTTTCAACTGTTTTTTCCACACTGGACCCCATTGACTCATTGTATGGAAAAAAAATAAAAATTAAATAGCTTGACCCTTGTTTCTGCAAAGTGTAACATTGATTTTAACCCTAGTTTAGCACAATTTTAAGGGTTAACTGAATCTTCAATTACTGCTTATTTGTTTGATTGACCGTACTATACTACATGGTTAAAGACTTCTACTTATAATTCTTTCTTTATTTATTTGCAGAGAACGTTTTGTGGTGGGCCTTTTGAGATCTGGTCTTGGTGGATCTGCTCCTGGTTAGGGGTACCAGGACAAGTGGCTCACTAGTTCATCCTGTCAGCATGGGGTCTGGCTCCTCCTCCTGTGCTCCCAAAACCATCTATTTGGATGTAGATGGTAAAGTCCAGAAGGTGAGTGTCTTGTTTTAGTGTATGTTTATCTGAATTCAAACTCACAAGCTAGTGGTTATCATGAGATCATGATGGTTGACCAATATTTAGAATGCAGGATATCTGATGGCCAATATATATTCCTGAAACTTAAAGGGATAGTTCACCTAAAAATGAAAATTCTGTCATCATTTACTCACCCTCAAGTAGTTCCAAACCTGTATGAATGTCTTTGTCCTGTTGAACACAAATGAAAATATTCTGAAGAATGTGGGAAACAGAGCAATCTGGGGCACCATTGACTTCCATCGTATTTTTTATTTCCTACTATGGAAGTCAATGGTGCCCCAAAACAGCCTGGTTACAAACTTTCTTCAAAATATCTTCCTTTGTGTTCGGCAGAACAAATAAATTCATACAGGTTTGGAACTACTTGAGGGTGAGTAAATGATGACAGAATTTTCATTTTTGCGTGAACTATCCCTTTAATGAGTGAGTGAATTAAATGTACACACAATTGCTTAAATGAATGTATTTATAGAAAAATACTGAAACAGAATTATTATCTACTGACAAATAAAATGGCCAAATATGGGCCTGGTTGATATATCAGTTTATTACAAATATCTGAGACCTGAAATGCTGAATCAAAGCCAATAAACCAGATATTAAGCAGTTTGTCATGGCACTAGTAAATCTGTCAAGAGGAGTGCTGGGAGATCAGTGTGCACAGGTTAAAAATAAAGCTGAAGATGGCGTGTTCCACAGGTGTGACTGACATTGCTTGCTGTTGTGACACTTGACACATTGTTTTCTCCTGTTGTTTCCTAGCGAATGACTGAAGAACTGTTAATGGTTGTGTTTAAGTCCAAGAGTGTTGTTCTACATACGGATCTCACAGATGCTCAGTCATACTCAGGATCTGCATATTATAATCTATGATTGATTAAAAGTGTTTATGTATTTTAGAAATACATGTGTCAGATTCTGCAATTCATCTTGAAGCGTACACAGCTTCCTAAGAGCTCAGAGAAGCCAAGTGGACATTGAGAGCATTGAGAGTGGCATATGTTTACTGTAGTTCAGGATCTATTGGCCATCTGAGCCTGTCTACCACAGCTGCCTCTTTCACCTTTGTTATTCTCTATTTTAATGTTTTTAATTAAAAAAGTAATTTAATTGAACATATCAGTTGTAACAAACCTTTTGATTTTACATAAAGTTTGGGGTCGGTAAAATTTTTTAATGGTTTTGGAAGAAGTCTCATATGCTCACCAGGGCTGCATTCATTTGATCAAAATACAGTAAAAACAGTAATATTGAGAAATATTAAAATTTATAATAACTATTTTCTGTTTAGTATATTTTAATTGTTTATTCCTGATGGCAAAGCTGAATTTTCAGCAGCCATTACTACAGTCTTCAGTGTCCCATGATCATTCAGAAATCATTTTAATATGCTGATTAGTGCTCATATCTTTACTGCCACTTTTCAATTTGATGTGTACTTGATTGATAAAAATATTAGTGTAATAATATTAACTTTTCAATGAAAGTGTATATAGACTTTATATATGTATATATTGTTCTAAATTAAGTTTTAGACCATTAACCTTGTCTCATGTTTCTGTATATATATATATATATATATATATATATATGGATTACTCTATGAATATGTGGATAGCAAAGCTGAAGTATTTGATGTTTGATCTTATATTATACGCTCTGACTTGTGATTGCAAACTTTGGTGTCTTTGACAATCTGAGACTGAGACTGACTACTAGATTCTTTTTGACAGGAAAACTTAAGCCAAAGTATCCATTTAATCTCATTTCTGCTTAGGAGAAACATTGAGATATTAAAGGGATTCCACTGGGATCAAAATCATTGATTTATCACTGTTATTTTTCAATACTTTAAAATCCCCCAACATTTTCAAGATAGTACTTATCTCAAGTTGTGTGTTTGAGTTGCGTTGCAGTATTAATAGCGTAGTAGCATGAGGCTATTGTTTTCTCATTCTAGTACAAGTATGATGACAAATACACCCATCATACAACTAACACACCCTTATTTGTCCTGCTCAGGTGCTTTTCAGTCGTCACTGCAGCCCATGTGATATCAAAGAACTGCTGTGTTCCTCCTCCAACATCCCTAGGTCTGTATATCACTGATATCAGCACTAATCAACTCCTCAATCCATTTTGTAAACCTGCAGTGGCTGAGAATGTTCTCTGTAGTGTACAACATGTGCCAGACATAATAAATCCATCAACTTTTTGTTTCTTCTTTCTATAGGAACACTGCTATAATGATGGTGGACCCTGAAGGTGCACTTGTGTCCATTGACCCCACAATGCCCACCAACACTCCCAAGTAAAACGCAGTCTGGCCCTTGTTGTTTGTATAAGCAATTATGTTAATTTTCAGTTTGATCTGTCAGTTAATGATCCCATTTTGTCCTTTTAGCTCCCTGTACAAAGTCGTTCCTTTGTCTACCGGCCAACTGGGAGGTAACATGCATCATTTTCACTGTTTTTTACAGTGTTTGACTTACCTATGACCTTTAGTATCCTAGATTTACATTTGCCCATTATAATGTTTCAAGCCAAGTGTTGTTCTGCCCTGATTTATAGCCTGTGTATTTAACTCCACAGAAAAGGAAGATATGTTTCAGAATGTGCTCTCACAGGTAGCAGAGCAGTTTAGCAGGTAAAGGACATGTTTGTTTTCTTATGGACTGGAGATGAATCTTTGTCACAGTAATGGTTCTCTTCTAAAACCAAGCAATTTTTTTTCCTTCACTCTACAGGGCATTCAGGATCAATGAACTGAAAACGGAAGTGACCAACAGACTGGCTATGCTGGAGAAGAGAGTAGAACGTATGTAATGACAATGTTGTTGTTTGACTGTTTCTTCTTGTTATCTGGTTTCATTGTTGCTCAGACTTAAAGCTGAAGTACACTACAAGATTCACAGGAATCTAAACAGATTTTAAAACACTAAGAATCATTCATTTGCTGACTTTGTAAATGGTTACAGAGGAAAAATACACTGATCGACTGAGGATCACACACTATCATACTTTTAAGTCACACCGAACACTACAGACTCGCACAGAAACATGCACAGCGTTTCTAGGAGATGCATGACAAATGAAAACGATATGTGTACTAAAATCAAACATGTTTGATATTCTCAGACGGAATGGATTTGTAGTCTGAAGCTAAAAAAAAGAGTCTGTGCCCATCATACACTATATAATTTTCTGTCATATCTGTCAACTTCGACTGCCTAAAATCTGGAGACTGGCTCTAAGTTTTGGCAAGCAACTCATCGGAGCAAAAATCTAGGCAGAAGTTGTGTAGTGTATTGTAGTTTTTAAAGGGGACATCGGATGCCCATTTTCCACAAGTTTAGTATGATTCTTTAGGGTCTTCATGAAATGTCTGCAACATACTTTCGTTAAAATTCCTCAATGGTCATGTAAAACAACAACTTTTTACCTTGTCAGAAAAAGCTCTGTTCACAGCGACGCATTTCCCTGTATGTCTCTTTAAATGCTAATGAGCTCTGCTCACCCCGCCCCTCTCTTCCATTTTTTGTGTAATTGGTGGTGCGTAACCATCAAAAACGAAACTAATGCACTGCATCCTGACTCTGATGTTGGGAGAAAATTAAGGGCCAGATTTACTAACAGCTTGCGCTAGCGCAAACTGTTTATTGACGTTAAAATAGTACTGTCAGGATTTACTAAAGACACGCAGTGAAGAATTAGTGCTGAAAAGGCGTGGACACAGTTATTTTTGCTCCCGACCTTATTGAATATGCCCTATTTCAGATGCGAAATTTATGGGAAGAGAGTATTAAAATATATGACGCAATGCGATTTACTCATGTTTGTGCTCGTCAAATTACTGGTATTTGCGCCATTATTTAATGCCCCCCCAAAAAAGCATGTCTTAAAGCAGGTGCTAATTTGCACTGCTCTTGGTAGATTGTGCTGATCATTATGGAAATGATCTGGCTGCGTCTGTGTTCTTTAATGTGCGCATTGTCTGTAAATCACATGCATAATTTTCCCCTTCCATCTGTGCTTTTATGGAATTGCGCTCTAACGCTAATTTGCCCTGTTTAGTAAATCTGACACTAAGACTCTTATGTTCACTTTAACATCCAACTACAAAACACCTGCATTGCTTACGAGACATTGTTGTTGCTACAGCTAATCGAGCGCGGAGAAAATGACAGACAGCGCACAACTGGCTGAGGGCGTAAATATGCTAATACAGGACAGTCCGTCAGTGGTCGTGGGCAGGGCCTGAGCAGTATGATGTCATACTGCTCAGAAAATCAAAACACCTTTATAACTGAGACTGTTTAGGATTTTTGGGGATAAAAAAAGGAGTGAATGGGTTTTTATCATTGTAGGCTGGTTGTGTCCACACACTGACTGCTTTCATTGACTGATTTTTTTTTATGCAGTGGAGGGGTTGAAGGTCGTGGAGATCGAAAAGTGTAAAAACGATTTGAAGAAGCTGAGAGATGAGATGACATCCAGAACAGGAGGAAGGTAAGTAAAAGAAAATATCTTCTAGTGAAGTCAATGCAAGCGTGACGATTTATCTGTATATCCATCTAGAGCGGCTCTTTTTCAAACAAGAAACACAAATGTATCTAAATGACTAATCAACCACTCTCCTTTTAGAGTGAATTGTCCATGCAAATACAATTTCTCCGACGATGGAAAGAAATTAACTCCTAGACGTGACGTCCCCAGCTACCCAAAGGTGCTTTAAAGTTTTATGATACGCTTTGATTGAATTATGGGCCCTGAGGGAGAACATTTCATCTCTATGTGCACTGAAAAAAAATGACTCATTGAATTTACTAATTTTTTTTAAGGTAAGTGGTTGCAATCAATTTATTTTAGCTACATTTAAATAAACAAATTTAGTTGAAAGTCAGTGAACTAAATTTGTTTATTTAAATGTAGCTAAAATAAATTGATTGCAACCACTTACCTTAAAAAAATTTAGTAAATTCAATGAGTCATTTTTTTCAGTGTGGTATTAATCTCTGTTAATCTTGATTTCCTCAGTACACGCTTTCTCAGGAAACCATTGAAGCGCTGAAGAAACCAACCTTTGATGTTTGGCACTGGGAGCACAATGAAGTGAGTCTGACTCAGTGGAATATTCAATACATTTAGAGATGAAATCACACATGCACACATGCTCATTTTATGGTTTCCTGTTTATCAGATGCTGAGCTGCCTGGAGTACATGTACCATGACCTAGGCCTTGTGAAGGAGTTTAACATGAACCCTATTACTCTCAAACGCTGGCTGGTAAGAAAATTAGTATAATTGTACATTTGAAAGGGTGCAGGAAAGGTGATTTCCACTGAATTTTCCAAGTTAACAGCTCTGATTCTGATTCTTTTTATATGTTCTCAGCTGGGCATTCAGGAAAATTATCGAAGCAACCCGTTCCATAATTTCCGCCATTGTTTCTGCGTGAGTCAGATGATGTATGGCATGATCCACCTCTGCAACCTCCAGGTGAGAACTTTTACGTATGTAGCAATTAGCACAGCAATTACTGTGGAACAGTAAAAGTGGAAACCTGTGTGTGTGGCCTACAGGAAAAGCTCACGCTGACAGATCTGGGCATTTTAATGACTGCTGCCGTGTGTCACGACTTAGACCACCCTGGGTACAACAACACGTAAGATCTTTGACTCTGTGTAATTATGCTCTCGAGTCAGTTCTCATAAAACATACAGGTGTACCCAGGTATTTGCCTACACATTCATGATGACAATTTTAGAGCCCTATATCTGTGCTGTTTATCTTAGTAATCATTCCCATGACATATGATGAGATAATGTAGCGCTGTCTATATGCAGGTACCAGATCAATGCTCGCACTGAGTTGGCAGTGCGCTACAATGACATCTCGCCCTTGGAGAATCACCACTGCGCTGTGGCCTTCCAGATACTCTCACTTCCGGAGTGTAATATATTTGCAAACGTGGACCCAGAGGCCTTTAAACAGATCCGACAGGTATATCACAAAATATCAACTCCCGTTTAAGAAGTCTAAGGGGCTGTTCACACAGAACGCGTTATTGCATTTAAAATTGTGAAACGCAGGGTAGTGGAATGAAAAAAAAATGCTAAGTCTTAAGACACATTTTTAAAACTTCTTTTAACTTGAGCACCATGATTTTAACCACAAGATTAGGGCTGTCACAATATAAGATTTTTATTATATGATTATCGTGGCCAAAGGAAAAGTCCTCGAGTCAGGATTTGAAATCGGAACGCCCATAGCGCAATAGCGCTGTATGTCGGCGTGCTGCCCACAAGGCTATTGGCACCAATTATTAGAATTTCTGAAAAAAGTAATAATGCTATTAGTCAAATTTATCTTTAACTTTGTTTATTTTGTGTTTTCTCTTTTTTGGCAATTGAATCACACTCAATATATGAGTATATGGAGGCGGAGAGAGAGTTTGTAACTGTGCATAAGCATACAAAAACAACTTCCTGTTTATCTGCTCTTCCTGTAGACTAGGATGTTTAACACCCCATCTTTTTTTTACGGAATCCAAAGAACTCCCATATGTAGTGTCTCGATTTCATATTTCATATCCTCCAACATAGTCACTTTTTACTGCTTCGTTGAATATATATATATATATTTTTTTTTTCATTTTAAGGTGCAGTACTGCCACCTACTGTGTTGGAGTGTCAACAAGATGAAATGTTACTTGCACTGGATTATTCACATTATTATTGTATGTGTGGTATTAATGTGACATCAGTATTTATTTGCTGTCAAACAATTAATCGCAATTAATCGCATCCAAAATAAAAGTTTTTGTTTACATAATATATGTGTGTGTACTGTGTAGATTTATTATGTATATATAAATACACACACATGCATGTATATATTTAAGAAAAATATGTTATGTTTATATATTAAATATATTTATATATAATATAAATTATATGAATATAAATATATACATGTAAATACATGTAAATATTTTCAAAATATATACTGTATGTGTGTGTATTTATATATACATAAAAATATACACAGTACACATATATTATGTAAACAAAAACTTTTATTTTGGATCATAATTAATCATTTGACAGCACTAGAATATCATGTTTATTGTCAAAATCAGTATATTGCAACAACCCTACACTAGATGCTGAAAAAGATGTGAGCGCATATACAAATGAGAGCGGTGGAAAGCAAAAATATTCTATGTGCACAGCCCCAAAGTTATTTTTTTGCAGTAAATGTTCTTAGAATTTGTAAATATGTGTTTATTATATGACAATGTATTGGCAGGCTATCATCACACTGATTTTGGCCACGGACATGGCCCGGCATGGCGAGATTCTGGACTCGTTTAAGCACAAAGTGGACAATTTTGACTTCACCAATGAGGAGCATGTGACTTGCGTATGTATCATAAAACCACATCTTAAACTAGCTAAAACCAGCAAAAAGATTGTGTGTTTTCAGCAGTATATGACATGAATTTGACAGGTAAAGATTTGTTGACAGGCTGACAAGTATTTGTCGTTTTCTCATATGTTCAGCTGAAGATGGTTCTTATCAAATGCTGTGACATTTCCAATGAAGTCCGGCCTACAGAGGTGGCAGAGCCGTGGGTGGACTGTCTGCTGGAGGAATATTTCATGCAGGTTTGCTGACACTACATCTTGTGTTATAATTGTTACAATCTACAGTGACAGGTGGGTTTGTTTACGCTGTCTTGTCTTTGTTCAGAGTGATAGAGAGAAATCAGAGGGGCTTCCTGTGGCACCCTTTATGGACAGAGACAAAGTCACTAAGCCCACAGCCCAGATTGGCTTCATTAAATTTGTTCTCATCCCCATGTTTGAAACTGTCATGAAGGTAGGTGAAATAGTCAAAAAGAAAACTAATAGTTTGCCCAAAAATGTAAATTCTGTCACCATTTACTCATGATGTTTCAAATCATGTCATGTTTTTCCTCTCAGCTCTTCCCTCAGATTGAGGAGATTATGGTGCAGCCTCTCAGAGACTCGCGGGACCATTATGAGGAGCTGAAGCAAATTGATGATGCTATGACCGAGGTAAACACTCCTCAGCTCATAGTCAGAGCTTACTGAAAGAAAAGTAATAATGAAATAAAATAAAAAAGTAACAATAATATGTGTGTGTGTGTGTGTGTGTGTGTGTGTGTGTGTGTGTGTATATATATATATATACATATATGTATGTATGAAAAATACACTATGGCTGCATTTATTTGATTAAAAATACAGCAAATTGATTATGCTATATTTGATATTTTGAAATATTATTTTTTAAAGTAGCCGAATAACTCTTTTCTATTAAAATATAACATGTAATTTATTTCTGTGATGTCAAAGCTATATGTCAAAGCTTAGATTTACCCAAAACGAATTATAGCTCATGTTTAACCACTATAGATACATCAGAGCCAGCGGCAAATTCCAGAAGATCTGGCCCAGGTAAGGCTGCTCTCAGCGGGTTCATTAGCACTGAACAACCGCTTACGCCCTGGAGCTCTCATCTCCGAAAACGTTGAAGCTAATTTTCAAATAGACGTTATCTTTATTGACAAAGTGCATATCTGAAGTCTAAACAAGTACATCCTCACATTAAAAACTCTTACAACTACATTCCGTGACACAAAAACAGTAACATTTTTAAAATTGTAGTGGATTTGGGCATCCACCATGACACTCACTGTGAGAAATACCACAAGTGGAGTGATACAAACAGTGAAACGGTTGGAGTTCCGATATCACTAGAAAATCACACTCCTCTCAGCCACTCAGATTTGAGGACCAGGAAGAACTGTTGTGTATATATATATCATAGACATACATATTATAGAGCCTCATCTTGCTAACATAAAGGTATGTTTTTTGTTCAATGAGGCACAGAAGAAAAAAACTGAAAATATGTCATTAGGAGGGAAGAAGAAATAAGCACTGCTGTGAGCATAATGATACTGTGTAAGTATACTTGATACATTATACACCGAGTACAGTATTTTGTCCTTTTAATATTCCAGAAAGCCATTCTTTTCACTGTTATGTGCTTCAAGTTTTCTTTTTCCTTTACTTGCATCTTACAGTCATTTTCCTAAAGTCTGTGCTTTTTATAGTGAAGCATTATTGAAAGAATGATCATATGGCTGACGAGTTTTCTTGTGTAATTTTAGGAGTCTGATTTTTGACCCGTCTGCACTGTGTGGTCAGAGTTCCAGTGTGAGGATCTGTGAGATGCTGGGCTGCTGTTGAAGACGGCTGGTTTGAAGCCACTGAATCTAAAGGGATATCCTGATCGACTCATGAAATCACGAGTCTCTTCCTTTTGCCAACAGTCTGCTAGGCCGGTCTGATTATTTTTGTCATCAATCAGTTATAAAGCCTTTTCGGCTGACATGGGCATATATATTTATCACTGCAGTTTTAATCTTGTTTGGTTGGTTTTTTGTTCTACTTTACAGTGTTCAATGAAAAAAATTGAATTTCTTTTGCATGCACTTACAAAGTATGTAGTCATCTGAAAGGTTTGTGGTCCCAAAGCAATTAAGATACCAGATTACAGCATGACGTATTTCCGTATAGTGCCTTTTGAAAATGTGTTTTGATGATTATAAAAGGTCAGCACGATATGATACTGTTCCTTTTGTCAACTATTTCTCTCCTGAGCTCCTCTAGAACACAGCAGTTCACATTTTAGTTGGTTTTGTGGTGAGCACAATACCACTGTAAATCTGAATATCAGCCTTTAAGGAACCTGAGAACTCCCTTTGCAGTGTTTTGATTCAGTTTCCCATTATTATTATTATTATTTTATTTTATTTTATTTATTTTTTTTGATTATTGAGGTTTTAAATCAATGCATTTGCACTAGAACATCCAGATAGATGAGACAATTGAAAGGAAAATTTGATTATAATTTACACACCTTCAAGACTTTTTTCTACAGAACATAAAAGAAAAACACTGAAAAATGTCTCAGTCCTGACTTTCATTGTGTGGACATTAAAACATTTTTAAAAATATCTTTTTTTAGTGTTCTGCAGACATAAAAGTCATACAGGTTTGGAACAACTTGAAGAAGAGTAAATAGCAGAATTTAAATGAATCAGTTTATTCTTTTGCTATCTGAAAAGTCATACCTGCTAACCACGTTCAATATTTCTACCCTGTGGCTCCATGTTCTCACCATTTTTTATTCTCTGTATCCTATTTGCCCTGGTTTGCTTCTAATACTTCCTCAAAATAAGACAATAAAGTCTGTGGGAGTTCTGCCTCCTGGCTGTTCTTGAGCAAGGCTGTTCTTTTCTCCTTTTATCAATGTGGTAATAAAAGCTCTCACCAGGAGGGTCACATGTGTTCGCTATTATGACAAGGTTAGGCCTGTACGCATCATTTCATTCATATGTTTCACTGTCAGCATTTGGCATCTTCGCCTTTAGAGCAGCTCATTTTGATGGATGGAGATCACAGCACATATTTCCTTCGCTTAGGGCTGCATAACTTGTTGAAACAGGACTGGGGTGCAAAGTTTGTCATTGCAAGCTATCAATTAAAAGCAGATGAGTGGAAAGTGATGTATAAATAGATTTATTTTTAAGTCACGTGACCCAAAATGCAGGTCTAAAGCACAAATTACTAGTGCTGTTTGTCTGTCATTGTTCCTGGCCCACAAACTGGAACATGTATGCCTCAACCTGTGTTTTAGAGTCACGCTTTTTCCATCCCGACTGTATGTGTTTGTGCCTTTGGCTTATTTTCATGATAAATGGCATCATTTTATATGAATTTTTTCATCTTGTTGCCTCTATTAGATGATGAGCCTTAATTTAAGCTTTCAATTACCCATCTGCTGGCATGTCTTGCTTTTTTTTTCTCCACTCGACTGTGACATATTGAGTTCACAGATTATCAAAGCCTGTTTCATCACCCACTTCAGAGAAACTAAAACATTCATTTGAATGAAAACAACACTCGTTCTGATTCCAGTGCGTCCAGGCCCGCCTTTGCTTTTATTTATCATTTTTAACAGCTCTTGAGTGGAAGAGTCGCCTTTTACGTCTCTGACATGTTCCAAAAAGTCCCAACATTACTTTTATCCTTCCCATACTAATTAAGAATCAACAAAAAGTTGTTTTGTACCCAGAAGGCACAGACTGACTGTGTGCTGGCACCTTCAGGTTTTGTCGCCTGTGCTCCACTGACTGTTCACAGGGTGGCAATATTTCTCTAAAGAGCTCTTTTGTGCTCTCCACTCAGACCACTGAAAGAAGAGCAATTAGATGACAAAAGAAAAATTCTCAAGAGTGGAAACTGAAAACGGTAAAGAAAGTCACACCCAGACATATAAAAGCCTGGGTTTTGGTCAAACTTACTGTATGAAGTATTGTATAACCTGGCACCATTTTCTGCATGTAATATATTTTTTGACAGATAACTTTGAACTTTTTGCTACCTTTTTAAGTTTTTAACATTGTTAAATATTGGGGGTTTTTTTGTTTGTTTTTTTGTTAAATGTAACATTGGTTGTTGAATTTAATTTTGTGGAAATAAAATAAAATATTCAAAATATAAAATTCTGCACTATTTAGGTCACTGAACAAATATGTAGTTTAGTAGATTTTGTTGATTCCTCAATCAGTTTTTAATTCTAATATAATTTGTAAATATATATATATATATATATATATATATATATATATATTTTTTTTTTTTTTTTTTTTTAATATACATACATACATACATACACATACATAAAACTTCAAAATATAAAAGCAAAATGACAACATTTTCTCTAGTGGTTTATAATATAAACAAACATAAAATAGAGTGCAAGTCACTTCTATTTATATATGTAGCCTATATATGCGTATATATATTCGAAAATTTGGGTTCAGTTTGATAAATTGATCAAAAGTGACAGTAAAGACATTTTATAATGTTATTTAAAATCTGTTTCAACTTATTGCTGTTTTAAATGTATTATTCATCAAGGAATCCTGAAATAAATATACATTACTGTTTCCGCAGTAATATTAAGCAGCACAACTGTTTTCAACACTGATAATAATATTTAAATGATTCTTGAGCATTAAATCAGCATATTAGAATGATTTCAGAAGGATCATGTGACACTGAAGACTGGAGTAATGATGCTGAAAATTCAGCTTTACCATCATAGAAATAAATTATATTTTGAAATATATTAAAATAGAAAACTGTTGATTTAAATTGTAATAATTTTTAATACTTTTACAGTTTTTGATGTGTTTTTTTTTTTTTTTTTTGGTTACATGATTGCACCCTTGATGATCATAGGAGACTTCTGTCAAAAACAACACTTTTAAATGATAGTGTTACTGAAACTATTTTTGGACACTAGCAGTTTTTAAACATTGAGGAGAATAAGTTTGGTATCTGGTGCTCATTAGTTTTAGTTTTAACAAGCACGAGTGTCCAGAGTGAGTCTCCTGGAAAGCAGCACACATTATCTGTGTGAGGAACGGGCCTCTGGAAATTTGACTCTGCTAAAATTCTCTCTCTGCCACTTATCACCATTTATCTGTCCAGCGTCTCACTTGAAGCCATGTTTGTCAGTGAAAGTGTGTTGGAGATAAGTTCCCTGGAACGTTTTTCCAAAACAGATGAAATCTTCTTTGTGTCACTGCGGTCGATGTGGTGTAAACAGTAAAGTCAAATTAAAAGAGATTTGGATTCTCTTTAAAGGACCGTGTTGTTTTGCTTTCCTTTACTGTCATTAGTTTCCAAATCCCTCTTGCTAATTAGGGGCTTTTCCACCACTGAATCCCGTTTGAAGTTTTATGATTTTCAGGGTATCGTGACAACAGCTATATGTGTCATATTTCAAAAAGCAGGACTGGATGTTTATAGTGAAGAAACTGTCAAAGTTTATTCATCAAATGTGCAACAACACAAAAGTACTTGTTGATAATGAATATGTGAGAAAAATAAATTATATAAAACAATGTTAAAAAGATGTTAAAAGTGAGACTGTCAGCCCTGTGTCCCTGTGTATTGTGTTTTTCTTTCTCATGTGCTCCCCATGAATTAATTTTCCCTCATGTATGCCCATATTTGGTTTTGTTCCTGTTCCTGTTCTCGTTTAGTTAATTTAGTCCCACCTGTTTCAGTTCTCCCTGATTACGTTCCCTGTGTTTAAAAGTCCTGTGTTTCCCATTGTCCAGCGTCTGGTATTAATGTCGATGTTGTGTTCTTGTGAGTCTCTCCCTGCCTTGTGTGACCCCGTTTGAGTTGTGGATTACAGATTGTTTATTTTGAAATTTACCTCTCGTCTCCTCACTCCTCATCCTGCCACAGTGCTCAACCGTGACAGAATACCGGACATAAAACAGTAGCGGCGCCCCTTTCTGTTTTTGAAAAGTTTTTTGTTTTCTGTTTTTTCCTCCCCGTGGCATAGAAACCGCAGCACACAGAGATTTCCAATTTGTGGAGTATGCCAGGGAGTTCTGTGGGCTCGAAAGCCTGACGACCGATCCTCAGTCAAGTCTACCGGCCGTTCATCTGCCAAGCCTGCCGGCTACGGCTCACTCGAGCTCACCCGCCGCTGCTCACTCAAATTCGTTGGCCACTCCAAAGTCAAGTTCGCGAGCTGCCACTCATTCGATCCCGCCGGCCGCTGCTCACTCAAGCCCACCGGCCGTTCGTCCGTCAATCCCGCTGGCTGTGGCTCCCCCGAGCCCGCCGGCCGCTCCGAAGTCAAGCCCGCTGGCTGCGGCCCCCCCAAGCCCGCAGACCGCGCCGTTGTCAAGCCCTATGCCGACAGCAGCTGTGTCCCTCACCTCAAGCCAAAGGAGGAATCGGAGGAGGAAAAGGCTGTCGACTCCAGCCCCAGAGTTCGCTCCAGTGTCGGCTCCAGCCCCAGAGTTCACTCCAGTGTCGGCTTTAGCCCCTGAACAGAGTCGAGAGATGGCTCTACCCCCTGACCAGAGTCAAGTCATGTCCACTGAAGCCTTGTCCACAGGAATAATTCTAGTCGGTCTTGTCAGTCCTTTGGGGTTCGTCCGAAGCAGGCTGCTTCTCCTGTCATGGCCACGGAGGCCATTCCCAAGCTGCTTGCTTCCCTAGTTGCCTCGATGGAAGCGGTTCCTGAGTTCACCCCTGAGAGGGCCCCTGTCACCACGTTCAGCCCAAGGAGAGCTATTGGTCTCATGTCTGGCCCAGAGAGGGCCTCAGATTCCGAGTCTAGCCCAGAGAGGGCTCCTGTTCCTAAGTTTATCCCACAGAGGGCTCCTGTTCCTGAGTTTAGCCCAGAGAGTGCTCCTGTTCCTGAGTTTAGCCCACAGAGGGCTCCTGTTCCTGAGTTTAGCCCACGGAGGGCTCCTGTTCCTGAGTCTAGCCCACGGAGGGCCTGGGAGCTCATAATTTCCCCCAAGGAATTTTTGGGGGGGGTTACAGGGCTCCAGACGGAGAGGCCGGGCTTAAGGATGAGGCCAAGGCCACGGAGGCCGCCCAGCCATGGCTTCCTGAACTGTCTGCTCCGCCATGGCCTCCTGAGCTGCCTGATCCGCCATGGCCTCCTGAGCTACCTGATCCGCCATGGCCTCCTGAACTCCCTGATCCACCATGGCCCCCTGAGCTCTCTGCTCCGCCATGGCCTCCTGAACTGCCTGATCCGCCATGGTGCTCCAAACTGCCTGATCCACCATGGTGCCCCGAACTGTCTGTTCCGCCCTGGAGGCCTCCCGTCCTGTAAGCCTGTCCCTAGAGGCCTCCAGAGCGCCACCCCCCCGGTAGATGTTAGGTGGCACGTGGACGTGCCTTATGGGAGGGGGAGGTAATGTCAGCCCTGTGTCCCTGTGTATTGTGTTTTTCTGTCTCATGTGCTCCCCATGACTTAGTTTTCCCTCATGTATGCCCATATTTGGTTTTGTTCCTGTTCCTGTTCTCGTTTAGTTAATTCAGTCCCACCTGTTTCAGTTCACCCTGATTACGTTCCCTGTGTTTAAAAGCCCTGTGTTTCCCATTGTCCAGCATTCGGTATTAATGTCGATGTTGTGTTCTTGTGAGTCTCTCTCTGCCCAGCAGGCACCAGACGTCTATGTAACGTCAGGTTGACGTTGGACATGACGTCGGACAGACGTTGCATTTTGGTTGAAAATGAAAATCGGGTTGACGTCAATATTTGATGTCAATTTGACGTTGATTTAACGTTGGATTTTGGTTGCACAACCTAAAAACAACAAAATCTCAACGTCAGCTGACGTCGGTATTGGACATCAATTTAACATTGATATTAGACATTGAATTTACGTTGAATTTTGGTCACCCGACGTCGCAACCAAAATTTAACCAAATATCAACGTCTTATGACGTTGTGTGCCTGTTTTGTGCCTGCTGGGTGCCTTGTGTTACCCCGTTTGAGTTGTGGATTAAAGACCTCAGAAGTTTACCTCTCGTCTCCTCGTTCCTCGTCCTGCCACAGTGCACAACCGTGACAGAGACGTCCATTTGTAAATGAGAAGCATAAATCGTGTTAACTCTGAGTGAGTAATGGACAGCAGTAGAGCTTTAATAACATTCCTCATCCAGACTCTATTAAACATCAAAGCTGCAGAACTCTCCCACGTACTGTATTTCCTCTCTAGATACTGTTTTTGTCTAAACACATAGATCTCCTCCGGTCTGTTTCTCCTTTCTGTGTTTTCTTAAAGGGGGCCAGAGTTAAGGGTCAGTGTTCGGGCTGTCAGGGGCCTCTGCTTTAGAGGTGCGTCTAGATTTCAGTTCACCACAGACCCATGAATCATCTTCCTTTAGGAAAAGAAACAGTACTGTGCAGAATGTCTCATTTCCTTTCTTCCTCAAACCATGGGTTCCCAAACTCTTTCACAATTTTGAGACCCACCAAAGGATTTGTAATGAAATATAAGAAGAAAAATGCATTTATATTCTTTTAGTTAACTTTTTTCCAATGCAGTAATGATGCATTGACATGGGACTTGCGGTTCAGTAAGTGAGTCATGATGATGATTCATAACTCTTACTGATTCGTTGAGTTCATTCAGTGAAAAGTTTGTCTGAAGGATTCAGCAGACTTAAACTGTTAACTGTTAATTTGCGAGTCTTTATGAAAGTCCTTTGTTTGTGAACCCCTTATTTCCATGAGAATCACCAAAACTGCTAATGATTCATTAATAATCAACTCATAAGTGTTCATGTATTGAGTGAGACTCACTTATCTCCATAAGATTCACTCAAAATGTTAAAATGTTAAATGTTAAAAATACATTTATTTTGTTTATGTTAACACTTTTTTTTATGAAGTAATGAAGCAATGACAGGTACTTGCAATTCAGTGAGTCATATGTTGATTCACTAACTGCTCTGGCAGAGTTCGTTCAGTGAAGGATTCGTGATGAAGAATTGATTCTGAGACTGATTTAAACCTCTAAATCTTGAGTTTTTGAGTCTTTTGAGTCATTTAAAAAACCTGCTCATTTTTTAATGAGGACTAACTTGTTCCCATGTGACAGTTAAAAAAATGAAATATGGGGGGGAAATGCATTTATTCTTTCATTAACACTTTTTTATTCTCCTTGAAGTAATAATGCAGTGACGTGGAATTTGTAATTCAGTAAGTGAGTTACATGTTGATCCATTAGCTGCTCTGGTAGATTCTGTACATTTGTTCAGTGAGGGATTTGTGATGAAGAATTCAGCAGACTGATTCACACTGGTAACTCTTGTGTTTGCGAGTCTTTTGAATCATTTAAAAACCTGCTAATTTGTTCATGAATCAGGTGGGACCAGCTTGTTATGTGACAGACTACAAAATCAATGAAATATGGGGAGAAATGTATTTATTCTCTTTTTTATTATTCTTACGGTGAGTCATACATTGATTCAGTGAGTTTGTGAGTCTTTTGTATACAGAAATTTAAAAACCTGTTCATTGAATCGGTGGCAAAAACGGTTCATGAAACAATTCCCACAGTCTGAAAGCCACTGCTCTAAACTGTTAATAATCATGTGGACATTTTTTTTTTTATATATATATATAAACATGTTATCTGATAGAAACTTATTAAAAGACACAATCGTCCAGTTCCTCTCAGACAGTCCAAAGGCAAACTGAGAATGTGCTTCCTGTGAGGTTTTGCATCGCTTCAAGGGCATTCCTTAGATAAAGTCAAACCGCAGTCTCCTCGACAGACAGCTTTTACAGGACACTTCACACTTTCCAAACAGCGAACACCTGTAGTGCTCATCAGGTCATTTGCAGTCTAAACAGTTAAAGCATTAAGGATACTACAAAAACCAACTGTCTGTTTGTGAGCCAGACTGTGGATATCTGGGACATCTCGCAAGATTTATCAACAACCCGACGGTTAAGTCCAGACAATGTGGTGGTGATAAATATTTTGTTTAAAAGAGAAAAAACAACATGCCTCAGAGGAGATGGAACAGACAAGCTCGTTTCCTTGAAAAGTCTGGAAGCCTCCTCTCAGGATGGACCCACAAAACCTCACTCTGCATGAGATCATACTGCTCACAACATCACAAAATACACTCTGTGTCCATAATTTATGCCTGGAGAATCCTGCACAGTGGCTAAACATGCCTCAACCACGATTTAGGGGAGCAAAGTTTATGTTTTGGCAATAATGTCCTTGGAGAATTGCCTTATCTCAGCCATTTGACTGCTACATTTTTTTTCACCCCTATCAACCTCTGTTGTGCTGTATTTTGAAGATGTTGCCGTTTGAAGTGACTTCAGTAGACTATTCATCAGTATATTCAAAACAACTGGGTCGAACTGATTTGAGATGTATTTGAAATCTCAGTATCATCTTAAAAACAACTGCACACGTTTGTCAAGACAGCATTGCCTTTGCTCCAACGTCTCTTTATTCTTTTCCCCTAGATTTTCATTTCTTCATACTGATGAAACCAGAAAATTTATTTTGCTTGCCCGTGTCCCACAAGAGTTCATAACTTTTTATTTGCAAGGTTCTAAAGGTTTTATATGTCTGCTGCCATAGACACTTTAATTGGTGGTTCTTTAAATAAAACAATAAATAAAGGCTTCAATGGCTTTTCATTTTGCACCATAAAAACAGTACATTAACCATATACTTCTGTTGAAATGCTGTTTCTTGTTTTTATGCAAAACTAAAAATAGGATTTTTCCCCTTTAAATTTTTTAATATGATCCTCTGACATACTGAATCAAAATCCAGGAGGCAGATTTAAGCTTTAACCCTCCGTAGTATAACAAATTTTAATATAAATTCATATAAATAATGAAAAATGTATAATAAACAATACGTATCTTTTATATTCTATATAAATGTTAAAACGTATAATTTCAATACGTATAACACTACAGTTCAAAACTTTGGGGTCAGTAAGATTTTTAATGTTTTTGAAGCCTTTTGTGCTCAACAAGGCTACAATTATTTGATTAAAAATACTGTAAAACTATAATATTGTGAAATTGTTATTGCAATTGGTTTTGAAAAAAAATATATACACAATTAATAAAATGTATAATAAATCATAAATTTTATATATAAATATTTAAACTAAGTATTTATATCATATATACACATATTAAAAGAATACAGATTATTATATACACATATTACTACAAAAAATAAAAAACATATTGTGAAATTTCAAATAAATGTTTTCTGCTTTAATGCATTTTAAAATGTAATTTATTCCTGTGATGGTAAAGCTGAATTTTCAGCGTCATTACTCCAGTCATCAGTGTCACTGTTACGGAAGCAGACTGGACACAGAGGATATTAGAAATAGAGTATTTAATGATTCACCAGAGGGTAAGCAGCCGATGGAGGCGAGTAGAGTCTTTGATACTTGATGTAATGGAGAAAGGATATACTGAGAAGGGTTCTGTCTTGCCAGGAACTCGTGGATGACTTGGAGAAGCACACACCCCAGGATGATGGTGGAGGAGAGGCGCGATGGTCCATGGAGAGGAGCAGATGATGGAGATCCAGGGAACTGAAGATGGAGAGGAACTAGAGGTAAGTAATACAATAGGTGAGTATCAGGTAAGTAATAGCGAAGGAGTATAGAGAGTCCACTTCGTATAAACGAGATCGGACAACTGGCTAGAGTGGGGTGTGTGCTTAAGTAGTGCTGTGGTAATTGAGTGCCAATGAGGTGCAGGTGACTTGAATTAATACTCAGGTGACTGTGATCATTGTAATGGATTGGCAGTGGAGCCTGGCCAATCTGTGACATTACCCCCCTCTCCACGGCCCGCTCCAGAGAGCCTAGGGGCCCAACGGCATGGTGGTCTACCTCTGGACGATTTGGGAAGTTGGAATGGAATTCCTCAATGAGAGCCGGATCCAGGATGTCGTTCTTGGGAACCCATGACCTCTCCTCTGGGCCGTAACCCTCCCAATCTACAAGGTATTACAGTCAACCACCACGACGTCGGGAATCCAGGATTGTACGAACCTCGTAGATGGCACCCTCCTCCAGAATTAGCGGGAGAGGGGGTTCCTTACTCAGACCAGGCTCTGTGGAAAAGACAGGAGAGTGGTAAGGTTTTAGCAGAGACGCATGGAAAGTGGGGTGAATCCGGTATTGTGGAGGTAGATTTAATTGAAAAGTGACCGGGTTAATCGGTCTCTGAATGGTGAAAGGGCCAACGAATCTGGGAGCGAGCTTCTTACAGGGCAGGCGCAATCGAATGTCTCTCGTGGACAGCCAGACCTTCTGCCCCGGTTGGTAAGGGGGAGCGTCGGACCATCGAAGGTCTGCTGTCACCTTGTGCCTGCGAATTGCACGTTGAAGATGCAGGTGTGCTTCATCCCAGACCCTCTCTCTCTCTCTCTCTCTCTCTGAACCAGTAATCTACCGCAGGAACATCAGAAGGTTCCCCGGTCCAGGGGAACGTGGGTGGCTGGAAACAGAGCACGCACTGGAAGGGAGTGAGTCCAGTAGATGATTGACGAAGGGAGTTCTGAGCGTACTCGGCCCAGCCAAGGAACTGGTTCCAAGAGTCCTGGTGGTCGTGGCAGAAGGTTTGCAGGAAACGTCCGATTTCTTGGATTTTCCTCTCCGTCTGCCCGTTCGTCTGAGGGTGGTAACCTGACGACAGACTTACGGTCACACCTAGGAGTTTGAAGAAGTTCTTCCATACACGTGAGAAACTGAGGACCCCTGTCGGAAACAATGTCTTCAGGAATGCCGAAATATCTGAAGACATGATTGAGCATAAGCTCGGCTGTCTCCATAGCCGTAGGCAGATTCTTGAGGGGGATCAATCGGCAGGACTTGGAGAGTCGATCCACAATAACCAGAATACAGGTGTTTCCGTTGGAGGCAGGTAAGTCCGTGACAAAATCTACCCCTAGGTGTGGCCATAACCGGTTGGGAACGGGCAGGGGGAGGAGTTTGCCTGCTGGGAGATGGCGAGGGCTTTTGGAAATGGCACATTCCTCGCAACCCTGAACGAACCTTCTCACATCCCTAGCCATGTTGGGCCACCAGTAGCAATCTTTCAGCAGCGAGAGGGTAGCATTGGCCCCAGGGTGGCAAGTGCCCAATGACGAGTGTACAGAGTGAATGAGAGGTGTGCGCTGGGTCCGTGTGACATACTGTACACCTGGTGGACAGCCCAGCGGGGTGGCCATGGAGACATTGGAGGAAGGAACGGATTCGGGATTCCACTGGATGGGACAGACGAACATACTTTCAGGGATGATGGGTTCCTGTAGGTCTTCTCCTGCTTCGGGAGCATGGAGGCGCGACAGGGCATCCGACTTGATGTTCTTGGGTCCTGGGCGGTAAGAGACACTGAAATTGAAACATGTGAAGAATAAAGCCCAGCGCACCTGCCGTGGATTGAACCTCTTAGCTTCCCTCAGGTACTGAAGGTTTTTATGGTCAGTGAGCACTGTAAAAGGGTGTTGAGCTCCTTCCAGCCAATGCCTCCACTCCTCCAGGGCCAGCTTGATGGCGAGGAGTTCCCTGTTGGCGATATCGTAGTTGCGCTCCACCGGGCTGAGTTTCCGTGAAAAGGCACATGGATGTAGTTTCTCGGGGTTCCCTTGCTGCTGGGATAGGATCGCTCCGACCCCCGTAGTTGAAGCATCAACCTCGACAAAGAACGGTCTCTTGGGATCAGGATGTACGAGAATGGGAGCTCGGGTGAAGGCTTCTTTCTAACTTTCAAAGGCCTCGTTGGCTGCTGGGGATCAGGACAGAGACTTGGGCTTGTTACGGAGGAGGTAAGAGGACTGGTGTGGATACTGTAATTCAGGATGAATCGGCGGTAGAAATTGGAGAATCCCAGGAATCGTTGGAGTTCTTTGATGGTAGATGTTATTGGCCAGGTCCGGATATCCGAGAAACTGTACAGAAGGTTGGTGGAAGGAGCATTTCTCTGCCTTGAGAAAGAGCTGATGCGGTCTTAGGCATTGGAGGACCTCCGCAACATGGTGGTGATGTTCGGCCAAGCTCCGAGAGTAGATGAGGATTTCATCAATATATACCAGGATGAAGCAGTGGAGATACTCTCAGAGCACCTCATGCATAAAATCCTGGAATACGGAGGGGGCGTTGACCAGGCCATACGGCATAACCAAGTATTCATAGTGGCCGGTAGGGGTCACGAAAGCGGTTTTCCACTCGTCCCCCTCGCGTATCCGGATGAGGTTATACGCGCTGCGGAGGTCTAGCTTGGTGAAAATGGTGGCACTATGGAGATGTTCCAAGGTTGCTGGGACGAGAGGAAGGGGATAACGGAATTTGACAGTATTGTTCAAGACCTGGTAGTCGATACAAAGCTGCAAGCCTCCGTCCTTCTTGGCCACGAAAAAGAAACTTGAAGCAGCAGGGGACGTAGAAGGGCGGATGTAGCCTTGTTTGAGTGCCTCTTCAATGTACTCCTCCATGGCCTTATGTTCTGGGAGTGACAGAGGATAGATCTTCCCTTTGGGCACTGGCTCACCTGGAAGTAGATCTATTGCGCAGTCCCATGGCCGGTGAGGTGGGAGTTGGGAGGCCCTCTTCGGGCAAAAGATGTCACTGAAGTGGGTATAACAGGTTGGCATATCAACGGATTGTTGTTCAAGAAGGCTTTCGATGGTGGTGGAATTCAGGGATAAGGTTTGTTTGACTTGTGGTGGTGGCTGAGTCAGGTGAGGAAAGCAATCCAGAAAGCACAGGGTTTCCCCACTTCAGGATGTCTCCTGTACGCTAGGACATTTGGGGTTCATGAAGGGCGAACCAGGGCCTCCCAAGGATAATGTCGGTGGTGGCTTCCTCCAGAACTAGTAAACTGATGTCCTCTTCGTGAAGGAGACCCACTTGTAGACATACGGGACCAGCAATGAGTCTGATATCATGACGGCTAAGAGATTTCCCGGTTATGGAGTGGACTTGGTAGACTTTGGGATTGACAGTTGTATGGATCTTGAGCTAGCGGCAGAGGCTCCCCGATATGAAGTTCCCAGCGGACCCAGAGTTGAGGAGGGCATGGACTGAAATAGACACGTTGGGTGCAATAAGTCTTACCACAATAGAGAGAGGCTTCATATTTTAAGGTATGGGTTGAATTGCACTCACCAATAGCCGAGGAGGACAAATGAGGCATGTCGAGATCACATGCCCACCATTTCCACAATAAAGGCATATTCCTCAAGTTAGATACCTCTGCCGCTCAGCGGATGATAATCTCATGTTGTCGGTTAACATGGGTTCTGGGACTGGTTCTGGAGGATGGTTGGCCTCTGGGTGACGTTGTGGAGGAGTGCAATGGTTCAACGGGGTTTGTTCTTCAAAGCATGACTGCATGCGGGTGGAACATCGGACAGAGAGTTGAATCAAATTTTCCAATCCACAGGTGTCATCGTAACCAGCCAATTGCAGGCGTAATCTGGGTTCTAAACCCTGATGATAGGTGGTGATCAAGGATCGCTCATTCCAGCCACTGGCTGCGCCAAGGGTTCTGAATCTTAGGGAATACTCCTTGATGGGTAGGGACCCCTGTCGGAGGTGGTACTGCTGGTCACTGACGGATGAGTCCCGAGATGGACGTCCAAAGACCTCTCTGAAATAAGCAACAAAGTTATTAATTGATTGGGTGACATTACCTGCTTGAGACCAGATCGTCTCTGCCCATTGCAGTGCCTTGCCGGATAGAAGTGAGACGAGGAAAGCGATCTTTGATTTTTCTGTGGGGTAAAGATAGTTGCATTTCAGTGGCAAGCAGACACTGTAGAAGAAAGCCGTTGCACTCCTCTGCCACACCAGAAGGGCGCTGGTCGGGCCATGGGACTGGTGATCATAGGCAGAGAAGAAGAGGCAGTGGTGGATGCAGAAGTGGTCGGCGGTGTTGGGGGAGGTGCGGGAGTGAGAACTCGTCGAGATTATCCACGAGTTCCTGGAAAGAGTCTGGTTGGTTCATGCTGAATCACTCTGTCTAGTGGTCCGATCTTCTGTTACGGAAGCAGACTGGACAAAGAGGATATTAGAAATAAATACAGTATTTGATTCAGCAGAGGGTAAGCAGCCGATGGAGGTGAGTAGAGTCTTTGATACTTGATGTAATGGAGAAAGGATATACTGAGAAGGGTTCTGTCTTGCCAGGAACTCGTGGATGACTTGGAGAAGCACACACCCCAGGATGATAGTAGAGGAGAGGCGCGATGGTCCACGGAGAGGAGCAGATGATGGAGATCCAGGGAACTGACGACGGAGAGGAACTGGAGGTAAGTAATACAATAGGTGAGCATCAGGTAAGTAATAGCGAAGAGCATAGAGAGTCCACTTCATATAAATGAGATCGGACAACTGGCTAGAGTGGGGTGTGTGCTTAAGTAGTGCTGTGGTAATTGAGTGCCAATGAGGTGCAGGTGACTTGAATTAATACTCAGGTGACTGTGATCATTGTAATGGATTGGCGGTGGAGCCCGGCCGATCAGTGACAGTCACATGATCCTTCAAAAATCATTCTAATATGCTAATTTGCTGCTCAAGAAAAATTATATTTATATAATTATGTTATATATTGTAATTCAATTATTTAAAATGATTAATTATTCCAAAACATTTCATGAAGGATGTTTATTATATTCAGTTTTATTAAAAATAGGAAAGACAAGATAATACCTGAATGTTAAGTATGCTGTATTCAAATTTTAAAGTGCCTTGGGACCCCAAACAGAACTTAAAAATGGTAAAAGAAAAAAATTCAAGTTGTCTGCGAGCGATCAGACCAGATATGTTTACATCTCCCAGTTCTGCATTTATCTCCAGCAGGCATCTTGATTGCAGTTTGGCAGCAGATCAACAGCTGTATGTCGGCTGTGCCTTAAGACAGAACATAGGTTTGCGATTATCCACGCCTCCTCTGAACATTAGCGCTGATATTAACCCTAACACACTTTACAGATGTGCTAAAGAAGTCCCAAGATCCATTGCATCCGAACACACACGGTAAATTCGACCTATCATTATCACCTAGGCTTCAGTTTGTTCTTTATTGTCTGGTAATAAAAAAATAAGTGCGGAAACAAAGAATGTTGCAGGGTATAATCACATATGGAAAGAATGATTCGGGTTTGCGAAAATCAGTTTTCCAATGATTTTCCAAAGGGGCATTTGCCAGGATTGTTGCAACCTAAAGTGGAAATGCAACACTTTTTCCATGCAATTAATACAATGCATCTTTTCTTGCAACAAATGGACAGGGTTCAAATGTCTCCAGGAGATTCAACAGCACCTGATCAAGGCCCATAAGACAGCAACACCCAAACCACACCACTGGAAGAATTTTCCAAGGAATACATGGCAAACTGATGGTTGCAGTGATGCCTTCACATGCCGCAGATGACTATTCCTTCAAACTCAGCAGGGAACTCTATTTATAACCAGAGTGTCAGTAGATATAATCACTTACAGATCGACGTGATAGAGCGCTAGCCAGATGTGTGCGCACAGGCCTGCGACAGCCAGTTCTGTAATTACGAAAAGGCCAAGTCTCACTCATGGTATTGTAAAGACAGGCTTGGAGTGGAGCTCCAGCCGTTCCATTATGCCATTTAAATGTGGATTTTCTTTCATCTTTCATTTGAGTCAGAGCTACTTCTGAGGTTCCTAATGCTTTCCTAGGATGAGCCCAAACATGTTTGCTTGTTTTGTCATATAAAGACCCTCTTCTCGCTTGTCACACTTTGGGGATTTCCACAAAGAAGTCTGTGTGGATAGACAGTTTCCACTAGGCAGGAGAGGAGTTAAATAATCACACTAGCCGCTCCAGTGCTCTCTCTTCAAACACGCTTTGGAACGTAACACGGGTTTTGCTGGAACCGTCCCATCTGGAAGCCACTTGTTCGGGTCAAGAGACAAATGAGAGCTGGGGGAGGGGTCTGTCATGTAGGTGAACCTTTGGGATGTCCAAACACTAATAAATTCACCACTATTTGTTTACCACAACCAAGTGAATTTATGGGTGTCTCACAGTTTCTTGTATAATTGGAATGTGTTGAACTGAATTAAATGTGTTTCATTTCAAGTTGTTATTGCAATTTTTTGGGGGGGGAAAAAATCACTACCAGTCAAAAGTTTTTGAACAGTAAGATTTTTAATGTTGTTTAAAGAAGTCTCTTCTGCTCACCAAGGCTGCATTTATTTAATCCAAAGTACAGCAAAAACAGTAAAATTTTGAAATAGTTTTACTATTTAAAATAACTGTTTTCTATTTGAATATATTTTGAAATGTAATGTGTTCGCGTGATCAAAGCTCATTTTCAGCATCATTACTCCAGTCTTCAGTGTAACATGATCCTTCAAAAATCATTCTAATATGCTGATTTGCTGTTCAAGAAACATTATTATTATTATTATTATCAATATTTAAAACAGTTGAGTACATTTTTTCAGGATTCTTTGATGAATAGAAAGATCCAAATATCAGCATTTATCTGAAATAAAAAGCTTTCGTAACATTATACACTATACCATTCAAAAGCTTGGAGTCAGTATAACTTTTTTTGGAGGGAGGGGGAGAAATTATAGAAATTAATACTTTTATTTAGCAAGGGTGCTTTAAATTGGACATAAAGACATTTATAATGTTACAAAAGATTTCTATTTCAGATAAATGTTATTCTTCTGAACTTTCTATTCATCAAAGAAACCTGAAAAAAAAATCTTCTCAGCTGTTTTCAACATAATAATAAAATAAATGTTTTTTGAGCAGCAAATCAGAATATTAGAGTTATTTCTGAAGGATCATGTGACTGGAGTAATGATGTTAAAAATAAGCTTTGAAATCACAGGAATAAATTACATTTTAAAATATATTAAAATAGAAAACAGTTATTTTTAATAGTAAAAATATTTCAAAATTGTACTGTTTTTTCTGTACTTTGGATCAAATAAATGCAATCTTAGTGAGCAGAAGAGACTTCAAAAAACATTAAAAATCTTACTGTTTATATATATATATATATATATATATATATATTCACATAATTAATAATAAAAAGTGCATAATAATAAATCATATTATTTTAATATTTATATATAAAAATATTATATATAAATATTAAAAGAATACAGATTATTTCAATATTTGTGCATGACATATACTACCATTCAAAAGTTTGGGGTCAATATGATTGTTCAATGTTTTTTGAAAGAACTGTAAAACAGTTTTTTGACAGGACCTGTAAAACAGGACTTTTTGATGAATAGAAAGTTCAAAATACCAACATTTATAGGAAATAGAAATATTTTGTAGCATTATAAATGTATTTACTGTCACTTTTGGTGAATTTAAATCATCTATATACACACATACATACATACATTAAAATAAATATTTTATAATATAATATTAAAATAAACACATAAAGGATTTAATATTATTAATATATATATATATATATATTAATATATATATCTTTTGAAAACTGTGAGACTTCAGCCTCAGTGCTCCTGAGCCTTTAAATCCAGAAAAAAGGCCATCGGATACAGTTTCATCTGTATTTTGAAGGCTTAACACAGTTGTCACGGTTTGCTGAAATAGGGAATGTGATGTGCATGTGCTCTGCAGATGTTGGACTCTTGGTGGAGATGAAAGTGGGGTGCCATTGGACATTGTGTGCCCACTCAGACCTCCCTGAGCTGTTTACTCACGCACCCACATGAGAGATTCAGTCGTCATTATAGCATGACACAATGTGAGTGGGTCTGCAAACACTGCTTATGGTCTGGATTGAGTCCTGTTCTCCATTTGTGCTTTTACTCCAGGGGGTGAAGTGCTCTCACAGAAGCACACATGTAAGGGGATACCCTTCCATCCACCATCCACAGGCCAAAGCTGTGCAGACAGATATTTCCACCATGTGGAAGTGACTCAAACTTAAAGCCAGCAGGACTTTATATATATATATATATATATATATATATGTGTGTGTGTGTGTATATATATATATATATATATATATATATATATATATATATATTTATATATATATAAATCCCTCTTTATGTTGCTCTGGAATAATGATCAAGCTCCAGAATTCAGATCTCATCCATATTGCATGCAGCTTTTGGAATGAGCTGACATGCAGACATTCCTTTTCTATTTTTCTGCCAAGTTCTGTGTACAGGGTTCTTGAATCATATTGATTCAATGATTTCACATATAATCCAATGAAATTTTATTCAAAGAACATGATTTAACAACAGGGGACATCTTTTTATCTGAAAGAGATTTTTTATTGATGATGTTTGAAACATGAGTAGGATGTGTTTTAAAGAGCTGAAGAGTTGTTCCATGTGTGGCTCTTATCTCTCTCAATGTCAGTACTTTCGTTATAAATCTTACCCCCACCAGGGAGAGGATTTTGAGGTCTAACTGTAGAATTATTAAAGTTTAAAACACAATTCAATACCCAAGGACTAGCTATATCATACAATTTTTGATAATCGATGCATTTTATGCTTGCAAACTTCAACATTTTGTTTGCAAATTCTGCTTGTCAACTTTTTAAAACTTATAAGCTATTATTTAAATGGCTAACACAGATGAGGTTTTGTTAAAATTGCAAGAATGATTTGTGTAAGAATGATTAGCATCTCTAAGAATGGGTGGAAAATTACGAACCAATCAGTATAATTTTTCAATGCTTGCATTTTTTAAATAATTTCTTGGAATTTCTTGTAATAATTATGACACAATTTCCAGCTGTTTTTGAAATTGTTTGTGAGGAAAACATAATATTTGATGAAAGAAAATATATAAAAAACATAAATATAAATATAAAATATAAAAGGATATATAAGTATGAAAAATATAAAAATCTAATATACATTAATAACATTTTATGTTAATATAGAAATATTAAAAATTTAAACATTATTTGAATATTTATGTAAAATAAAATGCAAAATAAGATTAAATAATTAAAACAATTACCTTTAAAATCATACAAAATCATAAAATGATGTGAATATAAAAATATTTAAATTAATAAAAACTACATTTTTAATTTTTATGTGTTGATCTATACCAAAAACACTGGCAGGCAGGTAGAAAACCTACTAACTTCTAACGTAACTGTGCCAGCAGAAGAAATCAGACAGGTTTCACAGACAGGGCTTAGACTAAGCCAGGATTAAGCCATAGTTCAATTAGGACATTTAAGTAATTTTATAAACGTGCTTAGTAAAAAAACATTACTGGTGTGCATCTTGAGACAAAACAGAGGCATTGATATATTTTAAGATCAGTCATTGCAAGTTTCTTTCGGTTGAAATAGCTCAGAATTACATTTTAGTCTAGGACTAAGCTTAAGCCTTGTCTGTGAAACCGGGGGATAAAATAATTTGATTAAAGCTTATGACACTGTTTGCTCTCAATATGGCATCTATTATGCCATAAACCATCAACTTAAACCGTCCTGGACCGATGCAAAATCTCCTTTGTGTTGTAAATCCTCTGTGTGAAATACATTCTTTCAACAGAAGAATTCTGCATTAGAAATAGACTCAAGCACAAGTTTAACCCAAACACCACACAAACTTTCTTGCCAGTCATCACGTAAGAAAACATTCTCAGGACATTTTCTTAAGTAAGACAAACATTTATTTGTTGTTGCATTGAAAGAAGAGGAAATGAGTAGCAGATTGCCTTATTTTTATATTGTTTGCGAAGTTATTAAGTCGTTGAAACACCTCAAGGGGAATGTTTAGAGGAATTCCGTTTAAATGAATGCACCTGCAGACCCTTCAGTCTTTACAGGCTCATTAGACAGAGCGTATCCGCTCAGAGACAGTCTGTGTGAAAACATACAAGTTGTCTTTATGTGAAGGGATACCTGTTTGTCACCTCATTATTAGGAGCTGCGCCTACACAGGCCCTTATTACTTACAAGTGCATATGTGAGCTCTAAATCTTTGAATAGGGTCGAAAGCACAAAGTAGGAAACGATGATCCTAAGATGGCATAGATGACGATTACAATGGAACAAAAACAGTGGCTAGACTCGTCGGTGCTTGTCCTTCTCATCGTATTTCTGTCATTGCTCTGCGTATTGAGACAACAAACCACACACTCACGATCAAACACACCAAACGCAACAGCACTGGTATAGATGATTTTTTTTGGGGGGGGGCTACTTTCAAACTGCAGTTTTTGAAGTTATAAGCTACTTATAATGTAAAGTAGAGTGAAGCTAACCTTGAAAAAGTGAGAATATTTTAGAAAACAACAACTTTATGACCCCTAGTGAAAAATAAATATACTAAAACGTATTTGAAATAAATTTATTTCATGCTAAGTATATTACAAATGCATTTAAATATTTATGTGCTTAATAAAAATACCCTGCAGTTCTACTGTTGGTATACTAAACTGGTATACTTAAAGTCTGTTAAACTGGAACAACTAATTTTGTAATTAATGCACTGTAATTGTGCAAAAGTAGTGCTGAAGTCCAAATAAAAATAGGCTATATAAAGTGGAACTATTACAAGTACTTCAGGTACACTTTAAATATCTGGCATTTAAAGACCGATATTATTCAAAGATCATACAGTCCTCATCAATAGTGACATTAAAACACATTTTAGGCTTAATATTAAGAAATGTGCATTGTCCAGTTAAAGTTATTTATAATTTTTATGTCAGTAAGTCTCAAGCAATATGTCAGTAAATAATAGATTTGAACTATACTTAGTATGAAATAAATTAATTTTAAATATATAACTTTTTTACCAGGGAATCTCTCTATCAGAGCATTATTTATCTGGCGTGTAAGTATGAGAATCTCAATAAGGGTGACACTGTTAAACTAGCATTAACAAATATACACTAAATACAACTAATGCAACTAGAGATAGAGTGAGAAAATGCCACACAGGGACTCTGTGAATGGTTTTTGAACGAACTGATTCTTTAAAATGAATTGTAATTCCCATCACTACAAATGATTCAATAAATCAATTATGAATCAAATTAACATGGTTGTAAAATGCATCAAAATTATTCAGGCGAAATGTAGTCAGCTCAGTATAGGAATCCACACAGTCTGGAATTTTGCATTAGGGATGTGTAAGGTGAAACATTTCCACCACATGGATTTCGTGTTTCAATTTTGTTAAACTTTCAACACACAAAAACAGTGTTTAACAATATAAATATGCTTACTTTGGAAGTGACCTCTGAGTAAGCAGTGTTTGATGCATCACCACACTATTGACAATGGAACTACTTTGCCTGATAAATTTCACCTAAAAGGTCTGGATACATTTAACAATTGTTGGGTGAATTTTTGCAGACAAAATCCAGGCATTTCAACAGGAATCCACACAATCATGAATTTCATTGAGTGCAAAAGTTTTCCCAACACAGATTTCACAATGGGTTCAACTTATTCACATGGATTTGCCATATTAACCAAAAGAAACCTGCTTGATTTGAAGGTGACCTGTGTGTGAGTGGTGCTTCATACACCCCTACACTATTGACGATGGACCAAAAATGAAAATTCAGTCATCATTTACTCACCCTCAAGTCAAACCTGTATAACTTTGTTTCTTCTGTTGAATACAAAATACATTTTGAAGAATCAAAAGTTGTCTGTAGCCATTGACTTCCATAGTATTTTTTTTCCATACTATGGAAGTCAATGGCTACCAGCAACTGTTCAGTTCTTCAGAATATTTTCTTTTGTGTTGAACAGAAGAAGCAAACTCATACAGGTTCGAAACAACCTGAGGGTGAATTTTCATTTCTGAGTAAACTATTCCTTTAATAGTGTTGCTCGTTTTACTCCCCAGCGCTGGAGGGAAAAATACAAAATACCAGGTTTGACTCATATATTCAATATTTATAATCTACTTAAAATAAAAGATACATTTTTGCTAACCTGACCATAGAATTCATCTATAAGTTATAAATTGCATACACTGGCAATGTTTCCTTTTGGCCATGTCAACATTTCAGATAAATGTCACAATACATCAAAGGACATGAATCAGCCTTCATATCATTATTTATTGATAGCCACATCACACCATATGTGGAAACACATTACACAAGTCACTTTTAATGAGATAAATCATACAAAAAGAAACTTCCACCAATTTTATATGACAACAAAAGCTGAACGAGACACATTTTAGTGTTGTTTTTTCATATTATTATTCCATGCTTAGCGGTGCCAATGTACCCAAAGAACAGAAAGTGTCGAATACCCACTCTTTGTCCAACCATAGACAAATAACTCAGCACTTTTGTAGCTCTACACACATTTTAGTAGTTGAAAAGATCCGAAAAGACTTGAAATAATGACCTGTTCCAGTGTAGAGGTGTGTGTGTGTGTATGCATCTGATAGCTAAATTAGTGAATGCCTTGTTAATGATTTACATAAGTTATACACTATAACCTTACCAGGACGCCAAATGACACTTTGTACTACAAAACTTGGAAAGACTATAGACGCATGATTTCCAGAGAAACAACTAAAGCAATAAAATATTGTGTCTGGTTACTCTGATGTCAGACAATAAAGATGTCATGATAATTCCAAAACATTTACATTTTACATTACATTTAAAACAGGCAAATGTGTATCATACAGTATGTAGCCTACTAGTGCAAAATGATGCAAACATTCAAAATAAAGTGAAGTAACAGCTGGTCAAACGTCATTGACTAAGATCCGCCCTTGCCGTCTCGTTTACCTCCTCCAAAGCTGTAAATGCTTTAGCTTAGCCAGTTACAAAAGGCCATGTTTACCTGAACTTCCCTCCAGTCTATCACCTGTATTGACCAGTGTCCTGACCCAGCTGACAGTGTTTACTCAAGCCCATAGTCTGTCTATTTGCTTTCTCTTCCAGTGAAGCTCTCCAGCACATGCGCCCAGCGGTGATGTGCTCCCTGAGGAGGTCACATACTTGGGCCACCCAGCAAGAAACACATCACCTGGAAATAAGAGCTCTG
Organism: Spinibarbus caldwelli; assembly: GCA_039654775.1. Classification (NCBI taxonomy): domain Eukaryota; kingdom Metazoa; phylum Chordata; class Actinopteri; order Cypriniformes; family Cyprinidae; genus Spinibarbus; species Spinibarbus caldwelli. The sequence goes on along the minus strand of CM077253.1, from coordinate 14,920,039 downwards.
ATGAGCCACATCTGGAGGATCTTCTCCTCAAGAGGCAATTCGCTGTGTAATAAAACTTCTAGCATCGTAAACATTTCCAGGTCTGGTGTATGGAAATCACTATCCTAGTAGCTATTGTTAGAGATTTTAGATTTTAGATCCTAATGAAAGTTATTAAAGTTGGCATGAAATAAAAATTCACCAGACTTATGACTGATCTCCAATCATTTAGACCACTTAAATTACAAGTTGAATGTTTACTGGACTGAAGCGACTTCATTACTTGATTTTTCACAAATATTTTTTGAAAAATTGAATCTAAAAACATTATATGTTTGCCCTGCAATTAAAACTACAGAGTTTTGATCATAAAACTAAACATTTAAATATCATCAGAGGCGGACAGTAGTGAAGTACTTTTACTCTGCTTTAAAAGTACTTTTCAAGTGTCTGTACTTTATCAGTGTTTTTCTTTAGAAAACTTTACAACATTCCAAAGCATAATATTGTACTTTTTACTGCACTACGTTTCATATTAAATATCATTTAATACTTAGTTACATTATAAATCTAGTACTTTCTTAATTTTACTCAAGTAAAAGTAATTCAAAGATTTACTTGAGTGCAAGAAAGTACTACATCTTTAATGTTCAATTATTAAAGGTAAAAAAAAAACAAAAAAAAAACAACAACTTTTATTTATGAAATGTAGTGCAGTAAAAAGTACAACATTATGCTTTGGAATGTAGTGAAGTAAAAGTATTCCAAAGAAAAACACTTTGATAAACTACAGATACTTTTTCAATTTACTTGAGTAAAGTAAAAATACTTACTGTCCGCCTCTGAATATCGTCAATAAGACATATTATTGGAACTAATATTACTATTATTTATATGTATTTTATGCAAGTACTATGCTATACAGTTATAAATATCTCATTGTTTTCCATTACAAGCAGAATTTAATCTTACTTTTTGGCCAAATGACAACAACTGCACCAAATTGGATATTTTTGCTTTGAAAAAAATTTAGGCATTTTTTCTGCCTCAAGTATAAGCTCCATATTATCACTTTATAGGCGATAAAAGCCTGATGTATGAAACATAATACAATACATAAAACACACATGCAATTCTTTAGATATAGCCTAAATATTTTGTCTAAAGGTTAAATAAACATGTCCATTAAAAAAAAAAAAAGAAAAAAAAAAAGGTTTTCTGACAGTTATTGAATATGTCAGGCTTTACAATGTTAAAGAGCTACCATTTATCCTAGGATATCCAAGTATCCTAACAAACAAAAAAGAAATAATTAAATTGTTGGTCTTTGTATACATTGAAATGTATGTTTTTTCACACCTATGGTATGATTTCCATAGTTTAAAAAGTAATTAATTTTTTTATTGATGATTTTTATGTTTTAAGATTGAAAGGGTAAAAGAGTGACCACAAAAACACAAAAAGTTGCCTTTTTTGAAATCCCTCATAAAACATAAAAGTAAGTTGAAGAACTATATATTCTGGATAAATCACATGATGTAACTGTCTTGCAAATCTACTATTAAACCAGTTTAAGAAACATGAAACTTTGAGGGTGACTTTGAAGTTTCTGATTTTTCCCCTTCCCCCATTTTTAATAGATCTATAACATAGTATAATATAAATTTATACACGAATATATTTTCTACTTTGTTAATGAATATGATATATCAGTCACCTACATTACATAAAAAAGCTTAGTGCTAGAAATGTAATTGAGGAGTTGTGTTATTTGAGAGGGCGCTATGCCTTTAAGAGTTTCCGAGCGCTGCCTGCGAAACTTTGGGAGGCCGCTGGACTGCTGCACTTTGGAAAATGAAGGAAGTGACGAATCCGCAATACTAGGAGAGAGAGAGAGAGAGAAAAACACTCAAAACAGAAAAACAGAAACTAAGACTGAAGTCAGCATGAGCGCACTGTACTGAATGAAGGCGAGCGTCAGAGGCATGAGCACGAGTCTGCAGAAGCTCCCGAATCAAAGCTGCCTCACTGAGAGACAAACACCAGATTGATCCCTGCGTGACGCGGCTCTCCTAAACGTTTATTTACCAAACCTAAAAAGTCTCTAGACCTGTTTTAAAAGACTTTATGAATTCTTTTGTATATCCAGCTTCCAAAAAATATGGATGAAGTTGTGAAAGTGGAGCGGCTGTGATGTTTTGAGGAGATCTGTCTGGAATGAGTCGAACCGCATCAGCGACTGTTATTCCCGTGGATTCTCCTTCTGAGCTCGCTTTTTGAGTTTTAGGGTTATCTGGGATGATTGCGAGGTGGATCTCACCGGGTTCAGTTCGGTTAACTGTTTTGCTTTGGCTGCTCACGGTGTCAGTAACTCTCGGGTCTGCTTCAGAGCTGAAGGTGAGGGTTCGTTTGGCAGATGGACAGATCACAGATGAACTTCTGGAGGCGGACAGTGAGAGAGACTCCATCTCTGTGGAGTTTAAACAGGGAGATGGGACTCTTATAACTTTTGTGGCCGATTTCAAGCAGGTAAGATGAATATTGTGGCTAGGATGAATTGTGATTTGATTGTCACATGATATCACAGAAGTGTTTTGAAATGCAATACATTTATTTATTTTTTTCTTCATAGAAATGAATTATTTGTTGATTAGTTTGAATGTCACTTCATGCATTTAATTTTTACAGTTTTACACCTAAACAGTTGATATTAGATTTCATAAATAGAAACATTTGAAGAACAGATGCTCTATTACTTTCATAATATGCAATATACAGTATATTCTGCGTATATGAACTGAATTATCTTAAAATAATCTTAAAATTACATTAAGAATCAGAAGTTATTATTGTGTTTTGAAATTTCACAAACTTTTAGCAATTTTTACATACCTTTACATTTATATTTATTTAGTTGGCTGACACAGTATTATACCTCATTGATCTGTTACTTTCAGACAAACTTGGCAAACAAAATGTGCGATACAAATTTTGCATTTTAACATTTTATATATATTATTTATTATTGTATATTTTTATTGCTAATTATGTGAATATATATATATATATTAAGAATTGAAAGTTTTCATAAAACTTTTGCATTTTCTCGCTCTTTTTTTTTTCATACAGTTACATTTAATTATTTAGTTGGCTGAGACTGTAATCCTAAGCAGAGTACAATGCATTCGATGTATCTTCTCCAAACCCATGAGATTTGAATGATTCTACTGACATTTCTAGCTCTACTACATTTCTTTTTCTTTTTTTTTCATTTACCAGATCATCTACAGTGATAAAGCCTCAAATATTGGTGATTAAACTTGTAATTTGAGAAGTGGTTACTTTTCCTTCCTTATACCATTATAATCAGTGTACTTGTGTTAAATCATCCACATTAGTGCTGAACTTCTGACCTGAGGTCAGATTCTTTCACTGGTGATCATGCCATCAGGATTAACAGTGGCACCGTCACTGCCCTCATCCGCCTCAGTTCAGTCATGTCAGCAGCCCTCTGCCCTCTCGCGTCCCCTGATCCTGCACAGATGTGGTCAGTGTGGGGGTTTGGATCCAACTGGGAAGGCTTGAACTTTTTCCTTTCCTCTTTTTATCAGTTCCACTGGCAAGCCTGTCTCCATTCTTCTCACATGTGTTTCTCATCTCGAGTTTCCCCTGTATCTCAGGGATTTATGGAAAGTTGAATTAACGATGACTTCCAGCTGGATTTACTGCACGCTGCACTGCAAAGGCTTTAACGGGGATGGAGGAAGACAAATACTCATTCATTAGAAATATTACTGAATGAAGTATGGTTTTGCTGGCATCCGCCTAATCAGGTGCTAAGTGAACCCTCTGGGTTTGATCTCCATAACTGTAGTATTTTTCTTTTATTATCTTTTTTTTTTCTCATTTCTTTTACATAAGCATTTGATGACAGATTTGGCGCTGCACAGCTCTTAATTTATCTTTCGTTTATCAAATTGAAAGCTGCCTGTGATTTCTTCACATCAAAAAATTCAGCCAATATTATTATTCTGTCTTTTTGCATGGCATCATTAAAGAATGGTGAAAGTTCTTCCTCCTGTTTAAGGTTTTAAAAGAGTTCGATACGGTTTAGTCATCTCTGCACAAATTATATAGAAACGTGTGGTTTTGTCACCATTCAGTTCCAATTTCAATAGAAATCAGATGAGATTGGAACATCACACATATCTAGAAGGAAAAATGTCAGCGGGTTGTGACTATTTATTTATTTTTTTGCATACATTTACAGGTGCATCTCAATCAATTAGAATGTCGTGGAAAAGTTCATTTATTTAGGTAATTCAACTCAAATTGTGAAACTCGTGTATTAAATAAATTCAATGCACACAGACTGAAGTAGTTTAAGTCTTTGGTTCTTTTAATTGTGATGATTTTGGCTCACATTTAACAAAAACCCACCAATTCACTATCTCAACAAATTAGAATACTTCATAAGACCAATTAAAAAAAAAAACATTTGTTCATTTACTGTATATGTACTCAATACTTGGTAGGGGCTCTTTTTGCTTTAATTACTGCCTCAATTCGGCGTGGCATGGAGATGATCAGTCTGTGGCACTGCTGAGGTGGTATGGAAGCCCAGGTTTCTTTGACAGTGGCCTTCAGCTCATCTGCATTTTTTGGTCTCTTGTTTCTCATTTTCCTTTTGACAATACCCCATAGATTCTCTATGGGGTTCAGGTCTGGTGAGTTTGCTGGCCAGTCAAGCACACCAACACCATGGTCATTTAACCAACTTTTGGTGCTTTTGGCAGTGTGGGCAGGTGCCAAATCCTGCTGGAAAATGAAATCAGCATCTTTAAAAAGCTGGTCAGCAGAAGGAAGCATGAAGTGCTCCAAAATTTCTTGGTAAACGGGTGCAGTGACTTTGGTTTTCAAAAACCACAATGGACCAACACCAGCAGATGACATTGCAAATCATCACAGACTGTGGAAACAACACTGGACTTCAAGCAACTTGGGCTATGAGCTTCTCCACCCTTCCTCCAGACTCTAGGACCTTGGTTTCCAAATGAAATACAAAACTTGCTCTCATCTGAAAAGAGGAATTTGGACCACTGGGCGACAGTCCAGTTCTTCTTCTCCTTAGCCCAGGTAAGACACCTCTGACGTTGTCTGTGGTTCAGGAGTGGCTTAACAAGAGGAATAGGACAACTGTAGCCAAATTCCTTGACACGTCTGTGTGTGGTGACTCTTGATGCCTTGACCCCAGCCTCAGTCCATTCCTTGTGAAGTTCACCCAAATTCTTGAATCGATTTTCCTTGACAATCCTCATAAGGCTGCAGTTCTCTTGGTTGGTTGTGCATCTTTTTCTTCCACACTTTTTCCTTCCACTCAACTTTCTGTTAACATGCTTGGATACAGCACTCTGTGAACAGCCAGCTTCTTGGCAATGAATGTTTGTGGCTTACCCTCCTTGTGAAGGGTGTCAATGATTGTCTTCTGGACAACTGTCAGATCAGCAGTCTTCCCCATGATTGTGTAGCCTAGTGAACCAAACTGAGAGACCATTTTGAAGGCTCAGGAAACCTTTGCAGGTGTTTTGAGTTGATTAGCTGATTGGCATGTCACCATATTCTAATTTGTTGAGAATTGGTGGGTTTTTGTTAAATGTGAGCCAAAATCATCAGAATTAAAAGAACCAAAGACTTAAACTACTTCAGTCTGTGTGCATTGAATTTATTTAATACACGAGTTTCACAATTTGAGTTGAATTACTGAAATAAATAAACTTTTCCACGACATTCTAATTTATTGAGATGCACCTGTACATTTCCAAACCATACATTTTCATAATATAAAAAAAAAACAGGTATATCTGAGTAACAGACTAGTCTTTTTCCAGTCTGTGTGGAAAATGTGTGGGATGTTTGAGATTCATCAACCATTTGGTCTGCTTCGGCTCCGTTTCGGGGCTGCAGGAAATCCTGTAACCAATTACAATACAGCGGTGACTGTTTGGTGGAAGAGATACTATGTGTGATCATGAATCTTTCATCTCCAACTCAAGCTCTTCTTTTAAACTGTTCCGTTGTTTTTCTAGTGGTATTGTGTTACTCAGCACTCTGCCTCTGCCCATCGGCAGCATAGACAGCAGTGAAGATGAATTCATCTCAGCTCGCATCCTCTGCCAACTGAGGAGCAGAGCGGTCGGCTTTTATGCTCATCTCCCTATTGGGATATCTGTGACCTGCTTGGACACAGTCCAGCCCTCCTCTTTGCTTTGAAATGTTATCGGCATGTAACTTTTGAGCTTGCTGGAAACTTCATTATATTAGATTCAACTTAGGGCAATCACTATTGTTGCTTCTGGCAAGATGTGTGTCTAACCTGTTTCAGAAAGTCCCACTGAGTCTCAGTCATGTGAGATGGATGTGACCTTAACCACACACCGCACAGGCTCGAACAACCTCTCTCATGAAGCGTTATGACATAAACGGATGTTTAAAAGATTTATGTCAAGATGAATGACAGACCACACCCGCTGTGTAGACTTTGCTGTTTTACATTACAATAAAGGAACTAAGAAATTGCATGACTGGTGAGGTATAAATATTGCGTTGAAAAGTGCTGTATTTAGAGGTGATTTGTGTCAGAATGCAGAAATGGCACAATTTGCCTTTAAAATTACTTGTGAAATTAGGTTTTCACCACACAAAATAGGCTGCTTGCATGCAGTACAGAAAACAGTGTGCAATGTCTCTAACTAGTTTCAGATTAATACAGGTTCAATTCAAATTTTCATGCAAGTGTGTCGGCAACAGGCAGAACATCCCTGGCAGCCCCTTGGCTACAAGCTGATGTCTTTATTCAGGGCAGAATAAGGCAGATCTTGACCCTTTGAATGCTGCTGAGTAGGAAGAGGCCTCTTTTACCCATAGAGAGAGCGGCACACACTGTTATGCAAAGTGCTTTGAACTGTTCAAGTCAGTTGAGCACATTTGAGCAGTGAGCAACTGAAATATGCTGATTTTTAATCATACTTTTCTTGAACTTCCAAGCACAGCGGTCCTTTAATTCATGTGTATTGCAATTTGGTAAAACTCTTGATTGCAGAGCACAGATTGGTTCAAAAAATCCCTGTGTGAACTCAAACGGACTGTCTTCATGTTTCATAAATTGTCACAAGCAAATGGCAGTTTGATTGCTCAAGATTGCTTTCATTGTACCTTAGCAGCATACAGTGTACTTAATCAACATGGTAGTTTCATCCTCCTTCACTGGATTTGCAAATATGACGGATACACACATTTTCTTTTCAGTCATGGAAGAATGGAAACCATTAATATTTGTAGTAATTGTGCATTGTAATTTTTGTTTTGGTGGCTTAATGCAAGCAATTTTCCATATCCAACTTCTAAATGAACTTCTGATGGCAAATTTTTTTTACTGAGGAAAAAGTGAGAGAATGTAAGCATTGCAACAGATGTTTTACCATTCTTATGATTTATTATTTTATTTATTTATTTATTTGAATCACTATTGAAGCATCATTTTTTCTTTAATCCTGTAATTGTAGTTCCTAATAAAATTACTGGACAGCTGCCTGCCAGCTCACCAAATCTAGTTTTTATTTGCATATGAACTTGGTGAATGCTTTTGGACCCTGAAGGTATATGAAGAGCATTTTACTACTCATAATTCAATCACTATATGGCCGAAATTAGTTTTCATTGTTAAACATACTTTATCATTATTGAGGATTAGCCGTTTCCTTAAAGCCCCTCCAAAGCAGCATGTCTTAACAGCCACAAGAGAATAAATAACCTCTGATCTATTTGATTCATTGCTCTATGAATCAAGCCTTGGGTTACATCAGTTCTTGCTGAGTCCAACTTCCTGTTGAAAGGCATTGTATAACCCAGGGTTACATTTTTGTTTTCTTGATGAGGCATATCTTCATAGAAATTAGATGTACTTCCCCTTTTAATTCACAGGAACCGCATGAATCCTCCCTGGTGCGTATGGGTCTTGTCTGTTCTTCTCCCACGCTCTGACGTCTCCCTCCAGGTCTTGTGCAATACCTTTGGCTTGGTATGTGGTGTTGAAATGTTGGCATAACGGTTGTAAAGAGGCATCAGGTTTATTATTGAACACATGAGCCTTTGTGCCAAATCAAGATGTTTTGTTAGTTATGAGATGGTTGTGGAAAGAGTTAACAGCCCATAGGAGGTACCGCTGTGATCCTGACTAGAGCAGATGAGCGTATATCACTGACTGATGCACAATCAGACAGCTGTAACAGGGCAAAAACGTCCCTGCCATCCCGCAAAAGCTCAAGTTAGCCACATGCCAAATGGGAGTCAAAGGTCACACGTTGACAGCCCAGTGGAAGCAATGGTCTTCCATTACCATTAGAGCCAAGTGCCTCTATTTTTGCCATGCTATTTGGTTTTTGGTGTCATATTCAGAAGAAATCTACTTTAAGATGTTACCAAAACAGAATTGCGTTGACTTTTATTTAGCGCAATACAGGTTATGTTTTTGTTCTTAGGTGTGTAAGACCTCAAATTCCTCTTGTATTTAAGCACAGCTCAAGCATTTCTCCCACGCTCTGTCTTTTGTCCAAGGTTGCTGTTCATCAGAGCGAAAGGTTAAATGCTGGCATGCACCTGTGCCTATTCACCAGCCTTCTTAGGAAACCAGTTAAACATCTCTGCCGTCACAGAAGGAGCTGTAATCCAGTTAAGGGAAATTCTAGACAATAGCATTTCCGTAATTTCTTCTCAAAGAAGAACCACGTTTACAATAAACATTTAGCATACCTGATTCTTCTGGATCATGTCTGCATGTCTTGTTATTTGTTTGTATTAATCTTGAAACTTTCCCCCAGTTACCTTTAACTGCTCAGGGTATTTGGTTATACGTAATGCATCATAACCGTTGAATCTTTGAAGTCTTGCCAATCTGGAGTTTTGTTTCACAAGGGAAACTTCAAAGCATGCAGACCTGCATTCTGATTCAACCTTGAAGTCTTGAAGGAATAGTTTACCTGAAAATGAAAATTGTCACTCTTTACTCACCCTCATGTCGTTCCAAACCTGTATGACATTCTTTCTTCTGTGGAACATAAAAGAAGATATTTTGAAGAATGTTTCAACTGTTTTTGTCTATACAATGAAAGTCAGTGGATTCTAAACAACTTTGGAGTCCATTGACTTTCGCTGAGTGGACAGAAAACATGAAGACATCTCAGGTTTGTCATAAGTCATACAGGTTTGGAGCGACATGAGGATAAGTAAATGACTTTAGCCAGGAAGGCCGGAAACATACTTTACACAGATCAATGCTTGGCGAACATGCATTTGTATGTATTTATGTGGTAGTAAAAAGTACTCAAGGGGGCTTTAGAATTACCTTCAAATGTCTATGCCATTAAATCAGATGCGTTGTTACTCAAGTAGCAGCTATAAACCTGTCGGCGGTTGAATGTGTGCTATTGTATTTACTAAACTGTTGCTCCTCCATGACAGTGAGAAATCTGACTGTTGAAGAGCGTTTATGTTAGCACAAACTATGGCACATTATGAATTCTGTTCAGATAGATTTCAAGTATGACGTGAAATCTTGCATTCACATACATATGCATGTTTTGGGCCTTTAGTGTAATTGTTGTGGGAATTTGAAAAGGATCTTTATTCCTTCATCTAATCAAATTCATCCACAGATCTGTCTGTGGTTAACTCATATTTTGAATATGGTAATACAGATTTTAATAATGCATGTAATGTGAAATCTTGAAATATACCGACTTGTTTTGCACAACATTTTTTCTCATTTCTCTTGTGTATTTGTTGTGCAGTACAAAGTTTTCTGATGACAACATGTGCATTATATTGCAAACAGGCATCTTAAGCAATTCCATTTAAGGCCTCTTGAGTAGATATTATTCATGCCAGTTGTAACAATGGAAAGCAGCACTTGCAAACTTAAAACAAACATCTTTAATGTGGCAAAACAAAGAGCATTTAATTGACATGGTTTATAAAATCATTCATCAGTGTCACTGAATAGTACTGGCAGAATTAACAAAAATACATTCTATCACGTCTTTCGTTGTTGCTCGTCTCTAGAGATGAATTGCGAGGGTGTTTTATGTTTAAGAGACACAAACAAACATGAAGTTGGAAGGCTAGTCTTACATAAACTACCACAAATTCAGATCCAAACAACAATTGCTTAGATACAAGTTCCAAAACTTTAGTACAAAATAAAGCAATAATCCTTTGGAAGGCTTGAGTCTTATGTGCACTTGGCTTTAGTTACACTAACAGTCAAAAGTTTGGAATAATTATTATTGTTATTGTTTTTTTTTAAGATTTTTGAAAGAGGTCTCTTATGCTCACTGAGGCTGCTGATCAAGTTGATCAAAAGAGACAGTAAAGCCATAATGTTACCAAAAATGTCTGTTACAAAATAAATGCTGTTCTTTAGAACTTTTAAGTCATCAGAGAATTCTAAAAAGTATTCAAAATAGTAGGAACAAGTATGAAAAGTATGAACAAAATAGGGGTCGACCGATTATCGGCATGGCTGATATTAAGCATTTTTATGGTTATCGTATTGGTCAAAACCAATTTGCCGATAAAAAATAATTTAAAAGTATTTAAAGAGAATTTTTGTCAGAACCATTGTTATTTTTAATTTTGACATTGATTTTCATTTTTACACCAGATATTAGTGCTGGGCGGTATGACCAGAAATTTATATCACGGTATAAAATTATACCGGTTTCACGGTATATGACGGTATTTTTTCATGCATGACTGGGTGTTAACCATATGTAGAAATTGTAAATATATAAGTAATATATATAAGGGAAAAAAGTCAATTTAGCTCAAAGGGAATCATTTATGATTTTATAGGGAATTTGAACAGAATCACTGTTTCACGGCTGATCACTGAGTCGGCAGCGAGTCACTGAACGAGCCGTATAACATCAACTCTGCACTGGATATTAAAATCCAAAATATAGTGAAAACACTATTAAATAGCACAGTAACAAGATCGGCAGTTTAAGACATTAACTTGTAAGCACAAAACACAAGATACTTCTCTTTTCAATATAAATAAGACTTTATTTATATAAACCTAAGACATGTAAACTAATCTAATCTAACACATGAACACACGCATTCACACATTCACACGTTGCAGAAAGAGAGGAAAGGATGAGTTTACAGAATGAAAATTGAAATCCCAAGTTTACAGCAATATGTGCAATTGCCTATAGACCTGAACCATCAATCATTTGACCCTCGCATTGAGTTTCTCAATGAGGCTAAAATTTATATTAAACTGCACCGACTCAGCAAAAGTCTGGAGGTTGTACTTGCTTGTGTTGCCTTAAGGAATTCCCTTGTGTCCTTGTGGTCTTTAGAGAAAGGGGTTTCCCGAGGTTGCTGATTGGCTGAGTTCAGTGGTCTTTCGTAGTGATGTCTTGGGCATTAGCTCTTGATGCGGAGTTGGTCTGGTTGAAGTTTGAGACGGGTGCAGTCGGAGCTGGACTTTGCGGCAAACTTAACTTAACAAAACTCTCACGGAAAGACAAGAAATTAAAGTAAAAGAATAAAAGAATGTAACGAGACTAGGTGGTTTTTCTTCTCATTGTGGTAGCAGCTGGCACCTAGGCCAGAGCACGCTCAAAGAGCAGCGTCAAAACGCGGTGGCAAAAGAGAAGAGATCTGAGAAGCAGAGGAAGAGCGCCGAGAGAGCCGTCCTGAGTATTTAAACTCAGCTTCTAGACCATCCTATCTGGACGTCTTGACCAATTAGAAATTATCTTGGCTCGTGGTGTTGTATGTTTCTCCTCCCCATTCATAAATCTAACATGTTATCTTATCAGTCATATGGTCCAAATGTTCCCGCTCTTACAGAGTACAATTTTGGACATGATTTCTCTAACAAGACTGTGGTACATTTGACAAAGAATTGATTGGAAGAAACATTTAAAGCATGATTTTTCAAATTCATACATACCAAACATGAATATTAACTCTTAAAACTATTCCCTAGTTATTAAAAGACATACATCATATGTGATTAAAACATGATGGTTAATCGTGTGGGTTACATACATGATATGGGGTTGTGCATAAACATGATAAGCCCTTTTAAGATGATTTTGGTGCATCTATATGTGAAAAGGCAGTTTCTGTACCGTTCTGTGAACATAAGGACATGTTCTCTGAAGACTAGAGAGGTTAAAAGGTCTCTTAAGGAATTTCAGTCTCCGTCTGTCTTCTATGTGGAGAGCTGGGGTGACCCACCCAATGAAGTCTCTAGCTCGTGATTTCGATCACAGATTTACAAGTGACAGCCATATCTTTGACCATCGGTCCTGATTACTTGCTCCAAATTTGATCGTCTCCTTCCTGAATTGGAATTATCAATAAATGTTCTTTTGTTTGAATGTTGCAAGCTGTTCTGTGAAAGAGGCTTGTTGGTTTGCTTTCTTCAGAGGGCTGGAGCTAGGAATCTGATTTATGACGAACATCCTGTTGCAGCCTTGGGATCCTCTCTGGAATTTCGGCTCCTCATGTTTCAATGTTCGGATCGAATCTTAACTTTGTCTGACTCGTTCTGATCCTACACATATTTTCTACTGATTGAGAGAGGAAATACTGCAGTAAACATTTTAACTGAACTTAGGACTGGTGGTGGTGCTTAAGATATTGTTTGTCATTTAGTGTTTCTATAAAAAATGGAAAAAACTAAAAATACTACTAATAACAATATAACCACACTAAGGTTTAATGAGCTGCTGGGTTCATGAATATTAATCAAGTTGTGTGCGTTCGCTCGAACTGATTTACTGAAATCAAAAAAGGGGTGACAATAGGTGAACGCCAGGCAATGAGATTGCCATTTGCGCATTAGTTCTACCCACTACCGGAGAACCTGGCAGTTCGTAAAAGCTGAAGAATTCCAAAGGAACAGTTATTTTGACAGGAAAAAACAACAAAGAGTATCATTTACATGTAGTGCATCAGTTTTGCATGGTATGTAAGTCTCTCGCTCTATCTCTTTCTTTGCGTGTGTGAGACAAAGTGACAGCAAGTCGTGCGCCTACACACTAGAGTTTACTGTACGTCAAATACAGGTGCGCTGCGAATCCATTCAGATGAACTAAAAAATTTCACAGATCGCTTAAACTCTGAAGTGCTCAGTCAGTCAGTGTGTTCAGCGAGTGAAAATATATCTGTGCTAAACTTATACTTAGTCTCCAACTCACACACTGGCGAGTAAGACCTAAGAATTTGTTAGCCATTGGCTAATATTCAGTGGTGTATTGTAACGAAGTAATAATACTTCGTTACAGTACTTAAGTATTTTTTTGGGAGTATCTGTACTTTACTTGAGTTTTTATGTTTCAGCCAACTTTTACTTTTACTCCATTACATTTCCTAATTAAAATGTATACTTTTACTCTGATACATTTCCCCGAAGCATATTCGTTACTTACTACAAAATAGTCAGAAGAACACAGACGGCAAGAAAGCAGGTTTGACGAATCAGTGGTCTGGCGTCTGCAAGTTAGACTCCTAAAAAACACCTTTGCTCATGTGCAACAAGTGCGTGCACAACCGCGGATGATTTCATTTTCCACTCAAGTCGAGTCAAGTTATCATCTGCGATAATATGGTGAATGTTGTTGTAATGATGTGCGATCTGACATTTTCAAGTAGGCTATATCACCAAATTACACACAGAGTGCATGCACGTTGATTTATAAGTCTATTAAAACTCAAAATTCCAGGCATTCTAAATTGTAGACGGCAAAAATGCTTCTGTATGCTTTTTATATTTATATAATTTAATATAGTTAACTTCTATATCTATCTATATCACACAAAGAGTACCGTTTTTCTGCAGATATCATGAACACATTTACCGTAATAATCATTTTATACAAGTTCAGTAAAGCAATAAGTGACTTACATTTTAGTCATAATATTGCTTGTTTTTGCTCAATTTTGCCAATACAACGAAAATAGTTCCAAACAAAGATCACAGCACTGTTTTGCGTCTCTGAGCAATGGACGGTGTTTACTTATTGAATGAATCAGCTTTTTGAACGAATCGGTTGAATAAATGATTCAGTGATTCACTCATTAACAGTCAAATGCTTTGTCTCTGAATGAATCAGTCGTTTGAATGAATCGGTTGAATCTCAATGACTCATTCATTAACAGTCACTTGCTGTCACCTACTGGCGGTTTTAATTTCACATTTCGACTATTTTTTAAATGTTTTAATTGTTTATAATTATTATAAGTATTCAACGTTTTGTTAAAAACAAAACATTAGGCCTATTTATGCATCTGTAACTGCAGTTTAAATGCATCCATGTCCCCTCTGAGATACATAAACTGTGTAAATACATCTAAATGCTATTTCAGATGCAGATTCCAGAAATGTTTTCTTATGTTGGAATAAAAGACACTAAGTACCGGTTGAAGTGCTTCTTATTCTTACCCAAAAATACAAAATGGAAGAAAGAGTTAAAACTGAAAACAATCTTGCTACTCAAGCTGTATGAATATTTTTTATATATATTTATTTGCTGCTTTTCCATTTTGCATTTACTTGTACTTTTACTTTCAATACTTAAGTACGTTTAAGATTTAAAAAATATTTTTCGTACTTAAGTACGATAAATATCACATACTTTAAGACTTTTACACAAGTAATATTCTAAACAGTGACTTCAACTTCTACCAAAGTCATTTTTTGGTAAGATATCCGTACTTTTACTTGAGTATGACTTTCAGGTACTTTATACACCACTGCTAATATTACTCATCATTTAGTCGCATATGCGAGTGATTTACTTGCATTGTAGAAGGTTGTCCATCTTCACAGTCATGCTTAGTAACACATACAGCTGTGCGCTCACCACAGTGCAACAGAGAAAAGGGACCCCTCTCAAACAGTATCGTGCCGCGTTCCAAACGTTGTTTAAGTGACAAACACTGGTATTGAGGTATATTAAAAATTCATATCATCATAAAAATAAATACCGGTATTCAATACACTCAAGAAAATATTTAGGCCCAATTCTTAAGATTTATGTATTTCAATTGCATATAAAATTTCCATCCATTTTGATAACATATTTTTTAACTTAAACTAATAAACTTTATGTGAAGCAAATTTGCCACCCTTATGTAAATAAAACAAGTAATAAGACTTATGTAATAGTACCAATAAATCCAATTTGTTTTTAAATGCATAAGAAACATGTATATGTATTATTAGGTAATAAACCCAATGTACTTAAAATGCATCACATTTACATAATTTTTATCAATAAACCCAACTCATATATTTAATCCTACCCCACTCAATCACACTGTGCTACAACAAAATCTAACTACAACACACACAAAAAAGAACAGCAAGACCACCCTGTTACATTATATCAATTTATTAATGCTTCAAAGCATTTGGCTATATATGAGCTAGCAAGACATACTAATACACAGTGTTCATACACTTGTGCAACAAGAAACAAAAAGTGCCTTCATATTTACATGCACATTAAGGTTAAACACTATTTTCAAACATTTTTGCCACAATCAACCATACTGCAGAAATAAATGCGCAAAAAAAAAAAAAAAAAGTTTCCTCAAGAACTGTGCAAATTTGAGGTAGACAGATACATGAGGTAAATCAATGATAACAGTACTACTTACGTTGCACTAACATTTAAAAAAAAAAAAAAAAAAATCTGTGACATGCAATTATTTAGAACAATAGGATAATGGTCAGAAAAAATGCCATAAGGCTCTCCACCACACTTACCATGCATATTCAATTACATGTTAGGAGTACATGAGTACGAAAGGAACATTCTACATCTACATTTTAAACTTTTAACACTTAAATGGACTCAAGTACAAAAATTTGACGTCTCAAAAATGACATCTCAATTGTCATTACTTAAAGAGTTCTTTGGTGACAGCTTGGTTGTATCCAGGATTTTCTTCAAACGTGCACTTGAGCTCCGTTGGTAGCTTCAGTTAAGCACATAAACCAGTCCAAAAAGCATCAAACACCCAAGAGTGACACTACAGAACTTCCACACCAACTTCCGTAGGTTGGTCTCCAGGACCAACACCAGCACGCTCTGAACGAAAGATGCACATGCCCACTGTTGTCTGTGCAATTCCAGACTCAGCCTCTGCACTTTCACAGTCCTGGAGGATAAACAAAGAGAATGAGTATTGTTCCAATGCCAGTCACAGTGTCATATTCAGACATTTTAAGGGCACATTGTTTACAAACTCTGACATTTTGGATATGTAGACTTGTTCAAATGTCCACTGCCTGGTCAAAAAAAAAAAAGTCACGATTTGGATTTAAATAAGCAAATACTGAAGAGTCTAGAATTGGATGATTTTTGCAGTGATTTTTATGTTTCCGGCTTGTTGTATTTTGGCAATAATTCTTTTAACCCAAACTGTTGCAGTGTGTTGCTTTTCATTTCTTAAACAACCATGTCGGAGAACGTACCCATGTACACATTCCAGCATGACAATAATAAAATTCATCAGGCTCAATTTGGGAAATAGTGGTTCAGTGAGCACGAGGAATCATTTTCATGTTTGAATTGATCACCAGTCCTTTGCTTAACTCTACTGAATGTCATGAGGATGTGCTGGAGTCGACATTACAGAGTGGTTAAACTCTCCCATTGTCAATACAAGATCCAGGCCAAAAATAAAATGCAACTCTTGATGGAAATAAATGTTGTGATGTTGCATAATGTTGTTTAAACAATGCCACAACAAAGCACAATGTTATGAAAGCTATAGGTGGTCCAATGAAATATTAGAGTGTGCAACTCCTTTTTGGACAGGCTATGTAAAGTCCACTCCAGCACATCCTAAAGACTTTCAATAGGGATTAGGTCAGGACTCTGTGGTGGACAATCTTTCACAGTTTGAGCCTGATGAATCTTGACATTGTTATCCTGGAATATAGACATGGTTGTTTGAGAAATAAAAGGCTACACACTGCATCAGTTAGGACTAAAAGAATTGTTGCCAAACACACAACATGCCAGAAACATATTAATCACTTCAAGCAATGAGCCAATCCTTAAATATAGATTATTTACTCATTTAAATCCAGACAGCGACCTTTTTTGGCCTGGCAGTATAAAATAAGAATTAAATGTATAGCCAGTTATTTTGAACTATACTACCTTAAGGAGAAGAGAATTCTGATGGAACTGGACACAGCCAAGCTTAAAAACATGAGCACTCGTGTTGTTCCAGGACGGTCAAGTGGCTTGATATCACTTGCACTGCATAAAAAAAAAAAAAAAAAAAAAAAAAAGCATTGAGCACATTTTACAAGAAAACACCATTTCAGTATTTTACTTCAAAATTTCATTTTTTTTTAATTTATTAATCTTTCTTTGTAATTATTTGTACTTAAACTTTACTCTGTCATAATTTGTAACAGCTGCAAATGTGCTATTATTTCTCAATTTACTGTAGAGAACAAGCTTAAGAAAATTGTTTTGAATTCAATGTACTTAAGTCTTTTAAGTTGACTGAACTTGTAAAACAGTTACCAATACTCAAGTTTTCATACTAACTTCTAGTTGCCTCTACTAAGAGATAGTGAGTTTTATCAAATCAAAAATGAGCTAATTTGCTGCATACTACACACACATGGGCAAAGCGAGGCTGATGCCAATAAGAAAATTAACATAACTATCAATGTAAATATATCCATAAGAAATTTATAATGTAAAACGAGCAGGTTGACATACACTTACCACATATTCTTTAATGAGTGTCTCCATGTCTTCTTTGAGGTAAGATACTTGGGCTCCTCGGGATGTAATTGCAGTTGATTTTAGTCTTCATTCTCAAACATTCAGAACAACAAGATCCCAAAAACACGACATTAGTCATTGATTTACTCAGACATAAAGCTAAAGCTGAGTTAAAAATCTCGCTCAACTAATTCTGCAACTATACAATAAACCCTGTCAACTGGTACATTAGTATATTACAGTGATTTGTAAAGAAACTTTTAAATTGCATGTAAGGCTGTTTTTATATTATTATTATTATTTAAATAATATTTCTAATTATATTATTTTTTTTCTCCAGTTTGCTGAAATACAAACATTTAAACAGTGGATGTCATTGCTTGTTTTTAAGACTAATTTATTCAAAACTGCATAACATATTGAAGAAGAGGTTAAGTAAAAAAATATAATGAATGTTATCTAGTGCATATATTTAGCAAAATTATCCTTTATTTATTTATTTTTTCTAGTTAATAAGTTTAGAATTTATACTCACTCAATGGATTTCTGTGACATTGTTTACAAGCTGCTTCTTCGACGTCTTGAAACTCTGACAGCGATTACATGAGATGTGATTCTGTTTCTTTCAACGCCTTCTGATGGTCATTCATGTTTATTTGCTGTGGTAACTAGAAGTAAAGAGGAAGAGATGATTGATTCATGTGAGTTCTGCACTGCTGCTTGTTCTGAGGCGCTAAAATCATCTTTCACATTACATTTAACACCAAAACTGTATTTACTGTTTAACTTTAGTGATACAATTGACAGAATCTGAAATCTGACACTTTGTTTCACATCACAAGTAACAAAACTTACTGTGATGTATTGTGTTTCATGAAGTTTTGTTCAGGCATTGAGGGAAAAACAGTATCTGTCGATACAATGAGAAATGATTAAAATCGAAAAACAGATTTCAATCAGCGCAGTACCATTGGCTAGCTAGTGAAATATAGTCCGTGCATTGATATTAGTGTAATACGATATCAACTGCACTAATAATACATGTATATACAATGAAATCTGTCAAAATATACACAGAGTACAGATAAGATATATCTTACCTCGCAAATAGATTATGATCCAGGCTGCTCCAATGTAAATTGGTGAGGAGATTCAGGAGAACGCTTCTTCTGGCGCTGCTTTTTTTGAATTTGCACGTGCATTACCAAAGCTGCTTTAGATACGTCATTGTGCAGTACAGCCATCTACCGACTGGAGTTTGGTAAACGATTCCATCTGTATGTGAACCAATCTCATGCAATTTAACTAATTTGACCTAACTTGCTTCAGAGCCAGCTTTATTTAAACCCTATTCATAATTTTTAACTGATTAAATCTAATAGTTTTGACAGTTAACAGATTTACATTGATTCTAAGTAATCGGAGTACATACATTTTTAAAAAACGATTATTTAAATAAAATCAAATAGATGCAAATACTTAATAAAAAAAAAATGTGCCAAGAATAATTTTTTTGAGTGTATGAACCGGTATACCGCCCAGCACTACCAGATATATATATAATATATCGAATATCGGTCTACTTGATCTGTAATCGGCATCGTTTTTTCCCCCCTATTCAATGCAAGTCAATGGGAACCAATGCTCTTTTGGATCCACTGAATTTCATTGCATGGACAAACAGTTGAATCATCTCTCAAAATATCTTTGGTGCAGCCAATCTTTGACTTTATTGTTCTTGATAATGAATCAACATCGTATATCTGACGTGAATTTTATGACGTAAGCAACGTTTGGAACTAACTGTGAAAGCCGTGCCAAGCTTTGTGACAGTGCCACTGTCAAGACGTCAGCATAGTCCAAACAAACACGCTGTGATCCTGCAGCAGGAAGCAGGACCAGGAGCAGAAGCTAATGTTTGCTTTGACTTCAGAGATGGCATATATTTCTTCAGGACTGTCAAAATAAACTTTTCGGCACCAAGATTTATGTTCAGCCTCTAACCTGGGCATTTGGTAGACCTGCTGAAGGTGGGCGAATGAATGAAAAACTGAGCCAAGGATCAAGCTGACTGAAGTATTTACTCGCTAACTGGCTTAGACATGTTCCTGCATGGAAGGGGTCAAACAGAGAATTGTAACAAGACCCCGGAGGAAAGCGAAAGAGATACTCACCACAGATAAGGAAAGAGGAAATTGCCAAACAATGAAGATAAAGCGTAGTTGTAAAGAGAAATCAATGATTGAGCTACCGATATCAGGTCGGCTCGCGTCAGCAGATGTGAGTGGTCTACCTGTGCGGTGTCAGTTTGCTGGGTTTCTCCTTGTTGTCATCGAGGTGTTTGCAGAGCAGTGATGCCAACACTTCCCTGTAATTAAAATGAGTGCCTAGAGCAGTTTCCTCACCAACGCCCCCTTCTCAAACCAAACCGCCTTTCTGCCGGCTGGGAGGTCCTTCTAGTGCCGGAGCTTAAAATAACAGCGGCCTGCTCACTCCCCCCTCTTGTGTTTGCTGATTGGTCTGTCACCCATGCGGCAATTCCACCAGGTCTACCTCCTCCGCTAGTCTAATTACCTTCCTGCTGCTTCCTCCTCGGAAGAGCTTCCATGTGGAACAGTTCTTCATTAGCACTATAGTTTTGAGTTACATTTATTAACATAGCATCATTTCATGTACGGTAAATAGGGTCTGTGTACTTGATATGTTTTTATGTTGTAGTGTCTTTTGTGAACACACATAAGAGATGTTAGTAGGTAGTATTTAAACCAATTAGTGATAGTTTTCCACAAAAATTAACTTATTAATTTGTGTTAAAGATTTGACAGAGGACAAAGTAAATTAGGTTAAGCATTGTGAAAATACACCACTGTTCAAAAGCTTGAAATCTTTTACAGTAAAAAGTAATATTATGAAATATTATTAATATTTAAAATAAGTTTTTTATTATTATTATCAATGTTGATAACATTTGTGCTGCTTTTTTGTTTTTGTAGAAATACTTTTTTTCTAAATTCTTTGATAAATAGAAAGTTTAAAAGAATAGCATTTAATTTAAATGGAAAAATGTATCATTTTGTAACATTATGAATGTCTTTACTGTCAATTTGCTGGTCAATTTAATGTGTCATTACTGAATAAAAGTATTTATCCTACAGACCCCAGCTTTGGAATGGTAGCGTTTAATATCTAGAATCACAGACATTCCTATCTTTTTTTTTTTTTATAAGATTAGACTTTTTCTTAATTGACAAATTAATAGTTTAAATGTAAACTAGTTCTAATTTGATAGTATTGTTAATTTATGTTTACAATATTAGTTAAATGTAACCATGAAATAAAATATTACATTTTTTAATTTGAATTTTAATGTTTTTGGCTTTTTAACTTAATAGACAAATCTAAAATGGATAAAGGAATACAGTTTAAATGTTGCATTAAAAAATAACATTTATTATTTTTTACATTTATCTACTGTTTGAAAACTGTTGTGCTGGAAACTTTTTTACAGGATTCTTTGACAAATAGAAATTTTAGAGCAGCATTTATTTAAAAGTCTTTACTGTCACATTTGATCAATTATATGCATCCTTGTTGAATAAAAGTATTTATTTTTCTTAAAAAACATCTTACTGACTACAAATGTTTATGTATTTATTTGTCAAGTTATACATTGATTTATTTGTACTTTTTAATTTAGGGTAACTAAATCATTGCTAATTAATGTCATTATTTTAATTTTAACTGCTATTCCTAGTCGTCCATAGAAAAACAGAATTTGTTTTCAAAATTTTTTGCCAAGTTTGCACAAGAAAAACAGACACGTTTAATTTGGATTGGATAGCGATCACAAAGTTTGTCTCTGCGGAACTGAATTTACACCCTCAGGCAAAACTTTACAAATAAGATCATTGTCATTCAAATAGAATGTTAGAGGAGGTGAATGATTCTTGGCTGTGAGACTGCTGCTCCTTGAGTTGGGGGTTGACCAACTCTGGAAACCAGATGGAAGATTCTAGAAGGAGAATAAGATGAGAGCTCCAGAGCAAACAAAGACAGCTTGGGCATGTTTATTTTGAATGTCTGAGAAAACCTCCTACTTTGCGAGCGAAACCCGGAAAGCTTGCTCCCTTCTGTCGGATCAGTGCTCGAGACCTTACTGTGAAAAACAAGAGGAGGAGGAGGGAGTGAGGAGAATGTGTGTGTCTTCTGCTGGCAGAGTCATGGGGATGCCAGAGCAAGGAGAGACTGATGAATGGGTAGACAGGTCCGCGGCCTTGCTCTCCTCTCTGGGGTTTCCCATAATGCCTTTTCATGGAAGTCTTTATAGGCACAGGGGTGCTGCCAGATATCTGGTCTGGTTGCTAACAGCAACTTGATGTGCTGAAATATACAGTGTCTCTCTGTTGTTCTGGGCTGGAATGCTATAAAATCTTCTAATGAGGGTCTTACTGTAAACTTCAAGGTCGACGGCTGACTTTCAAAAGCTAAAAAGCAAGAATTTAGGAGCCAGAATGAATCAAATTGATTGATATTTGATGCCATACAAGTCTCCAACTCAAAGACGTCAGTATTTGTAGTTGTAATATAACATATACTAGCAGTCAAAAGGTTGGAATACATTTTTCGTAAAATTGTGAAATATTATTACAATTTAAAACAACCCTTTTATATTTGAATATATTTTGTAATGTGATTTATTGCTGTGGTTGCAAAGCTGAATTTTCAGCATCATTACTCCAGTCTTTAGTGTCACATGATCTTTCAGAAATCATTCTAATATGCTGATTTGGTGTTCAAGAAACATTTCTTTTTATTATCAATGTTAAAAACAGTTGTGCTGATTATTATTTTGGTGGAAAGTCTGATAATATACCATTCAAAGGTTTGGGGTAGGTAAGGTTTTTTTTTTTTTTTTTTTTTTAAATTTATTTATTTATTTATTTTTTTATTTCTTTGTTTAAGAAAATGAATACTTGTATTCAGCAAGCATTAAATTCATCAAAAATTACAGCCAATATGTAATTATATATTGTAATATTATAATTATATATTAAATGACATATTATACCACAAAAAATTAAATTAAATGCTGTCCATTAAACTTTCTATTCAGCAAAGAATCCTGAGGCAAAAAACACATGAGAGTTTCCACAAAAATATTAAGCAGCAAAAAACATTTAAGATAATAAGATTACATAATATATAATACATAATAAGATAACAATAATAAGAACCATTATTAATAATCGAGCACCAATAATTGATAATAATTGAGAATGATTTCTGAAGACACTGAAGACTGGACAAATGGCTGCTGAAAATTCAGCTTTGCCATCACAGAAATAAATAACATTTTAACACGTTAATTTTGGTTCGAATAAAAACTTATTTCAAAAACAAAAATTGTAATTACTTCAATTCACTTTTGGCCACTGTATTTCTTAAAGGGATAGTTCACCCAAAAATGAAAAGGGTATCATTAATTACTCACCCTCATGTTGTTCCAAACCCATAAGACCTCCGTTCATCTTCGGAACACAAATTAAGATATTTTTGATGAATTCTGAGAGCTCTCTGACCCTCCCATAGACCGCAATGTAATTACCACGATCAAGGTGTAGAAACGTAGCAAGGACATCGGTAAAATAATCCACGTGACATCAGGGGTTCAACCGTAATTTTTTGAAGCTACGAGATTACTTTTTGTGCACAAAGAAAAAAAAAAAAAGACTTTATTCAACAATTTGTCTCCTCTGCGTAACCCTGCCGCCATTTTGGAGAGTATCACATACTGTGTCAGCTGTGCCATGCAGATACGTTGTTTTCGTTCAGATCAAAGCATAAACAACATAGAAAACATATTCACATGGCGCAGCTGACACAGAACAGTATGTACGTTGTAAAGTCGTTTTTTTTTTTCTTTGTGCACAAAAAATAATCTCGTATCTTTCTAAAATTACAGTTGAACCCGTGACATCACATGGATTATTTTACTGATATCCTTGCTACGTTTCTACACCTTGATCGTGGTAATTACATTGCGGTCTATGGGAGGGTCAGATAGCTCTCCGAATTCATTAAAAATATCTTAATGTGTGTTTCGAAGATGAACAAAGGTCTTACGGGTTTGGAACGACATGAGGGTGAGTAATTAATGACCCAATTATCATTTTTGGATGAACTATCCCTTTAAGGAGTGGCACAGCTGAAATATGACTGCATGTTTTTCTTCTCAGGATGTGAAGATCTTCCGGGCGCTGATCCTGGGAGAGCTGGAGAGAGGGCAGAGCCAGTACCAGGCGCTCTGCTTCATCACACGGCTCAACCACAATGAGATCATCCCCAGCGAGTCCATGGCCAGACTCCGACAGGTCAGTCCGTTGCTCCCAGGCTCCCTCGGAGGCTGATGACAGGGCAGGGAGAAGTCACTGGGGTGAAAACGAGCAGATGCTGGGTGTTAGAGTTGAGCTCATGGGTTAACTGTGTTGTGTAGGAGTGTAATGTTTTAAATGGGAGATCTCAGAGGAACAAGGCTGTAAAAGACCTTTGATGAGTAGTTCCTGCGAGGGCAGGTCTTAGATGTGTGAATATGAATGAAAGGTGTGAGAAAAGACTAATACTAAAATACGACAGGACTAATACTAAATTCTTCCTTTTTGTATTACAGAAAAATCCCCAGGCCATCCGCACAGCGGAAGAAAAGAGAAGCATGGAGATGCTGAGCATGAACGTAGCAATCAATTTGACACGGACGTGGCAGCTGAGCGCCCACATCCACAACATGTGCAGCGTCGCCCACGAGGCCGTGTACACGCGTGAGGCTGATGTCAGACACTGGCTGGACAGAGGCAAGCATACTTACTGCGTCCCTTAATTACACCCTACCAAACCCAGCACACTTAAATATATCGCTGACATAGTGCACTTCACATATTAACCCTTTATAGTCTGATGTATTAAATATTAGTTGGACAAATCTTTTTTTTTTTACTTGAACTGCACAGTTTGACAAAATATGTAAAGTAAATTAATTATAATTTCAAAAATGCACACTGTCGATCATTTATCATTTGTCTCATCAGGCTTTAATGGTGAATTAAAGATACCAACAAAAATGTATTTTCATGATTGAAATTACAGCCTTTGAAACATTGATAGAATTCTGCATTTTTGAAGTTTTGAACCCAAGAAAGGATGCAACCAGATTATAAATGAATATAAATATATTGTAAATATAAATGTGTATGAATATATTTTAAATGTTTATATATTTTATATGTAAATATGTATTTGTATATATGTATGAATAATATCAAACATATAGAAAATTTAGGCAAAACATTTTGGTAACACTTTAGTATAGGGACCAGTTCTCACTATTAACTAGTTGCTTATTAGCATGCCTATTAATAATATAATGGCTGTTTATTAGTACTTATAAAGCACATATTCTGCATGACCATATTCTACATCCCTAATCCTACCCAATACCTAAACTTAACAACTACCTTACTAACTATTAATAAGCAGCAAATTAGGAGTTTGAGGCAAAAGTTGTAGTTAATGATTTGTTAATAGCAAGAATGTGACCTTAAAGTAAGGTGTGACCAACATTTCATCCAGTACAACAATTGTATGTTTGTATAATATATATATATATATATATATATATATATATATATATATATATATATATATATATATATATATATATATATATATATATATAAAATAAATAAATAAATAAAATGAAGTTGTGATTTTAATAATTATAGAACAGACTAAAAATATTTCATATAAAATGTTTAACAAATATACAAATGATATTAGTAAGAATAATAAATGATGTATCAAGAACATTTTTATAATGAAAATTATGTGATTTTTAATAATTGTAGAGCGGACTGTAAATATTATATATGAAAAAATATATATCCTCTCTCTCTATATATGTCTATGAATATCATATATAAAAACATATGAAATTATCAATAATTAAAATAAATTATGGTATCACAAACATTTTTATAGTGAAAAGTAATGTGATTTTAATAATGATAGTGCAGACTATAATAATAATAAAATATTTACAATTTTTATTAATTTTATGGTTTGATTGGGTTAAATACTACTAATAAAAAGACTCTTTACTTGAATTATCATGTTTAACTATCATTATAGACATGGTGACAGTAAAACGATAAAAAAAAACATTTGAGCTTTATCCAACTCTTTTCCACATCAATTTAATGTAGTTAACCCCATTACTGTTTTAATTGGAACACATCTGCATTTGTAACGCCTCACTGACCTACATAGCTTGATGATCGTTAACTACAATAAATGATTTTTCCGATTCTTCAGGCGTGGAGGGCTCCATGTTCGAGCCTCAAGCAGTGGAGGTGCCAGGCCTGCAGAGCTGCGGGACAGTGAAGGACCTGTGGCAGCCTTGCTCCTGTAGCTACAACCTCAGACTGGAATGGTACCCCTGCCTGCTGAAGTTCTGCCGCAACAGGGACGTCTCCGGCAGGGGCAGCCCATATAAATGCGGCATCAAGAGCTGCAGCAAAGGCTACCAGTTTACTTACTACGTACCCCACAAACAGCTGTGCCTATGGGAGGAAGAGACCTAGAACCACATATGCTTCTGCAAAAACATATTTAATGTGACCTTCACCACCTCCAAGCCTTCAGACTCGTGCCTTCTGCACAGAGCAGAAATGATGCTGTATGGGTGTGGATGGAGAGCAGTTTGCCACGTCTTTGAGCTGGTCAGTAGTTTTAAAGCTCTTTCTGCTCTCACCAGCACTGTGGAATGGAATTGAGACTCAAGTGAGTCTGGGACGAGCAACCTGTGAATTAGTCAATATATAACAAGATATAATCTTACAAATAGCTGGATCTCATCAGGTTGCCAATTTTCATTTTTTCTGAAACGGTATTATTTATTTTGCAGTGGGAAATGATTGAAGACACTTAAGCACAGCGCAAACATTCAGAGAAAATCCCTTTTTTCTCTCGCTTTTTAGTTTTATATTTTGACTGTTAGATTCAAAGCACTGTGGTGAACGTACACATGCTTTGATTAATAATGGTACATACAGAAAACACTATTAATTGAGTCATTCAACGATTAATTCAGTCCGATTCAATTATGTGAATTATCTCACCTCAAGTCTTAATGCTGGGATTCTTTGGAAGTGTGTATTTTCATTTTCATAAGGATGGATTTGTCTTTACTCCATTGCACAACAGTATCATTTAAGGACCAGTTGGATCAATATTATTAACTCACAGTTTGAAGTATGGCCTGTCATTAGTTTCTGGGAACAGGCAAAGCTTCAAAAGTGACATGAGGAAACCAAAGTAAGTGTATGTTCTGAGAGACAGAAACCATATAGAGATCCTGTCACTACTGTTCATCCAACACTGCCATCTTCTGGTTATACAGCATTACTGTCACTCAGGCTCCTCCTATCAGTATGACCTCAGAACATCAGCAGAGCTGTGAAACCATCACAAATACAGATTCACATCCTTTTATGTGGTATCAAACGTCCTAAAAGAAATCAGTTTCATTCAACAGGACCAAATCTGCAGACTGAGCACTATCATGAAGAAGAGAAACTGTATTATTGTTCTACATTTCACTACATTCAACTCATGACTCGCCTCTCTTATCATGTGAATGTTCACGTTTAACATGCCACAGGTGACTCGGTTGTCTTTCACGGTACTAAAATGTTTATACTGATTTATTTAATTTTGTTTCAAAGAGTTTAAGTGTTATGTTAAAAGTGTTGTTTGAGATTACAGCTTCCCAAACAACAGCCATTGTCTGGGATACAAGTGCCTTGGTGGTTTAGTGTTTACTGACTCTTTTTAAGGATAAAGCTGGTATGAATAAAGTATCAAAACTATTTTCCTATGAAAATGAATATGAGCATAATATGAAGTAATTTTAAATAAAAGCTCCTTCAGCAAAGCGTTTATAACCGGTCTCGTTTTTACTGTTCGAAAAGCAAAATTGTTTTTAAATGCATTTGCAGAGCTATATGACCTATATGTTTAACACTTTATAAAAAACTTTAAAATATTATTATTATTATTATTATTATACACTACCATTTAAAAGTAAGCAGCACAACTGTTTTCAACATTGATAATAATAAGAAATGTTTCTTGAGCATCAAATCAGCATATTAGAAAGATTTCCGAAGGATCATGTGACACTGAAGACTGGAGTAATGATGCTGAAAATTCAGCTTTGCATCAAAGGAATAAATTGCATTTTAAAGTATATTAAAATAGAAAATGAATATTTAAATTGTAATAATATTTCACGTTTCACATTACCGTATTTTCAGTGAATAAATGCAGCCTTGGTGAGAATTTTGTAAACATTATAAAATCTTACCAACCCTAAATTTTTGAATGGTACTGTACTTGAATTCTTCGAATTAAATCTCATGATAATTTGCTACTGTTTTACAGTAGTGACCATATTTGTACTAAATCATAATTTGTCGAGAAGGACGCGGTCCGTACCAGC
Source organism: Spinibarbus caldwelli (assembly GCA_039654775.1). Lineage (NCBI taxonomy): Eukaryota > Metazoa > Chordata > Actinopteri > Cypriniformes > Cyprinidae > Spinibarbus > Spinibarbus caldwelli. Next base: position 14,891,671 of record CM077253.1, on the reverse strand, counting down.
AGAGGTCGCCGTGCTGTAAGGATGCGTCTTCCTCTTTGTTGTCATCCTCGCTGTTGTCCAGCCGCTGAGGGACTGAGTGGCTGAAATGTGGCTTTTGTTTGTGTGGTGATTTGCGTACCATCTCCAAGACGATGCCGCAGCTGAACACTGAGATCCCTGAAGGCCTCGCTGCGCTTCTGAACGTGATGCTGAAACGAGAGGCACGGAGGAAGACAGCATCCATGCTGAGCCTGAATAACTCTCTGGCCTGTCAATGAACATGCTATTGAGGTGACTATTTTAAGAGGTATATACTTTTTGCTTTTTTTTATAAGAACAGATTTAGTTTCATGGCTACACGTTTAACCCGCTCGTCTTAATTTAATGAAGGGTGGTAATTAATTTAACCTCAGCCAGCCCCCAGCTCAGAAAATTAGCTTAAGTCTGGATCCATCTGTAGCTGTTTTGCCCTATGAGCTAAAAATATTTGAGAAAGATGTGCTTTATATATATATTATTCCATTTTATTTCTGTCTTTTATTTCATTTTATTTATTTTACATTTGAAATGTTCATGTCTTTTTTTTATGAACTATGACTCTTTGGCAACAGTAGGGATGGGAATCTTAAAAATGTAACAGTTTCTAAACGATTCTATTAACCATACTTTTAGTAGTACTTTAAATGAATACATTTGAAAATAATAATAATAAAAAAAATCTTGCCAAATGGTCAGATAATTTCATATTCCAGTAAAACAGATATAAGAAAACGGAAAAGCAATTTTAATTTATTTTACTTTTTAGAAGTGATATAAATGCATTGGAACAACTGATTCTACATATATATTATATACAAATATTTTACATTTTATTCATTAATTTGTTTTTATTCATCTATTTATTTTGCTAATTGCTAATTAATCAGACTGCACAGTTTGCGTTGTGTGATTTGATTGACCAAAAGCAACCGATTTATGATTGAAAATGATTTTTTTTCATTGCGTAATTTTGCCTGAAGCAGGAGCATGTTTTAAATTAATGTATTTTTAGTATAAATATTTTTATTGTATTTATTTTATTAATTTTTATTATTATTATTGAATCTGTTATAAATAAGAATAAGAACCCTTTCTCAGTTCCAAAACCTACATGTATATCAGTATTCTGATGTATGTGTTTGATAAAATAACCTAATATTTACATAGTTCAACTGCTTCACATCCATATTTCGGATAACATTAAGATAAAGAGCTGTGGATAAGGTTGCTAAAGTAACTTTGGAGCATTTATTTTATTAATTATTTTTTATTGAACCTGTTATGAATAAGAATTAGAACTTTAACAGTTCCCAAACCTACATATAAGCTATATCAGTATTTTGATATATATATATATGTATATATGTATATGTGTATATGTGTGTGTTTAATAAAATAACCTAATATTGACATAGTTAAACTGCTTTACTTCCAAGGTTTGGACAACATTAGATTAAAGAGCTGTGGATAAAGTTGCCACAGTAACTTTTGAGTGTTTATCAATTATTTCTTATTAAACCTGGTATGAATAAGAACGCTTTCTCAGTTCTCAAACGTGCATACAGGCTATATCAGTGTCCGGATGTGTGTATATATATATATATATATATGTTAAAATAAAGTAACCTAGTATCAACCAAGTTCAACTTCAGCTGCTTTACATCCAATGTTCGGACAACATTAGGATAAAGAGTTGTGGATAAGGTTGCCACAGTAACTTTTGGTCTACTTTTGACACACCCAGATACAAGCCAGACTCTTGTATTTCTCAACTGTTAATGTGAAATCCACTGCTATCCCTTCAGACATACTTGAGAGTTTTTAGCGCTAATTCCACATCAGAATCAAAGGAAAAGTGTCATTTTAGACAGTCGCTCAAGCGCTGTGGTGCTTCACGTAAGTACTCTCATGAATGCATGCATGCAGTCTAACATGGTAAAGTGTTTTGTGAATGTGACAGCTCATTGTATTTGATTAGGTTCACAGAATAAAGATGTCGCCGTTGGTACTGGGAGTCGGAGCTTGCCTAGCTGGGTGGATTGCTCTTTATGCTTTGCTGTGCTACACAAATGGCTCTTGTGGCTATGAATGGAACTGTCGGCTTGTTACACTATTCCATGGCATCCTTGCAGTCTGTATAACTGCTTACATTGGATACATAGATGGACCGTGGCCTTTCACCTACCCAGGCAAGATGTACTAAATGTTAATATATAATAGGGGTGTATGATATATACAGACTAATTAATGCAGTTCAGAGATGGCATGAATGCATTTACACTGTGGCTACAGTTGCATAATTAATGCAAAGAGATTAATGTATCATATACAAAATTTTGAATATTTAAATATGAAATATTTATTTAAAAAAAAAAAAAAAAATATATATATATATATATATATATATATATATATATATATAAACTAAATCCTCCAGCAGATGGCGGCAAGTCACTTGCTGTGTCCAAAATAGGTACTACATTTGATAAGTTTACGACTGTTAAAGGACTTATGGTAGGACTGTGTATCACCAGCAAAGTCACGGTACGATATGTATAAGGATACAAGACTGTACTGAATTTCTCTGTGACGATATATCGTTATATCGATGTATCGAACACAGCCCTAACTTACGGTGTCAGTTGCGCCATTTCACTGCCATTTATAACTCTTTTGCATTATGGAATCTCAGTCATCTGGGTACTTTTTACCTACTGTTTTCTGAATATTATGAATTTGGACATACTACTCTACTCGTGCTGTTTCTCGTTCTTATATAGTATGGAAGTATGCAAATTTGGATACAGAAATCGTCTTAAGTGAGTCATTGACTCACATCTTCAAATTTATATCTTCGTTCAAATGGCTGATTCATTAAGAAGCAAAGCAAGTGACTGTTTATGAAAGAGTCATTGAATTATTCACTTAACTGATTTGTTTTAAATGTAGATTCAGTCAGTAACGAAACACCGATGTGTGTTTCTCAGAGACTTGTTTAAATCTGTTTTTGTTGGTGAAATGGGGCCAATATTATGTCTTTAAATGTAATATATAAATATAAAAATGTAATATAAATATAAATTATCTCTAAATGTAACTCGCGTAATGTTAACATCTTGTTTATTGAACTGCTGTATAAAATCAATATCACATTTGCAATCATGCTGATATTTGGAGGGTTTTTGTTTGTTTTTTGCAAAGTGAATGCTTAAATTTTGCTTAAAGCTTTGTATTGTTACAATTTCGGTACAAGTTAATGAACATTATGTATTATTTTTCTGTGTTACCTGCACACAGCAAAAGTCTGCCAGATGATGTAAAATGCATCAAATCCAGGACTTTTGTGAAAACCGTTGATCGTACTTTCACATTTTTGAATCCCCGATCATGGATAGTCTGCACGAGACCAGTGCATTATGGGTGTTGAAGTTTTTCTAACTTTCTTCAACACAACCCATTTTTTCTGTTTTCTCTAGTTGTGTAGCCAACTTTTATCAAAATCCCATCTTGCCAGCTACAAATTACCACATTAAAACAACAATTACGATATTATCATAGACATGTCGCACACCCCTATTATATAATGTTGTCTTATTAGCATTGCCATGTTGTCTTTTTTTCCATGAAAAATGCTTATTTTTTCACTATATATCATTTGCAGGTACAAAGAACACCCCTCTGCAGATCACCGCTATGGTGGTCAGTCTGGGCTACTTTATCTTTGACATGGCCTGGTGTGTGTACTTCCGCACAGAGGGTCTGGTAATGCTCGCCCATCACACCATGAGCATCCTGGGTATTCTGCTCACTCTGTGGCTGGAGGAGTCGGGCATCGAGTCTTGCGCTGTACTGTTTGGCAGCGAGATCACAAACCCCCTCCTTCAGACACGCTGGTTTTTGAAACACACTGGCCGCTACGACAGCTTCCTCGGAGATGTGGTGGACGTTCTTTTTGTGCTGCTGTTTATTTTCATGCGCATTTTTGTCGGTGGCACCATGTTGTACTGTGAGCTGATTTCTCCAAGACCCAAGTTCATCATTAAATGTGGCGGTGTGGCCATGTATGCGCTGTCCTGGGTGTTCATGGTTGACATCGGCCGCTTCACATACCGCAAATCCCAGATCAAATACCAGCGCTGGATGAATCGCCACAAGATGACAGAGGTCAACGGGCAGGATGTGAAGAGAGACTGAAAGAGCTCTCAGATCAACGGTTTGGCCTCTCGTTTCTAACACTGAAGAGAAGAATAAGAATCAGAAGTGGTGTACCAGCTAATAAAGCTCTGCAGCTAATAGATGTTTACATATTTTTTAAAAGGATATCAGCCATTAAAGTTTATTTCTGGTTGGTAATATACACATGGGAAAACATCCATGCTGTATCAGAGCCCTTAAACAGTCTTAATGTTTTTTGTTATTATTTGTCATGATTAACTCAAAATTCTTACAATCAAATCTAATTTGATATATTTGTACTCATAAGGAATGAAGTGTTTAAACTCTTAAGTACTGGAAAAATTTGATATTTTTGTAATTAGGAATACTACTTGTTATAAATTTTAATTAGTGATGTTGATTTTACATTTTTCCATTAAACTTTTAGTACGTGCAATATTCAGAAATGATCATGAAACACTACTAAATGTTTCTGGAAGATTACTGAATGATTTGTGTGTGATTAATGACTTGAATGAAAAAGTAAACTGAGAAATCTTGTCTTTGTAACCGTTTTCAAATTGTGAGACTGAGTGATGACTTATGATGGCTGTGTTCATCAGTTATTTATCTGTTATGGTGAATTGACCACACCAGTTGATAAATCAATAAACATCGTCATCATCATTACAATAATGTATTTTAGGGTGTTGTAATGTTGCAGTTGTTTCATACATACAGAAATTCAAACTGATGGATTGTTTCTACACTAACTAATAGACCTTAGTGACAAGGATCATTTTAATTCTGACTGACAACATTTATTTTTGTACAGCTGTAATTGATTTAAAATTATGTTAGGGAATCTTTAAAAAACGTCAATGAAAAAGTATTAAAGTGTATTCAAAGTCATCATGGCTTGAATACGTCTCTTTGGAGTAATGTGTTCAAATCCTGAATTAAAAATCATTAAGATATTGGGGTTTAATGACAGAAATCTAGGTCTAGGTGGTTTAACTGTTTAGAGGTTGTAAAAAAAGTGGTTACTAAAAGCCTTGCATTTTTGAAAAAAAAAAAGTCTTTTTAATCTTTTTTAACTATAAAATACATTGAATCAATCAATTACTGTATTAAAACAAACAGTGAGTATGTTATTGTTTATAAAGCTTTTATTCAAGAGTCACATTTAAGTATTTTGATATATTATTGGAACACAAAATCTACTAGGAGTTCATCTAGTAGACATTTTATTTTTTTTACTGTTGATGCTAGATGCTAATGGAACCTGCTTCAGGAGAATAAAACGATCCAAATATTTCAAATAATTTCCTCAGAAATTGGAAGATGGTATTGACATATCATGGTTGTGACCAGGAAATATTAACATTAGGATTTAAAATATTCTAAAACTATAAAACTGTCCAGAGTCTGTCTGACAGTGATGTACTCTGCAGAGGAGGACTGTGGCAAGGGGGTCCTTTAGAGTGACAGCTGCCCCTGATATTCCCTGATTTTATTACATTTTAATGAATGTCTGACGGTGTTGACAAAAAGAGGGGACACAACTTTGAAACCTTATGAAACATGCATGTGTCACTGAAAAACTAGCTTTGATATGAGATATTATTAAGTGTTGCTTTTGATAAAACAAGCTCTTTTATTATCATTAAAAAACATTTTTATCCATTTTATAGCATATGAATGATTGAACACTTCTCTGTAGACATGCTATTTTAGATGTAGCGAGAAGACAATAAGTGTCATAGATTTCACATAATAATGATACAATTAAATTGAAGGGGATAATTGTGTTAAATATTTTTATTTTTTAAACCTGATAGCAGTTACAATTGCTGGACATGTTTTGTCCCATGTCTTAAGAATGACTGATATATATATATATATATATATATATATATATATATATATATATATATATATATATATATATATATATATATATTTGTTCAGGTGGAAATCTTAAGACAACATCTTTAGATTCATGACTCATGTTGTTTTTTTTTTTCTTGCAAGTAAGTTCATGTATGTGCATTTTAAACTGTATATTATTATTATTATTATACAAAGTATGATTACTGAACAAAATCCAATATAATGTACGTAAAAGGTCCAACTCAAGTAAAACATCATTAAAGCGTTGCAGTTTTGTGGACGTCCACCGTGTGGCAAACTAACATAATACTTGAACAGTCTCGCACTCTAGGGCTTGAAGTTTTTTAATTCAACAAGCAACTGGCTCACATTTTCCAACGGATCAATTAAACTCATTTAGCCAGCTGTGAATCTAAAAATTCTTGACTTTTACTTAAAAAACAAACAAACATAATATTACGAAAAAATGGGCGAAAAGTGAACGCCTTGTCCGAATCACTATGGATACACAAACGTTCCATTCAAAACAAGTACATTTTAATGTAATTATGAACAAAATACTAAAAAGCCTATACTCAAACTCATCTAAAACCGCATTGACTGCATCACAGACTCTTTTTTCAACATGCCCTTATATTTTATTTTCCACCGGACGCGTTGCCAGAGTTTGAGTGAATCTCCGCGAGACATAAACTTTGAATTACCATCCACACTCCAAACTATAACCAAAACACAGACAGTTTCTCAAATTCTAGAGAGCCTGTCTACATAGAGCGCATTTCTGTGCACGTTCCGAGTCGGTTCAGCAGAGCGAGCTGTCGTGAGCTGGGCTGAATCGGAAATGCTGTCCATGCAGGCGGCTCGCTAGGTTTTGAGACGGAACCCCGCGGGAGACACGGCAGCATATCTCAACTTTCCCCAGTTTGATGGACCGGAACCTACAACCTCTAAACCGATTTCACCGTGGACCCTCGCTTCCATACGAACTCGGTATCATCTCGAAAAACACTCGGCAAGACCTACGCGAACTTTGTGGAGCGGTTTTGTTTATTTTGATGCTGAAGTGATTTCGTCGCCGCTCCATGGAAACTCTCCGCGAGGTGACACGTGTATGAGCGCGTGTGTTTTTCTCTGTCTGGATGACTGTGGGATTGTGTGGATGCACACTGCTGTTTATTATTGTTGTTGAAAATATCGAGTCTCATTTCTAGAGTGGACGTTATTAGGCTGCTGTTAGCTTTAGCATAGCAAGGCCTCGTCTGCAGTCTGGGTTTGCGGTAGTGCTGCTGTGGACGTACACACACGTTCAGCATTAGGAAACTCAAAAGTGTTTTAATTGCCAAAGGAGTGTAACTTTGAGCAGTAGGACGTGTTTCGTCTTCACCTGTGAGCTGCTGCTGAATATGAAGGTAAATTTACTGCTGTACGATAACGGAAAATCACCAATTACGAGAGTTATTTTGGTTGAATTATTGACTGATCCGTACAAGCCTCCTGACTTAACGTACTAACTTATACTGTTAAAGCTAACAAGTATAACGTTTTTATAACGTTTTTGTGTATACCGAACATATTTAATGTGTTTTATATGTATAAACAACAATTACACTAGAAGTAGAGTGTTATTGTGTTAATGTTATTGTAGTTATTAACAGCAGGATTATTTTTTGGTAAACAGCACCACTCCTGGAAAAACCAAATGTTGTTTAGGTTACTTCAGGATGCTTGCAGATTGCTTTAAAAAAACATGTTGGTTCTGGAAAGTATGATCCATAAGTACTTTTAGGTTTTTAATGCATATCATATGCTTTTATATTGTCTAATATTTAAAGTCGTTTGCTCATGGGTTTTTGTTCATGTTTATGATTGTATGAAATCATTGGGATTTAGTTGCTGTTTTGGTGCAACTTTTCTAATAAGTTTTATGTTTTTTGTAATTAGTGAACCTCCTGGGCAGCACAGCAGAATACGGATGCAACAGCCTCATGCAATATCAGAAACCAATGCTTCTCCTGATGCATCTGAAAATGACTATAGGATATAGGACGAATAAAAGCTAAAAACAAAAGCCCAATGAGTGACTCACGGTCCACAGTCACTGACAGGTATGTATGAGTTATGTTCGTGTTATATGGACAAACTTGCTTCTGGTATGATCCATAAACTTAAGCAGACGTCTACATCTACATCAGCTTAAGCGTACATCTGTCGTATTGGACAGCATTTAGCTTTTAATCGGTTTGGTTTTGTGATTATGTGTGTGGTGTACGTTTATGATCATGAAGTCTGGTTCTTGACCGGTTTTGTGCATTGCTTCCAATTTTGTGAAGTCAGTTTCCATTGGCCAGTCAATGAATGGATGAGAATTTGTGCGCATTCAAGTACATTCTGTCGGTTTGCAGGTGTGTTGTATAAATACATTCACAGACATGCTGCGTGATCTGTCATGTTGACGTTGTTTTTTGACCCGTATGTTTTTGACCTATCAACAGTGGAAATTATTTAACTTAACAAGTCCATTAGTCAACATTTGAAGTGGATCAAAACCTTTCACCAAAGTTGTCCTAAAACCAAAACAATACCCGTTCTTGTCTTAGGACAACGTTGATGAACTTTTTTAATCCACTTCAAATGTTGACTACTGTACTATGAAAATGCCTATAGCACTTGAAAAGTCATTTACTGTGGCAACATTTTGACTTTGACAGCTTCTGTGGCATTATGGGAAGGTTTGTTTTGAATATCAGCAAATGCAGAAGTGGATCTGGGACTTTTTTTTATCTACTGTTGTGTGAATGTCCTCATATTTGGACATATTACTGAAATAATATACTGTTTTTTTTGGCCACACAACAATAAGCAGTTACATTTAGCGACAATGTTGATCATTTCATACAGACAAGTGGTTTAGAAGAAAACAATTGTAATGTTGTATTTTATTGTATTGTGCTGGTTCGCAGCATTACGTGTTTACTTGGTTATTGCTTTTTAGACCAGAACACAAATCAAGTGAAAATTCTTGTATAATTTCATCATTCTGCCATTTGCTATTGATTATACTCAGACTTTTTCATAACAAGTGATTAGTGGAAACTAAGCCATGGGAAAGTTCAATAAATGTATCAATAAGCACTATTTGCTCATCCCTCACATACTTTTCATTCATGATGGCTGAAAAACGTCAGTCAGAGAGTGTTTTCTAATGGTAAGCTCTCACAGGTCTTTGCCACTGACGTCACTGTGGAATAGCAGACTGGTTGTCTGTCTGGTCATCTCCGTGATGACAGATATGCTTTCAGTGTAAACTTTTCAGGTTTGAAACACAAGCAACAGTAGGTAACTCTGAGGGAGAGACTCGCTTGTTGATCGACCTTTCATTCCATCCAGTAGAATAGCAATATCAGAATTGAACAGTTTTTAGTTGAAGGTGATCTCAATCTGTTACCACTGCAGGTGATGCATTGTATGGCACAATGTATGTGGCTAATGCATCTTTTGTTACCTTCAGCCATGTGGCATTCTGTTTTAATCCTAAGGTTATGCCAGTTCAAAGTCATTTGTTGTTTCTTTGTGTCTAGAGCTCATTCGCTTTCACCCCTACACTGAAGAATGACATGTAAGACATAACAGGATATCCTGTAAGCAGATTGGTTAACAGCTTTTAAGTCTGTGAACAGATTGTTTTACCTAGACATTGTTCTTGTATAGTATTTAGGATTAGGATGAAGCAACAGTACAGTTTTATAGCACATTGAAGGTAGGCACTCTGAATTTTTTGTTTAATGTAAAAAAAGAATAAAACACAAACAACCTAATTATTTATTTCATTACCATTAATTACGTATACTTTTTTTGAAGGAAACAAAAAAAAAAAAAAAAAAAAAAAAAAAAAAATATATATATATATATATACACACACACATATACATATACATATTTTATTTATTTATTTATTTATTTTTTACAGTCTTCGTTTCCCACCATAATAATTAATAATTGTTGAATTAAACATTGCTGACACTTGTGTAGCAGAATGAATTTTATGTTCTCCTTTTTCACACTTGGAGGAATTATTTCTGAAACGTGTTTCCTGTTCATCAGTGATAAGCAGAGAGCAGCTTAATAACCAACTTTCTTAAAATAGCCGTGCTGCTGAGCTCTGATGCATAGCTTCTCTAATGATATTTTGACACTCCAGTATTTGAAACTGTACTGTCATTAATACATTCTGAAATGAAATTCGTGTTATGGTCTTTATGGCTGTAGCTCTAGTAATAATATAAGCTGGTTAGCATCAGTTAGCAATGATACAGTAATGTTTGCAGTTTCACTGGGTGAAACGGCATGAAGACATTTTTATTTTGATCATAAAGGTTTGTTTTTTTTTTTTGTTTTTTTGCACAAGCACAAACTCTTAAATTCATGTTACTGTAATGTGAAATTAATCTCATTCTCATTACGGTAATACAGCAGTGTTTCCTGCATCAAGTATACTGCGCTACTGGTTAATCTGCAGCAACATGATCAAAATATGATTGTTGTATATTTTTGTGTGGAGAGAAAAAAAGACTTGGAAAATAATCTTTTGACAACAAATAATCAACCCAGCTTTCAGCTGTGTTTTCCTCGCTGGCTGCATGCAGCAATAAACCTACAGCAGAACATGCTGTTCAGTTCCCCACTGAATCGCTCGATTAGGGTGGTTCTTTTTAATGAATCAGAAGAACCAATCAGTCTAATTAAACACAGCCCTCTACAGTCTGAATCATCAGCTAATGTGGCCACACAACAAATGTTTGTTGTTATTTATTATAAAGCTGTTTGGGTGTTCCCCCTATGTAAAATAAATAAGGGAGGGGGAGGGGGGTGGAGGAATCATGGTATTTCTGCCTTTTAAAAAAAAAAATAAAGAAATATATACACACACACGTATATATATGTGTGTGTATATATATGTGTATGTATATATTCACTACCATTTAAAAGTTTTAGTTCAGTAAGATTTGTAATGTTTTTAAAAAAGTCTCTTATGCTCATCAAGGCTGCATTTATTTGATCAAAAATACAGAAAAAAACAGTAATCACATTGAAAAGTGTCACATGATCCTTCAGAAATCATTCTAATATGTTGATTTATTATTAGAATTGTCAATGTTGGCAACAGTTGTGCTGCCAAATATATTTTTTTGGAAACTGCGATACTTTGATGAATAAAAAGTTAAAAAGGACAGCATTTATTCAAAATATAAATCTTTTCTAACAATATAAATCTTTGCTATCACTTCTTATCAATTTAACACATCCTTGTTGAATAAAAGGTTTAATTTCTTTCAAAAAAAAGAAAGAATAAAAATTTATTGACCCCAAACTTTTGAACGGTAGTGTATATTGTTTATTGATTTCTATTATAAATAAATGCTCTTCTTTTTAACTTTTTATTCGTCAAAGAATCCTGAAAAAAAGTATCACAGGTTCCAAAAAAATATTAAGCAGCACAACAGTTTCCAGCACTGAAAATAAATCAGCATATTAGAATGATTTCTGAAGGATCTTGTGACACTTTAGACTGGAGTAATGGCTGATGGAAATTCAGCTTTGCGTCACAGAAATAAATTATACTTTAAAGTATTTTAAAATAGAAACCATTAGTTTATATTGTAATAACATTTTGCAAGATTACGGGTTTTTTTTTTTTTTTTTTGTCTGTATTTTTGATCAAATAAATGCAGCCTTGATGAGCATAAGAGACTTATTTAAAAAAACATTACAAGTCTTACTGATCTAAAACTTTTGAACGGTAGTGTGTATATATGTATATGTATATGTATATGTATTAGGGGTGGAACGATACATGTATTCATACCGAACTGTCACGGTACGGACGTCTCGGTTCGGTGCATGAGGCCTTACAACGAATACAGGCAATTCACCCCCAATCCAGAAGGGGGTGAATTGCAGTAATGCAACGCTGTTTGATAACCGCCAGCAGAACAGCGAATGCCATGAGTTGCACACTTGAAAACAAAGCCCCCTAGACAGTGACCATGTGCTGATTCTGAATGCATCTCTCACATAGACTGACAAAGGAGTGTACTTTAAAGGCTTGTGCACTCAACTGTTTGCGAAATGGAGTTTTGAGCTCGTGTATCCTACCTATCTCATTCGGCACAAATCCAAATATTCCATAATATTTCCATATTCGCGATGTAATGTATCTGAATGCTAAACTATTATTTATTATGTAAATGATAGGCTTTGTACTTCAGTCGCATTCCAACGGTGACACAGAGGCAGGCACGCTGATGTTTGGTTCACTGTATTTTATTTTGATAAAGTACCAACTGTGCTGTCAAGTTAGCAATGCTGGAACTGATGTGTGTGAGTGTGTGTGTGTGTGTGTGTGTGTGTGTGTGTGCACACTCCGGCGAGATCACTTCAACTGTTTCCTTATACCAGCAGAATCAACTTTAAACACTTATTGTCTTATTAATAATGCATCACTGTATAAAGGTCTGCTTTTATTTGTGTACACTCACAATGAAAACAAAACATGCTTTTGTAAATTAAGGAAAACAAATAGAGTGTTGCTTTCTGCCATTTGAGTTTCCTTTCTGTGAACAAATTAAGCGTGAAAAACTGATTAACTGAAAAACTCATATATAGGCTACGTTACGTGTCACACTGTTTGTTTCCCTTGTTTATCTGTAAACTAAATCAAATATATTTCAAGAATTTATTCCTTGTATGTATATATGTACTGCAGATTATATATATATATATATATATAATATTTAGTATTTCCACATCTAGGTGGAAAAAAAAATTGTAATTTGTATTACTGTCTGTTAAAAATAAATGAAAAGAAACAGAGCGTAGTAGATTTTTTTTTTTTTTTTCCCTGTTGTACCAAAATTGTATCGAACCGTGACCCCCGAACCGAGGTACGTACCGAACCGTGACATCTGTGTACCGTTCCACCCCTAATATGTATATGTGTGTGTATGTATATATGTGTGTGTGTATATATGTGTGTGTGTGTGTGTACATGCATACATAATTGAAATGTATAATTAGAATTTTTACATACATATATATAAAATATATGTGTATATATTTATTTTTTTATCTTATGTAAGTAGTTTTAATTAGTTTTATTACTTTACATAACTATGTATTGGAGAAGGAAGGTTTAATTGTGCTAAATTGCACGTAGTATTTTAGCTGTCAGTGTATAAATCTAGCTGTATTGTTTTTAATTAAGCTGCTGTACAGGGTGTGCATGTACTGCGATCACGCAGAGCTCCCTTGAATCTCAGATTTTCAGTCTATTATTTCTGAGCACAAAACCGGTCGGCCCACTCTAGCTTTAGAACATAGTGTCAACACGAGGGCTGTGTTCTCCTGACACACGCCCAGCTCTTTCTGCAATACAAAGATTCACGGTTAAAGATTTATGAAGCAGTGCGCTGATGTTTTGAGTATGATATTGTTGTGCGCTCATCCTTGTGGCCATAGTGGCTGACAGACGCTCTCACTGCAGTGTAAATGAAGAATGGAGTGGGCCGGCCTCACACCCTGCTGCCACTTTGGCATGCACACAACAGCCACTCCTTCTCTTCTCCGGTGCTCTTTCTGCACCAGATCTGTCTCAGTAAAGATCACCAGCCCCTACTGAGGCACAACAATGTCTGACACCCCCGATCTTCCCCCCTTCCCCCTCCACCTCCAGACAAATGGGCCTTTGTCACTACAGCACCGGGCCACACCTATGCTCACCTTTACCTTGGGTGAAGCAGCTGAAAGTCTCAGAAACACACCTAGTTACTCCGTTGTCAGACGTAAATATGAGCGTGTAAGCTTAGCAGCAGGTGAGTCATCCGTCTTGAAAAAGCCCTCATTGTGATTTCAGCAGTGCTGCCTCGTGTCTTACACCCTTCTGAGCTAAAATAAAGAAATTGGTTTCTTTTTGTCTTGATGGATGGGGTGGAAATCCTGAAGTTTGACACAGATGTTTGATGTTGGATTTGGACAAGAATACCAGTTTTGCCCAGTGGAAAATCGTAAAAAATGCACGAAATCATAGTTCGGAGGAAGGCTGGTCTGTGCGGGGTGGCTATTCTGGTTTCTCTGGCAGCGTAGAAAATCTCAGTTGACAGTCACGAAGCCCAGACCGCACTGTGAAATCAACTGAAAGTCTATGAATAGACGGAACTCAGAAATCTCAGTCTCACGCAGGAGATAGCCATGAATGCACATTTTGTGTTACAAAATGCACACATTTTGTGTTACAAAATGTGTTACAAAATGGCCCATTGGGAGTCATGTACAATTGCGTCAACTAGCAAGAGATGCATTTCACATGGCCATTAAAGTAATTATTAATAAGTATGGGCAAGTTCTCCCTAAGGTTCAGGTATGGTGTTCTTAAATTTTTCAACACCCATTTACAGTTAACACCCTTGAAATTTCAGTCAGGTGTTTTTCAGCTTAAAACCACATTTGGTTGTTATTGTTTTCATCAGTTAATGATCATATGCCAGCTGTATGATTACAGGAATGGCTTGATGAAGGATCTTGTTTTGAATTAGCTGTTAGCATCTAAATTAGCATATGACTGTTTTGATGGTGATATCATGTGATGCAAATACATTGCAACCTACAAGGCTCAAATGTCATGAAAGAAAACAAATATTTTGTCACATTGGGCAGATATTTGGAGTGTTTGTGTGTAATTATTGGGCGGACACATGAATATTTTAAAGGGGTCCTATTATGCTTTTTCACTTTTTGAATTTTAGTCAGTGTGCAGTGTGTATGTTTGGGCATAAAAAAGATCTACAAAGTTACAAATCTCAAAGTCCACTCCAAAGGGAGATATTTCGTTTTTAAAAAATCCCTTTTCAAGAACTACAACGAACGGCTCGTTTGGACTACAAAGTTGTTTTCCTGAATTTGTGACATCACAAATTGGCCCATTAGAATATTATTAAAATAAATCCCGCCTCCTGAAATTCGAATGCACGTTTCAAAATCGAAACCCAGTGCGGGTGTTTTTATATCACTGTATTTCTGATAGAAACTGACTGTCTTCAGAAAATTTTGGATGTCATTTTCGTTTCATGTTGCATGTAATGTCTGATAAAGCAGCGTTTGTGAGAGGAGCTCTGCTTTGTGTACAGCGTTACTGGGGAAACCTCGCTCTCTCGCGCTCCAACAGTGCCTCCCGCTGGCAGAGAATTAATTTGCTTTTAGTCATTCTGCCTAGCTGTTCTCCAATCACAACGCACTGGGACAGCTAACCAATCACAACACATTTCGTTTTTCGGAAGGCGGGCCTTCATCAAACCCGGAACTAATCGAGCCGTCTGTGCCAGGCTGGGGAGAATGGTATTGTAATAATGTAAATTATGTGAAAAATAATGCGTTTTTCGAACCACCAAACATGAGAGCATGTTCTAGTACACCCCTAAAACGAAATCAAGACTTTGTAAAAGAGCATAATAGGACCCCTTTAAAAAAGTGGTGCTACTGTGGCAGCTTTTGCTAAAGGGTTGGTCATGCTATTCTTTTCCTTCCATTGACTTCCATTCATACGCATGTGAATTAGGGCTGGGCGATATATCGAACGTGATAATCATGCGCATCTCATCAGTAAAGCCGGTTCCGTGATTAGCGGTAAATCTCCATCACCTGCTTTCAAATGGGGTGGTATTTAATACACAGAGCCATAGATCACTGACAAGCTACGCAATGTCACGTTCATTATTGCAGATGAATCACCTTCAATAATGAACACGATATTGCGTAGCTTGTCAGTGAATACGGCTCTGTGTATTAAATGCCAGTCCATTTGAAAGCAGGTGATGGAGATTTACCACTAATCACGGAACCGGCTTTACTAACTAGATATACATGACAATCACATGTGATATATCGCCCAGCCCTAATGTGAATGTGGGAGAGCGGAAACACAAGCTCCTGCAAAGCAATTTTGTATTTCGCTGTGTTCCAAAGTTCAAGTTTGGTGAACACTGCTCTGCTAATTCATATCACGTGAAGATATGTGACCCATAGAAGATCAAGCTCTTAGTTGAATTAAAAGAACGCAAACTTTAAAGGGATAGTTCACCCAAAAATTAAAATTACCCCATGATTTGCTCAGTCTAACCCATCCTTAAGCCATCTCATATGTATATGACTTTCTTCTTTCAGATGGATACATTCTGAGTTATATTAAAAAATGTCCTGGCTTTCCAGACTTTATTATGGCAGTGAATGGTGGACACGATTTTGAAGCCCAAAAAAGTGCATCTATCCATCATAAAAAGTACTCCACACGGCTCTGGGGGGTTAATAAAGGCCTTCTGAGAATCAATGCATTTGTGTAAGAAAAATATTAAAAAACTTTATAATCTGTAATTTCTAGCTTCCACTAACTGTCATATGCGCATTCATGAGAGAGTGGCGTGCCAACAGATGATGTAGGATATAACCGTAGATTTGCTTTGAGTGTAGGGATGCAGCGATTAACCGGTTTCGCAATTAACCGCGCTTTAAAATGTTACGGTTAATTAATCGTAACGGTTCTGCTAAACAGAGTGTTTCTGTTACACGGAACAGAACTGTTGCAGCTTGCACAAAACGAAATCAAAGTTACACTAGCGGTGCACCAGCTTAAAACGACGTGCTTATCAGAGACACGGAGGTTACTCCACACATTAAATTAACTATGACAGAGGGACCAAACAGCAAAGCTTTATTTCCACCAAAGAAATGCCTGTCGATAGTCTGGGACCATTTTGGGTACACCAAGAATGACCATGGTGTCATTTAAAATATTGCTGTAAAAAACTGCTGCTAAAGAGCGAATACATAAGGGATAATGTACAGCTAGCTGTACAATGAACGATTTTAATGCACGACGTGAAGGCAAGAACCACCTAATGCGAAGCTACGGCTCGTTAGCATTCTGCCCACTTCAGATCAGAAAGAGATGAAATAGTGTGGTAAGATCACATTTATTTGAATTAATTAATTATAACATTTAGCTACTTGAATTAATTATTCGATCGAGAGAGAGAGAGAGAGAGAGAGAGAGGGGGGTGACAGTTGCCTTTGTGAATTAGCCTAACTGTTACCTGCGTCTGTGCGTCTCTCCAGTAGGCTATTTAATCTATTTTATTAATAAAAGTCACGGGGTAGCGTTCTCAAGAAGTTTGTGTCCTCCTGAATGTTTGTATACGTGCGCAGCGTGATCTCACAAACCAAAATAATAGACATGATTTTCTCAGGCCACATTTAAAATCATATGAATTATAAAGATTATTAAAATGAATACATATGGATGACAGTTGATTACAATAATATTTCAGTTTATTTCCATCATTAGTAACAGTTTCCCCTGTGGGATAAATAAAGTTAATATTAGTCATATATTAATAATACTTCATTAACTTTGTTATTTACTATCCCTATTGTAGCATTATTCATAAGTAAAAACCAACAAGATTTTTTTTTTTTTCACCATGTTTCCAAATTCTCTACCCCAGGTTCAAAAGAAATGTTAAGAATGTACAAACTGAAAACATGAAATACTTTTGTGATCTATTTCCATTTGTTATTTTCAAAAGAGAAATACTGTCATGGATGTTTACAGAGCAGAGGTCACTTTTTTTTTTAATTTCAATGGGAGAGATGGACTTTTGTTTGTCTTTTGTTTATTATTATTTTGTGCTGTATTGTTGGTTACTGTGTTACTTCTGTTTCAAAAGCCAGCAATAAATAACACTTTAATATCTAAAGAGTGTTCATGTGATTTTATACATTAGTAATGTTGTGAAATGAATAAATGCATAATAATCGTCATAATCGTAAAACCATGATTATTCCTCAGACAATAATCGTACCAACAAAATCTATAATTGTTGCATCCCTATTTGAGTGTAATAAAAAGTACACATTTCCAGGTAATATTTGAACCGTTTTTATAGCTTTAGTACAATGAAAATATAAAATCTTATATAAATTATTTTTTGCAAACAAACTGTTGTCTTTATAATTTCAGGTTTATTTTCTCACAGACTCCTATTCTAATGGGTCTTTATATATTAAAGTATATAGTTGCCATTGCCGTTATATTTTAGGAGAGGGGTCACTAGCAAGGGGTCAGCATATTTAGACCTCAATGGCATCTAAATAGTTGAAAACCCCTAATTTAGACAGGAAGTAGGTGACCAACTGACATGCCAAACAAGCAATCAAAGGGTTTTTTTTTTTTTTTCATGTTTTGTAATGCGCCTCTGACATAAATGCTACCACAGTGTACAGCAGTGTGCAAAAATGTGGTAACTAATTGAAGACAACCACTTTTCTGTCTAAACATCTTCACATGACCTTTCATTGTGAGAACATTCAACCATCAAAATGAGATGGTGTTTGCAGATACTTGAGACAGTACTTTTTCCCCGTAATTTATAAGCAAACATGCAATATCATCTTGTGTACGGCTTCAAATTATTGTATATCTTTTAAAAATTCACTGTTGTTAACCACTTTGACAAATCCGTTCTGATAACTGGTAAACAAACTTTGTTTCCTGACAAACTGACATAAAACTCTCTGAACACACCCTGACTCCTGAAAGATGTGTAATTTCCAACCAATCAGATGGATGCTTTTCACTGTACACCAGGAATTTTCTTCTATGGACTTAGACTGAAACTATATTACCAGTAGTGTTTTTGTGACCTTAAAACATGTCAATAGAGAGTTTTAAAATTTGGTTTTCCTTGCAGTACAGCAAATGCCAGCCGAGTTTGGAGAGTTTTTTCACAGGGTTTGTTTGAACATAGATTCCCCTATACACTCTGGCAGTGAGTGGGAAATGCAGAGCTGCAGCCAATAGCCCCCTGGCTGTTGAGAGGGGGAGGGACATTGACCGAGGGTTTGCACTGCAGTGTTGTAATGTAGATGTTAATGCTCACATGCACTCGCCGATACCAAAACACACTAAAGGTGCAAGTCTTTACCAATGGTACGATGCAAGAGGAAATTTGTGGCTGGTCACATGGTGTTGAAGCTTGCTGCCAGTGTTATTTTCAACATCAAAATGACCGTCTAATATTCTCTATTCCCTGTGCCATATCATTGAGGTCTGATATATTCCTTCTCCATTTGCAGTCTTGGCTTATGCAATCCCTGGCCTTCTGTGCTAAGTGGAGACCAGACTGCTGTGCTGTATTTTCTCTGGTGCATTAAGCTGTGACTGAAAGTGTGGGGGGAGAGAGAGACGACTGCCTCTCTGCAGAAGGCGACTGGATATGATTTATTCGCCTGTCCTCTTCTCGCTCACGCTGTGTGGATGCTTAAATCTTATGTAGTTTCTGGGGGAGTGTGGCAAGGCGGGCACATTGGGCCGAGATTAATCCTGTGTGTTGCGTGCTTCACTGCTGTGAGATGCTATGACAGTTGGCTGCAGGATTAACGTTCAACTGATGCACTAAAATACAGATTTTCTATATGGTGTTTTTAAAGAATTTGGTCATTCAAGAATATTAAAGGAAAATACAGGCTAAATACAAAGGTGCAGTTCACTCCAAAATTAAAATTTTGTCTTTTTACTCTCTTGTTGTTCTAAACCTTTACAACTTTCTTTAATCTTTATTTTATTTTATTTCATTTTATTTGTTTATTATTTTTTGTGAGCGGTACAGGTTGCATGGTTTTTGCCTGGAGCATTTACATTTATTCAGTTATCTAATTTTCTTTTGTATTTTGTGAGGTGTGTAGGTTATGCACTGCCATTCAAAAGTTTGGGATCAGTAAGATTTGTAATGTTTTTTTTTTTTTTTTAAAGAAGTTTCTCATGCTCATCAAGGCTTTATCTATTTGATCAAAAATACTGAAAAAAAAACCCTGTAATTTTGTGAAATATTATTGCAAATTAAAACAATTTTCTATTTTAATATACTATAAAACAGTGGTTCTCAACTGGTTTGGCCTTGGGACCCACATTTGGTCATCAAGCCGCGACCCACTTATACAAACATTTTATATATATATATATATATATATATTTATTTATTTATTAAAAAATAAAAACAAAACAAGTTTATTTAACAAAAATTAAGACTGTTAAGAATATGACTAATACTGAATAAACAGCCTATAAGGTAAGGCTATTAAATAGCAGTCCCAAACTAGTTTTTGTTAATACAATTAAGTTGGTATGAGACACCACAGTTATTTAAGCATATACAAAATAACACAAAGTGAAAATAACATGATATTTTTGGGTTATGGAAACAACCGTTACCATGAATATACTAACATGAACTGTTAAAAACACGTGAAAACTGCTCCTGAATAGAATGAATATCATACCTTCATGCAAATCCTTTCCAGCTAACACACGCAGTACAGTTATGTGATTTATCGGTACTGTACTTTTATTTCACGTGTTGCATGCTCGTGGTTTCTGTGCTTTAGTGAAGTGATATACAGCGCGGCGCCGCGTTCGCGCGTGCCATAGAAGACTGCGCGCTACGAACACTGTATAACATCTGGCAGGACAGGATAGTTCGCTTTTCTGAGGTGAGAGACTTTTTTTTTCGTAGCAAGTTACGAAAATAACGATAGAATAATGACACTGACAATAAATCAGTCTACATCTCATCTGACCGCAGATACTGAATCTGGACAGCGCGTTTTTCTCAGGAATTATTACTGCATCTGACAGAAGTGTCAACAGCTTTCATGCACGTCTTTTAAAATAAAAGTCTTGCATCAGAAAAAAACATTTAAAATTACGTTTTTTGTTGTTGATGTCGTTTCTTTGGCCGTACACTCCGCGACCCTCTCAGAACGGTTTCGCGAACCACCAGTTGTGAACCACTGCTATAAAATATAATTTATTCCTGTGAAGCAAAGCTGAATTTTCAGCATCATTACTCCAGTCTTTAGTGTCACTTGATACTGCAGAAATCATTTTAATATGCTGATTTATAATCCGTGTTAGCAACAGTTGTGCTGCTTTTTTTCCCAAGGTTCTTTGAAAAATAAAAAGTAACAAAATAAAAATAAAAAGGACAGTGTTTATTCAAAATAGAAATTTTGTGTTACAGTATATGCTACTATTCAAAAGTTTGGGGTCATTAATTTTTTTTTTTTAATTTTTTTTGTTTTTTTAAATTAATACTTTTATTCAGCAAGGATGTGTTTAATGGATAAAAAGTGATAGCAAAGACTTATATTGTTAGAAATAAATCTATTTTTGATAAATGCTGTGCTTTTTAACTTTTTATTCATCAAAGAAAAAATTATCACCGGTTCCAAAAAATTTTCAGCAGCAAAACATTTTCAACACTGATAATAAATCAGCATGATGATTTCTGAAGGATCATGTGACACTGAAGACTGGTGTAATGGCTGATGAAGATTCAGCGCTGTGTCACCGAAATAAAATATATTTAATATCGAAATAGAAAACCCATATTAGAAATTGCAATAATATTTCCTATATTATTTCCTATAATATAACCTTGATGAGCATAAGAGGCTCCATTTGGGGGGAAAAATAAAAATAAATAAATAAAAATAAAAACTTACTGATCCCAAACTTTTGAACGGCTGTGCGTGTTTTTATTTATTTATTTATTTATTTATTTATTTATTAGTGGTGTCAAAATTAGCGCGTTAACGCAGGCGATTAATTTTTTTCAGTTTAACGCTTAAAAATATTTAATGCCATTAACGCAGGGGCGGGGCTAGGTTTGGCCACCCCACTCACAACTGCTAAAGAGTTGAGTGTATTCAGACGCAGAGCGTCTTTATGAGCACATCAAATGGGACAGTTTTAAGACGCGCGCTCCAACTTCACTTAAGTGCCAGGTGCGAGTCAAACGAGCGCGGAAACTGTACCGGAGACGAGGAGCTTCAGTAGAACAACAGTGAACTGCGGTCAGATGAGATGCTGTCAGGCCATATGTCAGTAAAAACGAATCTTCCTGTCCTGTCAGCTGTTTACTTTTCCGCATGCTCTTCAAGTGCACGCACAAATGTGCCGGCGCGCGCTGTATTAGGCTATATTAAACCGCTGTATCATATTCAAACCCAAATGAAATTACTAGTAGGCTATGCAACGTCGTAGTTATGTCGTCAGTTAAGTCATGAAGTCACAAAAAAGCGATTAAAGCTGCCTTAAAACTGTGCATGTAAGTATTTTTTATGAGTCACATGTAAAGCAGTGTCAGATCCGCATCAAGTTCAGCAGCAGTTTTTAAAGTAGCAGCCAAAATAACCTAATAACCAGCTGCTGTGATGTCTGTTAATCAAAGAACAAAAGAAAAAAGAGGAAATCAGTAACTTCTGTAGTTTTCATCTTTATCTCTATTTAATTTAGAATTATTGTTTGATAACTTCATTAAAATTAGACTATATTTTCACATAAATCATTTTATTTATGTGAAGATTGTTTTAAGTTCACTTAAATTAGGAGTTTTTTTTTTTAAAGTCTAATAAATGTTAAATTGATAGCTCTCAATTATAATGTAACGTTGAATGGCTAGTCGATGGTTAAATAGCAGGAAAAAAATTCATAGAGACATCAGTTGTTGTCAGTGATACTTGCCTTCAGTCATAATAAAAGATGGCATTAAACAAATATTAAAAATATACTATCTTTATGTTGTTTCTACATTAATTTGAAGACTGAATGTGAAATTATTGCAATATAAAGGTATAATTAAATACTTTAATGTTAGGTGGGATTAATTGCGATTAATCGCGATTAATTTCAGAAAAAATGTGCGATTAATTTGTTGCTGTTTTTTAATCGATTGACAGCACTAATATATATATATATATATATATATATATATATATATATATATATATATATATATATACGCACACATATATATATACACACACATATATATATATATATATATATATATATATATATATATATATATATAATATACACACACATATATACATATACACACACAAGCAAATATAAAGTAATAAAGGGGGGAAAAGACAATTACAAGTGATAACAAAAAGCACTTTCAGTATCTGGGAGTGCTTCAAGTAATCGAAAGTTTACAGATAATCATAGTTATGGGTTTTTCTTTTTTCCTCAGCATTATTGCTGTTTGATTAGATGAGATCATAGACACTGGCAGCTTTAATAGACTGCATTCACACTAGCCTAATGCACAGATCTATTTCCACATACAGTCATGGCCAAAAATATTGGCACCCTTGGTAAATATGATCAAAGAAGGCTGTGAAAATTAATCTGCATTGTTAATCCTTTTGACCTTTTATTTTAAAAATTCACAAAAATCTAACTTTTCATTGGATGATAAGAATTTAAAATGGGGGGAAATATCATTATGAAATGTTTTTCTCTAATACACATTGGACACAATTATTGGTACCCCTAGAAATTCTTATGAGTAAAATATCTCTGAAGTATATTCCCATTCATATTCACAATTTTGAGCACTCCAGGGTGATTATGAACATGAAATTATCCAGCCATGGCTTCCTGTTTCACAGAAATATAAATAGGAGGGAAAACAAAGCCCAAATTCCCTTAATCATCCATCACAATGAAAAACCAAAGAATATATTTCTGATGTGCAGCAAAAAATAACTGAGCTTCACAAATGAGTGAAGTGGCTTTAAGAAAAGAGCTAGAGCAGTGAAAATTCCCATTTCCACCATCAGGGCAATAATTAAGAATTTCCAATCAACATAAAATGTTACGAAACTTCCTGGAAGAGAAATGTGTCTATATCGTCCTAATGCACGGTGAGGAGGAGAGTTTGAGTGGCTAAAGACTCTCCAAGGACCACAGCTGGAGAATTGCAGAAAATAGTTGAGCCTCGGGGTCAGAAACCTAAAAATAAATAGTCAAACAGCCATGTTTGGATCTTCTAACCGTACAATAATCCAAACACAAACCTCAAAAACAACACAAAAATGGGTCACTGAGCACAAAACCAAGCTTCTGCTATTCCAGTCCTCTGACCTGAACCCTATAGAAATTGAGTGGGGTGAACTGAAGAGAAGCACCAACATGGAGCTGGGAATCTAAAGGGTCTGGAGTGATTCTGGATGAAAGAATGGTCTCTGATCTTTTGTCAGGTGTTCTCTAACCTCATCAAGCATTATAGGACAAAATTTAGAGCTGTTAAACTGGCAAATGGAGGTTTCAAAAAGTATTGAATAAAAGGGTGCCGTTAATTGTGGCCAATGTGTATTAGAGAAAAACATTTATTTCATAATGATATTTCCCCCCATTTTAAATTCTTATTATCCAATGAAAGGTTAGATTTTTGTGAATTTTTTAAATAAAAGATCAAAAGGATTAACAATGCAGATTAATTTTCACAGCCTCCTTTGATCATATTTACCAAGGGTGCCGATATTTTTGGCCATGACTGTATCAGATGTTTTGTCCTGTTCTGAAAACATAACTGACTGTGTTTGCATCAATTTCGTATCATAAAAGTAGATTCAAGTGTATTTATAACCGCAGCCGCGAGCTTCAGGACAAACACAAAACGCACGTGAAAGTCTGTCAGTACGTGAGTTTCGTGCATCTAATATGTACTGCATTCCAAACGGCAGAAATGAAAGCATATCTAAAGTAAAAGACTAAAATAACAGCGAGTGGAAGCGCTGTCAAGCAATGCGCACGTGTCTCACAGCGCATATTCTGTGCAATGAAGCCTGCCGCGATTGTCTCTAGCGCACACACGTGCCGTATACGGGAAAAAGCCAAGCTCAGATTTTAAAATACAGAGTGCATTTTTAATACTTGCGTGACAAGCGCGTATGCGAATGACGTCATAGGCTATAATCGATTATGGTCTATTACTGCATCGATGCAGAATCGTCCACATCTGCATCACGATGCAACGATTAATTTTGACACCTCTACAAAACACCCTTACAGTAGCAGAGCATGAAGCTTCTTTAGTAGCTTCTTCTAATTAGCAGGCTGCCTGTCTTTAGTTTTTGACAGAGAAGGACCCGTGTTGGTTGTGATCTTTTGTTTTGGGAGCCATGGATCGGCACAAGTTCTGACTACCCCTCGGCGTCAGCTTGTCCTCCTGACCTTGGTGGCGACAAAGTGTGTTGTGAACTTGGCTTACGCTCTGCTTTCCCACCTCCTCCTGCAATATCAAAGAATTTAAACGGACAATCTAGCGTGAAGAAACGCACATCCTCCAGCCCTGTCAGGACGGGTGATTGAGTTTATTGGAGCAGAAAAGGAAAATCTCTACAGGCCGCTGCCGCTCAGCACCCCCCGTTCCTCATTGTGATGTCACCTGGGGGAGGGGCCGCTCATTTCAGAGGCCCAGCTCGACCCGTGTCATCTAACATTACCCCAAATGACACTTCCACATCCACTTACCTTTTTATTTTGGTTCTCTTTTGTTCTCGCTTCCCATTATTATGTAGACTGTATCTATGCGTGTGCACTCTCACAAACACACACATACTTGCTGTGCTCTTGTGCTCTGCGATCATGTCATTACTCAGTCATCGCTGTTTAATGGGTTTTAACAGCTGATGTTTGGAGCAAATGTTGGCTCCTGTTAGAGCCAGTTGGTCCGCTTGGGGCCATAAAGACTCTGCCTCTCCTATCTGTCCGCAAAGCATTTGTCCTCTTCTTATTTGCTTAGATGCTTTCCCGGATTTGCTTATTCATTTTGGTTTGTAATGGCCATACGTGCAGGCTTTTATTTATTAAATGACTTGATTGAGATTTTGTGAAGAGACATCCGCAGTGTATATTTTTCTGTTCGCTTCTGCTTCGCTTATTTCCACTGACTCAAGCAGCCAAAATTTGACAGATCTGCAAATGAGACCTCATCTCTTGGAGCAGGTGGTTTGTCACTTATAGTTTAACAAGTTCCACATTTGGTATTTGAAGGAGAAGTGAAAGGCTGTAGGGTACATTTACTTAGGGGTATCCATGTGATTTTATTTCTTAGGAAAAAAAAAATGTTTTCTTATAACACTTCATGTGAACCAGTTAAAGGAATCTTCTAGGTTTTCTTTTTCTTTCTTTCTTTTTTTTTTTAATTTATCTCTATGGACAGCATGATGTCATTACCACAGAAAATAGTTTCAGTAATTTTGTGTTTGCTAAGATTTGTATTCTTTTTTTTACTGTTAAAAAAAATTATTTTTTTCTCCCCCAGAGTTATGTACTCATCACAGAATAAAAAATAAAAAAAATTGCAGCATATTTTTTTTTTTGTCAAAGAAATTTATAATTTTATTTGAATTTAAATTTAAAGTATTTGATTTTTCATTAAACATTAGATTTATCTTTTGACCTGAAAATAAGGTTATTAACAAATAATTTATTAGTTTTTTATTTAAATCAGCAATAATAGACTTAGACTTCCTTTATAAATAAATAATCAGAAATTGTACAGCTAGAATGCAACTTCATGATGGACATAAATTCAGAAACATACTTTTGCTGGAAGATTATGACATAAATTGACATCTTGTAATTGTATTGTTTTGGACGTATTTTTACTCTTCCATGTTAGCCAGACGACTTTACACTTTACAAATTTTATTATATCAGAAAATAATTGCTACAATTATGTTCAATACCACACAGAAAACTAGCTCATTTAAGTTTTTACCCAGTTCAGACCATGACATGTTGAACAATAAGTTAAAACGTAAAGATAAAATATGTATTAAAAAATTATATTTAAAAAAATTTCATAACTAATGTTACACCACTATAATATTAACTTGAGATGGTGTTAATGTATCATATGTAGCCTTAAGAATTAAATCAAAATTATAGTGCTGGGCAACGATTAATCATGATTAACTGTGATTAATCACATCCAAAATAAAAGTTTTTGTTTATGTATATGTGTGTGCTGTGTATGTATTGATATTCATATAATTTATATTATAAATAAATATATTTAATATATAAACATAACATTTTTTTGAATATATACATGCGTGTGTATTTATATATACATAATAAATATACACAGTACACACACATATGTACACAAAAACTTTTATTTTGGATGCGATTATTCGCGATTAATTGTTGCACAGCACTAATTCTATGATCCATGAAATCTTTGTTTTAATGTATATTGAATTCAAACATTACTTCACATTATTACAAGGCTATATTGTGAGTCCTAGTCTAGTGTGTTGAGTATTGCTGTCTGGCTGTTGGGTCAGGTCTGACGCACACAAACTCTTGCTGAAACACATACATGACCATTTGGAGCAATGCGGCCGTGCTCGACAGTGGTGATGTCATGAGTTGGAGCACAGAGGTCCTCTGGACTGCATTGGATACAAACAGCAAGTGTTCTTTCTTCTGCAAAGTCACTGCTCCTTCTCGCTCACTGCCAGCCCAGCACTCACTTGTTTTTTCCTCCAGTGCTCAAGCCAGCACTGATATCATCCCTCGGCTCTCCGCACCCCCCTATCTTCCTGACAGCCTGCCCACCGCAACCTGAGCATGACACCATCACATGCACACACATAATGCATGCACTCAAGAAAACTGTATGCTGAACTTCCAGAAAAGTGTGGAAGAGAAAGGATAACATAGCAAAAGAGCCATGTTGTTTTCCATCCCGTATCCCGCTTTTCCTTCAAGTGGTTTCTGACAAACACGCCTTTCAGAGTCGAGTAATTGGGGTGTCCCTCATCTAGGCCTTTCTGGCTTCGTGTGAAACGTTTTTCCATTATTGCACAAAACCTCAATTGAGCGGAGAACCCACCCCCTCCACCTCACCAATCCCCTCTTCCATTCTTGCACTTCCTTTACCCTTCCAGCTCACCCCCATTTCCTCCAGGTGTCAAGAGTGAAGATGGCCTCATTTGCATCAGACAGTGCTGTTGACTCCTACATTTAGCAAACTTGTCTGACTCTAGAAAGTATGCAAGTTTTTCGCCATGGGAGAAAAAAATTAAAAGGGTTATTGCGCTTTTTTTCCCTCACAATTGTGGCTTTTCTCTTGCAATTCTGAGTTTACATCTGGCATTTCTGACTTTATAAAATTGCAAGAAACTTGTTAATTCTGACAAGAAAAGTCAGAATTGTGGGATGCAATCTCGCAATTATGAGAAAAAAGTCCAAATTGTGAGATTATTAAATTTACTTTTGTTTTTTTTTATTCTATGGCTGAAACATGAAAAAAAAAAGAACAGAATTGTGTGATATAAACTAAAAATAAACTCACTTGTGCATTTTAGTTTTTAAACAACAGGCATAACCGTAGCAAAAGTTCTGCGTTTTAAAACGAAAACTCAAAATTATTAGTAATTAACTTGCAATTTTGTGAAAAAATGTCAGAATTGTGAGATATAAATTCGTAGTTACAAGAAAAATAGTCAGAATTGTGCGATTTAAAAAGTTGCAACTACGTTTTTCCTCATTCCATGGTGGAAATTAGCTTCCATAAGAGAGGCTAGACCAGTTGTAGACAAACTAAAAAAATCCTGTATTAAAACTTTTATGCACAAGTAGGGCTGGGCGGTATATCGAGTTTGTACGATATATCGATATTTTCTTTATAAGCGATACGATATGAGGCAATACCGTTTATATCGATATACAGTAGTTTGATACGAGTGCATCTGAAAATATAGCGGAGGACACAGACTGAGCTGCTGCAGAGAAAGTGCATAATCCAATTTTTTCTAAACAAGCTTTATTTTAAGGCCTTTAAAAACTGGTAAGACATAGTATAGTTTATAGTTTCGCATAGTTTAAGCGACTCGGCCCGTCAGATGCTCTGACAGAAAGGCTGCGTGTGCCGCTGACAGAGACTGTACTCAAGCTGTTTAATGTGTTTGAGATGTGCTGTTTCCCTAATGCATAACTTACATTTCACAGGTATATTCTCCATCTGTAAATGTTGGAAAGTCAGGGAAATATTTCCATTTTGTTGTCAGAAATGCATGAGCCTTCTGCTGTACGATTCTCCGCTAAACTTCACAGACTTCATTTATAACGAGCGCGCCGAACAGACGGAGCTCAATTAAATATTAGCGCAATAATTCTGACTAAAATATACATTTCGCTGAAATATTTGTAGTTGGCCAATAAATGTGACGTAGGTTTAAAATTCTACAAGTAAGTCTACTTTTATGATAGCACTAACTGTATGTAAAGTGACTGTAATGGGGTAATCAAAATAGTCTAACACAACTCTGTGCTTTTGTTCTTATTTATTTTAATTTTTAGATTAGTGAATTTAACTTCCGCTTTAAAAGCCTTATTTTTGTTTTTAGATTGCAATGTTACAATGTTAGACTGAAATGTGATTTTTAACCCTTTTTTGCACATAATATAAAGGCTAGCATGGTTACATTCACTTTATTTGTTTTCATAGCATTTAATATGTATTGTTTTGTTGGACAACATTGGGCGGTAAGTGAATATATATATATATATATATATATATATATATATATATATATATATATATATATATATATATATATATATATATATATATATATATATATATATATATTAAATACAGATTTTTTTTTTTTAATTCCAAATACAAAAACGAAAATACCATATATCGCAAATCAGCCAAAAAATACTGAGATATGAATTTTTGCTCATATCGCCCAGCCCTATGCACAAGCATTACTGTAACAGTTGTGGTCATAAGCACAAATAGCAGTACTCTTACGTGTACCATCAGCGTGCAATATTCATTAAGGAGAGAATAACATGTAAAAGGTAGGATTATTGGCTGCTTTGGTTGTTTGGATTTACTTTTCCATTCCTCCTCTTTAGCGGGAGGGTTTTAGCTGAGCAGGCCATGGAACGTTTTACAGGCCCTTTCATAAATGGCCCATTCAGTTCCCTCAAACTGCTCTCAAAAGGATCTTGTGTCACTACAGAGAGCTCTGAGACAAGCAAAAACAGTGCACTACAGCCCCTGCATGAAGACTCAAGAACTGTAGGATTGTTTTGACTCTTTTCATTTTAAAGTGATAGTTCATCTGGAAATGAAAGTTCTGTCATTTACCCAAATTCATGTTCTTCCGAAGTTACAGTAATTACATTTATAATTTTACTACAGATTTCAATTTATGTATTTGAACTTTCTGTTCATCAATAAAAATCTGCATCAGAAAATCAACATAGTACAATGGTATTTGTAAAATAGGACACTGAAGACTGGAATAATGCTGCTGAAAATCAGCTTTCCATCACAGGAATTAATTGCATTTTGAAATGTATGAAAATAGAATAGAAGAGTTATTTTAAATTGTAATAATATTTCACAATATCACTGTTTTTACTGTATTGTTAATCAAATAAATGCAGCAATGGTGATGGTAAGAGATTTCTCTGAACTGTGTTCATTTAATTTTATTTTATTTTTTTTTTTATTTTTTATTTTTTTTTCCAGAAATTTTGAAGAATCTTCATGTGAAGTTTTTTTTTTTTTTTTTTTTTTTCGTTCCACATCTTACACAATGCTTTTTAAGGTCCAAAAATGACAAAAACGCTAGTCTAGTTATCATAAAGTCACTATTCACTCTCAATCCTGCCCTCCAGCAAGCTAATAATTCGAAAACCACTGTGACTGGATCACTGAGTCCCAGTCGTTCCCAACCAGTTCAGTGATCAAATTGTTCATTTAAACCTGTTCTTTTTGATAAACTGTTGGTCCGGTTCATAAACTGAACTGATTTGTTCACAACTCGATCCGTTTGCAGTAGTTAGAGTTAACAGCTCATTTGAGGGGAAGATTATCAGGTAATAATGGTGACTTAAATTTAGTCTTTCAACACGAAGATATCATCTTCAAAAGACTTACTAGTTAGAGCATATTATATGTATGAACTACTATTACGATGCTTTAAAAAATTATGCTTTTTTGTAGCTTAACAGACATGGTTACTATTGATTTACATAAAATTAAAAGCTAGAGTAAATGTGCAAATTGTGGCCCCTGTTGGGAGCGGGAATTGAATTGCTTTCTATTGGCCTGTGCCGCCACTCAAGGTTAATTTTATTAATTGAGTTTTAATTGAAAAAGTCAGTGATTGACGGCTGCTCTCTCATTAGACTTATCTAGTTTACCAGCGGTGACAAATTGCCTTGTGTAATCTACCGGCCTCATAAAGGGTGGGCTAATCCCACCGAGTCCTTTCCATTACTTCACTGCAGTGTTAATTTCACAGTTAGCTGACCTCTGAAGCAATCTTAGAAAAGTTAGTTAAGCATTCGCACGATTATTCCCTGTGTTCAGAGCAACACTGCAAATGTCTTACACTTCTCTGTGAGGGTATGGAGTCCACTCTCTGATACTGTCCCGTAATGAACTGGCCGTTTGGCTGACCCGCAGAATGAGTTCAAAATCGACAAGCTGTCAGGCTGACAGACTAATGTGAGGTTTAGCTGACCCTCCATCGTTTAAAATGCTGAAGTGATTGTTTCGCATTATTTTTAGTTAGTTTGGTGTCCTGCGAGGTTCACGGGTCAAGCGCGTGAGCCCAGGTGAAGGAAATGGCAGTGGGCTGTTAGTACAGTGGCTCTCATTTAGATGCAGTTGGACAGGCCTACAAAGGGCTTCTTCAGCAATATGTCCCATCACTGACTGGCCTAGAGAACAGAGGTTTCTCACACGGCCTGTGAGCGGGAAGCAGTGCACTGTTAAACACATTCATCCCACCTCACCTCACCTTACTGCAGAGACTACTTTTAGACTTGGATTCATAGCTACTGCAAGCTTTTCCACTTGCTTTTGTGATAAAGAACCGGCAGGACTCATGCGGAGCCTCTGAATTGATGTGTGTAATGAATAGGGCGACATTAGCGCAGTGGGGCACGTCTGTTGTCCTAGCAGGAAGTTAACTAAGCAAATAGTGATTGCACACAGCAAGAGGATGCTACTCAACACTACACAATACACAGTGCCATCAGTCAATGCACTTAAAGCTGAATTAATGGTTGATGATATGAGTTCTTTAATGCTGTTGTTGATATCTAAAAGAGCAGGGTGATCAGTCTAATGCTCATGAATATATATTACAGTTTTATGATGGCATGATACATGTATGATCGCTGGAATTAAATGAGCACTTATTTTACAAAATATTATATGCCATAAGAATAATAAGTATATTATTCATTAAGTATTGATGTTTTAGAATTGACTTTTCCACTTATTTTAATCAGCTTAAAATTGTAAAATACAGATTAATCCGTCACTGATGTGAATGTTTACTGCTTTAGAGTAAAATAAAATATTTCCAGATTTCACACTGGACATCAAGTGATGACACAGCTTGCAAAATTGTTTATTGTGCAAAAGTATTATTTAATTATATTATTAAATATATTGTATTCTATGAATTATTATTCTCATATATTATCACTATTAATAATGTTATAATAGTAATAACAACAACTTACAGGTGCATCTCAATGAATTAGAATGTCGTGGAAAAGTTCATTTATTTCACTAACTCAACTCAAATTGTGAAACTTGTGTATTAAATAAATTCAATGCACACAGACTGAAGTAGTTTAAGTCTTTGGTTCTTTTAATTGTGAAGATTTTGGCTCACATTTAACAAAACCCACCAATTCACTATCTCAACAAATTAGAATATGGTGACATGCCAATCAGCTAATCAACTCAAAACACCTGCAAAGGTTTCCTGAACCTTCAAAATGGTTACACAATAGCCTATACAATCATGGGGAAGACTGCTGATCTGACAGTTGTCCAGAAGACAATCATTGACACCCTCCACAAAGAGAGTAAGTCACAGAAGGTCATTACTGAATGGTTGGCTGTTCACAGAATGCTGTATCAAAGCATATTAAGTGAAAAGTTGACTGGAAGGAAGAAATGGGGTAGGAAAAGGTGCACGAGCAACAGGGATGACCACAAGCTTGAGAATACTGTCAAACAAAGCTGATTCAAACACTTGGGAGAGCTTCACAAGGAGTGGACTGAAGCTGGAGTCAGTGATCAAGAGTCACCACGCTCAGACGTCTTCAGGAAAAGGGCTAACAAGCCACTTCTGAAACAGAAACAATGTCAGAAGCATCTTACCTGGGCTAAGGAGAAAAAAAACTGGACTGTTGCTCAGTGGTCCAAAGTCCTCTTTTCAGATAAAAGTAAAGTTTGCATTTCATTTGGAAATCAAGGTCCCAGAGTCTGGAGGAAGACTAGAGAGGCACAGAATCCAAGCTGCTTGAAGCCCAGTGTGAAGTTTCCACAGTCAGTGATGAATTGGGCTGCCATTTCATCTGCTGGTGTTGGTCCATTGTGTTTTCTGAAGTCCACAGTCAATGCAGCCATCTACCAGGACATTTTAGAGCACTTCATGCTTCCTTCTGCTGACAAGCTTTATGGAGATGCTGATTTCATTTTCCAGCAGGACTTGGCACCTGCCCACACTGCCAAAAACACCAAAAGTTGGTTAAATGACCATGGTGTTGGTGTGCTTGACTGGCCAGCAAACTCACCAGACCTGAACCTCATAGAGAATCTACGGGGTATTGTCAAGAGGAAGATGAGAGACACCAGACCCAACAATGCAGATGAGCTGAAGGCCGCTGTCAAAGAAACCTGGGCTTCCATACCACCTCAGCAGTGCCACAGACTGATCACCTCCATGCCACGCCGAATTGAGGCAGTAATTAAAGCAAAAGGAGCCCCTATCAAGTATTGAGTACATATACAGTAAATGAACATACTTTCCAGAAAGTCAACAATTCACTAAAAATGTTTTTTTTTTTTGTTTGTTTTTTTTGGTCTTATGAAGTATTCTAATTTGTGAGATAGTGAATTGGTGGGTTTTTGTTAAATGTGAGCCAAAATCATCACAATTAAAAGAACCAAAGACTTAAACTACTTCAGTCTGTGTACATTGGATTTATTTAATACACGAGTTTCACAATTTGAGTTGAATTACTGAAATAAATGAACTTTTCCATGACATTCTAATTCATTGTGATGCACCTGTATATTTTATATTGTAATATTAATATATATGATATAACTAATAGTATTATTTTTATTATATAATTATAGTACTATTAATAATATGCAATTAATATTATATATGTATATAAGATGATTGAGATATATATATATATATATATATATATATATATATATATATATATATATATAAACATAAACTACTAGATATTAATTCAATAATTAAACACCTGTTTGTTTGTTTGTTTACTGTAGAGTGTGGTTAACTGGACCAGCCTAAAAATTTGTTTTTGTTTGTTTATTTATTTATGCCATGATTTGAGCTAAAGAGGCACAGTTTATGATATCAAAATTTAACAATTTGACAAACTCGTTTGATTTCGGTCTTTCTCCATTCAAATAGACAGGAGCTGTAGTTGCATGACTGGAAATAGCTGCCCAGGGGCATTACCAATATGTCCGCAGAGTGAACTAACTTGTCTTAAAGGGACCTTGCATAGTTTTGTCCATTTTGTTTCATCAGGGCATGTCACACAACCTGTCCATGTTGGCATCTGACAAATTTTACTACTTTCACCAAGTAGCAAATTCATTTGTGTTAAATATTGTTAGGTTTGATGTCCTTTTAATGTCAGCTTCAAAAATTAAGAGAAGTATTTTCTTACATAGTTAGTTTATGGTTTTATTATTTGCATTTAGCTTCTTTTTTCCCCTACTGTACTCAACCCTATTAGACTGCAGCGCATTTTTGTGTCACAGCCCTCCCAGATAAGAACCATTGGTGTATTATGTTATGTGCTAATTACAGTGTGTTAATGTATTTCATTGACTTTGTATATTGATTTCTCCTGTTTGTGTTTACAGAACCAGTAGCATTCTCAGCAGAGACCACCCTCCCGACAAGAGGCCCAAAAGCGATAAGCAGCCTGGTACCCCTACACATGAGTTTGACCCTACAGGTAAATTTCATCCGAGAGTTTCTTTCACCCTCTCCTCATACAGAATCGTAGTGTTTGGCTGTACTAAATGCTATCCTGACTGCTCGTGTGTGCGTGTGGTGTGGACTGAAGCACACTGCTCCTCTCACATAGTCTCTTCAGACTCTAAAATGGAAACAGTTTCCTCCACATACAACACAGATGGAAGGCTGTGCCATCCACTAACTGCAGTGGAACAGCTTTAAACAGCGGCATGATTCATACTTGCTGACCATAAACGATGCACATGTTCCTGGCCCCGGTTTTGGCAGTTGAAAGACATTGTCAGTATGTTTTTCTTTTAAGTTTCGCCTCTTGTTTTTCCTCTCAGCCACTGGTGAGAGTAGAGAAGGAAAAGCAGTCCTGTGCATGGCCATTAATGTGAGGTTTATGGTGGAGAACAATGTGATAATCGTATCGTTAAAAATACGATTCGCATTGTTTTGATGGGGAGATGTTTTCCTGTTTCATTGAAAGACGAGTGAGATGATGACAGAATTTCATCAGGGGTCTTTTCAAAGATTTCTGAACTATTCTGAAGCAGTTTTCACATGTGCATAGTTTTGATTTATTTATTTTAAATATCTCACTTTCACATGTTAAGAGAGAATGGAGGATGTGATGCATGTTTATTTCTGATGTTCCTCTGGTGTTGGACTCTCCTCTTCTGATGCATGACTAAAACATCTTTTCAACGGTGTGGTGTTCAGTTTCCTCTAGGGTTGGGCGATATAACTAAAAATACGAAATACCTTTTCATTCTTTTCACAGTATTTGATATTGGTTGTTTGTTTTGAATTGACTTTTTTTTTTTTTTTCCAACCAAGCAGCCATTGTTGTCTACTACACTCAAGTTAAAAATAATACTAATAATTCAAGATATAAAACAGTTTTTATTTATATACACCAATATAACATTACAATAATACACAGTAATATTTACATTTTAATATATTTTTTAAAATGAAAATAAAAAATTTCAGCAATGATACAAGCACTGGAGTCGTAAAACCCAGAAACATGTTAGCATTTTTGCATATCCGGTTCCTTGCGCCTGGGTTTTTTGAACAAATCTTGGGTAGAATGCCTGAAATAAGGTCTGTGGTTAACACAAGCTCAAGATATTTTCATTTTTTATTCTATGACATAAAATACATCAGTAATACCCTACTCATGATTTTTTTTAAAGCTTTTACTTGTCTTGAACAAGACGGTTGCTAACAAGTGGCTAAATATGACTACAGAATTTGTCATCAACATTAAATGTCATCATGCCGAACAGGAAAATTCATCTACTCACTAGTTCACTTATACAGTCTCCATTGAGTTTATAATCATGCTCTTGCAACTCAAACTTTCAAACTTGTAGATTTTAAAGACTAAGGGCCAGCCATCGCAAGCACAATCCATCTTTTGGTGTTAAAATAGTACTGTCAGGATTTACTAAAGATGCGCAGTGAAGAATTAGTGCTGAAAAGGCGTGGACACAGTTATTTTTGTGCCTGACCTGCATTTGTAGGAGTTTCCCTTTCAGACGCAAAATTTATGGGAGGAGGGTATTAAAATGAAGCGCGCAACGCGATTTACTAACATTTGCACTCATCAAATTACTGGTATTTGCGCCATTATTTAACGCCCCAAAAAAGCATGTCTTAAAGGGCTAGTTCACCCCAAAATGAAAATTGTCATTAATTACTCACCCTCATGTCGTTCCAAACCCGTAAGACCTTCATTCATCTTCAGAACACAAATTAAGATATTTTTTATTAAATCTGAGAGCTATCTGACCCTCCATAGACAGCAACGCAACTGAAATGTTCCCAGGTCCAGAAAAGTAGTAAATACATCAGTAAAACAGGTCCATGTGACATCAGTGGCTCAACTTCAGTTTTGCGACGCTACGAGAATACTTTTTTTTTTTTTTTTTGCGCAAGGAAAACAAAAATAACAATTTACTCAACCATTCTTCTCCCCCGAGTTACGTCTTCCACCATTTTAGAGAGTATCACAATACATACGCATGCTTTCCCCTAAGTGTAAACAACGCTTATTACGCAGATTATACATTCATGAACGCTTTCCCCCCGAACGTAAATAACGCTAATTACGTCAAATACATTCTTGGGTACTCTCCAGAATGGTGGAAGACGTAACTCGGAAGAGAAGAATTGTTGAGTAAATTGACCATGTGACATCAGTCCACTGATGTCACATGGACTGTTTTACTGATGTATTTACTACGTTTCTGGACCTGGGAACATTTCAGTTGCGTTGCTGTCTATGGAGGGTCAGATAGCTCTCCGATTTAATCAAAAATATCTTAATTTATGTTCCGAAGATGAACGAAGGTGTAACGGGTTTGGAACGACACGAGGGTGAATATTTAATGACATAATTTTCATTTTGGGTGAACTAACCCTTTAAAGCAGGTGCTAATTTGCACTGTTCTTGGTAGATTGTGCTGGTCATTCTGGAAATGATCTGGCTGCATCTGTGTGCTTTAATGTGTGCATTGTCTGTAAATCACACACAGAATTTTCTCCTCCCATTGGTGCTTTTATGGAATTGCGCTCTAATGCTAATTTGTTCTGTTTAGTAAATCTGGCCCTAAAAGAGTTGTTGGAGGCTTAATGGTTGTGACGCTGAAGTCATGTGACCACGGTGTAGTTCTTTTGTAGCATATCTTTAGTGTTTTATTTCTGACAGTTGTGTTTTAAAAGCTGTTAAGATTATCATGATGAACCAAATGTTTGCTGGTTACAACTTATTTTCTGCAGCAAAAAATGGACTCAAAACATAAACACAGTTTTGCTACTTAAATTTAAATTAGAGATGGAGTTTGAATATCTCTGTCCTAACTAGAGATGCACCGATCGACTGGCCAGGGACCGGAATTAGCCGGTTTTCCGTTTTGACGTCACACTTACGGCGACTGATAATGTATTTATGTTGTGCCAAATGAGGCTCGCGCAGCCTGAGTGAGGGTGTGAGAGAGACTCGTGCAGAAATCAAAACAAATGAATGTTATAGATGCATGCTGCGGTAGTGAATAAAAAAAATGATAATATATGATTTAGGTACACAACATTGCACGACCAAAATGTTTCAACACGATTGCAATGTGATTTTATACAGCAGTAGTTCAATAAACAAGTTAAAATTAAGTGACTTACATTTTAGACACAATATTGACTATTTTAGCTCAATTTCGCTGATGAAAATAGTTCCAATCAAAGCCACAGCAGAACTGTTTTGTGTCTCCGAGCAACACAGCGGTGTTTCGTTTTTGAACGAATAAAGTGAGTCAATGATTCAGTAACCCATTCATAAAGACGTCGCTTGCCTCGTTGCTGAATGAATCAGCCGTTTGAATGAATCTGTTGAATGAAGGATTAAATGACTCACTCATTCAAACAGTTATTTGCCACAACCTACTGGTTTGGTTTCATATTTAAAACTATCATTGCATTTTTCCCAACATTTCTTATTTTTATGTTTAAAAAATATTTAAAGCATTAATCTTATAAAATTCTTTATGCATTTGAAATTTTGCAGTGTAAATGCATTTATGGCACCTCAGCTTCATCAAACAGTCTGTGTAAATACATCTAATGCAGCTTCTGTGTTTCCTGCAGTGGAAAGTTGGAGTTTGTTTATACTGATTTCATTTGAATGGTAACAGCTCTACAGTTTCTTATTATTCTAACTGAATTATTTGAAACAATGTAAGAATTTGATGTGGAAGATGACACATTTAATAAGTTTAGTGAAAAAATGACAATTTAAGAAACACTGGGAAATGACATCTGTTTTGTTATATACAGCAACTCCTTTTCAGTTAATTGTTATTTCTACCTCTTTTCTAGTCACAGAGCACTTTATTTTGAGAGTTGTTTAAATGAGAGAACATCTCTAACTTTGTACAGGTTGGGGGAATTGTAATGTTTAATATTTTTTTTTATTATGTAAATAAATTATTTATTATGTTTTGCATTAAAAAAGTATAGATTTTTGTTTGTATATGGTGTCAATTATAGTTTTTAGAAAGAAAATCGGAATTGGCAGAAATCGGTATTGACAGGTCACACTTCCAAAAAAATTGGAAATCGGAATCGGCCAAGAAAATTGCAATTGGTGCATCTCTAGTCCTAACTTTTTTTTTTTTTTTTTTTTGCCCTCAAATTGCAAAATTATCTAGAGGCCGAACAAAAATATAAAGGAAGTTCATTTTCCAGGAAGTTCATTTGAGAATACACTGATATATCGCCCAACCCTAATGTCTTCCCAATATCTTTTTTGGAGTGTCTGAGAAGTGTGGCTCTTTTGTGTGATTAATTCAGCCCAAACTTGTGTTGCCTTGCGTAATGATGGAGACTACTGTTATAAATCGTATATGTTCCGTTAAACAATATCACTGATTACGTTTTTGTGAGAAATTCAAATAGGCAAGGCTGAT
Source organism: Spinibarbus caldwelli (assembly GCA_039654775.1). Lineage (NCBI taxonomy): Eukaryota > Metazoa > Chordata > Actinopteri > Cypriniformes > Cyprinidae > Spinibarbus > Spinibarbus caldwelli. The sequence continues at coordinate 14,852,153 of CM077253.1, read as the reverse complement.
CAAGTCCACAGTTTACTGTCTTGTGTTATGATTAACTATGATTAACCATATTTCAAGATGAAAGCATAAACCGACATCTTTACGTAGCCGTTTTTGAGAATGTTATCTCTCGTTAAAGTACTTTTCACCTCAAACTATATGTTATATCTGCATTTGTGCCAAGCATTGATTTCTGGGTTAACACCTGGGGACCTTAATACCTGAATACCTTATTAATCATTTCGGGGGAGACACTTTAATATGTAAGACCTTGGGGATTTGACTGCTTATCAATAGACAATGACCCGTGCCAAAACAGCCACACTGTGTGTATTTGTGCCATTGCTCATTTTTTCATTTGAGTCCTCTCTCTGTGTCCTCTGTGATATGTGCGTGTGTGTCCCGTGTTGTATCATGATGTTGTGTGGCTCAGACGTGCTGGTGCAGAAGAGTGGATTTGTAGTGGCTGACAGGAGACCTGAGTCTTGTGGTAAGATGATCGTACTGTTGCTGTGTTTCTAGTTCTGTCTTTACTCTTGTGCAGGTGTTTCTTCTACAGCACTGTGAAGTTCAAGTGTTATCAGTGTTTATTTATATTCAGCTTCCCCGCTGAGTTGATTTTGGGCTCTGTGTGTATTATTGAACAATAACAGATAGCATTATTTTTAATGGTTCAGAAGATAAATACTGAGAGTCTGGATGCTCTGTTTAAAGCCTGATAACTGTTATATATATACTTTAACTATTACATGATATACTTAGAACTTACTGTGATTTTTTTTTTTTTTTTTTTTTTTTTTTTTTTTTTTTTTTTGTGAAATGAAAAAAATGTACTCCCTTTATCTTTGCACTACAGTTATTAAAAAAATTGATCAAAATTTTTTAAATATTATTACAGTTTAAAACTTTTCCATTTTAATATATTTTAAAATGTAATTTATTCCTGTCATGTCAAAGCTGAATTTTCAGCAGCTATTATTATTACAGTTCTCATACACAAATTTGTGCTTCTTAAAGGGATAGTTCACCCAAAAATGAAAATTCTGTCATTAATTATTCACCCTCATGTTGTTCCAAACCCGTAAGACCTTTGTTCATCTTCAAAACACAAGGTAAGATGTGTTTGATGAAATCCGAGAGCTTTCTGACCCTGCATAGACAGCAATGTAACTACCAAGTTCAAGGCCCAGAAAGGAAGTAAGGACATCATTAAAATAGTCCATGTGACATCAGTGGTTCAACAGTAATTTTATACAGCTACGAGAATACTTGTTGTGCGCAAAGAAAACAGAAATAACTACTTTATTCAACTATTTTCTTTTCCGTGTCAGACATTGACACGCGTTCACGAGAGTAACATGATGCATGCGTTCTGATATAGAACGTCCATCTCTCTTAGTTAATCGTCTGTATATTCTGGTTCAAATAAGTAAGGCTGGGCAAAAATTTGCAAGTCATCCTCTCTGATGAAATCATCAGACATGTTTACAAAGACATGTTTTATGTACAGCGTAATTTTATGAAGCGTGCATGCGTTGTGGTACTCTCGTGAACGTACGTTGAAAAATAGTTGAATCAAGTTCTTATTTTTGTTTTCTTTGCGCACAAAAAGTATTCTCGTATAGGGTTGTGCCGATAGATGATTGTATCGTGTACCAACGATAGTTAGAGATATCGTCTGTGGCTGATGCCTTTAACGATAGCAAGACAATTATTATATTATTATTATTACTATTATTAGGCTAATAATACTGTCTAATTAATATTAGGGCTTATTTGTTGCATTATATTTCTTTTTCCACGTTTTTACAGTTTTGCGCATTATAACCAATCGCACATGATTATGCTGAGCTTATGAATGCAATGGCCAATCAGATGCGTTCAGATGAGTCATCACTAAACAGTCAGCAGAGTTCCGTTGTTCAGCGCGCTGACTGAATTCTGACTCGCGATTTCTCTCATCGTAAACAAAGTGCAGATGTATGTGCGATGTAAGTGTATGAGATTTATTCATCATACAGTGTAGATTCACTGATTATAACGGGAGTGTTTTTAACGTGCATAAACTCGCATTATAGACTGAGCTTGTGATGTTGTTCTTTGGTAATGTTCTTTGCTCGTTTTCTATAGCTGCTTTTTGAATAGCCTAACTGAGGAAATGTAAGCATTATAATTAGTAACTTACAATGTTTCTATTAATTTGTTATCATGTTAAATACAAATTCAGTCATATTAAAAACATAAGGCTGCTTTTAGCCTTACGCTGGAGTTGGTTCACTTTCCGGCAGTGAAACTAAGTAAATAAATAATAAAATAAATTAGCACGATAATATTGTGTATCGGCGATCTCACAGGCTGACGATAGGACGATATGAAAATTGAGCATATCGCCCAACACTATTCTCGTAGCTTCATAAAATTATGGTTGAACCACTGATGTCACATGGACTGTTTTAACAAAGTCCTTACTACCTTTCTGGGCCTTGAACATATCAGTTGCGTTGCTGTCTATGCAGGGTCAGAAAGCTCCCAGATTTCATCAATAATGTGGTATCCACTTAACACAGAAAATAAATTATTTATTAAATAGTCCAATTAAAATGACTTATTGAAAACATGTTTACAGTAATGCACTTGGAATCATAGAACTGGATCACCCTGATTCAGAAGTGTATCCATAACACCTAAACATCACATGGGTTAGCATGTAATAGAATCAATTATTAGTTATCTCTGTTAAATTAAATCTTTTTTAAATTCATTCATGACCATTTAGATCCGGTAATTTTCACACAACACTTTTAAGGATACAAGAAAGATATGTGATATAACTAGCCTAGCACTGTTTACAAGGAAACTCTTTACTCTTTGGTAATCAAAGCTGACGGTTGCATTGTCATGTTTAAACTGCAATATTTCTTGAAGAGTTGAATTTATATCACAAAGGTCATTTTTGTGTGACTGTTTGAGCACTTCATACTCATTTCTGTGATCTGAGAACTGCAGCTTTTGTTTTCAGATCTGATGAGCTATCAGTTTTGAAAGTAGGCCCATCTATCACAGTGCAGCATTAGATGACCATGATGATAACCCACGTCTCCACAGCTCTCATCATTTCTTGTGTCTTTCCATTATTCTGGGAAGCGGGCTAGATTTTAATTGGACTGTGAGATTGATGCGTTCGTTTCACAACTCTGCAGATTTTTTTTATGTTGCCAAGTGCTTTATGCCTGTGAGTGACTGTCTGCACTTACTTACCCTGTCAGTTCGATCAGGTATTGGAGTCATTGTTACTGTAATCTGCTTTGATAGGCCTCTCCTGATGAATGCTTTTATAAAGCTCATAGCTCATAGCTCAATTTCTCTCTCTTCCTCCAGGACTGGTTCAGAGATGCGTGATCATTCAGAAAGATGAGAACGGATTTGGGCTGACCGTCAGTGGGGACAATCCTGTTTTCGTGCAGCTTGTCAAACAGGGTAAGATGCCTGTCTATCACGCTGTCTGTCTTTCTGGCTCTGCCCACATCAGCTCCTGTGGGCGTCTGTCGAGACTCTCCCCTTCCCAGGCTTGATAAGACTTGGCTGCAAGTCAGAAATGGAACTGATGTGCTCTGAGCAGTAGGGCTGCAACAACTAATCGATAAAATCGATTATTATCAATTATGAAAATAATCGACAACGATTCACGTTATCGATTAGTCGGGTCTGCCCACAGCGCACGTCCAACTTCAGTGGGTCGCGTCAAATTACAGCACTGAATGACGCATTTCTATCGACAAAATGCATCTAAAAATAGTGGAGGAAACAGAATGATATGCTGCGGGAGAGGTACGTGATCCAAGCTGCCCAAAACATGAGAATTCTTTATTTTAAGCTTTAAGCTAATGCATTAGCGTAATGGCTTGCCCTGTCAGGCGCTTTGACAGATGCGTGTTCGTCCTCAGCGCAAAAAACTTTACGGACATATCCTTTTCTGTAAATGTCACAAATTCACGCGAGCATTTCCATTTTTGCATAAAGGTCCGTCCTGATAGTAAATCTTTACTGAATGAGTGCGGGCGCATGTACGCGCGTCAGACAGACGGAACCACCTTTTACAGGATAAAGAAATGACAGTAATGACTGTGATCAAAGTCAACGCATGTTCCTGCAGAAAATTACTCTTACCTGTTGGTTAACACTGAGTTTGTTTTTATTCATCCTTATTATATTTATTATTATTTTAATTTTTAATGTAGACGTTTAAACTATATTCACTATAAAGTGCCTAGCAAATTTATGTAGCCTAAGGTTTTAAACAAATTAGGTAAGGTTTGGGCCACTGCTGCTTTAAACTAACAGTATTGATGATTACCAAAATAATTTTTTAGCTTTCTGTATTGGTTAGTCCTCCAATATACGTAAGCTCTTTAGTAACAGTGGTTGGCTATTTCTAGTGCAATAATATAATGATTGCTATTATCTATGAAAAAAAGGCAGAAAAAATAGTCAAGCACTATATAGTTTTTTTTTTTTTAGATACCCAATTACAGTCAAAAAGTACATAAATATTGCCAGCAAGAATGCAAGCTGTTATGAAAGGCATAGGAGGACATTTTTGTTATTGTGAATAAATACTAGCCTACTTAGTTTATTTGCCCAATAAATGACTTTTTAGATTCAAACTATTTTTTGACAGATTCCCAAAAGATTTGTGTTTTCTCTTTATGACAGATGGTCTAATAAATTGTTAAACACTGTTTTCATAGCATTCATTTGACACGTTTGTTTGAAGGACATTGGGCAGAATGTGGAAGTGTTTTTGTCAATAAAATTTAAAAAAAGAAAAGAAAATTGGGCTTTTTTATCCGATTAATCGAAAAAAATAATCGACCAACTAATCGATTATCAAAAAAAATAATCGTTAGTTGCAGCCCTACTGAGCAGGACCAAGAAGACACATTAAGCATCATAAAACAGAAGCAGGGCTGCAAATACATTGAATATCGTTTTAAATAAACATATATATATATATTATATAAACACATTATAGATATTATATAAACACATTTAAACATTATAGATATTATATAAACACAATGAATAAAGTCAAGGTAGCACCATATTTAATTTTTGACAGGAATAAAGACAAGGCTTTGGAGGGACTGAAATACGGTGTGTTCAACCGAATGTACTGTTGACAGTTGTTTAGCTTTCTAAAAACTTTTCAATAGACAAAACTCTATAAAACAGTTTTCAAAGTTCTGAGTTGTGAAAATTTGGAAGGACTTGTTTTGTAAAATGGACTCAAAAACATTTAGTTTTTATTATTTAAAGATAAAAATTAAGTTGAATTTTATACATTTTTTGTATTTTTTATATTGTATTACACTACCAGTCAAAAGTTTTTTTAACAGTAAGATTTTTAATGTTTTTTAAAGAAGTCTCTTCTGCTCACCAGGCCTGCATCTATTTGATTCAAAGTACAGCAAAAACAGTAAAATTTTGAAATATTTTAACTATTTAAGCTGACTGTTTATATATTTTAAAATGTAATTTATACTTGTGATTTCAAAGATGAATTTTTAGCATCATTACTCCAGTCACATGATCCTTCAGAAATCATTTTAAAATGTATCTAAATATATGTGTGATTTTTACAAAACTTTATTTATCTTAGTCTGAAACTTGGTCATTCAGCACATAATGCACGTCATACAGTGTGAAATATTCTCTGAAAGTACACTCGTAATTGCTCATTTTTCTCAAAGTTTTTAACTATGTGACACTGTAGCGAATTGTGATTGAGTGAACATGTTTACATGAGACGTAAATTCATGAATACACAAAATGGAGGTTTCATCATTTGCAAAATGACATTGAAAACCAATTTGTGTGCGGTGTAAGTGGAGCACATAAACCACATAGCAATGTGCTGAAAAACCACCCAGAACCCCTTAGCAACCAGATGGCAGCACTCTGGCAAGCACCCGCTGCACTAGAAAATACTTTCAATTCATAATCATCATAATCGTCTCCTATCTTTTGGTAGATGGCGCTGCTATGCGTGCAGGTGTTCAGACAGGGGACAGGATCATTAAGGTGAGACTATTACATATGCAAGAGCTGTATTTCTCACTGCCCACTCCTCCTCTCTCTTCACCACTGCTTTTCAGCATCTGTCTATTCTGCCACCTGCTGGTCATAAAATGACCTCGTGTTTGAGTCGGTGTAGGAGAACTTGCATGTATATGTTTTATAGTCCGAGTATATTGCATTTGTAACATTTGTCGTCTCTGTTTTAGGTGAACGGGACATTGGTGACGCAATCGAACCATGTTGAAGTGGTGAAATTAATCAAATGTGAGTATAAAAAATTTGCTTGAGTAAAAACGACATTTTCACCGCTGACCAAAACTCATTTGTTCTTCACAGCCGGCTCATATGTGGCCCTCACAGTATTAGGCCAGCCCCCTGGGTTGCCCCAGATCCCCCTCTCTGAGGTAGATGTGGGTCTGTGGTCACCGGGGGCTTATGGGGACCCTTTTGTTACATCTCCCAACTCTTACAATGCAGCAGAACGCACCTCTTCTCTTGTATCATGGGTAAGAACCCCATACCTTCCAAAAAATTGTTTTCCTATCTGATTTTGTTTTGTTTTTCATTCTGTGTTTATTTGTTCTCGGTATACTTCCTCATATCTCTCCTCCAATTAAATTACGTAATCAATATTTATTATGTGCTCCTCCTTGTCGTTTGTCAACCCAACCCTTCATAGGAAGAGAACAGTGCTCCACTCAACCAAAGAATGGATAACAAGAGGATGGTGTCCAAGGAGCAACAGGACATACAGGTCAGAATCTAAATATCAGACTCAAAACCACTAGTTTAAAGTGGACACGCATGCTACTTTCAATTTCACAAAGTGTGTCTGTCAGTAAAGTGTTGAGTTACAGAGCTGTATTGTTGCTGTATGACTTAAGTTGATAAGAATGAGGCCTTTCCTGTTGGGAGGTAATTTAGAGCTTCAGTATAGCTGATAAGTGAGAGGGCAGACTTAAGCTCCTCCCATTATGTTTCGACATAGTTACCACCTTCACATGTCTTGTAAACAAAGATCTGTCATTCTCATTGTCTTGGAGAGCAGCATAGAAGTAGACTTTTACAGAGCAGAAGTTAGGCTTATACTCTGTTACCCTTTGACTGTGTATGAGATCTGATTATATAATATATGAAAATGTCTCTTCTTTAGGGACTGAAGGAGGACTACGGCAGAACTCCTACACCCAAACCACTACGGGACATCCAGGAAGCCAAGAAGCACATTCCACATCAGCAGGGCCAGATTAACAGGGCTACACATGTATGACATTTCTGACCAGTTATTATATTCATATTCATAGCATCCTTATCACACTGTTAGGGAGTGGTCAACTGATTTGGATATAGATAGAGAGACAGATTGTTTTTTGTTATTAAAGTAAGTTAAAATCTTAAAATGCAACCGTTTTCAGTATTGATAATAATAGGAATTGAGCACCAAATCAGCATTTTAGAATGATTTCTGGAGGATCATGTGACAAATTCAGCTTTGCCATAACAGGAATAAATTACAGTTTGAAATATATTATATAGTTAATATATATTTAATATATAAAAATAGAAAACAGTTATATTAAATGGTAACATTTCACAGTATTACTTATTTACAGAATTTTTGATCAAATAGATGCAGCCTTTGTGAGCATTAGAGATGTTTTTTTTTAAACATTAAAAGTCTTATTTTCTTATCTTATTAAAATTTATTTAAAAACTTGAAAATAAAACTTATACTAAAAATATATTTGTAAAAATGTATATTTTTAGATAATAGCAGCTTCCTCTTACTTCTGTTTACTCGTACCATTATAGTACTTTGTTCATAATATACACCATAATATATGGTGTCAGATGGCTGCCATGCAATAATTTTGGGGCAAACAGCCTTCACAGGATGCTAATTGATCAATCTGATTGATATATTGCTTGACCATTAATTAGAAGACTATTGGCCAGATTTTCTAGATGCAATTCTATAAAAGCGTCGATGGGAGGGCAAAATTCTATGTGTGACATTGCGTACATTAAAAAGAACAGATGCAGATAGATCATTTCCATAATGACCAGCGCAATCTACCAAGAGCAGCGCAAATTACCGCCTGCTTTAAGACATGCTTTTTTTGGGCGTTAAATAATTGCGCAAATATTAGTAATTTGACAAGCGCAAACGTTATTAAATCATGTTGCATGCTTAATTTTAATACTCTCCTTCCATAAATTTTGTATCTGAAAGGGAAATGCATATTCTATAAGGTCAGGTGCAAAAATAACTGTCCACTCCATTTCAGCAGTAATTCTTCACTGTGCATCTTTAGTAAATCCTGACAGTACTATTTTAACGCCAAAATATGGTTTGCGCTGGCACAAGCTGTTATTAAATCTGGCCCTTAGTTAGTTTCAGAATATCATGAATCTGATTGAATAGCTTTGAATTATGCTGCATGTATTGACTGTATCTGAATCTGTGCTTTAGGAGAGTCTGTGTCTCGGGAACAGTGAAGATGGCTGTTGGGTGGATGAGGATCAATATAAGGGAGTATTCAGCCCGGAAGGTTTCTGGAGTGGAAGTTCAGTGTCATCTGTAAGTGTACACCATGCTCTCTTTTCTTTGAGATATCTTCACTGATCTCAGTTAAACAGTGGCACTTATCACGAGTGTACTCAGTGGCTCTTGTTCCTTGCTTCCCTGTGGTGTAATTAATTGTGTTTGTGGTGTATGATGTGCAGGTCCAGCACCGGTTCTACCCGGCCTCTCCAGAGAGCCAAAGGGAATCCAACTGTTCCAGTCCGAAGAGCATCCCCAGAGACAGCCTCAACTCCTGCTCCTTCCCTGAGGTTGAGGACAGCTCCGACCTGGTGAGAACCATTGCTTTTGAGAGACCTTTCTGCCTGATTTCTGATGAGCATGATTGTCACACTTCTCTACTTCCCGTAGGATTCTCGTTTCTCATCCACCATAGGGAGCGCACCTTCCCGCCTGGCTTCAGAGATCATTGCTGCTGAAGATGATGACTTTGACACTGAGCAGGAGCAGGTATTTTCAGTTCCTTTTCCTTTTCTGTGGTCTTGGTTGCCTGCCTCTTTAACCTGATGTGATGTGTCTCAGGTGAACGGCCAGTGCAGCTGCTTCCAGAGTATCGAGCTTCTCAAGACTCGTCCCGCTCATCTTGCTGCCTTCCTGCACCATGTGATCTCTCAGTTTGATCCTGCACCTCTGGTGAGTTCCAGCAGTAATTATTAGTGCATGCTTTCTAAGCAATCAGTTTTGTTTTCACCTGACTGACTGTCAACTTGGGTTCAGAAAAAAATCCCATAGATTTTGAAGAAGTGATTAGACTTGGGAGTTTTTGCTTAAATCTGTTTTTTAGACCAACTTGTCAAGCTATAAGCACATCTGCATCCATTTGGTTTACCATACTTGAGAATTTATGAAATTATGTTTTGCCATTGATTATGCTTTTCATGAGCAGAGGATCCGATACATCTCAATACATTAATTGCAGAAAACATTGTTAAAAAATACAAATAAAAAAAGGAAATTGTAGCATATGCGATATTCAACTGAAGACTTCATGTCACAACCTCTGATGCAACAGCCTGTTGCATAATGAATGCACAATAAACCATTCAAAAATCCAAACTGCATGTTCAGGCTAAGATGCACTGACAAAAATCTGTTTTTAATCAGACCACCTATGAAGGATTTAATGTGTTTTTTTTTTTCACCGTTCAGACTACAAAAAACTAAACAAATTTGAATTGAATAAACAAAAAATAAACATATTTTTGATGCTTGGGTGAGCAGAGATATAGAGATTCGTGGGTATGGATATAAAGATGCACTGCCATTCAAAAAAACTTTTTTTATCATTATCAATATTGAAAACAGCTGTGCTGTTTAATATTTTTGTGAAACTTTGATTTCAATGTCATTTATTTGAAATAGAAATCTTTTGTGACAATATGTCTTTACTGTCAATTTTGATCAATTTAATGCATCCTTTCTGAATAAAAGTATTACTTTCTTTAAAACTCCTGACACGATTACAGGTGATCATATCTAATTTAATCTAATTTAAATCAGTCAAACAAATTCACAAATCTGTCTCAAATTACTATTTATTACTCACTGAATCTCACTTCTTTCCACAGCTCTGCTACCTGTACGCTGACCTCTACAAACAGACCAACTCCAAAGAAACACGGAGGATCTTCATGGACTTCTTGACGTTCTTCATAGACCGGGGGGCAGTAAGTGGAGCTTTTCACACCTCATCTCTTCTCGCTCAAACCCATCATTGTCTGCTCTGCCTTGGTATCATTTGGTCTGCGGGCAAGTTGAGGCAAAAGCCTTTATCCACCCAGATCAACCGTGCCTTTTGTCCTTAGAGGTGTGTGGAGGGTTACTCCTTTCCCAGCACCCTCAGGGTCAGGAAGCAAACAAGCTCTCAGACACCCTTTTACCTCCACGGTCATCGCATATTGTTGTTCTCGAACTCTGTGTGCGTGTGTGTGTGTGTTTGTGAGTGGGTGCGCGTCTTCCCTGCAGCAAACTTTGTTCTCTTTCTGCCAGATGGACGGGTAGTTCATTTGGAACTTGTGCATATCTTTTCCTTGTGCATATCGTTGTTACCTTGTTATTGTAGTGTTTGTGGTTGTTTTGCAGGAGAAAATTTTTTTAAAAATGCTTCTTTTGTCAAAAAGCCCTTTTTAATTTATTATTTTCATTCAACAGAATTTGAAAGTCACTGTGCCTGAATCCATCTCCTCTGAGCTCGGTAAGCAAGGTTAATTTTAGAAACGTCTTAATAGAAGCACAGAAGTCGTTCTCACCCTCGCACTGTTTGTGTGTTCATTTCAACATCCAACCACATAATCATTTCTCAGCCCTCGGTGGGAAACCTGCAATTGTTCTGAAAGCACAAATCCTGTTTAACATTCATGTTGACTCTTCATGTAATTATGGATTTAGCTTCTGAAGCATTTGGTCACTCTGCCCGTGTGTCATGTTGACATTGTTGACATTGCTTGAAAAGGCAACATGTTTAGTGACGCATACTGATGCCGTTTCTGTTCATGCAGGTTGTTTACTGGACATATATGGGTGTATTCAAATGTGTATTTGTGAGAATTTTTTTTTTTGTTTTATATGTAACTAGCTATAATTTGGGGACAAAATTATCGTTTGGGGACATCTGAGGATGTCCTCAATTGAAAATTGATTTAGGAATCATGCAAAATGTTTTCTTTTAAATAAGATTCTAGTTTGTCTAAAGCAATTATTAATACATTTCTTTTTTATAAAAACTATTTAATTCAATTATATATCCCCATTTAGATAACGTAATGTATGTGCATGTGAGTCTGACATTGTCAGCATTGTCACAAAGACAGTAAAGCTTGATATCACCTAGATTTTTGGATCAGCTAATGGGCCCCATGAGGATTTGCTCAATAAACATACTAAATGTGTTTATTGAAATGGAAAATATGAAAACTTAATCTTAAAGTAATATATAAAACAATGAAACGTGCGAGTACTGATTTTTTTGCTTGTACATGTTTTTAGAGCGGCGGAGACCAGAGCTGATTCCAGAGGAATTGCACAGGCAATATATACAGACAATGCAGGAAACTCTCTTTCCGGATATACAGAGAAACTTGGAGGACTTCAGGTCAGGAATATAGACATTCTCATTTCATCACTATCGTGTGCTGCCACATTGCACTCCTTCAGATTGACAGTAATACATTGACAGTAACACCTACAAAACAACTGCATCCATTCTTACAGGCAGAAGCGCAGTATGGGCTTGACCCTGGCTGATGTAGAGCTGTCTCGTCTGGACTCTGAACAGCTGGCTGTAGAGAGAGAGAGATCATGCGCTGAAAACATCCTCTCCAAGATAGATGACGTTCTGTGAGAATCACACACACTCTGTTTATCACTCCACATCAGGGCTGGGCGATGATATTAAACAAAACAATATACTTTTTATTTGGACATTAAGATTTTCTTGACATTCATAACATTAGACTAGTTGCACAATCTTTCATAGTCTTGGTAGGACAGCTATCAATAATATGTCTGATTTAATTTTCAGTTGCAAAAATGTTATAATTTGAATCTTTAATAATATGTATTCATATACATATATAATTGGTTTTTTTTTTTAATCTGCTTGGCTTAAGTGGCTGTTTGGCTCAAATTTGAATGATAAAAAAAAAATCTTAAAATGGATAAAAATAACCTCTTATTATCAAGTATTATCACCCTTTAAGAGTTTTATGTATTTCAATCAAAATACAAATTGACTGAAAAAAAATTAAGAAATTACTTAGCTATTTTGCAAATACATAAATATCAAAATAAAAATTTAATATTGTCAGTAGACTAAAAAAATGAGAAATTCTTTATCTGTATTGTTAAATAAAAATTTAGCTATATTGTTCTCAAATAAAAATGATTTAGCTATATAATTATCACCCTTTTAGCCCTTTTATTTATTTCATTGCAATACATAAGTATGAAAATATAAATTAGATATTGTCAATATACTATTAAAAAAATGAGAAATTACTTAACTATATTGATAAATAAAACGTATTTAGCTACATTGTTTAATGTTGTAACTTATTTATGCATTTCAGAGAAAATATGTAAATATTGAAATATATTTTTAATATTGTCCAGCCCTATCGAACATACTCAAGATTGCCTGCTCAGCAACTGTTCTCCATCTTAAACGTGTGTCTCTTTCAGGTTGACTTCACAACCCGCAGAAGAGGAGAAATGGTGAGAATTTTTCATGTTTTCCTCCGGGAAACCTCATCCATAATGATCGACAATAAAGACATTAAGGATGAGGGTTATTTGATCGTGCGTAAAGATGTTGCATTAGATTTGTTTGTAAATTGCCAGCCTGGGGTGCGCCAGCATATTGACGCTTGACACAAATGCAAGATGCTGCAGAACAGAGCAACTTAATGAGATTTCTAATCTTCATGCATTTCCAAGTCCTCATTTACCATAATGTAGGCAAACATATTTGAGATGCCATATGGAAACACCACAAGCCTGTATGATTTATGAATGTACAGGACATATGTGAGAAGATAGATGGTGAACTTGTGCGTGTGTGCACGTGAGTTTTGAGACATATGGCAGAAGGCACAATAAGATAGGAGTCATGTGGAACAGGAGTTGGCCACATGGAGCCAACTGCACTCAACGGGCACAACACAACCCTCAGAGACCAAATCTACATTAGGAAATGAAAGACTTCGATGCTCAATGCTGTGCTCTAGTTATTAAGCTTGGACAGGGAGTGAGAAAAGAGTTAAGTTCAACCCTAATACACAGCTTTGTCTCTTCCAGCAACACCATACAGTATGTGATCTTCATGTACATGAAGCATCTGGGAGTTCGGGTGAAAGAACAACGAAACCTGGAGTCCAAACGAGTTAGAATTAATTTTCTTCCTTCCAAACTAAGGGTATGTGCTTGTACTGTTTTCTGCCACTTCATATTTTCACATTTTTACCACATAACTCTGTTCCAAAACCTGACTTGTCAGTTACCTTCTGAGAGAACATTCTAACAGAAACTCATTTGACTGATTTGGAACGTTCTTGGTAAAATACTTTGAGATTAGTATAGTTTTGTGTTAGCATATTAATCTAATAAATATAAAAATGGATAGCGCAGACTAGGGATTTACCCGAATAGCGAATCCGTATTCGGAAAGGCACGGAAAACGAATAATGCGTTCTATGGAGCCACAAAAGGGACATGGTTAGCCACTTGCTAGCAGTAGCCTGTTACATTACAGTACATAAAATTTCACTTACCACATAAACAGAGAGAGGTAAGGAGAGATGACCGATAGGATGATGTCCAATGATTTACAGATCCTGAGCACCACTGACAAACATCTAATCTTGTGAAATGTGTGGTAAGTAATGCCGCTCCGTAGTAGAGTAGGCTACGTGTGATCGTGAATCTAAAAAGTGAAAGTAAAAAGCAAACGCGCGTTCATAAGTGATTTCAATGTCCCGCATATTAATAATGGCTCCCTGATGCACGCAATTTATATACAGGATAATTACCCAACGATATAATTGTGAGAGAAAGCACTGAAATATATTTTTCTCGTATATCTCGTATGTATCGTATTTATTCCCTTTACGGTTGCCGTAATACACACCTTTACCTTTCCGAATACCGTATTCGGATTCGGGCACATCCCTACCACAGACAAATTGATGTCTTTTTTGGTTTTCGTTAGAAAATTATAAAAATAATTGTAAAATCAAAATAAAATTATATATTACTATTGTGCTGTAAAATAAATTAAAGAAATTAAATTTTTAAATATTTTACTTTTACGCAGGAAGATTTTGTGGTCATGTTGAACCCAATGGAATCCCATTGATTTGATGTAAATGCATGAACACAATTCATTCTATCCATTTATAATGAACATTTTTCTCTTTTTGTATGTATTGTGTAATTTAGCATGTTACGTAAACGATACATAATTAGTGTGGCATAATTGTCTTGTCTTGAAATACTCCCTCTGTAGGCAGTTTACTAGGTTGTGGAAGAAAGCAGTTGTCTTCTCATGGCAAAGTCTTTACCCTGAGGATTGTTGTTTTATTCTTCCTGAACAGAAAAGCAAAACAGAGAAGGAAGGGGAGGAGAAACTGAAAAAGCCTCGCTTTCCCATCCGGGTGCCCCCGCGGTGGCCCAGTCGCATCGATTCAGTACCATGTAAGTCTAATGCAAAGTTCTACAACCTGCAGCTAATGAAGACACAGGCTTTTTTCTTAAGGCTTTGAACTTCTTTGTGGATTCAAATCCAGCATTAACAAGTGGCTGGTTTGAAAAATGTACTGGACATGTATTGTTTACCAGCTATGAAAATGTCTTTGATGTTATTTAATTAAAACAGGCATATTAGTTGGCTTGGCTTTTCCTTTCTTTTTTTAGTTAACATGGTAAAAAAAATCTGTCTACATTTGTTTGTTAAAATATGCTCATTTTGCAGTCAAATATACACTACCATTCAAAGGTTTGACATCAGTATGATTTTCTTAAAGAAATTAATACTTTATTTAGCAAGTATTGATCAAAAGTGCATTTATAGACATTTTATAGATAATATATACATATAATTACAGAGATTCTATTCATCAAAGAATTTCGGGTATCACGGTTTCCACAAAAATATTAAGCAAAGCAACTGTTTTCAAGATTAATAATTAGAAGAAGTGTTTCTTGAGCAGCAAATCAGCATATTAAAATGATTTCTGAAGAATCATGTGAAATTGAAGACTGGAGGAATGGTTTCTGAAAATTCAGCTTTACCGTCACAGGAATAAATTACATTTTAAAATATATTACAATAGAAAAAAAGTTACATTTGATCAAATAAATGCACCCTTGGTGAACATAAGAGACTTTCAAAAACATTGAAAAAATTGACCACAAACTTTTGGTAGTGTAGTGAATGTTAGGCCTGAAAGCTTAGGATTCCTGGCAAATTCTAAAAGCGGAAGACTTGCCCTCATTTTGCTTTCCTTCCTCTGGGTGGTGAAAGATTCATATTAAAGGCGAATCTTGTTTGGTGTGTGTTTGAGCAGCTGGGAGGGCCGGGGACAACATCAAGCATCGGCCTCAGAAGCAGATGTCTCAGCCAGCTTTGGGTGGGTCAGAGCTGATAGAGGGTGGACGTCTGCGGGGCAGTCAGTCGAGTGAGGGCTCGGACCTCCTACAAAGCCCAAGTTTGATCACCTCTCCCCTCTTCAGTGCCCCTTACAGCTCACCGTCAGACCACTCGGGCAGGGACCCGGAGTTTAGTGAGTACTGAATCTCCATCTCATTCATCTGAGTGATCCTTCCTTTCATTTCTGGGACATGCCGTCTGAAACTGGCTCTTCTGTGTCCTCAGCTTTGAGCCCGTCAGCGGTGGTTCCCCGGCTCAGTGATGGGCTGCAGTCTGGAGATGTGCTGGACAGCATCTACCCACCCTGTGACTACATCCCATACAACATGGACCAGCTAGATGAAGATGGAGACAGGTGAATGTTTAAAAGCTTATACAGCAAAGCATCTGTTTTTTGGGGGGGTTTTTTCCTGACATATTTTAAACTTCTGTCTTGATCTGTCTCAACGTGGTCACATTTACTGTTGTTTTGCTAAATTTTGTCAGCAGAATGCAGCCATTTCAGTAGATATCTGCGCGATTGCAGAAAAGTTGCTTCATGCATCTCTACACTCTTGACAATGGACTGTTGTTTTTTTATGTTTTCTGCCAGCAAAAGCTCGTCGAAATTTCACTAATGTGACCACGCTGATGCTAAAACACCAATAATTCAACTTCTTTTCTCACCATGTTAAAGAGATAGTTCACCCAAAAATGAAAATTACCCCATGATTTACTCACCCTCAAGCCATCCCAGGTTGTATATGACTTTCTTCTTTCAGGTGAATAAAATTGGAGTTATATTAAAAAATGTCCTGGCTCTTCCAAGCTTTATAATGGCAGTGAATGGGAAGCAAGATTTTGAAGTCCAAAAAAGTGCATCCATCCATCATAAAAAGTGCTCCACACAGCTAAAAAAATAATAAAGGTCTTCTGAGTGGAATCGATGCGTTTGTGTAAGAATAATATCCATATTTAAAACTTTATAAACTTTAGTCTCTAGCTTCCGGTAACTGTCATGCGCATGTTCACAAGAGAGTGGCGTTCCAGCTGATGATAAAGGCGTAGCGTAAACTCCGGTGAGAAGTAACGAACGCAGAAGTGTAGAGGAGAGAGCAAAACAAAACACTGTCACAAATTAGAGATTACAGTTTATAAAGTTTTAAATATGGATTTTTTTCTTACTCAAATGCATCGATTCACTTTAGAAGGCCTTTATTAACCCCCCGGAGCCATATAGAGTACTTTTTATGATGGATGAATGCACTTTTTTGGGCTTCAAAATCTCAACACCCATTCACTGCCATTATAAAGCTTGGAGGAGCCTGGACTTTTTTTTTTTTTTATAAACTCTGATTGTATTCATCTGAAAGAAGAAAGTCATATACACCTAGGATGGCTTGAGGATGAGCAAATCATGGGGTAATTTTCATTTTTGGATGAACTATTCCTTTAAGGATAGTGTTGTATAAATTATCTGCACATACTAGGGGTTTCTTTTTTCTTTCTTTCCTTCCTTTTTTATTATTATTATTTTTTTTATTATTATCCATATCGATTTATATAGAATATTTAATTGTGCATGTTCATTTTTGTTATTTTTACATTTTGAATACCTTTTTCACTAATTTAAAGTTAATCTTTTAAATAATCAAAATTGAAGAACACTTTTAAATATAATCTTTATCAAATTTCAAAATAAATATTTTTCATGCTGTACATTTATAAAGTTGTGTTGTCTAATATTAAATATTTTATTTTATTTATTCATTTTTTGAGGTTTTAGTGTTTTGATTGTAATATATTTAGGCAAAATAGCATAGGATATTAATATAATCAGTTTTTTGCATATCATCCATATCATGACTTATCATATCATACCAGGCTTTTAATATCAGTGTGGTCACTTTGTGTCAGTGAAGTGAGCAAGTATGTCCTCTTTTCCAGACTTCTTGATGTGGGCACACCTAAACTGAGTAGAAGGTACTGGTCACTAGCTGCTGTCAATCACCCACATCACTCTATACACTGTATCCTAACCAGAAGCGACATGATAAAGCGACAATCGATAAAAGCTATTTCTTTTTTCCCTAACCAGCTGTAATGAGGACATTTTCTCCACTGCCTGGTTTCTATTTTGTGCTAGGCTGACATGCTCATAGCGCAATCTTATTTGTTCATAGTATCTACCCACATTAAGCATCAAATATTGACTGATTGGCTGAGATTATACCAGTAGTTTCACAGTCTGAAAGAAATGATTTTCACAATGTTTTGCATTAAACTTGGTTAGAATACAGTGTTAACCCTCTTTTTGATGAGTGTATATGCCCTCTTATTGTGCACCAGCTCTCACGTTCAGATACACATTGAGCTTAATGAGATTGTAAATCTATGTACCATCTCCTCCCTCCCAGGTTTGAAGAGTTGCAGAGTGAGGATGATCAGGGGAGTGATGTTTATTCTGATGTAGATCCTCCAAACTGGCAGCAGCTGGTCGGGCGTGATGTTTTAGCAGGCCTGACACCCCACGAGATCAAGAGACAAGAAGTCATTAATGGTACGATCTTGTTTGCTTTTCACTACATAAATCAGACAGGTGCACGACAGGTGCAAGATTTAACATTGTTGGAGCTGTTGTTTTGGTTTTTGGATCGTTTTGTAGTAACTCTGTCTATCTGATGTTCGCAGAACTATTCTACACAGAGCGAGCCCACTTACGCATGCTGAAGGTCCTAGACAGTGTCTTCTACCAGAAACTCACCCGAGACAACATACTGCCCCCTGCTGACATCAAGAACATATTCACCAACCTGGAAGAAATCATCCAGTTGCACAGTATGATTTCTTCCAATACATTTTCTTTTCCGATAAACCGTCACATGTTTCACATCTGCTGTTTAAAATTGCAGTGATGATAGCGGATCAAATGACAGCGATACGCAAGAAGAACGAGTCGTCCGTCATCGACCACATAGGAGATGAGTTGCTGTCTTGGGTAAGGGCTCATGTTTTGCTCATATCCTCGTAGGTCTTCTCTGGATGATAAGACTCCCACCCACCCACAAATCCTCTGGCTTGTTGTTTTCTAGTTCAGTGGTGGAGAGGAGGAGAAGATCAAGCAAGCAGTGGGCACTTTCTGCAGTAACCAGCCCTTCGCCCTGGAGCTCATCAAATCCCGACAGAAGAAGGACCAGCGTTTCACCTCCTTCATGCAGGTGGGTCGAGACTCCTCGCTGGCCGCAGGGCCGTGAGAGCTGCAGTTCACTTGAGAGAGACTGTGTTTGGAGCATTACAGACATTCAGTACCGTTCAAAAGTTTAGGGTTGGTAAAATTTTTTGAAAAGTTCAAATCTTTTGAAAGTTGTTTTTTTTGCTCACTAACACTGCATTTATTTCATCAAAAAAAGTAAAATTGTTATATTACAATCAGTAATAACTGTTTTGTACTTTCATATATTGTAAAATATATTACATTTTTAAATTATAAAAATTATTAAATATTAATAGTATTAAATATTTAAAATATAATTTAAAAATGCTGATTTCAACAGTCGTTACTCCAGTTTTCAGTGTCGCATGATCTGTCAGAAATCATTCTAATATGCTGATTTGATGCTCAAGAAATATTTAATATTATGACTAGTGTTGAAATAAGGTTTTTGCTCCTTAATATTTTTTTTTAAACTGTAATGATTTTTTTCAGTATTGTGTGATTTAATAGAAAGTTCAAAAGAAGAGTTTATTTGAAATGGAAATATTTTGTTACATCAATTTCATGCATTCCTGCTGATTGAAACTATTAATTTATTTAAAAAAATCTTAATGACCCCAGACTTTTGAATGGTTGTGTACATCTGCATTTTTACAGAGTTGTTTTTATATTTCTTATTTAGGGCTGTCAAAGTTATTGTGTTGATGCATGTGATTAATAATGCTGGTAGCACATTTATTCACTTGACTGTTTCATTCTGTTGTATATGAATTCTTTTAGCAGGAACAGAATGTGTTAATGTATTATTATTTTATAATAATTAAACATTAACATAATACATACATAATACATAACAATTTTATTACTTATTTTAATTTGCAATTAATTAATTTTAATTGCATTTTAATAAATTGACAGCCCTACTAATTGTACAGCAAATGGCAGGTTTGCTGTGTTGATACAGTGTTACAGCAGAAGAGATGCATATCTGAACTGTTAATAGTATCAGCTTTGTATGGAAGCCCATTTCCGCCACAGCTGAGAAAAAATATGATTCTGTAAGTCATAATAATGAGAAACTTTCTCATAATTATGACTTAGTATCTCGTAATAATGAGAAAGTTTTTCGTAATAATGACTTAGTTTCTCGTAATAATGACTTAGTTTCTCGTAATAATGACTTAGTTTCTCGTAATAATGAGAAACTTTCTCGTAATAATGACAGTTTCTCATAATAATGACATAGTTTCTAGTAATATTTAGAAACCTTCTCTTAATAATGAGAAACTTTCTCATAATAATGACTTATTTTCTCGTAATGAGAAACTTTCTCGCAAGAATGACTTAGTTTCTCGTAATAATGAGAAACTTTCTCGTAATAATGACTTAGTTTCTCGTAATAATGAGAAACTTTCTTGTATAATGACTTAGTTTCTCGTAATAATGACTTAGTTTCTCGTAATAATGAGAAACTTTCTCGTAATAATGAGAAACATTCTCGTAATAATGACTTAGTTTCTCATAATAATGAGAAACTTTCTCGTAATAATGAGAAACTTTCTCGAAATAATGACTTAATCCACGCATGCGCAACGCAAGAGTGACGGCACGCTAGAGACATCTGCTGGTCAAAGCCATGCAGGAACACCGCAAACATTGCTTTGTTCTGTAATCTAAAGTGTATATGCATTCATTAAATAATGATTTCAGATACATTTTCTGCATGTAGTCTTGTTAATTTTTAGCACTTATACCAAGTAACTCTGCCAGATAGTTATGGCTTCAAACATTCCAGACTAATTTTTCAGTTAAGAAATCCAGGCATTTTATGAAGAATTTAGGATTACACATAAATTAAAAAAAAAAAAAAATTAATTTATAGATGTTTATTTCAATGACTTATTAGTTTTATTAGCTATCCCTCATGCATCACATGCATACAATGTTCATACAGTGAGCCATCTCATTTCAAAAGCACAAAGCATCGTCGTTCATTACCACGGCAACCGCTTGGTCTTCAGTGTCCCGCTTCTTGCGGGACAAACCCTTAACGTGAAAAATGCTTAACGTGGCTTGAAGTACAAAGACAGATTGAACCAAATTCAGGACACAACTTAATGATCATGCATACTGTATATACAGGCATTCAGGTGGACCCAAAATATGAATACAGTACAAAACAGCAACGCTTATGTATTTTCTATAACGGTTTTCTATAGGAAAACGCTTAATGTGCAACTTTGGGTGTTGTGTTCAAATTCTGGGCTCTTATGCTTGCCTGTATGCATGATCAATAATATTGTATCCTGCGTTTGTCATTGTACTTTAAGCCACATTAAGCATTTTTCACGTTCACATGTCCTGCAAGAAGCGGTGTGGGACACTGAAGATCAAGCGGTTGCCGTGGTAACGAACAACTATGCTTTGTGCAAGCGAGGTGAGATTGGGCTACTGTATAAACATTGTGGTCCTATGCATGTCATGCATGAAAGTGACAGTTAATAAAACTAACAAATTATCGTAATGAACATCTATTCATTAAGTTTGTGTAATGGCTTTCATTTCTTCATAAAATGCGCGTGATTTTTGTTGGAATATTCCTCTATATCTGTTTTAAGCCATGATCTATTGTCTGGCAGAGTAACTTACATGATAGATTATACACTTTAGATTACAGAACAAAGCAATGTTTGCGGTTTTCCTGCGTGGCTTTGACCAACAGATGTCGCTAGAGTGCCGTCACTCTTGCGTTGCGCATGCGTGGATTTTTTTCTTTGTGGATTAAGTCATTATTTCGAGAGTTTCTCATTATTACAAGAAACTAAGTCATTATTTCGAGAAAGTTTCTCATTATTACGAGAAAGTTTCTCATTATTACGAGAAAGTTTCTCATTATTTCGAGAAAAGAAGTCATTATTTCGAGAAAGTTTCTCATTATTATGAGAAAATTTCTGATTATTTTGAGAAGTCATTATTTCGAGAAAGTTTCTCATTATTTCGGGGAAATTTCTCATTATTTCAAGAAAGTTTCTCATTTCGAGAAAGTTTCTCATTATTACGAGAAAGTTTCTCATTATTTCGAGAAAAGAAGTCATTATTACGAGAAAGTTTCTCATTATTACGAGAAAGTTTCTCATTATTACGAGAAAGTTTCTCATTATTTCGAGAAAATAAGTCATTATTACGAGAAAGTTTCTCATTATTTCGAGAAAATAAGTCATTATTACGAGAAAGTTTCTCATTATTGCGAGAAAGTTTCTCATTATTACGAGAAAGTTTCTCATTATTACGAGAAAGTTTCTCATTATTTCGAGAAAAGAAGTCATTATTACGAGAAAGTTTCTCATTATTGCGAGAAAGTTTCTCATTATTACGAAAAAGTTTCTCAGTTCGAGAAAAAAGTCATTATTTCAAGAAAGTTTCTCATTATTTCGAGAAAGAAGTCATTATTTTGAGAGCTTCTCATTATTTAGAGAAAAGTCATTTTGAGAAAGTTTCTCATTTCGAGAAAAGAAGTCATTTCAAGAAAGTTTCTCATTTCGAGAAGTCATTTCGAGAAAGTTTCTCATTATTTAGAGAAAAGAAGTCATTATTTCGAGAAAGTTTCTCATTATTTTGAGAAAAGAAGTCATTTCAAGAAAGTTTCTCATTTCGAGAAAAGTCATTTCGAGAAAGTTTCTGATTATTTAGAGAAAAGAAGTCATTATTTCGAGAAAGTTTCTCATTATTTCAAGAAAGTTTCTCATTATTTAGAGAAAAGAAGTCATTATTTCGAGAAAGTTTCTCATTATTTCAAGAAAAGAAGTCATTTCGAGAAAGTTTCTGATTATTTAGAGAAAAGAAGTCATTATTTCGAGAAAGTTTCTCATTATTTCAAGAAAAGTCATTATTTTGAGAAAGTTTCTCATTATTTCAAGAAAAGAAGTCATTATTTCGAGAAAGTTTCTCATTATTTCGAGAAAAGAAGTCATTCTTTTGAGAAAGTTTGTCATTATTACGAAAAAGTTTCTCATTATTTCGAGTTTTTTTTATTATTTCGAGAAAAGTCATTATGAGAAAGTTTCTCATTATTTCGAGAAAAGTCATTATTATGAGAAAGTTTCTCATTATTTCGAGAGAGTTTCTCATGTATGAGATTTTTTCCATTGAATATTATATTAACTCATAATAATGAGAAAGTTTCTCATTATTTTGAGATACTAAGGCATAATTACGAGAAAGTTTCTCATTATTATGACATAGTAAGTCATAATTATGAGAAAGTAACTTACAGAATAAATATTTTTTTCTCAAAGTGGTGGAAACGGGCTTCCATAGCTTTGCCTGGCAGCTAAACATAAGAGAAAATGGGAGACAAAAGAGATTTCATTTAATTGGAGCTATAATTGTAGGATATACTGTAGAATTTGCTTATCTTGGAGATAAGAGTTTATGAACCTTAGGCAGATGTAGTTGTGTAGAGCCTTGGGACTGTTGAGAGCTTGTGTTTGTCTCTGCACTGTTTTTATCTCGTAGTAGAAGTGGATGCAGAGAACACAGAGAGTAAGACTTAAGATTTAACAACCTTTCCACATACACTGCATTTTCTGAAATCAACCGCGCTAATCTCTCCATTGAGAAAACTAGTGTATAAGCACTAGAACATAAAGATGTAATAAAAATGTCAAATCCACTGTTATGCTCATTATGCCTGAGGTGTATATTAGAGAAAATAGAGCTTTTTCACATCTCAAAGAAGCAGTTCAACCAAAATTTCTGTAGTTTGCTCACGTCCATGTTGTCTCAAATCCATTTGATTGACTTTCTTCTGTGGAACAGAAAAGGAGATAGTTAGGAGAATGTTCACGCTGCTCTTTTCATGCATTGAAAATGAATAGTGACCAATGAGAGCAGAGGTGAAGGAGAATTTTATGTGCTTTTGCTATTTTTATTAGTTTTTTTCATTAATAGTAGTATTTTGTATTTGTTTTTATTATAAATTGTCATCTAATATTTATACTTTGTTTTATTTCAGCATTATTTTAATTAACAAAAAATATTTTTAATAGTTTTAGTTTACAATAACAACACTGATATGGAAAAGAGCAGCATGAACATTCTGCCTAACATCTCCTCTTGTCATCTACCGAAGCAAAAGTCATACAGGTTTGGAACAAGATGAGAGTGAATAAATGATGATAATATATTAATTTTTGATTAAACTATGCCTCTGATGAGGTGACAATATATTTAGATATTTCAGAGATGCATTTGTGGTTGTTTACCAAGACATTAGTGATTCCAGTTACCTTGCTGACGGATCACAATGTTCTGACTTGCAGAGGATTACTTTCTCACTTGAGTGAAGGATAAAACCCACACTGAAGTGTATTATTCATGATTTTGGAGACTCTTGATAACAAGGAAATATGCAAAAGATTAAGGAGGATTTTGTTGTGGATTTGCATGTACTGTTGTCCTCAATTTCTTGTTTGATTGTCTCTGCACCATCTGCAGGAGGCTGAAAGCAATCGACTGTGTCGACGATTACAGCTAAAGGACATTATCCCTGCAGAGATGCAGAGGTTCACCAAGTACCCCTTACTGATGGACAACATTGCCAAGTACACAGGTATTCTCCTCCTTCATGCATCCACTCTGTTTAATGCATTGTTGTAGGTAAATGAATGCTTGTTCTTCACAATATTTAAGCCAAATTCACCACAAAATATTTAAAAACAAAATGGCTATGTTTAAGATTGACATCCAAGTTTACTAACAGGTGTGACTCCTGTTCTCCTCTGCACTTAAAACAGTTGGAGAACGAGAAAAAACATCTGTTCTGTCATTTTCTGTAACCCGAAAGGGGTTGTCAATCATCGCATTGCTGATTGACAGCAAAAAATGATTTGTGACACACTCACCTCATGCCGTAGGTATGTCAGTGATGTGACAGACAGCTAGTTGTCGACTGGAACAACAGAATTCATTAAAAATTCAGTTGTGAGTGCTGAAAATTTTAAGGAAGTCACTTCCGTTATTGAATGCAGTTGACCATCTTTTTCATAACTCTGTGTAAGACCTCAACACAACCATTATTTTCAACACCGATAGCAAGACATGAAGAAATGTTTTCGTGAGCAGCATATTAGCATATTAGATTGATTTTTGAAGGATCATATGACACCGAAAACTGTAGTAATGATGCTGAAAATACCATGTAAATATATTAAAAGAAAAAAAACTATTTTAAATTGAAATATTTCAAAATTATTTTCTTTTTTTATAAATAAATTGTTTATTAACATACATATTCATACAAATATATTACTGTATACTAATATATTATTAATACTAATACAGTATTAATATTTTTAATTAGGTTTTATTTTATAATTTCAGTATACATTTTAAATTTAGTTTGTCATTTTGTGTTTGTCATTTTTATTATTTTTTTTTAGCTTTGCCATCACAGTGATAAATTTTAATATAAAATATATTAACGCAAAGAAAACCTATTTGAAATCGAAATATTTCTAAATAAACTAATCTCTTTTTTTAAATAAATATTTATTAACACACATTCATACAAATATATATTACTGTATATTTGCAGTAAGGAAGCAGAGATAAAAACTATATTCAGATGTTGTCATTTTGTGTGATATTTTTGTTTTCCATCAATCTTTTTTTTTACAGATCCCCATCACCCCTTGCAATCACTACATTTTGGGGAAATGAAGGATTAATTCTTGAAATATATGTGGGGAGAGTGTATATGTTTGACAAATAAGAAGTCAGACCCTCACCTTTATTGTGTTCAAAAAGCATTTGCTGGCTGGACACCAACCATTAGTAAATTAGAGCTATGCCAGCTCTTAAATCCGAATTATTATTCTGAAATGTTCTGAAGGGGGAACCGTACACTTTCAAAGTGTCTCTCACATTATTTGGCAGACGTGTTTAATTGTGGCTCACTTGGCGTTGTGAGAAGCAGGCAATAAATGTAAAGTATAACTAGCAATTAAGGAGGAGGTGATTTTCCTCATATTCATCGGCACTTGGCAATAGTCTCAGTGGTGGGCACTAGAGGAAATAGAGGGCACTTGGCTGGCCAGGATGTTCTTAAAGAGTTTATAAGTCTCTTCTTGAAACGTGTGCATGTACGTTATGTATTTTCTTTAATGACAGATGAGTCAGAGGAGAAAGACAAAGTGAGACGAGCAGCCGAATGCTGTCGACACATTCTCAGCCACGTCAACCAGTCCGTGAAGGAGTCCGAGAATAAACAGGTAAGCAGTGCAACTCGATCGAGCTGCCACTCTCCCCTGGCTCAAGGTAGGCAGACTTTATAGCCTCAGGTCAGCTTCAAGGAGAGACAGGAAAACCAAAAATTAATGATTGTCAGCATTCATCTTTAGGTTGAAAGCTTCCAGGTCCTGTTACATCAGCCCTGAAACAGGATGATCCAACCTGCTGGAGATCATTCATAAGAAAATTCATTAAAAAGAGGCCAGCTAGGAAAATCTAATCTTCTCCAGCATCTACAGTGTATTTCTTAAACGATTGCAGCTTTAAAGGTTTTTTTGCTGGCTAAAATCATAAGAGGTCAGCCAATGTTAATGGATTCTTCAGCATAAATATGTATTTTGTTTGTGTCCAACAGAGACTGGAGGACTACCAGAGACGGCTGGACCTCTCTTCCCTCAAGCAGAGCGAAAACCCCATGATTTCGGAGTTCAAGGTTAGTGCTTATCACACAGATTTGTCTAGGTTTTTTTTCCTGGAGAACCGTATTCGAGAGCAGAGAATAGCAGGTTATCCCACCAGTTTTTCTGTCATGCGGATCAACGTCAATCATATTTGTGCGTGTGAGATTCATTTTAGGAAGACAACATCGCGAGCAGCTAAAATCAAGTTATGTATTTATTCAGACAGACAAAAATATGGTTTTCTTGGCATCCTTTTAGTTTTTGTAACTTGGGGAAAAAACTGAAATGTAATTTATACAAACTCAGTCCAAACCCAATCCATATATGCTTTAAAATCCAATTAAAATGGAATTTTTAAAAATGTTTCAGCCTGAACTATCTGATCAGATTTTAAATTTTTATTATTTAGGACATGACATGCCTGGAAAAGTTTTATTAATGTATTATTTATATTTTAATATATTATTATTTTAAATTAGCTTTTGTTTTTTAATATTAGTTTCAATTTTATGTGTTTTTGTCAGTTTTATTAGTTTTTGTTTTTTAAAATATCTCTATATTTAGCTTTATTTTTATTTTAGTTTTAGTATGTATGTTATTTCAGTTATTTGCCAAGGCAACATTTCTCATTTATATTTTGTTCTATTTTAGCTTTATTTTAATTAACTAAAAAAGTAATAGTTTTCGATTTCGAATTTACCCTTTAAACGCTCATATGTGGCATTCACGATGTAGTAACTAATCTAGATGGGGAACATTTACTACCCTCTCTGAAAATGTGGATCCAGTTTCATTTATTTGATTTGTCAGTGTAAAAATCAATCAATCCACATAAGAATCGGATTTGAAAAGCAAATCTAAATTGGGTGCTGTGAACAAAACTAGTGTGTCTTTTCTAGTAACAACTAGGATTTTAAGGATGCAAGTGACTCATTCATTTCTTGTCCCACAGAACCTGGATCTCACTAAAAGGAAGATGGTCCATGAGGGTCCTCTGTCCTGGAAGATTAATAAAGACAAAACTATTGGTAAGCCACTGCTCTCAAACTTCCCAAAAGCTTGCATTTTTTTGATAACTGTATAATAACACTAGTGTCTGTTTTTGCATCAGAGCTGTATGCTTTACTCTTGGAAGACATCCTGGTGTTGCTGCAGAAGCAGGACGAGCGTTTTATTCTCAGGTGTCACAGCAAAAACCTCGCAGGAACGGCTGACACGAAACACATATTCAGTCCCATCATCAAACTCAGCACTGTGCTGGTGCGCTCAGTGGCAACAGGTGAGCATCTGACTTCTCATTTGTCACACACATTCTCCCCACATATATTTCAAGAATTAATACTTATAGGGTTCCTTGATTTCCCCAAACAGATAACAGATCATTCTTTGTGATCTCCATGTCCAAAAACGGAGCTCAGATTTATGAGCTGATGGCCCAAACAGTGTCCGAGCAGAGAATGTGAGTTTTCGCCAATTCTCTCCTCATGTTTCTGTAATTCACTACTTTCTTGTTTATAGAGCAGTGTTAATTGTCTTTTATATCAGGTGGCAACGGCAGATTGCTCAGAGTGCAGAGGTTATGAACGCCAAACCCCACAGCGTCATTCCTTTGCCTCAGCATGAGTGAGTTTCTCTCTACTTACTACTTAATTTAGAACATTTTTATGTTTGATTTTCAAAATCTTGGTCTGGGATGAGAGTAAAGGTTCTTGCATACCGAGTACGAAATTTGCGTATGCGTTTTTTTTTTTTTTTTTTTTTTTTCGTATTCGTCATCCTAAAAATTCATCACGCACAGAAACCTTGCACACTGAATCCGATGCATATAAATTAATCTCTTGCGAAAAATTAGCAAAACAATACAGAATGGAATATTCGCAGAAAATAGAACCCGATCCGAATTTTTTTTTTTTATGACGGACGAAAGTTTCAGAGGCAGTGTAAACATGATTGACACAACATAAGGTCGTATTTATTTTTTAACATTTCGAAAATTTCAGATTCAGTGTGCAATGACCTTTACAATACAATCTATGCATAAAATGCATTAGAAAGTAGCAAATATAAATGGCATAACTCTTCATTTGTGTTCTAGTGGTGACAGAGACAGTGTGGAGTTAAGCAAGTTCAGCAAAGGCTCTGAACGGATCTCCACAGGAAGCATCCAGTCCGCAGGTAGCTGTGCATGTACAAATGCTTCTCTGATTGTAAAAGTGTTGATTGCCACCATACTCAACTCAAGCCTTCATCATCTGTCCTCAGAGAAAGACAGTGAATTTTCGCCCTCGGCTGCCCTGCGGGATTGTGTCCCGGACGCCAGCCCTGGGGAAGAGGACCAGGTCGTGAGAGTTGGCAGGGATGGCTCGTATCTGGACTCTGAACTCTTGAACGGCAGGGATGCAGACTCTATATCCTGTTCGTCTAAAGCCGATGAGGCTCTTAAAACCTGTAAGCCTGCATTTGAACTGCATTACCTTACGAACGCATCGCTTTCATATTGTGTTTATTTTTGGCAACTTCGAATTATAAATGAGAAATAATCATTTACATAATAAATTATGCTTGCCAAACATCTTAACAATGCCAGATTCCTTGAGTTAAAGCTACTGTGCCTGTTTGATTTGGCTTGTTCTCAGCATTGGGAGGCAGATGTCTTTGTGCTGCCAACTCAAGAAACTGACAATTCAGCCTCTATTGATTAAAAAACTCCAGGAAAGACTTATTTATTTTCCAATTGTCTTTTAATTTGTTCAGTATCTAACAATAGAAGACTTTTGTACTTTCGTTTCCTAATGGATTTCACTTCTGCTGAAAAAACAAATATGTGAACTTGGGATCATCTCTACTTTAATATGAAGCTTTTTGCTTGTTGTTTGAGGTCAACATGGGTCTTTTGGTATCTGAGCATCATGTTGGGATGCAGTTTTAGTAATAGGACTCATTTCTACAAAGCAGTTCCTTTGAACAGTTTGTTTCAGTGAACTGATTAAAACAAAACAGGCTAAATGATTATTTTATGTCCCTGATAGCCCAGTGTATTTCATGCTCTAATATGTTCCAATAAATAATTTTTTTTTGTTAAAGGGATAGTCTACCTCAAAATATTGCTAACCAAACCGTTTCGGGTCTCATTGTATAGACAAAAAATACAATAGAAGTCAGTGGGAACCAAAACTGTTTAGTTACCATTTTTAGTTAACATTTTTCTTTGTGTTTTGCCAAGAAAAAAAAAAAATTCAAGTTTGGAATGACATGAGATAAATGACAGAATTTTCATTTTTGGGTGGACTGTCCCGTTAATTAAGGGCGTATATCTTAAACAGTTTGTTGCAGCGAAGTGTTTATTTGCAAAAACGCATAACTCCGTTTTTATTCATTTTCATCAATCATGTTTTTTATTATGTTTTATTGTTTTTTGTGTTAGTTAGCTGTATTTTTTTTAGTCATTATTATTTAATCAAAACAACCCAACTGCAGTTTGATTGATATTAATTGGAATACAGATTAAAAAAAAAAAAAAAGATTTTTGAAAAAAATTCAATTTCAAAATTCAATCTGTTTTTGCAAATGAACTCTTCAAATATAGTCAAATTGATTCAGTTAGATTTATTTACAAATAACTTAGACTAGTTTTGTGAAGTAGTTTAACTGGCTCAGCATTTGTTTTCTTGGTAACATCAGTTACAGTTGGGGTTTCAGTATCACGCTTGTCCTGTATGTTGTGTTATCAGCAGCTTCATTTCAGGTTGTTTTGAGGTAGTGTATCATTTAATAAGATCTGTGTACACATCATGGTCTTTTTCAGTGGCGGCGCTGAAGCAGGTGCTGGTGACTCAGCTGATGGCTCAGGATGAGAGCGAGCGATTGTGCCGATCGGCCGGTAGTCGTCTCCTCAGGACCACTTCTCTACGCACACCGGTGGAGCACAGCTCCACTCGCACCCCTACTCAAGCTCAGGACTACACCTCTGGAGATACGGGCTTCTACGAGTGCCCAGAGGACTACGGTGAGTGTTTGACCAAGAAATTTTACTGGCTTGAGGTAATGCTGGTTTATATGGAGAGGTGGAGCGGAGAAAATGTTGTCAAGGTGTGGCATGGCGAGTAGTACACGTCTCCACATCCTGACTGTAGTTGTGCTTTTACATTTAGTCATTTACTTTTACATTTGCTTTTCAGCAGCTTACCTGGTTCTGGAGGGGTATGGTGGCCCAGGCGAGAGCAGTACAGATGACGATATTCAGGCCCAGAGAAAGGAGTCGAGTTTGGCCCACAGCTGTGCTGCCGACTCGGGCATCAGCCTCAAATTCTCCTCGCCCTCCTCAGGCAGCACGTCCCGCCTCAGCAGACAGGTCCTCTCACATCTACGCTGCCTGCAGGCCAACCTCAACCACCTCAAGGTCTGTCTGCTCTCACCACTTTCTGAATTTTAGGGCTCCATGATATATTAAATATTCACTATATAGTCATGATCATATTGTTGGTTAGATAACATGTGATCTTGATGATTTTAATCTACATTTTGAAGCTATTAAGTTCTTAAAGGCAGGGTCATTAGACTAGTTTTGTCATTTGTTTTGCAATTTGGGAGCGTCAGTTTTTTAGTGTTTAGTTACTTATTAATAAATGTTTTTTTAATAGTTCATACATTTTATCCACTATACTGGATTATTATGACTGACACAGATCAAGTTTTGTTTAATAACCGATTTGTAGAAGTAATTTACATTTTTATTTATTTATTTATTTTTATTGTAATATATAGACTAAATGTGTGTATATATTAAATAAAATCAGTTTTTAAAATCACTTTTATATATTTATATGTATTTATTATTTATTCATTTTATTACATTAATATTAAATATTATTGTTAATGAGTTAATAATAGTAATTAATAATTATACATAATCTTTATATATTAATTTATTAATACAATTATTAAATCATGTACATTTAATAATGATTAATAATTTATTGTTGTTAATGATTTCTTAATAGTAATTATGTATTATAAAAAATATGTAATTTTATAATTATTTATAATTTTTAATTGTTTATCATTTTTAGTGCTGTCAAATGATTAATCATGATTTATCACATTCAAAATAAGTTTTTGTTTACATAATATATGAGTGTGTACTGTGTATATTTATTATATAAATACACACACACATGCAGTATATATTTTGAAACTATTTACATGTATTTACATGTATATATTTATTTTCATATTTATATTATACATAAATATATTTAATATATAAACATTTTTTATAAACAGTGTATTTATATATGCATAATAAATACACACAGTACACAAATATTATGTAAACAAACACTTATTTTGGATGCGATTAATTTCGATTAATGGTTTGACAGCACTAATAATTTTATTTATAATATAAATAATTTTTATTCTCATTTGAATTTCTCATTTAAGAAATGGCTGTTTGAAAAATTTGGTAATTATCCAAACAATATACCATATAATAACTTCACCTTTGAATACTGTTGTTTAGTGCTAGAAAGCTACCGGATGTTGCTATTTATTACTAGACTTAACATTTAAAGAAACAGTTTTTGAAGTTTATTAACCGATATTAATGATTAAGAGTGTTTCGATAATTTTAAGCTTTTTAAGTTTAAATTAATTTGAGTAATAACTTGGTAATGCTTTTCAGGAGATGGAAACAAAGTATTATAATCTACTTCGCCAAAGGCCTGTTGGGTCAGCCGCAGATTCGGACGAGAGCAGAGGTAACATGAACACCACAGCGACTGCTAAACATTTCAAATCAAACAGCCTTTGACACCGAGTTTCTGTTTCAGAATTATTCCCTCATTCTGCTCTGTCTCATTCCTCCCACAGATAAGAAAGAGAGTGGCAGAAGTTCCCAGCTCCTGTGATGACGGGGGCATTGCTTCTATCAGCAACATGCTCCGCACAAGCCTGTCTTCCTCACTGCTGAACACCTCCATCCAAAAAATGAGGGGAATATTCTAACAAGGCCTCTCGCTTCTGTCAGCACTCGTCAATTAGGGAAGACGGACTGTCTCCTGTCAGCCTTACCTGTCCCGAGTACATGTCCTCATTCCAACAAACGTGGGCAGCCCAGTCTCTTCTCCTTCCCCAGCAGCCCTCACTAGAGAAAAGAGAACTACACCAAAATGTACAAAGCTGTGTGTTTAGTAAAAAATATATAAGTTGAGAAAGGAATTTTTTTAAACTAATGTATTAAGTTGTTTTCTTTTTAAATCCCAAGATGTATTTATTTTTCCTTTTAGTGTTTTCCATGTTTCTCGCATGCTTTGGCTGTTGAAACTCTTAAGCTGTCTGTCGCTGTAGGCTTCAGTGTGACTGAGCAGGGTGAGTGCTCCAGAATTCAGACTCTTTTCTCCCCCGCAATTTTTACACGTGGAAGCCCAAGTCTGTGCAGTACATAAAGAGAAGTTTTTGCTCAAGGCCTCCCTCAGTTACTCCAGCCAGCTGACATTCCTCCCAGAGCCCTGGACTGATTCATTTGCCCCTGAGACCCTCCTGCTGAGATGAAGAGTGGATGGAGCTCAGGCTCTCTTGGTCTGCAGCTACATTTTGATGACTGCAAAAAGAGAAGATTTGCCATCAAGATTGAAGGTGATGCAAAACCTGGAAATAAAGATGCAATGACAACCCCTTTGTGCTGATCGATTTTGGCTGTTTTTTTAAATGCAGGCACTGGAGGAGTATAATGAGTGCATGTGCTGGAATGTTCCTGAAGCAGAATGGGAATTCAAGTAGCTTGTCAATCAAAACTGCATATAATAACTGCAACTCACTGTTGGGATTGTCCTTTAACGTGGATGAAAGCTTAGACCTTAGGAGTTGAGAAGTAGCATGTGATTTCGGTCAGAAAAAATGGTCGAGTAGTTTCATATTTCTTTTTCTTCACAACAAGACAGGAAGCTTTTTAGCATTAGCGCTACTAAATGGAGAGCAAAGATAGCAAGCATAATTAATGCTCTAATTATGTGCTGCCACGGAGAATGATCGGAAATTTCGTTTGTTTTTGAAGTCGTGCAAGCCTGTCTCCTCATAAACCAGCTAGATGAGTTGTGTTTTCTGGCAGGCTTTATCGTTATTCCTCATCAAGGGTACATAAAGTGGGTACAAACTAAATTGTACAGTCATCATTCACAGTTACGTTTTATGATCAATACCAATTTGCTTCTGCCATGATTCTTTCCTTGACACACCCAGTGTGTGAATTATACACTGACTGTTGGTGTGATGAATCTTTAGAGTACTTTCTGTGGAGGAAAGTCTAAGGTTTGGCTTGTGCAACCCAGTTGTCTTTCGGCGCCCATGGACTTTAAAATATTCCATAAAGAATATTTATTATATTTTATTTAGGATAGTAAGTAAATCTATAATACTGTGAGAGTAGTGTAACAGTAAGCCCTTGGGCTGTTTACTGTTGCTGTGTTTATCTATTCAGGTGATTGCGAATATTTAGTGCTATATGAAAATACTAGGGGATTAAATCAGACGTTTCATCAAGATATAATCTGAAATGGATTCTCCTTGCCAGACATTCAATATTTGCCAATACCTCAAAATATGGCGCGATACAATTACGATTTGATAAGATTCAGAGGCCTGTGATCGATGTATCGCTATTATTATGTGCCTAACCAAATGTGCCTAACCAAATATATAATATTGACAATTGAAAATTGTAAATTCTAGTAGTGACATCCAGTCGGGAAGTACATTCCAATCGGGAGACTAGTTACTTTTTTATTGATTACATATTATTCAATTTTTCATAATTTATTGATTCTCCTTAATTCCCTAATGTCATGAGTCAGATGGCTGTTATTACACAAAAATTGAACACAATGTTTATTTGAATTATTATCCAGTAGGTTATTACTTGTATTAAAATACACAAAATCACATTATTTCTTAATAACGTCATGCAGGGATTTTATGGTAATAAGTTAATAAATAATAACTAACACATTTGACTCTTCTCTGAAGCTAATGATTAATTTTAAAATAATTTATTATAGTTTTACATTTTTATGATTTCATTAACTATTGGCATACTGTAGTTTAATGCACTTCATGTTGCTAATAACATCCAATGGAATATATCTTCTTACTCTTTACCTTTTTAAATCAATATGGTACAAGATGATCCTATTTAAATTAATGTAATAAACAAGTTAGATCAAAAGTAGTCTTAAAGTAATCAAAAGGTAGTCTGATTATATTACCTAAAATGTGTAATGTAATGGATTATGTTACTAAGTACTATTTTTGTCATGTAATTTGGAATCAGTAATGGACTACAATTTGTCCATTGTCCTTCAATTTCACCTTCTTTTAAGCTATTTTGAGTCACTCCAACTCCAAAATCTGTTCTCTCTACAAATTGCAAGTTTTTCACTAGTAAATACGACAATTGGGTGGTGTTCATGCATTATTATTTTATAAATACAACCACATTACTTTATTGTAAAACCGTAACCATCAAGGTTAGGAGTAGAAGTCAAAGAACTGATTTATTCCAGTCTTTGACTGAAACATCAAGCATCACATGGTATAAATAACCAAGTATGCAGCAAATATTCTTGTTGATTATACAGCGACAGGCCAGTAGAGGGCAGATAGTGCTTGTTGTCTGTCTAGAGACTGTGTTTGCCCATGGGGCTGCAATGACATCAATGCTCTGGGTTTAACTGGGCTCTACAGGTTAGCCATGCAGATACAGAGCAGAGCAAGTGTTTAAAACTACAACTCCTGTTAAGCTCAGTCAGTCCTCCTCAGGCATTGCTCATTATCGTGACACTTGTTGCAAATCATTAAAAAAAGAAGAAAAAAGCTCTTCACTTAACCATGCTCTTGCATACATCAGTAGCACTCATTCAAATGAATCACAGAGCCCCATTGTAGCCTCAGTCAAGTTTCTCCTAAGCAGTTTTAGAGAGAGACTCTTCCTCTGAAGGAAAGCGGTTACCTTTTTACTTTGTGTCCTCTGTGGTACAATGTCCTCATCGTTTCACCCTTAAAACACGGTGCAGTTAAGTGCAGAGAAACAGACAGCCAGCAGGATAATTGATTGTCTCAGTCTCTGCATGCATCTGTCAATTATCTAATTGAAGCACTGAGGGGGGCGAGAAGAAGGGCGAACTGTGGTGTCACATCACATCTCTTGCAGCCTCTCAGGTCACCTAGACCAACCCAAGAGCCATTCCTGTTTCCATACGCTCTGTTCCACACACTTGAGAGCAGTGTGCTTGATTACACAAACATAAACTATTGAAATATACAGCTTTATGAAGATCTAAAAAGTGATGTGGTATGGGGTGTATGAGACCATTAGTGAAAAATGCTTCCAAGATGTAGATGAGTTTGTTTCTTCATCAGAACAGATTTGGAGAAATTTAGCATCACATCACCTGTTCACCAATGGATCCTCGGAAGTGAATGGGTGCCGTCGGAATGAGAGTCCAAACAGCAGATAAAGACTAGTAATCCACATCAATTTTCTCCAAATTTTTTCTGATGAAGAAACAAACTCAACTACATCTACATTCATCACACAATCTACATTCACATTCATAATCCTCAATATATATTTTGCGCAGTCATCTTTTGTCTTTGAACGCAAGACAAAAGACAACGAGCGCAGCACTGAAAGGGTCTCTTCTACCCTCTAATTCATGTGTTTTCCTTCACTATTTGACATTTTCCCCTCAAACGCAAGAACACGTGGTTTTTCTGGGACTGTCCTAAGTAGC
Source organism: Spinibarbus caldwelli (assembly GCA_039654775.1). Classification (NCBI taxonomy): domain Eukaryota; kingdom Metazoa; phylum Chordata; class Actinopteri; order Cypriniformes; family Cyprinidae; genus Spinibarbus; species Spinibarbus caldwelli. The sequence continues at coordinate 14,815,696 of CM077253.1, read as the reverse complement.
TATGTTAATGTGAGGCACGCGCAATTATTGGGTTGCTATCTAGTGTGGTAATCTCATGGTATTTGTCAGTAGGGCTGTAAGTAGGATAAAAATATTGATTTCTAGAATTTAATCGATTCTCATTATTACGAAACGATATTGTTTAGTCTAGCCTATTTTCAGTCAAGGAGCGGAACATTGTAGCGCAACTGCCATTCAATATCGCAAAGCTGCAGCAAAATAAACATGAATAAACATCCGAAGGTATGTTAAAAGAAAGAGTACAACTAAATTCGTATCCTGTCTCATGTAATCCCTCAGTGTTTCAACCGCGGAAAGATATCAATATACAATGTCAAGTAAGGTCAAATTTACCTCAGAAAAAAGAAAATATTCGGTAATCTCTCCATTTAATGCTGACTAACCATAAACTGAAAATTAGAACTCTAGAAAGGAGAATTTCGCTAAATATGCACCATATATAACATATTCATCATAATTTTTTACTGTTCTTCAATGATTAATTTATGTTTGAATAAATCCGACGTTTTTGTGACAGCCACCATTTAAATGTTTATATTTCAAAAAACAAATTGGAATAGAAATATAATTATGTAATTGCAACTTTATCATTATAAAAACTTGTGTAATTCAAATGTTTGTTAATTTTAACCTTCAATATTATAGGCCAGTAATATACCAACTGACTCTAATGTATATTTTACAGCATTAGTTGAGAGATTTTTTTCTTCCTTGAGAAAATCTGACATACTGTAGTAGGCCTACCTGATATATATCCAGAATAATCAATATTGAATCGAATCGAAAGCTTGTGAGTCCGAAACGAATCATGAGTCAAAACCCAGCCCTATTTGTCAGTACTTTTATGTTAGTCTGGCTAGTAAAGTCTTGTCAAGTTTTGCATTGTATAACCTACAACACTGTCAATGCAAAACATCCACTTTCTTTTTCCTTCAGTCTAAACCTGAGCTACTTTCATTGTGATAATAGATGGAAAAGATATGATTTACATAAAAATGTTGAAATATATAGCTAGGCCTGTATATCATGTATTTACGATGGGTTTGTTTTTTTGTTTTTTTTAATGCATTTGGCTACCGTACCACGATTTTTGATGTTGTTCTGCAGGTGCACGAACATTCTGTGTGGGTTTGGTTAGCTCATTCATAACAGTGGGTGTACATCCTCACAGCCACTTTCTGCCTGACATATTGTGCTACCCATATTTTAACACATTTTTTAAGGTACATAATCATAGTTATTTTCCACTTGACATGATGTGATACCCATATTTTAATATTAAAAGTAAGCCATCCTAATAAAAAAGAACATTTATAGGCAAGCACGATAGTTAAAGTCACCCTGAGTGATTTTCAGAGTAGCAGGCCGCAGCACAAACAAATACACATTCTTGACATAAATTTGGATATTTTTGATACTAAAACAATAGTACTTAAAGGCTTTATTTCTGAAGTTAATGTGAATAGGCTATTTTATTGTCTTTTGAGACATCTGAGTTTCACCGAGAGAGTTTTCCCAGTACAGTAAAGACAATAAGCCAGGCTATTAGAAACCTCTCAAGCTTATTATCACGTAACGTGGCAGCAAAGAGAGAAGCAAGGAGAGGTTATGAGTCTCCCGTAGGATGCTAGTGTTTGATTATGACCTCACTTCCACCCCTCGGTGAGTAATGGACCTCTCCGCTCATATTGACTCGTCTAAATGGAACGTTACCCCTCTGCATTTAGTCTCACTGGAACAGCACTCAGCTGCTTTTAATTACATAGGTGAACAAACCTGGCTTAATATAGAATGAATTAACACGCCCCCACCAAATTATTATTCAAACCACTCAGAGAAGAACACACGAGTTAGTGTGAATGACATTCGTGCTACAGGAGATTGGATGAATTGAAAAAGTCATGCAAGAATGATTTTTCCAGTCGACCTCAGAATCACGTCAAGTTTACAAATTAATTTTAGAGGAGTTGAGATTTAGAAGTTTATTGTTGATGATGGGAAATACTACAGCATGCACTGGATTGATATGCAAATCAAAGTTGTCACTGAAACAATTGGGTTCATGGCATACTGCAACATTCACATAGTGTTTGGTGAACTATTATTTAACAATACAGTTAAATAATCTACTGTATAAACGAGTCAATTGCGAAAGGTGAATGAGATGAGGGTTTGGGTGTCTGGATCATGAAATGCATAAAATAAATACCTACGAAATGGAATGTACCAATACTTCTTGAAGCAGGGAGAAAGTTTGTGATGATTCTAGGGGTCCTCCCCCCTCGGAAATTTGAGGTTATGTTTACATTACTGCATTTTCATTTTAAAAATGCATAACTTTTGCTGCGGTTACGCCTGTCGTTTACACTATTCCGGCATTGTCGACACTCGAAAATGGAGATTTTCGAAAACACTGCAGACCCCATTTTAATTTTAAAACTCTGGGGTTGCGTTTCAGCATAAATGGACCAAAATGGAAAACTTTTGAAAAACGATGACGTGGCTGCTCACGTTCGCTTTGCGTATCCTTGACGACCGTGTAAACAATAACATCATGCTCATTGTTGTACCTGCATGAATGGTCATGTGACGTGTTTTTGGTTGTGTAGTGTGGATGAAAATCGTTTCTGAAGCGCAGTGAAAACGCCAGTGTAGACAAGGATCATTTTCATTAAAAATGCAGTTTTAAAACAAAAACGCACAAGTGTAAACAGGACCTGAATTGCCCTATGTAAACTGAGAATTCTGAGAAAAAAGTCAGTTGAAAGTCACGACAGATACGTTTTGACGTAGAACCCGGATGCACTGCACCTTGTTTACAAGCAGAAGAAGATCCATGCTGTACGTAAAACAGTCTTCGTTTACATGTCTGAAGATTGTGACGAGAGGATGACTTGCGATGTTTTTGACCAGCCTTACTTATTTAAACCAGAATATACAAACGATGACCTAAGTGAGATAGCAGCACCACACGCATTCGTTGTGGTACTATCCTGAACACACGTCGAAGACTGATACAGAAGGGAAGAAATTGTTGAATAAAGTCATTATTTTTGTTTTCTTTGCACACAAAGTATTCTCGTAGCTTCATAAAGTTATGTAATTAAACATGGTAGTTGCGTTGACAAATGTGCAGGGTCTGAAAGCTCTCGGTTTTAATCAAAAATATCTTAATTTGTGTTCTGAAGATGAACGAAGGTCTTATGGCTTTGGAACGGCATGAGGGTGAGTAATTAATGACAAAATTTTCATTTTTGTGTGAACTAACTCTTAAGTCAGAAGTGTACAATAAATTCGCAATTCTGAGAAAGTTGGTCTGAATTTCGAAACAGAAACTTGCACTCCTGAGAAACAAATTGTGATATATAAATTTGGAATTGCAAGAAATAAAGTCAGATTTGGGAGATAATACAATTACCTTAATTTTTTTGTTTCATGGTGGAAATGGGCTGCCATGTGGAACAGCTCTGCACACAAAATGTACGGGTGTGACCTCGGTTATAGAATGCGCTTGTTATTTTCATAAATAACCGATCTATGTGTGAACCATAATAAGTACTCAAAAATAAGACTGACAACCATATTCTTCTGCTGTTTGAACAAGGCCTCTAATGCAGAACTATGGCAAAAGTGCAAAGCAATCGATCAGCGCTGACAACAGACTACCACTGAGTAAAAACTGGTGGAGTCTCTGTACGATATGCTTCACGGCCCCTCTCCTCCGATTCTCATTGTGTTCATATCTCCGTGTCCTGTCCACAGGGAGCGCGCAGTGCTCAAGTTCATACGGATGGTGCCCCATAAATTTCAGCAGCCCTTTCTCCTGTAGGGTGCCAACAACATTGATGTACTTATCGAGCTGTTGGTTGAGATGGAGTTGAAGGCAGGAGGGGGTTTAACCACTGTCTCATTACCATGGTGAGCAATCCGACGCGTCTGCTTCATTATCCTGGGCCTCCTGTGTGAACCGTTCATCTGAGAGATACGGATGCCAGGAATGACTCCGGTATGTTCAGGGGTCTGGTGCCCTTTCTTTGGCCGCAAAGCAGTGAGAGAAATGAATGACACTTCCATCTTCTTCTGTGACGCTATCGGATGCCTTAAGCCCTGTTATGATGGAGACAGGGCCTCCATAATTATGATGGAGACAGGGCCTGGGTGCTTTGAGTGTGACATCAGAGAAGATGAAATGAGTCATTCTAACCTTGCACTTGATAAGGTCCCATGCAGTAAGAGTCTTTCGTGAACATTCTGGTCATGATTTGGCACTTTGCTGGTTTATGGATTACTGCAGACCACTTACAGTTTATTCACTGACCGCTGATAGAAAATTGGAAAGCATTTGTGAAAATCACAAGCTTCAAACAGACTGCAACAAAATTTCCAGAAGTCAGGGTGCATAGGATTTGATCACTCTGCCAAAAAACAAAATTGTTTACAAGCTACTGAGTTGGCATTATAACCTCGTCTAATCATTGTATAATTTGCCAAAGTGTGCCATGCTAGTGGCATCATTCAAAGTTTGTGTGTGTGTGTGTGTGTGTGTGTTAGTGCTGTCAAAATTCGCGTTAACGCAGACGATTATTTTTTTATTTTTTATATATTTAACGCAGTTAACGCAGGGGCGGAGCTAGGGTTATCCACCCCACTCACAACTGCTGATTGTGAACAAAAGAAAAATGAGGAAATAACTTTTGTAGCTTTAAGGATTCATCTATATTTAATTTAGAATTTAGTGTTTGATAACTTTATTCAATTTCTGTTTATTTCCTACTTTCTGAAGGGCACGGGTAACTAAATATGGCATTTTTCATAATGGGTTTATGTGAAGACTGTTTTAAGTTCACTTAAATTAGAAGTTATTTTTTTAAAGTGTAATAAATGTTAAAATTGATGGCAGCAGGATGTCGAAGTATTCATGCATAAAGTATTGCTATATATATATATATATATATATATATATATATATATATATATATAGCAACACTTTATGCATGAATACTTAAAATTACCAATGCGATCACGTTCTTTTAGCAGTATTTTCTGTACATCCATTCCATTCTATATGTATATATACATAAAATAGCATTGTATATTTCAGATTTACCACCCTAAATGGCACATAAAAACAAAAAGAATTACGATTGGTCATTTCACGTCACTCAGACAATCTCTTCTTGTTTAAGCGACCAAACTACATGCCAAGAGGCGAACATTTTATCACGGATGTGATTCTTATTCACAGCCTGGCCAAAAGGTGAGGTTTTTGATATGACGGTGGCATATGATACATATGTTCCTGCCACTCTTTATCCATTTGAAAAGCATGCCCAGCAGTGAGATAACTGTAGGTGGAATGAATGGCTCTTTGGGAATGTGGAATTGTTTGTAGGTGACAAAAAAGGTCAGGTGATTTAATCTATCTGAAACACTGTCACAGCATTCTGATCAATACGCTCTCATGCTAATGTCAGCGTGAAGAGACAATCCTCGCTACGAGTAGCAGGTGGATAACAAAAGCCTGACTGGAATTAAAATGACTTTTGTGCTGTTGCCCGTTACCTTTGCAGGTCAAACTCAATACGGAGCCCTTCTAAAGAGGCAGTCCGACATCCTGCTGTCCACTTTAATGCATCTGATAGGAATGCAGGAAAAGGGCACCTGTTCGCCAGTATTGCCATTCTTCCAACGCCCCTCACCACTGCTGAAAAGTTCAATGCGCCTTTTACCTACAATTAAGAAAGGTTTGAGAGACACAGAAACACACACTTAGTGAAGAATGAACAGGTTCCACACTTATTGAAACTGAAGTTCTACTTGTATGGAAGGTCTTATTTTGGCGATCTAGTTTTATTTTTAATTCTGTTTGTTTAAAAAGGGATAAATTGATAGCTTCCCCCACTCAAACTGTCTCTCACGGTAAATTCAATCCTCTTGATGAGAAAAAGGTCTGTTTACTCTGGTTAGCCCTTAATAAAGTTTAAGCTTTTGACTGACACCTAAAGCTAATCGTGTAGACCTTGAGTAAACCGACATACACAATAAATGGGAAAAACAGTTTCTAAAATGAATCATAAAATGAAGGTTGTCGATTGAACAAAGATCTTAATCAAATTAATTACATGAAAGGCTGATGAATTAATCAAATTAACTGCATGACGCCAATGGTTTGGTGAGGTGAGTTGTGATTAAACATGTAACACATTATTAGTATTCATTGTACCAATTTAACAAGTTCAAAATAAAATGCATCAAAAATATGGCCCTTGAGATGCAATCTGTATTGCAGATATGTGAACAGATGGATGGATGGCTTTTTGTTTATGCTCATTTTGTTTTCCTAAACATATCACCCATGAGGTTCGGTTATTATAAGTAGAGCTTGGCATGTGTAAACATAGATATGGTCTGCTTATACAATTTTAATATTTTAGAGCCTTAACTGTTTAAAGAGGGGTGAATTTGCCATCAAAGGCCAGATAGTTCAAGCGAGGACATTTTTTATTGAATAGAATTTTGGTTCTAATTATGCTTAGTCACTATGTATCTTATTTTAAATTTAATTTAATGCTTTTAATATTTTTTATTTAATATTCCGGTCTTTGCTCTGTGCTACATGTGCTAGGCACATTAATGACAAATTGTACATTTTTGGATAAACTATTCCTTTAAAATCAGTTTAACTAATTTCATCTGATTGCATAATTGTTCTAAACCCTGTCATATATCATCAGTGAGTGAATGGCAGTTTTGTTAAATGAACATGGGTCTTGGTTTCATGGCTTCAGAACACTAGGCTTTCTGTGGTTGGATATTGGGAGAATGCCAGAGCCGTTACACAGATGTCTGTCTGAGAGAGAAGAGGAATCTATACTTCTGGCTGACACAAACACAACAGCACAGCAGTGCATTCAGTCCCAGGAGATTGGCTGATTCATAACTAATGAATATTTTCCAAGCCTGCTCAGGTTGCACATTACACTTCAGGAGCCACTGAACCAGTTCTGGTTAGCCCCTCATGAAATCTCCACACTTTTTTTGGACACTTTTTTCACTGATTGCAAGGGGAAAATACGCAGAATGAATTCAAATATTGTAAACTGTGTTAAGCTGAGCTGAGAGTACTACAATCTAATTGGCAGCTAAAAGGCTTATTGGCAAATCACAAAGGCTGACAATACTAAGCTCAGAAGTCTGCTCACAGCAAATGGTCTCTTGTCAAATGTGCATGTTTGCTGTGGCACAAATTGCCTAGTCAGTGAAATATAATATAAACTGTTGTCTTGGGATAATAAACTGCCAATAACCTGAAATCTGTGCTTCCAGTGGTTCTCAAAGTATGGTGCATTCGCTCCTACATTAATTTTCACACATTCAAATCTAAAGTGAAGAACCAGTGAGGTTTATGTGCATTTTCTTCTTCTCCGCCACCTTTTCCTTATATGGTATCAAGCGCCATCATTGTGCATATATAGACACATTGTTATTTTTGCGTATGCACCGTATTCAAGTGGAGGTGGACAAGATTTTAACTTTTTAAGTAACTTCTTCAGATAAATAATGCAAACAAATCACATGGATTACTTTTTTAATAATTTGTATCATAAAACATGGACTACTTTATGATAATATGTGCATTCATGTATTCACTGATGAAAACGCCATAAATTACAGAATCAGAATATTCGAATGATTTCTGAAGGATTATGTGACACTGAAGAATGGAGTAACGATGCTGAAAATTTAGTTTTGATAACAGGAATAAATGACTTTTTAAAATATATTCAAATTGAAAACGGTTATTTTACATAGTAAAAATATTTCAAAATTTTACTGTTTTCGCTGTAAGAAACAAAAAATCTTACTGTTCAAAAACTTTTGACAGGTAGTGTATATATAGTTTTATCCCTTGGTGGAAAAAGGCTTTGATGTTTTTTTTTTTTTTTTCTTCCATGAAATGGAAAAATAAAAATGTAATTGCAACATTTTATCTCACAATTCAGATTTTTTGTCTCTCAGTTGCAAATATATATCCCACAATTCTCTTTTCTTCTTAGAATTGCAAGTTTATATCTCACAATTCTGACTTTACATCTCACAATTCTGAGAAAAAAAAGTCAGAATTGTGAGATATAAACTTAATATTGATTTTATTTTTAAATCACATGGTAGAAACAAGCATCCATAAAGCAGTATTATTTACTTACTAACTTAATTAAAATAAATATTTCTTTATTAAGAAACATTTTTTGCAAAAAAAATTATAAAGCTGATGTAAAAAAAAAAAAATGTTTTTCAGTTAAATATGCTAATATGGCATTTTGACTATTTGTTTGGCACAGGCTAACGTAGTTTTAAGTTGTAGTGGTAGTGAACATGATGTTAGTGATATTCACATAAATCACTCTAATCAACCATTCTTTGTTTGTTTTTCTTTTACTACATATGGAAGTGTTTGCAGTTACAGTAACACTATATGCCTTACCCACCCTGGAGACATTGCTGTTGATGTCAACCTCAACAAGAATATGACGTTTCATAAAGTACACCGAAGACCCAAAACACCAGCTCCCCGGCCGGGATCAGTTCCCTCAATCAATAGGAGCAGTATTCTATGCACAGAGACAATGATAAACAATTCATCCTCATGTTAGATGGTCCGCAAAAGCAGTCCTGGCAGAGACTTTTATGAGCGCAAACATCTTAATGCAGTCTCAAAACACTTGCCCCAACAAGGACAACCATGACTGATTTCCAACTCAAAAGAATCATTTTCAGTAGCAGAAGTGTCACCTCTCTTTTGTCCAATTCATTTCTCATTTCAGCCATATTTTTGTGTGCTGCACTGCATCTTGTCTACTGACGGTAGAATATTGTCAAAATGCGGGGATCATTTACGGCTAACACTCTGCAGCCTAATGTGCGTCTGCATTTCGCCCCAATGCATCATTTCTTCAAATGGAGCTCTTGATTGATGGCCTGCGCCATTCTAAACACCATCCCGTCTGTAATAATGCATCACCTGTTGCGCTCTGGTTTGCAGTTTCTATTTGAAATTATTCTGTGATAATGAAGTGCAATGAAGGGCTTGAGATTGAACTGGCTCAACGTAACAACCTTTCTACAGGCAAATCATCTCCTTGGCCCCTCGGAGCTGAGATAATAAATCTAGGTGCTATGAAGAGAAAAGACCGTCAACAGATTGTCTTTTGCCATGGTTGATGAATGAAATTTCGCAGCGACCCCTAAATCCTCACTGTAACAAGTCAGTATATTTCATAAAACAAGAAATATCTGTGCTTTATAGATGATAAGACGGGAAATCATATTCATCACCCCAGGAACAGACGCACACTACATCTGTTTACCACCGCATGGGTTGTCTTAATTTCTCTCAGCATAAACTTATGTAGCCTGTAATGGAAACTCAGTGATTTAAACAGTAAATTTAATGATCACATTCTGTTGCTTTGGGTTCAGTGCCAGGGGAACCTGAACGACATCTCAAATATTCATATTTTGTGCAAAAAATATAGTGTATAAAGATGAAGCTTCGTATCATATGAGGTACAACAAACATACTTGGAAAATATGACATTTCAGATTTCATTTCAACTTAATACAGAACAAATATGCCTGTTTGAAATGTAGACTCCTAGTATTGGATGATAACTTTCAAACTTGGCTCACTTAGATATGCGTAATGCGAATGTAAAATCATTGGCTTGGATCGCACAGTCACAATTGATTTGAGGTTAAAAGTGCCATTACATCTTTGGAGATTAAATGTCTGTTCTCTCTGTTCTTTTACTGACAAGGTGAGTATGTGTCTTTATGAAAGATAAAGTGGATGTGCATTTCTAAATTTCATCATATTTCCTAGTTATCTCCTTTTTATAGATGTCAGATGTTTCCTATACGAGGAAGACTCATGAAGAGTCCCACTGGAGAAGGCCTTTGACAGCATACCTATATACTAGAGAGGAGGACGTAGGCCCAGAATTCTATGGAAGTGGATTTAAATAAAAAATAAAATGTATTTTTGGTAGCTGATAGCATTATTAAATGCAAAATATTTAATTAATAAATGAGGGGTTATGGATATGTTGAATTTTTTAAAACTTATTCAAATTCTGCTGATGGGACAGTGACTTGACATTATTATTATTAGTAGTAGTATTCTGTCTGTATCTATTTGTTTATTCAAATATACATAAAAAGGCAACTGACCCTTCGCAAAGACCCGCCCACCTTAATAAGTTACTGTTGCTACATCCGATAAGCCATTTCGCTAACATGCCATGCATCATTTTCTCACACAGCAAAAAATACATCGCAGAGCAAAGAGGAAACTGACAAAATGCCAGTAGACAAGACAGAGCAGGTTACTTTTGGTATGAAACGAAGTCTCCGCTTTCAAATTTTGTCTTTTTTTTTTAAAAAAAAGAAATTCCAACAATAAATAGGCCTGTTTTTTGTCATTTTAATGTGTTGTGACTTCTTCTTTACTAGTTATAGCACGATATAAACATGAATGAACATTAGAAAGTTTCTTGTTTGAACTGCGGAAAGACGTTAATACCATTTTTCAAGTTCAAGTCCACCAACGTTTAATCTACTCCCCTGTCTGGTTTGTTTTCTCCACAAAATAGCAGATTCTGTGTTATGATTGGTCAGATCGCCTGTCAATCAAATTCCCGGCGAAGGGTGAGTTCATACATACAATGACTTATGAGCATGTTTTCAATTTCTGAAGTAAATTTTCATTTTTGTTTTTGTTATAATTTCTGATGCAAAACATAAAGAGACAAGTCATGATATTCTTGAAAAGAACATTTGATTAAGTTTTTGGAATATTATTGTTAGCCTATTATTAGATTTGAACAAAACTCCTTCACTTATTAATTCATGTAAACTCATGTCTTAAAAATGATTACATTAAAAGAAATGACAAGACATTTTGGTATACATCCAAACACCATCTTTAGTTGTTAAAAAACACACACATATACACACACACAAAAAAAACACTCTTACTAATTTTTGAAAAAGTTTTGTCTGCCAAGTCAAAGTCATGAGGTGCAACCAACATGCACAAAATAAAAAAATAAAAAAATAGAATAAAATAATAACAATAAACATAAATAAGGACCCCTGCAGAACCTTGTGAGTCTTAACATTTCTGATAATTTGACCTTGTAAACTGTAAAATATTAATAATATTTTATATATAATTTTTTAAAAGATACATATTTTAAAACTTTTTTTCTTCTATCATGAACACACACATTTGACACAGACCCAGAAATCTGTAGAGCTTTCCAGTCATCAGTTTAGCACAGCCTCCCATTGCCCCTTCCTCACCCGTTCTCTGGGAGTTCAAAGTGTGCTCCTCTACTGGAATGACAGGTCGCGTGATTGGTGTGTGTCTGATGGAAAAGGTCACATAACATCTATTCTTATTATCCAGCAGCGTAAATCGACTCTGGGACCAAATGTCAAGAAAACGTGGATTAGATCCAGCTGAGATAGTAAAGGGCTCTGTAAGAACTAGGTCTTCATTAAAGCTACATCATAAAAGGCAGATTTGTTGTGTCTCTCTTTTCACCGAATCACAGATGCTTATCTCCTTACTACAATTACACGTCCGTTTAGCCTAAATCTAGCTCTCAGTCCGTGGAGATTTGTCCTCACTTAGCAGAGCTACAGCCTTGCTGATTCATAGGCAGTTCTACAGGGATGCTGACACACAAGCTATTGAACACCTGCACTGCTCACTGACTCAAGGTTTAGAAAATGCATTAAATTTTAAATACATCATTAAGGGTGGTGGGGTAAATGAGAGGCCTCATTAATTATCGTCTGCAAAAACTTGCAGGGTCTGTAGATGTGTTATTTGTTGTTACTCACAATGATTAATCATTTCTGCAGCGCACGTGAGAGTGAGATAGTATTCATTTGAGTCTAGTGCACACTGTTTAACCATTTCAAGAGGTACTGAGAACCACAGATGGGACAAGAAAGAGTGTCTTTGATCTCATGTTAATGTTTGAATTTCCTTTTTGGGCAGTGGAGTAAATGAAACAGCTCTCATCTGGTGTGTGTGTGTTTGCTGATTCTGACAACCGGTTTCCTGAAAAATGAATTTCTACTGAAACTCATGTGAATCATTTTGGTAATTCGTTATTCATCCGCGATGATTCTGCTTGGGCTGTGTAAAATTTGCAAAATGTTTAGAAGTCCATGTGGAGTATGGGAAGATGTGATTCATGAATTACTCATTGGGACCAAACAGAGAGTACTTATGTCTAATGCAAATGATCAGAGGACGTTATGTAGGCTACACCTGATGAGAAATACGGGGGATGTTTGGCTCACACACAACATGATGGAGCAAGAAAGAGAGTAGGCTAGGCTAGAGAACGCTGCTTTGACTGAGGAGGCTGCTTTTGTGCTGCCTGGCATGGGAACCGATCGGATCGGATTCATTTATATATAAAAAAAAAAATACCCGAACCAAATGACTTATGAGTAATTCGGTTCCAGCGGTTCTCGAACGTGCTGATGGAACACCGTACAGTTTTTCCCGCATCATTCAGCGGCACTACAACACCGCTACAAACGAAACAAACCGCGCAACCAGTGAAGTTCGATTCTCGAACTAACGACTCATATGAGTCGGTTCTTTTAAGTGAATCATTAGCACAGTGCGACCACAGTATTTCGCGAGCGAACAACTCTTTGTGAGCCGGTTCTTCAAGTGTATCCAAATCGCTACGAATGACTCTTTTGAGTCGGCTCTTTTAGTAACTCGGAAACATACGACCGCAAAGACCATTTCCCCCAGCAAAAAACATATGTTTATTGAATCAGAAGACGTTTGAATCAGTCGGAGCGGTTACTAAATTTACTTGTTAATTTCGTCATGTTTGACTCGAAATGGTCATTATTTATGGCTCGAAATTTAAAGCGGTGTAGTAGAGTGGTTATTTGCATGACAGCGTATTATTTTTGTTTAGTAGCCTATTATTGTAATCAGTAGCATATATAAATGAATTAATTAGCTAGTTACATTTGACATCCCATTTTTTTTTTCAGTAGTATAAATTATTGGATTATGTCGCGTCTAAAAACTCCCTAAAGCTTAAACAAGTTTTTGAAAGACTTTTATTTTTGATTTGTTTTGTTTGAATTCTGAATTATTTCAGTATTTCTAACAGACTACTTAGGGCAGTAAACCCAATAAGAATTTCCTTGATATTTCTAAAGAATTCTTTCAAAAACTTCTCCCGCAAAAGTCGTAAAAGGGCCGTTAATGGAATCACCAAGGTAACTGGAATCATTAAGAAGAATTGGAATCGCAACCAGAATCATTCATATTTTCATTTCCCATCCCTATATGAGACAGCCGAACTTGCATGCCTATCATTTGTAATAAAACCTCCAGAGCCAGAGCTGCACTGAGCGCAGTGAGAGACCGTGTGTCTGGAGAAGAGAGCAGCGTGAAGGAGTGAGAGCTGATCAGTGCAGGTCCTGAAGCAGAAGAGAGCTACCGGGCTCTTACCACTCGCGTTTAAAACCGGTATTTAAAGGTACTCATTTCTGGAAAGAGCAAGGAAAGAGAGCTTAATTTGATTTAATTTGACATGAGAGAGGATATCTGTTTCATTTATTTCTCACTGGGATGCGGATTTTTTCCCTTCTTTTCTTGACAGCGTGCGTCTGCCCCGCATCGCTCGTATCATACGGATATATAACGGAGAGCAAATTAAGATGAAGTGGCCTTCGAAAGTAGTTTTTGACGGCGTATCGCTCGCTAGGGTTTTATTTTTTCTTTAATCGTGTTCAACAGCGTTGCAGGAACGCCGGGAATTGATAAGGCACGCGCGCAGTGCTTATAAAACAACAGCTGACCATTAAAGCTCACATCAAGCCAAATAAAACACTACCAGAAGAAATAACACCATTGATTTTGTTATACAGAAAACGCGGGGGCATAAAAACGACGAGCTTTAAAACAGGTAAGACGATTCGCATCATTGCTTCATGCAGTTACGGTCTATTCTGCATTTAGTTTATTCAACATGTGATGGATTGGATTGCATGGGAAATTGCTGTAGATCTCGAGACTTTAATGCTGTGTTTGGATTTACATCATTCTAATTCTGTGGACACGGCAAAGGAATTATAAATACTGAAGCAGCATGCAGATTGGCTATACGCTAAACTTGAATATCATTATGTGCGATTTTAAACATTTAGTAGCCTTCTATCACAAATGAATTTTAAAGTAAATTAGCACATTTTCCCCCAATGGTCTCATTAATCACAGCAACAATTGATAGTCAATGAACACTGCATGATTTGCATGACAATTAATCGTTCTTTGAAATAATTTATTATTTAAATGGTGCTAGTTTATTCATACTGAGCACGGGAGAGTTACTGAGACAAATTCTGGTATACTATTGCATATGCATCCGGATTTATGGGAAAAAAAATAGCTATATAAGGAGACTGAAAGGCGGAATATGAGGAATATGCCTGTGATGCAAGAAACTTAATTGTTGTGCTCTTCAAACACCATTCAAAGTCAAATATCGAATCTTAATGTATTAAAGTGACCTTAAACATGCACTGTAACGGTTATGGTGCTTCTCTGTATGTTTTATAGGTGTTATGTGTGCACAAGACACACGTTATAACGCATTAGGCTGTGCAACATGTGTGTAAACTTTGCAGCATCTGGTTCAGCTCTTATACAGAATTACAATTATTACTGAATTATTTGAAATCCACCTTGGTAGTACTGAAATAACCTAATGTATTTGAGAGCTTCGTCAGGTTGTGTTGAGGGCTTTTGGCTGAAGATGAGGGTGGAATGGGTGTCATCTTTGCACCCTCTGGTGGATAATGGCAAGCGAGTGCTGGATAAAAAAAGAGAGTCGGTTTCTGTTTTAATGTCACAGTCATTATTTGCTTTCAATGTGTGAACTTACACAGTGTTGCTGTTTTGTAAAAAAAAAAAAAAAAAAAAAAAAAAAAGTTATCAAATTCTTATGTAAAGCCCTAATGTTCATGAGTGCTTATTGATAAGTGGTATACAGGGTGATCTTGTAATGTCAACATAACTCTTCTTTTATAACTATAAGGATATTCACCCCTTCTCTAAATACATATTTAATGTGAACTGCAAACTTAAGAATTTTGGTCTCAATGACTAGAATCTTTTGAATTCTTGTACTTATAAAATTCCTTCACTTGTGCTCTGGAGTGGACTTTCCGTAGGTTTCATTGTTACGCCAATAGGTGGCGACAAGTGAGTGTCTCTTGTGTTTTAACGAGTCATTGAGTCGTTCACTCAACCGATTCCGTAACAAACATCAAGTGTTTTAATCCTTTGTTAAAATTTGCATCAACAAATCTAATAAGAGACCACAGAAAGAGAGTTTAAGGATCATTTTCTGCACAAATGACAACAAGGCTTTTATATTTTCATCTCTGGTGTTATCCACTGCTTGGTATGTTTATGAAGCAAATGATGAAGGTTATAGAAATAACAATAACTGTTAATAAATTAAATTTATCAATACTGTTATAAGTTTTTATTGTGTATAATGGTCAGTCATTTTAAGCATTCATAAGTCTTCCACCTTCCTTCTCACCTTATTGTGAACAAATTTGATTCACTAGTCTCAAACTCATAACACTGAAAAGAGGGCGTGTTTGATTGGTAGCTGTAACCAATGAAATGCCCCTTTACAGCCCGAACGCTAACGCGATTGGCCTGTGCTATAGTCTTACAAAAACAGTAACACACCTTTAAATCAATATTGAACGGCAATGGTTCATTTACTGAAAAGATTCATTCACAACCCAAACAACTCTACTTCAGTTACCTTTTCACATTATTTTGTTAGTGTGGACAGTAACATCTGTAATAATTTACTCAAAGTCAGCAGACCTTCATCATGTTCAGCGTCGGTATGAGGACCATAAAAGTGCGCAATTTCTTTGGCAAAACAACTTTTCATGGGCTAGTGATGCACTCACAGATAGGCCCATATAGAATCTGTGAGTACCTTTCACATTTTCTGAGATGATTTTGGGGAAAATATGTGGAATTCTGTGGATTGAAGTTAAATATGGTGAAATATGTTAAACATGATGTGAAGACTGAAAGTAGAAATTAGATAACGAATTTAATAACCATTCAAGGAAAGGTTGGTTGACAGGATTGATTGATTAACAGACAATTAAACATTCACTGTCGGCCTGCGCATGGGGCACATTTAATGTACGCCTTTACATTGCAATGTATTACTGGAAAAAGAACTACAATGCAATGAGGCACTATGAATGACAACCAAATTTATTGAAAAATATGCATATTTATACACATGTTTGAGAGCATATAGGACACTGATACAGCACATCATTTGCAGTGCTCCATGGTAGTGGGCGGGCAACAAAGGTCTTTTGGCATAGTTTGCTGATTCCCTGATTGGTGGAAATTTTTGCAGAATCATGGGTCATGTATTTTTTGACCAGGAGTTCTGCTTTTAATTACCATTATTTAATAAATAATTTCAAATAATGCAGACTAACGGTTTTATGAAAAGTAAATACCATTGATTAACAACCACGCAGATCACAGCAGGTCTCTCTTAAAAGGTTATTATTAAATCAGTTCTTTGCTTATTTATTCCTCTTTGGAGAAAACAAATTAAATGAGATTTTTACTTGTTGATACTTCTTCTTGATACTTCTCCCTTTACAAACCAAGCCCAAAGTATATGAGCTGTGAAAGCTGTCATTATATATCAACATGGTCAAATATACAAAATTGTATTAAAATGTATTGGTAATATATACAGTATAATGTAAAATGTGAAATGTTTAATGCAGTGCTCTGCTGTATTTCAATGGATCAAAGACATACACTTTATCTGATTTATTATTTACTGGCGTATTTATTTCACATATAATAAAGTCTGCAAAGTAAAGTCTGCTGCAGGCATAAGCATGCTTGAATAGGTTTTGAGAAGGCTTCTTTTATCGTCTTGTTGCAGAATTGCTTGTATATGTATACTGGCTGGTGAAATGAAAAATCAGCATTGGAGTTTTTGCTTATTTAATGCATAAAAATACTATAACAGTACCATATCAGTGGCATAGGTTTGGGGCAGGACTACATGTTTGTCCACACAATGGAAGGCTCCCTGTTTAGGGAAACCTGTTTGGAAAGTTATTATTGTGATTCTGTTCTCCTGGATGTTTTCTGGCATTAGTAGTGTGTCTGCTATAGTTCATTGATATCACCAGTGTGTAATTATGGCTAAAGGTGGCTAAGGCGAGTGTTACTTGGACTGGTGCTGCTGATTTGCATTTGTTTTCACAGAAAGCCCTGTCCCAGTAGACAGAATGTGCCCAGCAACTGAACAAACACGATTAAAAGGGCACACAAAGGCCCACACAAGTTTGGAGTCTGAGTGCCTGGCGGGTAGCGCATATGTATATGCACCTGACAGAAAACAGAGTTAAGATGCATGATCTCATTGGATGCCTGATTATTTGATGGATAGGTCATGGAGAAGCACAGCTCTCTGTTGTAGTGAAGGTTAACCAACATGGTGTGACAATTTGTCAGTATCCATGAGGTCGGTCTCCACAGAATTGAGACAAGGGCATCATTCAGCACTTTCTGTGTTGAGGGCCACTCACAGGACATTTGCCAATCTGTGCAACACCCATGAGACCAGCCCTTCACAAACTCAACACTCAGCCCATTTTCCTAGCTAATGAAAACCCTTTTTGTACAATTATTGATTGAAGAACAGTTGTGATGCTAACAAACATGCTTCTGTGGTGTCTAGAATATTTTCAATAGGGATGCACAATATACCTTTATACTGGTTATTGAATAATATTATAGTTTTTATTTTATGATATAATATTTATTTTACATAAATTAATATTGGAAATATAAGTTGATACATGCTTAGTTAGTTTGCCTGCTATATTGTGCTCAAAATTATTCATACCATTGGTAAATATGATCAAAGAAGGCTGTGAAAATAACTCTGCATTGTTTATCCATTTGGTCTTTCATTCAAAATGTTTTAAAAATCTAACCTTTAATTTAAGCAAAAAAAAAAAAAAAAAAAAAAAAGTAAAAGTGGGGGAAAATCACATTATGAAATGAATATTTTTCTCTAGTACACAATGGCCACAATTATTGGTACCCATAAACAATTCTTATGATTGAAATATCTCTGAAGTATATTCCCATTCATATTTGCATTTTTTATCACACCAGGGTGACTAGGAACATGAAATTATCCAGCCATTGGCTTCCTGTTTCACAGGTTTATAACTATGAGGAAGACAAATGCCAAATTCCCTTAATCATCCATCACAATGAGTAAAATCAAAGAATGGATTTCTGTTGTGCAACAAAAGATTGTTAGGTTCCACAAATTAGAAAGTGGCTGTAAGAAAAGAGCTAAAGCATTAAAAGTTCCCATTTCCACCATCAGGGCAATAATTAAAAATTTCCAATCAACAGAAAATGTTACAAATCTGCTTGGAAGAGGACGTGAGTCTATTTTGTCTTAAAGCAAGGTGAGGAGGATAGTTTGAGTGGCCAAAGACGCTACAGTGATCACAGCTGAAGAATTGCAGAAAACAGTTGAGTCTTGGGGTCAGAAAGCCTCAAAAAAATTATCAAACAGCACCTACATCACTACATGTTGTTCAGGAGGGTTTCAAGAAAAATTCTAGAAAAGAAAACACTTTCATCCAAAAACAAACGCCAGCATATTCATTTCCTAGACACTACCGGAACTTCAAACGGAACTGGGTTCTATGGTCAGATGAAACTAAAAAATGAGCTTTTTAACAGCAAACACTCAAGATGGGTTTGGTGCACACAGGGATAAAAAAGTATCCCATGTGTACAATGAAATATATTGCTGTATCTTTAATGTTGTGAGCCTATGTTTCTGCCAGAGATCCTGGATATCTTGTTGGCATCATGGCAACAAGGATTCTATCAAATACCAACAGATAAAAAATTAAAAACTGACTGTCCATGCTAGAAATCTTACAATGGGCTGTGGTTGGATCCTCCAACAGGACAATGATCCACAAACAAACATCAAAATCAAAACAAAAATGGGTCACTGAGAACAAAACCAAGCTTCTGCCATGGTCGTCCCAGTCCTTTGACCTGAACCCTATAGAAAATGAGTGGGGTGAACTGAAGAGAAGAAGCACCAACATGGAGCTGTGAATCTGAAGGGTCTGGAGTGATTCTGGATGAAGGAATGGTCTCTGATCTCTTGTCAGATGTTCTCCACAAACTTATCAAGCATTATAGGTGAAGACTCAGAGCTGATATCTTGTAAAAAGGAGGTTGCAAAAATTATTGAATAAAAGGGTATGATTAATTGTGGCCAATGTGTTTTAGAGAAAAACTTTTATTTCATAATGAGATTTCTCTCCCATTTTAAATTCTTATTTTCCAATGAAAGGCTACATTTTTGTAATTTTTTAAAATAAAAGATAAAAAGGATTAATGATACAGATTTATTTTCAGAGCCTTCTTTGATCATATTTACCAAGGGTATGAATAATTTTGAGCACAACTGTATATAGATAGATAGATAGATATAATATGCTATAATGTTGTGATGGTTAAATTTACATGTATCATTTTTTTTTTTATTGGCCATAACATAATTATATTATCAACTTATCAGAATTGAACTTTTTTTTTATTATTATTACATAGCCTACCTGCTTGTCATTTGAAACTTTAAGTTGAAAGAGATTGATTTGTATAATGCTTTTAATTAATATTTAAGATGTATAAGTTGATATTTGGTATTTAATTGACTGATTAGTTTTTTTTTCTTTAATTTAAAATGACTTATTTTTCATAATACAGACAGGTCATTTAAAAAAAGACTTATAATATTTTAATTCTATTAAATGTAGTATTTAACAAAATTAATATCCAAGTTTCATACTTTAATGTTTACACACACACACACACACACACACACACACACCATATATACATATATATATATTTTTTTTTACTGTGTTGCAATGTTGTGATGCTTAAATTCACATATACCATTTTAAACAACTGAATTCAGTTTTTGAGTGTTTTTTTTATTTTTAATATATGAATCACAATAATAAGATTATATTATCAACTTTTCAGTATTTGACATATTGGGCATAATTTCAATACATGTCTACTTTTCAAATGGAACTTTACTTTAAACTGATGTGTAAAATAAAAAGAAGTCTTGAAATATTTATTTTGCTGACACTTACAATAAACATGGCAGGAATGAAAGCAAACATTCAAAATCATGACATGTTAAAACCATAGAGTATTGTTTGTGTTTTCAAAGCCTCCAGCAGCTAAGGCCGTTTCAGAATCCATATGTCAGTCAATGAACAGAATATAATGTCAGAGAGCATGACATATCCATATCTATCCCCTGTGTCTCGTATTGATTCTGTGGTCAGTAGTGCTTAAGTGAATTTTCCAGGCCTCTTCTCTCCAGAGCAGCCCAGCCCAGCACAGTCAGTATATCATAGTTAATAATTATTGGCACAAATCAGTTTAGCCCAGGTGAATGGCTGAAAATTGCAGCTGCTGTTTTTTTCTTAAGGCTTGCACAAAATATAATCCTTTATGGCTTATTTAGCTTTATTATTATTATTATTATTATGCAGCATGGCTTTTGCTCTTTATATAGCACAGAATTGCCACCGTTAACTCCTTGGGTCATGAAACATCATAAAAGTAGGCTTGAGAGTTTGATGTGTGCTATTAGAATTTAGCAAGATGTTATTTACAGACATTTAATTTCAGTGTTTTGGCTGTCGAGCACATTCTGAATGTCACCCACCCTCTGAAAATGCCTCTTTCATGTTGCCCTGGAAGTGTCAGTTGTCAGATGTGTCTCCAGCTGAGTTTCCTTTCAAGGCCATTTGAGGTCACATGAGCTGCTTTTTCCTGAAGGAATTTGAAGTCACTTTTTTATCAACTTTGTCCACCACCTTTGTAGCACATCTCATCAAGTTCATGCCTAACAGTCGTTGCCATGACAGCAGCTACCACTTTGTGTCACTCTTGTGATGAGAGCGATGACGTGCATATATCCTATGAGACATAGTTGAGGTTTAAATAGTCTAATATCTCAGAATTAGCAAATATGCATCTGTTGACAGCGAAAAAGCAGTCCAAGGATCTTTTCATGATAGCAGATTCCCTGCAGGGAATTCATAACCGGCGAGTGACTGAAGTATCGTACATGATCTAATGCTTCTGCTTGAATGAACCGCTTCTGCGTTCACTTACTGTAGGGAAGACTCAGGGTGAACATTAAAGATTGTTGTGACTTAAAGCATGTCACATCTTCTAATTGACTGATAAATTAAGGAAATGCGTTTTTTAAAATGACCTTCTGAGGTTTTACAAGGCATAAAACAACCTAGAGGCTGGTCCTATTTAATGCCCGAGGACTTTTTTCATCAATCTTGGTAAAATCTAATTTTGTCCTTTCAGATCTCGCAAGGGCCTTGCATTGAAGCAGTGTTCATTTAAAGGGATAGTTCATCCAAAAATGAACATTCTGTCATTATTTACTCACCCTCATGTCATTCCAAACCCATAAGACCTTCGTTCATCTCTGGAACACAAATTGAGATATTTTTGATGAAATCCGAGAGCTTTCTGACCCTGCATAGACAGCAATGCAACTACAATGTTCAAGGCCCAGAAAGGTATTAAGGACATCGTTAAAATAGTTCCTGTGACATCAGTGGTTCAACCGTAATTTTATGAAGCTATGAGAATACTTTTTCTGTTCCCTGTCAGTCTTTGACATGCGTTTACAACAGTACCACGCATGAGTGTGCATCCGGCATTCTGATGTAAAACCCTGATATGCTGCGCCTTGTTTGCAAGAAGAGGAATGCACATGCGGTTATTTTTGTGAACGCACTTCAAAGAATGACACGGAAGAGAAGAAATTGTTGAATAAAGTTGTTATTTTTGTTTTCTTTGCACACAAAAATTATTCTCTGAGCTTCATAACATTACGGTTGAACCCCTGACGTCACATGGACTATTTTAATAATGTCCTTATTATCTTTCTGCACTCTTAAAAATAAAGGTGCTTCAAAAGGTTCTTCAAGCGATGCCATAGAAGTATTTTTGGTTCCACAAAGAACCATTCAGTCAAAGGTTCTTTAAAGAACCATCTCTTCCTTACCTTTTTGTAATCTGAAGAACCAATCTTTCACCACAAAGAACCTTTTGTGAAACAGAAAGGTTCTTCAGATGTTAAAGGTTCTTTATGGAACCATTTAGACAAAAAGGTTCTTCTTTGGCACCTTTATTTTTAAGAGTGTGGGCCTTAAACATGGTAGTTCTGTTGCTGTCGATGCAGGGTCAGAAAGCTCTTGAATTTCATCAAAAATATCTTAATTTGTGTTCTGAAGATGAACAAAAGTCTTACGGGTTTAGAACGACATGAGGGTGAGTAATTAATGACAGAATTAAAATTTTTGGGTGAACTATCCCTTTAAATGTCGATTGAAGGCTGGCATACATTACACAACATTTTGCCCAGATTTTTGTCCAATTTTCAGTCTGGGTGAGACAATGCTATTGACAGATTTTATAGGAAATAGCGTAGATTATGATGGATTATAACTTTAGTTCTCATTTAGTTTATGATTTACTCTTTTTCTCTAACCAGGTTATTGTTTTAAAATCTTTTCGGATTTGAAAAGTCGTGTAGTGTATTTCAGCCTTTAGCATCTAGAGTCATATTTCTCCGACATGGTCAGCCAGGAAAAAAACAGCTGTACAAAAGATTGTTTCCCTGTATCTAATTTCGGCAAAATGTTTGTCAATGATTGTGTGAAATTGCTCGTTGTTTTTAGATATGGCTGCACAAGGAAGGAGGCTCTGTGAGCAGGAGCTTGACTTTCATTTTCCCATTTTCTGTTTCACTGATTTCTCCAGTTTGCCAGACCTGAAAATTAGCATTGTCGACATCAGTTCTCCCATACCACCCTCAGATTTCACCGACGTGTGTCCGTGAGTCCTCAAAGCCTTGAAGATTACATTGATATACAAGTTAGCATTTTTTTGGTACGTCAATACGGTTTGAATTATTTATATTTTGATACCAGGCTGTCAAGCAGGTAGTCCCAATCAATGATCACTCACTTCATCAGTTCTTCCTCTCTGCCGCTCTTAAAGGGGTCCTATTATGCTTTTTCACTTTTTGAATTTTGGTGTGTAGTGTGTATGTTTGAGCATAAAAAGATCTACAAAGTTACAAATCTCAAAGTCCACTCCAAAGGGAGATATTTTGTTTTTAAAAAATCCCTTTTCAAGAACTACAACGAACGGCTCGTTTGGACTACAAAATTGTTTTCCTGTATTTGTGACATCACAAATTGGTCCATTAGAATATCATTAAATAAATCCCGCCTCCGGAAATTCGAATGCACGTTTCAAAATCGAAACCTGGTGGGGGTGTTTTTATATCACTGTATTTCTGAAGGAAATCAACTGTCTTCAGAAAATTTTGGATGTCATTTTCATTTCGTCTTGCATGTAATGTCTGATAAAGCAGGGTTTGTGAGCGGAGCTCTGCTTTATGTACAGCGTTACCGAGGAAACCTCGCTCTCTCTCGCTCCAACAGCGCCTCCTGCTGGCAGAGAATTAATTCGCATATATATATATGCGAATTAATTGCCGCAACAAATAGTGCAACTTAGTGGGACTATGGTGTAAATAAATTCAACTGTATAACAGTTTCACTGCAATTCATGTTATAATGTTAGAATTAAAGAACAATAAACATAATACATATTACCGTTGCACTTATCTGTATATAGTAAATGCAGTTAGTTATTTTTAAGCTGTTGTTGACATCCTATCTAAAACGTGATTTAGCCAAAAAAAACAACAACAATATCGTTACCACTTTAATATGTCTTGCAATATCCGTGCGTGCACAGGTTCTGCGTGATTCTCTTGTTCAATATTCTCGGGGTCTGAATCCGGCTCAAATTGATATGGCAATATTGACGAACTTGCTGTTTTGGCAAGGGGCGGGGCAGTACTGAAACACGTCTAAGCTGTTCGCCAATCACAATACACTGGGACAGCTAACCAATCACAACACATTTCGTTTTTCGGAAGGCGGGCCTTCGTCAAACCCGGAACTAATCGAGCCGTTTGTGCCAGACTGGGGAGAAAGGTATTGTAATAATGTAAATTATGTGAAAAATAATGCGATTTTCGAACCACCAAGCATGAGAGCATGTTCTAGTACACCCACAAAACAAAATCAAGACTTTGTAAAAGAGCATAATAGGAGCCCTTTAAGTCAATACGTGAAGATGTCTGTACACTTTTGAAAGATTCCACCTCCGCAAATAAGCTTCCCGGCTCAGAGAGAGAAGTTTATTGGAGACAAATGGTGCACATTTCACAGGTAGGGCTTTGCAACCACTGTGATTTGTTTCATTGCTAATGGGGGCTGAAGTGCCGGGGCTCCAGGCCATTTGCTTTTTGGAGTGGCAGTCTGAGCGAGTACAGCCAGCATCTCTTAACAGCTCTGAAAGAAAAAAACATCAGCACCAGCTGAGTTCCTCTCAGACTGGGCTTCCAGAAGACTTTCTCTTTACCTCTCCTCATTGCCATACACAGGCTCTACAGATAGAATCTCTAATGCCCACAGGGCACTTAACGCACCACAGAGGTGACTGCTGAAGCTGTCTAATTGGCAGCCCAGGCAAAGCCATATGGAAGCTACCTGGGTGATTGACAGAGGCCATGGAGAAAAGGAGATCCCAGGCGGAAGGCTGGATTGTCCTGGCTCCTTTTTAATCATGTCGTTCAGCATTGTCGATAAGAGATGTTCTGAGATTACAGTTCAAGGAGGACGGCCTTGCCGAGGGACTGTGGGATTTACTCAACATGTGAAAGGGATGAATGAATCAGTATTCAGTAGGGGGAGCAGAAGGTTACAGCAGAAGGCTTCAGCCCAAGCCCTCTTCTCCATATTTAGTATGCAGATCACATTCTTTAGTATGCAGATCACATAATTTTTTTAGAGTAATGATGTGCAGCCAGACTTGTGACTTTACCACAGCGTTTACCACTGCGCAAGCCTCTTGTAATTTATAGACACTAACGTACAAAAGTCTGGGGTCGGTACGTTTTTTTTGTTGTTGTTTTTCACAGACTCACAAAAGCTGCATTTATTTGATCAAAATATCCGTTTTTGATTTTAATTTACATTAAAATATAATTTAATCCTGTGATGGCAAAGCTGAATTTCAGCAGCCATTACTCCAGGCTTCAGTGTCACATGATCCTTCAGAAATCATTCTATTATTAAGAAACATTTCTTATTATTACCAGTGTTGAAACCAGTGCTGCTTATTATTTTAGAGGAAATCATGATGTAATTTTTTTTCAGGATTCTTTGAGTACAAAGCAAGCCAGGACTCGAACTTGGGACACCCGAAGTGCAACTGCACTATGTTTTTCTAAATGTGGTTAAATTATGGGCAACAGTTTGGTAACACTTTAGTATAGGGACCAGTTCTCAGTATTAACTAGTTGCTTATTAGCATGCATATTATTAACATATTGGCTGTTTATTAGTACTTATAAAGCATATATTCTGCATGACCATATTCTACATTCCCAATCCTATAAACTTAATAACTACCTTACTAACTATTAATAAATAGCAAATTAAGAATTTATTGAGGCAAAAGTCATAGTTAGTGGTTTGTTAATAATGAGAATTGGACATAAAAATAAAGTGTGACCTACAATTTTATAAAATGCCACGCAGTACCTTCGTGAACCACCAGGAGTCTGCTGACCCCCATTTGAAAGCCCTACAAACCCTAGTTGTAAAGTCTTAAGAATTGAGTGTCCTTATATTACCCCCAAAACTTTGCTCTGCCCATTTCATTGGATTGTTCCCAGATTCCCATGAGATTATTTTGGATTAACACAGTGCCAGTTCATGTCTGTCTGCTGACAGGATCATTATCTTCTAGGAGTTAAAATTTAAACTGCTCTAGTGGATCTTTTAGACAGCACAAGGATGGTAATGACCATGAGGAGACAAAGACATCAAATTAATGCCATTGAGATACCGTCATAGCTTGTCACCATATGCTTGGCAAACAACCGGTTATGTTACAAAACTATATGTCTAAACAAATGAACTACAATTGACATAAAGAGAATACAATTAGCCAACAATTTGCTTCTATCTGTGTTTCAGTGTAGTAGCTACCACAGCTAAGAGATCACTGTGAATCTCAAGGACATCTGTGAAAACAAAGATTAAAGATTTTTGTCGAGAAGTTAAGAGTAAAGTCCAACAAAGACATCAATTATGGAAAAGATACAAAACAGTATTAAAGGATTCGGATGCTGCAGTGTGCACAGTTGAATCAATTAGGAGGAAGTGGAAGTGACATCAAACCACTCAGACAAACCACTCATCTTAGGACAACCTAGGAAAGGTTGTCCTTCAAAACAGTATCAGCAGTTAGACTTAAAATGCCATTGAAATGTTTGCTTATGAAATGTAACTTATTGTTTTATCTGCACAGCCTAAGTGATGCCAACCAAAATTGAAAGTAGTTTTATTATATATTATTTTGCACTGGAATATGTATTAAATTTTTGATTTCATGTCGACTTTACAATGTTGTTATTGTTAAATAAAAATATTTTAAAAAATTTACTTTTTTAATTAATTGAAATAAAACTGAAAAAGTGAAATAAATATTAGAAGAAAAACATAAACTTTAACTGAACTAACTGTAATAAGTTGCGTTACTAAACTTACTAAAACTAAAACTGAAATAAAAATAAATGAAATCTAAAAATAAATATTTAATAAATGTAAACAAATAAATGACAAAAGCATGTAACAAAATGACTAAAATTGAAACTGAAAATATAAAAATATAAGGCAACACTTTAAAGGAACTGCTAATATTACACTTCATTTCTGCATTGGGTCGTTTAGATGCAGAACTGCAGTTTAGCTTGCCAAAACTACTCTTGATATTTTTCAAGTCTTAGATCCACAGATGTGTATTAAAACCCAACTTTGATTCATTCTTTGTCATGCATACATAATAGAATGGGATGGTGCAATATGGAAGTCAGACACTGAGGGAGAAGGCAGCTCATTAGTCACTGCTTCCCCGAACGTTCAATTGTGTTACCAGATGCTGGGCCTCATCGCAGATCTCATCTTTAATCAACTGGAGAGCCAGAACGGAGGCTCTCTTTTAAACCGATTGTTTAGAGAAGAGTCGCATTTAATGCCACTCACCCTGTCATCGCTTGCTCGCTCGCTCGTTCAGCGGGACTACGATGCTCCAGCATTCTTATCAGCTTAGCCCCACAGTCCTGAAGCGAACGCGATACTGGGTCGACAACATTTGGCTTCATCCACTCAGCCCCAGCTGCACAATGACAGCTTAGATGGGAGTCCCCTCTTGGGATAATGACACATTTACCACTCAAGTGGATCGGGGCAAGTTAGGCACTTCACAGAATGGAGAGAAAAGCTCTGCCAAAAGTGCTGCCGCATCTCTGTTTGGTTCTCGCTACATGCGACGTGGATTTGGGGTCAGAGCAGTGAATGAAGTCTGGCTGTAAGAGCAGAGGAACACAGTGCACAGACTGGGGTAATTACCCTTTCCTGGTGAACAGCTCTCCGCTCTGATGTATAGCCCTGTGTGTGTCGTATACACATTATGGCCTTCAAACATAACCATGTGGAGTCACTGCAGGACTCGTCAGTCTAAACACCATCTTCTAGCTTAAACCGTGTAACCATATAATGCTTGGCTCAAACATGTTCCTCAGTTTGTGAAGCCACCAAAATGGACTTAAAGAAAATGATCAAGCTTATATCATTATACACTCTTTAAAAGGTCTTAATTCACCCTTCCACAAATTAAGATCTTAAATCTAAAAAGATCTTAAATCAGAGCGGAAAGTTTTTCATTCATAAAGTTATGGCATTAAATGTTGCATACACTGCAAAAAATGAATATCTTCTCCAGTATTTTTGTTTTATATTTACTAAAGATGCAAATTAGACATACTGTATGAAGTCTTGTTTGTAAGTGAGTATATTAAGTGGTTTATAGTTAAATAAAGAACAAACATCCGTGACTGGGGGAATGAAGACTTGTTTTCCTTTGAATTAACTGGATATTTCTGAGCCCACTGGCAGATATTTGTTCTTGTTTTAATCAAACTCACTTCATTTTGATCAAACTCTCATAAAACAAGACTTGTCGTTTTACTTCTCAAATGAATGTGTTGTGATTTTGGATGGGAAAACAAGACAAAAATACTATGAAGAACATTACTTTTTTGCAGTGTGATCAGAAGATACAGTAAAAGTAATTTCCATATTCTAGTACTTGGGAGCAGAGCTATTCAAGCCATATTTTTTTATTTGATTAAAAAACTAATGTAGATATATTGGAGATTATTTATTTATTTATTTACTTGCTTACTTTTGACATTTGCATTTAGAGACTATATTGATTTATTGTTCTGTTTAATTTATATATATATATTTTTTTAATTTTCTTTACTTGGTCTTAAGAAGTTTTAAATTACTTTCATAAAACTGGCAGAAACCCTGTAATAATGAAGGTTCCGAAAGGGGGGTTTCATAGTGATGCAATAGAAAAACAATTTTGGGTTTCCAAATAACTTTTTTTTCCCAAAGAAGATTTTTTTTTCTTAGTGTAAAGAACATTTTAATAATATGAAGAACATTTTTCTATTATAAAGAACCATTTGTGTTAAAGTAGGGCTGGGCGATATGGCAAAAAAAATATCACAATAAAATTTTATTATCAGTCGATAGTGATAATTATCACGATAAATTTCAAGTCTTTATTTCTTTCCAGCTTAAAGGCAGATTTTTGCTCCTAAGTGAAAGTCGTAGGAACCAGACCACTAATTGTGGTTCAAAAAACAGAACATGACAAACACTTCACATTTTTGAATTCTTGACACTTTTCCAACTATTTTTCATTAACAACATATATATCTTAATAGAAAAATTAATTTCTTCGTTTCTGCATGTTCTAATGAGTGATATTGTTTCAAATCATGAAACAGGTTTGCGTTGCCTGACTTTGATATGTATCTTCAGCACAGTTTGCAGTGCAGGCTGCAATATTAATATTATTATTAATAATATTACTTCTTTTGGCTCTTCTTTACGTCTTTAGTAGCAGCTTGAGTTAGGATACAGATGTAAATTTAGGTTCATTATCAAAAACCGTAACATCTGTAACAACTTCATTTTATATGGTGAAATGTAATTATTCTGAGTGTTTGAGTTTTATCACAATTAAGTAGCACTGTTTCATTCTGCTTTTGGTGCATAAACCTTATATCGAACATTTATCGAACTTTTGTTATATATCGCGATAATTATCATTATCGTTTTATCGCCAAGCCCTATTTAAAGGTTCTTCATGGAACCATCAGTGCCAGTAAAAAGCCTTGATTTTTAAGAGTGTAGGATGGCTTATGTGAGTGTTTTTGGAATTAATATGGAATACTGTTGACTTATTTTGTTGCTTACTGCATCACCCTGGACCTGGCGAAGGTTTAAAGGCACAAATAAGCCACATGATTACTGTGTGGCAACCATAATATCTTTTAAGACATGCTGATCACTGAGGAAGGGGGCTAATCAGAAATCTCATTCAGCCATTTAATCAAACGTGTTTGTGCATTGAACACACATTTACACATGATACGATGTGACGGACTAAAAACTGCTTTGAGATATTGGCTCGCATGAGCATCTTCAAAGTATTATTTATAAAGCAGTAGTTTCTGAATTAGTGGTGTTTTTCTAAGGCGGGCGCCACTTACTTTTGATCAGTTTTTGCTGTGTCCCGTTCAGTTGTGCAATGGACCTGAATGATACCTTACATGTTATGACATTTTGATGATAAATTATGAGGACAAAAAAAAAGTTAAATAAATAATAATGGTCACACTTTATTTTAAGGCATTAACTACGACTTTTGCTTTAATAAACTCCTAATTTTCTGTTTATTAATAGTTAGAAAAGTAGTTGTTAAATTTAGGTATTGTGCAGGATTAGGGATGTAGAATAAGGTCATGCAGAATATGTGCTTTATAAGTACTAATAAACAGCCAATATGCTAATAATAAGCAACTAGTTAACAGTGAGAATTGGTCCCTTTACTAAAGTGTCACCATAATAATAATAATAAAGAAACTTACGCATGGATGAATTATTCAAAATAAGATCTATAACATGCATTTAAAAAAATAGATGGGATGAATTTTTGTTTCAGGCCGACTTTAATTAAAATATGCACCGAGGAATTCTTTATCTGGAACATCAACACAGTTTTCTTAATCACAAAGCTTCTGCAACAATGTAATATGAGATCTGTCAATCTACACTCACTATCATATGCATTC
This sequence comes from Spinibarbus caldwelli, assembly GCA_039654775.1. Taxonomy (NCBI): domain Eukaryota; kingdom Metazoa; phylum Chordata; class Actinopteri; order Cypriniformes; family Cyprinidae; genus Spinibarbus; species Spinibarbus caldwelli. The sequence goes on along the minus strand of CM077253.1, from coordinate 14,785,079 downwards.
ATTCTGTGTGA